>OX328012.1:10481524-11681524 GCA_946811545.1 Netelia fuscicornis | reverse complement strand
GGTTTGTACGCCTTTTGACACGAGTCGCTTTGTGACGTTATCGAAAGTCTGTCGATATGGCAAAAGCTCGATGTAACCGTCTCTGCGGTCGTCGGCGTTTCGATCCACCAGCTTGATCGGAGAGTTCAGTAGTTCCGATGTCGACTCCACCTGCCATCCATCGTAAATCGATGGAAAACGGTTATTTGATTATTATCAGCGGTATATACACCACGTAGATGCGAGTCCAAAATGTTCGCATCCTTCGAAACATTTTTCCCGCATTTGTTCCTTTTTTTTTTCAATTTTTTCGTATTATCGGAAAAATAATTTTATCGGAAATTTTCAAGCTCAATTACGATACGCGTCGAGGTTTTTTTTAAATCGAGAATGCCGTGTTAAAACGTAGAAAAAGTAGAATTTTCCACCCTTTGCTCTCGCCACGTTGAGATGTCGCGCAAGAGCGGAAGCAAAAGCAAAACTACGACGAGCGATAAGCTCGCCCCGTTTAATTAAATTATTAATTAACTCGGTACTCGTCTCGTCGCGTCGGCTCCGAAACAGTATCTTTCGATTGACAATATCGAACCTCGATCTCGAATAGAGGTCTCGTTTTCTTCACTATCGTCTCGTCCACCTCTTGGCCACTTCCGAGCTCTTCCCATTTACCGATCGATTTATAAACGGCGTTTCGGACTCGATCCTCTTGCTCGTTCCTAAGTGCCTCGATGCTCCTTATCACAATATCGCGTCCTACTTCCGTCAGACAGATGTAAAATTGTCCCTCGGCGTAAGACGTTGGAGAATAACCAATTAGCATATTCTTATCAGGAAAAACGCTTATGTGTTCTCGAACCGGTAAAAAATCGCTGCTCTCATCATGAAGATCCAAATTGTCTTCGATCGTTTCTTTCTTGACGTAAATCCACGGATATTCCGTCGTCACGTTCTCACCGATCACGCAACCGATTATCTTTTGCGTTAATGGTGACAAATTGATCCTCGCGATTCCAGGTATTCCCTTAAATAAGATCCAACCAGTTGGTAACATTAAATTTGAATTTTGACATAAAATTGAATTTTCTTTCATACGATTATTATTCGTAGAAATGCGACGAATATTGTCATTTTGACTATCGTTAATTTCAATTGGATAACAAAATTTGTTAAATGAACGTCGGCAGGTTATACTTAAATCGTGTGAAAGCCAACGAATCGTTTGATATTATTAAATGAAAAAGATTCGGTTATTTCTCGATTAAGAACGATTACGTTGTTTTCTTTATCGCGAGTATGAATTGGTTCGTACCGAAGTTTCGGAATATCGAAATTCTCGTTGCTCGTCCAATTCCATAGCGCTCATTTCCCCGCCTTCGTAATCTTCGAAAATCGAAATATTCGACGCGGCGTAAGAATCGAGCTGATAGATTGATTTTCTTCTCTCTATTGGTTTTGGCTCTTCCGCGAATGGAAACTCGAGGCTTTCTCTTTCCCGTGTCTCTTGATCCTCGTCGACGTACGTCGTGTCTTTTTCAATCAATTATAAAACACATCGGTACTGTTTACAAGATAAATATCCAAGGTGGATCGAAATTGACGAAGTATTAATCTACAAAAAAAATTGGTATTACGTACGAAGTAATAATTGTGATCGAACGAATAATAATTTTCTTCTCTATCGATTAAAATTTTCCGCTCGAGTTTGAAAAATTCTACATTTACTTTCTGGATCGTAAGAGTCACCTTCTTCGATATCCTCGGCCATCTTGGCTCTCTCCCTTTTATCCAACGTTTCTCCAGAATCGTCGGCTTCGAACTCTTCGTTCTCGGAGTCGAATTCCTCATCGTTCTCTCTCATCGTCATTCGCTCATCCATCCTCGCAATTTTCTCAGCGCTGCCCTCCTCTATTATATCCCCCAGTCGACCAGCAGAGTTTTCCTCCCAGCTCATCGTTATCCAGAATGGGAAAAGCTCTTCTAACGAAAAATAAAAAGAAAGAAAAGAGGTTAGGAAAAAAAAATAAAACTTGCCGGAGAAAAAAGACAAAAAGGAAATGCCTCTCGTCGAAATGCAACGGTCCTCGACGTCTCGTGAATAACGGCGGCGCACCCTCGCCCTCCTCTCGACACTCCGGAAATCACTCGAGCTTCCAAAATGGATTTGTAGAGAGTACTCTCTGCTCCCTCTACGTACCACGGTTCTCGCCCATCGCTCCACTCGCTATTATCTCCATCTGACTCTGTATATCATTCGTTCAAAAATTCCCAGTGACGTTGTCCACTCTCTCTCTTTCTCTGTCTCTCTCTTCTCTGTAACACACGGTACTCAACTGTTTTATTTCCCTCTTTTCTCTAATAAAGGACAGAAGCATAGAGACCCATATACTCGCTCGGCCAGAGATTCCAATGAACCTCGAGACACGACGAATTCGTATCTGCAGCTATTCAAACGGGCACGAAAATTTAATGAAAAATGAAATATTGTTTGGGATGAAAAAAAAAACGCTTCCTCCGACGAGGAAGCGAATCCACGGTCAATATCTCATGTTTTTTTCACCCTTATTGTAAAAAACGATGGGATTATCATTGCTCTTTTATTCAACGATAAATGACAGTATTTAAAATTAATTAAAAAATTTAGAAAAATATATTTTCAGGTAAAATTGAAATTTACGATAAAAATTGAATTTTATGATAAAATAAAAAACTTCTAGTTGCTTCAATTTAAAAGTCACAAACCGTTTCGATGAATTGCATTAAAATTCGTTATCAAAAGAGACAGAAGATTGCGAAACAAAGAAACATCGTCGAATCAATTTGCTGGAATTTCAGTGAATATGGAAAAAATATCAAATATAATTCTCGTCCGCGCCCTGGACAAATACAAAAAAAACAGTACGTACATTTCTCTCGGATTCACGATGAAAAAAAAAATCTGCAGAGATTTTTAATATTTTGTTGTCGCTTTAACCCGATTCCCCTCGATTCTTCGTTCCACCCGTCACACCGTTGGTCGAGCTCGCAATTTTGTTTTCTCGTCCTCTCATCGAACAAACGTCATCGAACTATCGAACAATGTTCATTGAAATTTATAGATACTTTACCCTCTCGGTTTTGTATACACGGAAAACAAGCACGCGAGAGAGGAATCACTACAGCATCGAACTAAATAAAAAATAAAGGCTGAAAAAACAAGAGAGAAGAAAAAAGCTCGTGGACGTAACAAATATTGATAAAAAAAAACCTTGAAAAAATGGGTTAAAATTGAATTCAGCAATTTCAACTCTACTGTACCTGTAAAATCTTTATACACGTATTCTCTATCTACCCTCTCTCTCTCTCTCTCATTCCTTCTTTCTCCATTGCTCACCCGCGTTGGAACTTGAGCAATTTTCTTTGAAGTTACAAAACAAGAAATCTCTCGTTGAAATGAATGAAAATGGGAAATCATGTGCGGTGAGTGAGCAACCTGCGTGTAATGCGAATCTATATTTATATATTCTTATAAAGAGTAGCTACGACACTTAAAAAAAATAAAAAAAGTTCGAGTTTCTCGCGAAGGAAAACTGAGAGTGAGTGTTGCGAGGGTCGCGAGGCCATTTCCAGGAATCAAGGGTAAATTCCCCACCGCCTTAATCGATTCACCTACGCACTCGCGTTCTCCTCTTTTTCTCACGATGAGTATAAAAATCCCACGAGACGTAACCTAAAAAAGAAATTAACCCGATACGAGACGAGAGACTGGCGAGTACGCCGACACCCGACGGTATTTTCCATCTCCAACAACATTCTCACCTCTTCCGTTTACATTTCCGTATTTTTATCTCCTCGTTTTTCAAAATTGTTTCATTCTCAAGAAAATGTTGGGCTCTAGCTATCGCAACGCGAACGTCTCAATTTTACCTCGGGCATTTTTCTTATTTACAAGCCACACAGGAACTGTGAATTCTGAAATACGCGACGAGTACAGGTCCGAACAACAAATGTATAAAACATCCGTAACACGTGCATATATATAAAGAAAGCGAGCGAGACCAAAAGAATACAGGAATTACGTTCGATATTTTCTAGACGAGGGGGAGGAGGGATATTGGCAACGTGAAATTTTCGATCGGTCAGTCGAGGCACGTTCGCGAAAACGAGAATTCCATTGAAGCAAGCGGGGACCGTTTGCGTGTGTGTAGTCTTTCGGGGGTTTCGTGGGAATCTCGCGAGCCAGCAAGAGGCATCGAGTTTTCAACATCTATATATTATATGTATCTATCTATATATATATATATACATATATATATGTATGTATATGTAGAGAGAGAAAGAGAGAGAGAGCGAGAGAGAGACGTATATATAAAGATATATATAGATGTGTGTCTGGGTGCTTTTCTGGTACACCTCTGGTCGTCCCTGGCACACGCCCGTACCCGAAGACTCATGACGCCCATTAATTGCTCCATTCTTCCGTCCGAGTTGCCGGTCATGAATTTCCAAGCGAGATCGTAATTTTCCGAACGCTCGGCAGGAGGTGTGCTACACGTCGGATAGTTTCCGCGTGTAGTACTGCATATATATATATATATATATATATATAGGCACGTACTAAGTATGTACGTTGGTATATAATCGTGGTTCACGGAGTTCTGTTGAGTATTGACCTCTTCCCCTGCGCCAGTTTTACGGACGTAGGTTTGCGAGATTCGATTAAAAAAAAGAACGCGAAGGATATAACGATTGGATATTAATATCTTCGCGGAAAATGAGAAAACTTCATTTTACGAAGTTCCATATATGTTTTTCTTTTTTTTTTTGCGGTGATTTTCTAGTTTAAGTCTTGGAATTTCAGTTAAGGAATAACTCAAGTTGTAATATTATCGCGATGCGAATTTGTACGATTGATCGAACGGTTGGAAATATTGAATCGATAAAAATTGATATTTTGTATTTTCATATCGAATCGTTAGAACGATTTTTTTTTCGAAGCTATGTGCGTTCGCGTAGCTCGAAAATCGTTCAACAGTAACAAAAAACGATGGATTTGCTCATCGTATCGTTGCATTATTAAGCTCGAAAGTCAGTGGCGTGAAAAGGTAATAAAAATGAATACAAAACCACGATCTCTTCTTAACCGATGTAACGAAATCACCGTTCAATCCTCAATACCAGTTAACTCGATCGTGTCGAGCTCGTATTTATACAAACGCATTAATCGATCTTTCCACAACGTGACAAATTTCGAAATAGTTTTCTTTGGATAGAATGATTCGTGTTCCAAACACGAACCGATTATTAATTTCGTGACTGTCCCGATAATGCGCTCACGTCGAGTCGTGATGATTCGATCGCGTCAAATTCGTATTTATAACTCGTATTGTATCTTTGAGAGATATCACAGACGACCGAAGCAAATTCCAATCGATATGATCGAATTACGATTGAAATGCGAATAGGAAAGTAGACATTGGCATATATGTATCTAGCTTGTTAATTATTTCACTATCGTCCTGACGACCTCCCGACGCTGAAGAACCTGTCTGACCCGAAACTGACCTTTATCACTGTGTATCACTTCTGGTCAGCTATTATACACCTATATTCACATATATATATATATATATATTCTATCATGCCGGTAGAATGCCGGTCCGTCGAGTGCTCGGCAAACTCGCACGGTTTAAACTCGTTGAAAACTCCAAACAATTGGATGTTAAAATCCCCACGTCCCGGGCTCACCTCGACTAATTCAAGCACATATTCGCATTATAGTATAAGTTGTGATGGGTCGATAGGCGATGTGAATATTTCATTGATTTCCAAGCGACACGCTCCATTACGCTTACGCAAAGTGCAATGACGAGGGAGTGCCCGGGCCCTAAAGTAAAAAACGAGAAAACGTCAATATATCCCATTAGCTTAATTCGGCATACTTAATACGAGTCATTTTACCATTTTCATTACCCAAAATTTTCGAGGCTCCTCGTCTCTATTTCAAACCATCGCCGTCGTACGAAAGTTTCGAGCTACGATATCTCGCGCCGATCGTTAAAATTTGATCAACGCTCATCGCAGATTTATGGCGGATTCATTTTTAAAGAGAAGATGGAATGAGATTTTATTTTACGGATCGTCGCTACATTTGCTCTTGTGTAAGTCGATAGAGGTTCTATAAGTAGCGATTAGGTATTATTCATTATTATTCGCGAGATGATCATTAATCTTTGGCAGTATTTTATTGTAATGAAAACTTACCTCGTTAGAATCGAACATTTGGTTTATAAATATTCACGATATTTCTCCCTGAACAAAAATTATTTGGCTATTAATACTTTTAATCGAAAAATTGCTATATAACATTAATCGTTTGGTTAAAATACTTCAAATGCTTTAAATTAATTCGATCAATTAATTTATCTCGATTAAAATTGAATTCAACAAAATGGATTGTACTCGGAATTTTGAGCTGATTTTTTTATCTAATACTTGCTTCAGGTACGAATTTATCACGACACATATACAGAAAAAAAGCTACAAGCTTATCGTATAGAAGGCATAGAGAACGAGAGAAAGAGAGGGAGAGACGTATGTTCGTGAATTGAAATGTCCGGTTAATGTGAAGGGATAAAGCTCGAAACCGCCCGAGACTCAGCGAACTCTGTGCAAGATCAGAGTCTTGGTAAACCACGTCATACCACCGTGGATACTTGCGAATACCGCAAGTACCGATCCGCGTTCTCTTCCGGCGTTAGGAAAATCCGAAAACACCGTCGAGCGACCGAAAAGCAGCGGTCTCTCCTCTACGATTCTATGTAGGGAATCGGGAGTAATCCAGCCTCTTGGAAGCATCGTAGACCACGAGCTTCGAATGATATTGAAATCTCTAATCCATATCGGCGGTTGCTAGAAGATCGAGAAAAGCTCCCGCAAAACCTGTGCGAATCTACTTCTACCTCGTCTTTTCTTCGATATATTCTTCTCGTACCTACTTTGATTCAAGATCTATCGAAAAATAAATCCAACCACGAATAACAGCGTGCCGAAATTGTTTACAACGCAAAATTTCGAATATATACGAAAGTACAGAAGAGAATCAATTTTTTATTTATGTCTAAACTTTCCCGTTCGTTTCGAGATTCTTGAATAATTGCAACCGGGTAAAGTTCGAAGTAGACGAAATCGTGAACTCTGTTGCACTTTCGTATCGTCAACCCGTCACCTTAATGTAGATCTTTCAACTTCTTTGGCCCAGTACATAAATAAGTAGATTATTTATTTATTTCTTTGTCTCCCGATTAATTAATACTTCGATAATACAAGAGATACTTGTTATAACAGCTAGATAGTATGATGCTCGAGTAATATTTTTAATAAATTCGAGACGAATATTCATCATGAACTGGAATAGTAAAATTTCAGCGACACGAAAACTCTATTCGAGGAAATATCGAAATTCGAATATTCGAAGATAGAAAATATTTAAAAACGAACATTTCTCGTCTAAGAAATGTTTAAAAAATATATTTACTTTGTACATATACATACGTATATGTATCGTCACTATATTGCGAATCATATCTTCCCCTTACAGCGAACAAGAGAAACAACGTAGAGGTAAAATCTGGGTCTTGGGGACGAACATTGAAATGCAAGCGTCGAAGAGGGGGATTGTATTGGAGAACACGAGAGAAAGAGCACACGGAACGGGTAAGTCTGCGAGGTGTGGTTACGTTGAATCGTATTAAGGGGGACGGGATTATTGTGCAGGTACGAAGGGATTATGCAGGTGAACCATTGCCACGAAGAAGAAGCGATATAGAAAGAGAGAAGGAGAGAGACTAAAATACCACGTAGACTTGAAACCAGCTATACATATACACGTATACCGTGTATAGTTTTAGTCGTGCTATGTCGCTCTTGCACTCGGGCAAACCGTAACCATATAGCTATCCTATACACGTGGATGTAGTTATCTGGAAGCTCTAGCCTCGTATCTGTTACGATACGAGGATCCGGAGTTGCTGAAACACCCCCTTGCCCTTTCACTCCTCCCCCCTCTCTTTCACCCCACCCCACTTCCTACTCCTCTCTCTTTCTCTCTCTCACCCTCTGTTATATCGTGAAAACGTGTACGTGATTATGGTATATAGTCAGGGTAGCTCGTAGACGTCCGAGAAGGGACTACGTGTATGTACATCATACGTACACGTTCGAACACACACGTATATACGTCTAAAGATATATATATATGTATATAGGTATATATATATATATATATATACCTATATGTTATATATCTATATAACATATTATAAGGGTGAAGCTGAGAGAGGACGATTAATAAATCTCGGGCGAGAAGTTACCCGGAAGCTACACCGGCGCGAGGATGGAATTAAACGATCACGGGATTCCGTGCTTTTTGCCGGAGGTTCGCCGTATCCCGTAGCCCGAGCACTTCTACCAGGCACCCAATGTCCTCATCCTGGTCGTCGTCGTCGTCGTCGTCGTCGTCGTCGTCGTCGTTGTCGTCGTTCCCCGCTGCCCTCTACTCTCTCACTCTATGTAATATTATCTTCTTCCTCTTCTTCTTCTAGTTTCTCGCTCGTTCCATCCCTTCCTCGAACTCCGTTATACGTGTATGTTTCTTCTTCGTCTACTTCGTCTTCTTCTTCCTCATCCACCTCCCGTTATATAATAGTCGCTCGGGCGTGCAACCGACCGGGATGTCTTTGCCGCTATGGTCTCACCGAGCGCGAAATTACTACGACGCCTGCTCGTCTCCAACCCCCTATGCTCCACAAACCCTCCTCCTCCTCCTCCTCCTCCTCCTCCTCCTCCTCTTCCTCCCTCCCGCCCCGTGCGCAACGCGAGCAATCGGCTCTCTCCTCTCTGCACACATTTCTCGCTCTTACTCTCGAGAGCACACGTCTTTATCACGAAGCCAGATGGTCTTACGCTGGAAAACGCCGACGAGAAGTAGAGATCCTTCTCGCTTGTCCCGGAATGACATAGTACGCCATTCACTTAGATACGTATACATTGAGTATGTGTGTGTGTGTGTGTGTGTGTCTGCGTGTGTGTGTGTGTGCCCATGTAAGATCCGTAGAATGAAACAAACGGTTGTCGAACATTCGCCAAACTTCAAAAATGAATTAACGTTGACGAAACTTTTCGAATGACCATGGCAACGAGTTTTCCCAAAGGAAGATCTGATTTTGATAATCAGAGTGGAGCGCGTCCAAGAGAAGAAGTGGCAGTCGAGATCGGTCGAGCGAACAAACAACAGCAGAATCTGTATCCAAGAAGTTCAATTTAACTCTGTCGTTTAAACTTTCATTCATCATTATTTTTACTTATTTCTGATTATACTTGAATTCTCTTTCGCTAAGGTAGTCGTGGGAGGGATTAAAATTGTATTCCCGTTTTTCTCACATTCCAAGTGGACCGAGCGTTTAAGTTCATTAAGAAAAGTTGTTGCAAATCGACTAAAGAACAACATACTCAAAATTCAAATTGATGCTACGTAAAGTTTATTTGTTATATAATAAACGAAATCGTGAATTTTTGTTCCATAAGATTTGTTATAAAAACTAATTGAAGCTTCTGTGATGTCATATAAAAATATCTGCAACATTTAAACAGGATTCATCGACCAAATAATCGAGATACTTATTGCATAATGTTGCGTTATTTAACACAGGATCTTATGGGAGATTGCGAAAAATGATGTTTTTTAAGAAAAAATGTCTACTTATTCTTAAAAAATAGAAATATTCTATAAATAGAAATCTAACGGAAACGCTATAACGATGCGACTACCTTAATAAAATTCATTCACAAGACTTGACTATTCCGAACTTCCCACACTGTCGGTTTCGACATGTTTATTTATGGATGTACATATGTATATTTATATAAGAACATACGTATGCTTCAACTTTCAACCCCCTTTGAAACGAATCAAGCAACGGTCCTAAAATTTTCACCCTCGCTCTCCCCCTGTTTCTCTCTTTCTCTCTCTGGACTAAAATACGTTGCAAATAAAATTTTCGCAAATCATATTAAAGAAATATCTATAGACTTGGTTGATTTCCATCGACTTTTAAGCGTGTAGAAAGGATTAATTTAATTGGTCAGACGATTAAGTCTTCAATTTATCGAAAATGACGAGTCGACGATGCAACGTAATTTGACACATTCGCTGGAAACGTTCACTCGAGAGC
This sequence comes from Netelia fuscicornis, assembly GCA_946811545.1. NCBI lineage: Eukaryota > Metazoa > Arthropoda > Insecta > Hymenoptera > Ichneumonidae > Netelia > Netelia fuscicornis. The sequence goes on along the minus strand of OX328012.1, from coordinate 11,671,337 downwards.
TTGATAATTGCGCGACTATCACGATTCGGGATATACATTATATACGAGTACGTACCGGCGATATAGACAATATACACATTCGCCGTATCGTCGACATAGTTGCATCAATTAATCCTCGATGATAACGTAGATGGGGTCGATTAAGCTGGATAATGTCTAATTAGAGACTAATAGACCATCGCAGATGTTTGGGATAATTCGTGATCGGCGTAACGTATTACGAGATTTGCAGCGCGATTATCCGCGTCCTATTTAATCATACACAACTCTTAAATTGGAAAACAATTTCGGTTAATATAGGAGTTTATGTATAAGCTCATCTAGTCTGTAATTTTATCTTGTCCGTTTCATTATTAACGACGATATTAATACACGTCCTAATTATTTATATCGAACTCTATCGATACATATTTATCTCGTAATGTTCGATGAATCGCGCGATATACCCAGCAAGGAACAATAAATCAATAAAAATATTTATATGTCCATATAAATGTACATATTTTAGTACGGACGTTTTTGAACGATCCGTCAACTATTGAAGAATAAAAAAATACGAGCAAAGCGTATTACGAAAAATATTGGACGTTGCCTGATGGAATACAGGCTTATCGTCAAATATCTCAAAATATTTATCATTGATGAATGAATTGTGCTGTTCGTTCCCCAACGTTTCTACAATGTTATTATTCTAGTTGATCTCAGCTAAAGGTAAAATCAATTTAAGCATTGCAATTTGTGGAGAATATTAGAATATGCAAATTGTAATACTGGCGTCCAATATGTTTCATCTCCGAGCTCTACTTTTTATCAACAGCGCTGTTTCATTATTTATTAATTTGCATCGCGATCCGAGTTATGCACGTGCTACAAAATTTCATACAAATTTAAACATTCTTCAAAGGACAATGAACCAAGCGACAAATTGATATTACACGGTACTGTATATAAAGTAAATTATAATATAGACGTTGATGAGAAAGATGGAATACCAGGTCTGATTATTACTGCCTCTATCCACTTAAAGAAATGAACCACGATTTATTCGAGATCTCGATTTAAATCACTTTCGAGACAAATCTTTTAAATCTGCTTTCTCCTTTCACCATCTTTATTCATGTAAAGTCTCGATAATTAAAAGCCTTGATAGGCATACCAGCAGATGTGCTGGTAAGAATATGAAAAAGGGCGAGAAAATAATTCGTACGAGAGACTCAATTCTTGTTTAAGTAGTTACTTTCTCATTTTGGTCCTCGGAAAAACACGTTCGATACGAAAAGTAGCTTATCTTCGATAGCAGATTGATTAGCTACCGACCGCCGAACTTGGCGATATCCTTTCGTCCTGCTGCTCGCAGAGAAGGTGCGTCGGGGTTGATAAGCTCGAAAATGTTCATAGTCGCCAATGATCATGATACCGATTGCAAATAATCTACAAAAAATAAATTTCATATTTAATACTCGTTAATTATAATATTAAATTATAAAATATATGATAGAATTGTTAACGTTCGTGTAGTTAACGAATAATTAACATTTTCAATCTGACAGTAGTACGATCTAGTAGTTATTTCCGATATGGTCAGACTGATAATCGAATATTGCCTCTTGTTACGAATAAAATCATTGACTTACTTTTCGACAAAATCTTGAGAACTGTTGTTTATTGCTGTAACTAAAACCACAACAAATATTCGAATTCCAATTTCAAACGAACTGTACAGATCGTGTTAAGAAAAAAACACATTCAATCAAAGTATAGCACGAAAAATCATAAACAATATTTTTTGCTCAAAAAATCCTGTATAGTGGTGAACTAAAAAAGCATGCAAAATATCTGAGAAGATTCTAAAACAGTGGCTAACTTTACGAACTTTTGAGCCCATGTACAATCTTCGATTATAATAAAAATGAATGAAAAATTAGAGTTCAGATTGTGATCGGGCAGCGTAATATTAAATTTGATTTTTCCTATTACTTTTCAAGTATCTGAAGTTCGTAGTAATTCTTTATTTACTATAAAACTATGTTTTCAACAAATTACAGATGAAACTTGTTGTGAGCGTATGAAATGGGGTACAATATTATTTCGATGAAAAAGAGGAAATAATGACGACAGAAGCAAAATAAAATTATATAAAATACGGTCTCGTCCTATCCCGAGGATACATGACCGGAATTAATATCCCCCCCCCCCTTCCCCCGCTTTGTTTCCGTCCGACACGTCCCACCAATATATAAGATGTTTCTCCCACTAACGATAATAATTTGTTTGCAATGACAGAGCTAATATATATCGAGAGTTTTGCTAAATGTTTCACAGTATATAAATCATTTTGGATCGAGTATAACATTTGTGGTCTTTCATTTTCATTTTTTGCCTTTTTCTCAAATCGAGCAAGCGAACTAGAAAGAGATTTCTATTCGACACTCTGCTATCGTTACGTTAACGAACGTTTTACACACTGACCGGATGTTAGGGTATGGTTTTTGTCTTCATCATTGATTTAGCCCATCGGCGCGGATATCATGTAATACTGCAGCCACGTGCTAAGCTTACGAAACTGTGGCGAAATTTCTAGTTCTCTATATTGTGTCATGCGCGTATGTATATGTGTATATGTGTGAATGTAAACGCGTATCTTCATTTGTGTGTCGCAAGATTATTCGAACACCGAGCATTGCCAAAATTACAATTATACAAATCGAAGAACATATATGTGTGTACAAGGAAGGAACATTGCTTCTTTGAAATCACAACGTTCGCTTCGCTCGTTTAGGCTTGCGCGTTCGAGCTCTCGACTCCTGGGACCGATCGAAAAATTTGAATACCCCGATTCTAGCAAAATACTCGACCAATATCTCGGTTTTCATGAAAATGCCAGTGCGGTCGTATTCGAGATGTAATTTAAAAAATAAAAAGAAGAACTAAATATGAAAATAATTGCATTTGCATTTTTCTTCACACTTCGACCTCCCTTGGATTTCAAGCGAAGACGGTATTCAAAGATGATCGTATTATTTACATAATATTTACAATTGCGTAAACTTCTACGGCTTTTCGTTTTTCCTTTATTAATCACCCATAATACAGAGTTGGCAAAGCCTCAGTATTCTCATAGTCATCGGAGCAGCTCTCTTTTTGTTTATGTTTTTCGTTTCGAATTCGATTAATATCAGGCGCTCTCCGTTTTTTTACTGGACGATCATCTGTTCTCAGAATATAGATTTTGTTTTTCCTCTTTTTTGTTTATTTTAGTATTTTCGGTTGTTCGTTTTCGTATCTGCACTCGAACGTAAAGCTACGTATGAAAAAAACTCCCGCGGTACAATCATACATTACACTGTAGTAAATATAAAATGACGAGCAGTCCTCTCTACCTACATACTGCCGTCTCTGATTCCTGCCTACGCATATCGTGTGACGAAGCTTTGTTTTTTTTGTTTGCATTTCGCGGGCACAGTATATTTTTTATTCACCAGTTTATAATATCCATTCGATGCTCACTCAACGCTGTAATCAACTTTGCTCATGAACTCGACGAGTCTCATATATTTGTCGTTTTCTTTTTATTCTTCATCTTTTTTTTACTCTTTAGCTTTTTTTATATTTCCCGCATGATAACGCTATACAAAAAGGCGAGACTTTTTGCAACAGTCGCGAATATTTCGATACTCTTGCATCGGTCAAATGTGCGAATGAGGTGTCGTGGCAAATTCTTGACGATTTCACATGCCACTGCAAGCTTTCGATGCACTAGATTGGCTCTCGATTTATTCACATTTACATTTATTCACGATAATATAGTTGTAATCATGCTTACTACCAATAATCAACGTTCAGCAGAGGTGGCCATTTTTCTCTTTTTTTTCTCATTTCTTCTTCTTCTTCTTCTTTATCAATAATTAAATCAATTTCGTTCATATTTCTTTTTTACCTTTAATTTGTAATATTCAATATAAGAGCTTATTATATTTATCTTCAACAAGGTATATCGTTAATATTAACATAACAGCCTGCCAGCAGCGCAAAGACTTACGTGTCTCACTTGTGTATTTTTTGTTTTTATCTTCTTTTTGTTTTGTTCTGTGTTACTTATGTTCCTGCTTTGTTTATTCCCTTCATCGCTAAACGTTTCGCTCCTCGACCTTAGGACCGATTGATTGACAATGTTGTGTTAAGCGAGCGGTTCTAAAGTTCATGAACGGTGATTATAGTTGACGATACAGTGTGTAAATTGTCGAATAATACCTGGTGTTGCTCACAGAAGGCATCTAGTGGAAAGTAATCCTGCCGTATGATGCGGGTTTTTTTTTATATATTGTTCTTGCCCTCTCATTTTATGTTTCTTATTTTTCTCTCTTAGACGTCTAGAGACTACAACTGAAAACTACCATCGACGTGGCTCAGATAATTTGCAGCTCGTTCGATCTAGGGGACGAAGCAAATTGCGGTGCTCTGCAGATCTGCGATATATTAGCTTTTTTTCTTTGAAAAAAAAAGAAAAAAGAGGATGTTGCGATTTACTTTAGTGTGTGAGCCTTCGCAATCGTGCGGTCAGGTTACCTGTATAACGAGAGTCGTTTACATCCAATTTTTCGTTTGTATACATCGATCTGGAATTTCGCTCACGTTCATACACGGCAAATTCATTCGTATGATTTGTTCAACTCCCCTTTGTACAAAAATTCTCATGCGGGAGTCAACGCGTTATCTTCACCGTGTTTATTGGTTCGTTCGACACTCACGCCTAGACGAGTCGTCTTGTGTAGAAAAAAAAATTTTCTTGGATTTTTCCCAATCCCTCTGACATCGGAAAGTCGCACGAGAGACAAAAAAAACGGTCCAACATATTTGCGCCCGTCGATACTTTATCGTCGATTTACCATATTTTTATTTTACGTGTTCTGTTGTTATTCATTTTTCCTTTTTTTGTTGTCTTTTCACATGTTCCCATTTCTACTTTTCGAAACGCGATGCACATCGTGAAGTTTCGCTCGCGACACTTCGTACAACCGTCGAGAAGCAGACAGCTCGTTGCCGCGTTTCAGGTCACTTTCTAACGGTTGGAAATTTCACTCGTGACATTGACCTCTGTCCCCTCCCCCTCGGTCTTTCGATTCTTTTTTTTCTTTCGTCTCTCTCGTCTCTCTTTTTCTCACTATCTCGCTTCCACCGCTCGCAACGAAGATCAACGCCGCGACACGCGAATGGAACGAGATAGCTAAGTTCTGATGCTTCTGCAGCAGAACAGAGGATAGATCGGAAGGGAGTTGGGTAGGGACTAGCAGTTGTTCGGATCCGGGGGCGTGACGAGATACTCGTCGGCACGCTTATGGTCGGAAAGTGCCCGCATCGTGTATGTATCCTGAGGCAATTCGCTCTTTCTTCGCAAAAGCGGCTTTCCCTTATTGACGTTCGTCATTTTCACCTGAAAATAGGAATGAAGCACGGTTTTACATTATACAGGTGATCACGCTATTTCCCTTATGGGAATGCGCCATTTTGGAATACCGACGGACAGATAAATGTTTACCTCGTTAGCTTTAGCTTCGATTTTTTCCAACGTGAGCGGAATTTGGTCGTTCTCGCCGTCCTCGTCGGGCGGTGGACTGTCCAAATGTTGCGGCAACGTGTACGGATTATTCGTCGTACCTTTCGCAATCATTTTGTAATTGGGATGTCTCATTGCAAGGGCCTCGACACGATTCCACGCTTCATCACGATCCTTGAGCATACGTTTTTCCTTCTGTCGATCCTTTCAAACAGGAGTCACACTTAAATTCTGCGTTTGCCGAATTAACGACGATTTTTCATTACAATTTCTTCCTTCGTTGAAAACGTCGGACTTACCTGGTTATACTGCTGAGTACATTCATCGAAAACTTTTTGATTCATCTCCATCAAGCGTTTTAGTGCGTTGTATATCAAACCGTGAATCGTTTTGTTCCAATGATTTCTCGAGTTTCTGTACAACGCCGGATACATGATCGGGAGAATGACCGAATAATTGTCAGATATAAGAGACATTATGTACTCGTTGTTCCAATAATAGAGCGTTCTCTCCGCCACCTGAAACACACACGAATAATCGTTTGTAACAAAAATAGAAATAATGAGATGTAATTGTAATGAGGAATTCGGAATCGATTAAAGATACCTGAAAATGTGGTGACGAAACGCATTTGGCGAGTTGTCGAAACAAAGGATCAATAACTTTTTGAAATTCTGCTGGTTCGATAACGTCCAATATCTCCTCGAGTTCGTTGAGAAACATGACCTCCTTCGGCGAATGTGTCTTTGGCCAAAATTTCAATAGATTCTTGATCACGGGCTCGGTAAGATTCGGATCTTTTTCGAGAAATTGTACGACGCAATAAGCCAGTTGAGGGTGATAGACGGACAGTGATTTTGCCTTGTGCAGTGGCAATAGCACTTTCAATAGAAATATTTTGTGTTCTTCTTTCAGCGGCAGGGCGAATCCATTAATAATGCTGCAATGAAATTGAAAATTGCCCAATTTTCCCTCGTGTCCTTCGAGCAAATACAAAGATGTATGCATGAAAGATTTCGTTACCTTCCCAAAATCTCCAATAACTCCGCAATTCCGTTGTGATGCTCAGTCTCGTATATAAATCGATAGAAAACGTTATTTATTTGCTTTCTGATGTAAGCCCTGAGACCGAGAAACTTTCCGTAGATCCTATGGAGCGTTGTCTTCAAAAAATCTCGCTCGCGCGGATCCTCGGAATCGAACAGTTCGAGCAACTGTAGAACGAATTTGTGATCGATGTAGCGCTTCGCAATAGTTGGTTGGAAGTCCTGTGATTCCAATAGGCGCAAAAAAAATTCGTAAACAAGCTGCAAGTGAGGCCATGCAGCTTCCAACGTTGGCTCATCCTCCTCCGGATCGAACTCGGCACCGTTGGGATTCGATGATGGCGGCAGAGTACGGAACAGGTTTACCGCAAACTAAAAATACACATTCCAATGTATGGCAACTTGGGTTTTGCGTCAACGAAAGAGCGAGAAAGAAAGAGTGAAAGAGTGACAAGAAAAAGAAATCGATACGTTGGAAAATTTGTTTACCATGTTCACTGCCTCGGGGTATATAGCCTCGGTAATGACATTTCTGTTTTTGGTCAAGTACTCGACCATCTCGAGAAGAGCACCACGCTTTACTTCCTTCCATTTTAAGTCCGACAGAGGATCGGACTCGAAGTCGAACAGCACGCAGCATTGGCGAAGCTTCTGAATGAACAACTCTTCCCTCTCGTTGCCTTGTTCGGCCTCTGTTGTAACAGAAAAATCAAAACAACATCAGAAATCAAACTTCGATTATAAAAAGATACAAATTATACAAAAATACCGGTAAGAGTTCAACGAGCTATACGATACGCTCCAGCTGAACATAACTAAAATTGAATATACAAATTATCAAAAAACAAACGTTGTCCCGGGCATGATTTCTCAATTACCGATCAGCAAAGGTTGAAGTGGCTGATATTGCAACGCCGAAGCGGACGGGCACGGTTTGTTGTTCTCGTATTTTCTCAGTACAGTCGCCAAAGCGAGACCCTGATGAAAGCTAGGACTCTTCGGCAATCCGCCACCCAAAGACGGACTCATTTCGCCGACGTGAACCATTTTTCTTTTTATTCGCAAATGAAAAGTAAGTTTATCGCTCGATCACGAACTCAATCGCATTCGTTGACCCGAGACCTAGACGTATCACAACGTTTCTCGATAGGGTAAACGACTTTACGCGGCAATCTGTTGCTTCGGTAGGAAAGTTATATTTTGGCGGAGGGAACGAAACGACGAGCCGGTCGACGCTATACCTCGAGTCTAGCTCTCTCTCACTCTCTCTCGTTCTTCATCGAATATAAAAAATATTGAATTTTTGTGAAATTGATGGAAGACCCGTAGAATACGTGACAAGTTGGAATTCATGGGGGGTGCGGAAGCATCTGCAGTGAGATCGAACGAGCTCGAACGGCGCACCTGCCGGAAGATTCGTTGGAAGAGGCCGAGAGAGGAGGGGGAAGGCAGGTCACGTAGCTTCTGGTTAACGACCGATTAAGACTTCTCATTCACATATTCGTTCCTCTTCTATTTTCAATTTTTCTTCTCAACGATGAATTCGCGACGCCAAGAGAAAAACGAGCCGGCGAACGCACTTAGTTTTTGTATCGTACACCTGTAGCGTCGAAAACGCCTATCCGTCACGACTACTGGAATTCCAGGCGGCACAGTCTCACGGTTCTCCGGCGTTTATCAGAAACGTTTCTTGATTTCACCGAGGAAAACTTTAATCCCCAGCGACAAGAGAGAAGGAAGGTAAAAATACGATCAACGATCAAATCCGTAAAGTGATTCGAAGCGTGTGAACACAAACGGAGAGTTTCTTTCGGCGGGTGTACGAAACGCAATTACAAGTGGGAGGTGAAGCAACGAGTCGAGGTCGAAAGGACGGCGCACTCGGTGGTTACTGTTTACGTCGTGTTATGCGTAGGGGGGTTGTAGAGAAGCGGACAAGACACAAAACGGGGGATGAAGGCGCGTGCGCGACCCCAAGGACAATCGATATCCTCTGACGTAGGCGGAGGAGAGGAACTCGAGGAGGAAATTCGCCGACCATCGAGATAGCTCTCCCAACGTGCATACAAGCCCGTGCGAGCGTACACACGGATAGGAGGTGTACACCGATTATTCGCCGGTCCCATTCGCGTTGGGGAAGGCCAGGGTATTTCGATATCCTCCCTTGCAAACTCGACGAAAATTCCTGTTGCCAAACAGACGTTGAAAACAGAAATCATCCCTTTTCCGAATTTCGAACGATATCGACCATTTCAACGCCAGTTTCAATTTGATCCATGGAAAATTGAACCTCGGATCTAAAAAAGAAGTAATTGCTTCATCAGTAATCACGAACCTCGTCGAGCTGCGAGGAGGAATGAATGAAACGAGAGAGGGAGAGGGAGAGAAAGAGCGCGAGAGGGACAGAGAGAAAGAGGAGAGAGTAAGCTGCTCTCCATTGGCGAGAAGGTGGGACACTGTGCCGGGGCACGAAGCGGGGTCACTCGCCTCTCGCGTACTCAATGTACCGTTGGGGCCATTCACTTTACAGCAGACACAACGCGTTTCGGTGGGAAAATGGGAAAAAAAGCGATCTCGCGTGTCACGGGAAAGCGACGAATTTTTTTCCTTCTACTCCTTCTCGTCTTTTTCGTTTCTTTTTGTCTCGTCTCTTTCTCTCTTTTCACACGAGATTCCACGTTGTACTGGTACGAATTGCGACTGGTCACTCCGGTAGAACGTTGCGATCTACAGTGTTCAACGTTGTTGTTTTTAGTCGGTAATAATTAATTCCGACATCGATATCGATCAGGAGCGAACGATGACGTGATCGAAGCCGAGTTCTCGATCAATCGAGATGGGGAATCCGGTGCAAAATCGACACGACGGACTTTTACGGTGAATCTAGGCTGACCACATACGTTTTCCAATGCCTCGTTCTACTGCGGGAGTCGCCCGCGTTGTCGCAAACGCACCGGTGAAATCATCGACGTTTTTTTCTCTTTCTCTCTGTTTCCTTCGCCAAAGTTTCCTTCCCCTTTGATCAACCTCCGTTCTTTGATCGACGATATTAATTTTCATTCCATCCTTCGACCAAGAAAGTTCGAGACTTGGTTTTAAGTTGAATCCAACGTTAACGCTTGGCAGCTCCTCCGGTCGTAACTCGCACGTATCTTCTTCTCTTTCCTCGCCCCAAAATTGTGCGCATTTGTGGACGAAGTAATTTTAGCATGTTCTCGAGGCCGTTGATTGAAATTTTCATTCATAACTTTCGCGATACCATCATTCGCCTTGGTGCAGAAATTTGCAAACGATTGAAAACAGATTCAATCCCTAACGAGAAGTTTTGGAACTTTTTCCTAAAGTAAAGAATCCTCTCGGTGAAAAAACAGAAAAAATTGTTATAACTTCCAAATTAACTACTGCGTCGTTCTTTGATATGAAGAATATTAAAAGTAACAATTTTTTAATCAATAAATTAAAGGAATAAAAACGAAATACGAAATGTATTATTGACAATGAGGAAAACAAAATCTTTTTAATCGACGTGGTTTTTCTGCAGTCGAAGAAAGCTATTTTCTACATCCGAATCTGAAATTACGTCGTTCTCTTCGGTAAAAAAAGATTATAATTATAAAAGACAATTTTTCCAATCAACGATATTTGTAATTTTTGAAATTTAATTTCGTCTTACCGGTCAAACAAGGCAACTTCTGGAGTTCTCGATTCTTCGATATGTTGAATCTCGAGCTACTCTGTCGTTTGTCCTTCTTGATTACGGGTCCACCAGGCTGATACTTGATCTTGTTGATCAGAGTCGGTGGTGGCGGTGCATTTCCCCCCGGTGGTCCTCCCGCCACTTTGATAGTCTGCAACGTGAACGTAAAACGTTTTAATTAATCTTGAAATCATCGCAAATTAATCGACAACAAAACAATGATAAATTATTCCTCGAATCGCTGGTCGCATCCACCTCTCGAAACGCTTTACAACCGTGACAAATAAATTAATTCCGATGAAATAAACGACAATAAAACAAATTATTGATTAAACTTGATTGCGCATCGACCATAAAACAAACGTCGTGTTTGACAAAACTGTAATCCTTGATTCAACGAGTTGTTCCACATAGATACAAACACGATCGACGAAGATAAGCCTGACGGTGAATTATCGTCGCGAGAAGCGACGTTTCGAAAAAAAAGGAAGAAAAAAAAAGTTAAAAAAAAAAGAATCGTGAGCCATATTCGTTTATCTTATCAGGGAATCAGTATCGTGGCGTTGGAACAACTTTTACACTTTTGTTCAACGAACGTTTCAGATTAAACGTTATCCACGAGAACGCAACGATGCTTCGTCGTATTTATTCGTTATGCAGATGCCTTTGCGCCTTTCTTTCTCCCTCTGTCCGCCCTTATTTCTGTATCTTTAAACCTGCCTTCTTTTTGAAGACATTGCTCAAGCCAAGACTGCTGAAGCCCTGCATTTTAAGCTGCTTTCGCCCCCAAGTAGAATTGTTTATTTCAGTCCTACTGTCAGGATCTAGTCCATACTTCCATCCTCCTCGAGGATGACGACGACGAGCCTTGACGACAAATCGGTTCAATCCTTTTCCTTCACCACCCGGTAAGTTCGAACCGAAAATCACTCTATCGTTCTTCGCGAGTTCACCTCAACTTCCGGTTCGGCGTTCAACATCCTTGTACGTCGATGTCCGAGCTCAAATGCCCCGTGACCCGAATATATACCCATTCGACGTTATCGGAGAGAGACCCCGCACTTATTCCTCGCTTCCGGACTAACGTTACCACTCGGTAAACTATCCGGCACTCTCCCGATCTTAACACCCAAATCAACAAGCCACGGCCTTGAGCGACGAATCGTTGGCTCCGACAATTTCAACGTTAGTTATCGCACTATACAATAATAATTTATAATTATACACGCGTCTATCCAATCTAAGTGTATCACAGTTTTCGTCGTCGATATCTCCTTCGAAAGGAAACAAATGGAAAGAAAGAAACAACAATGAAAACAACAAAACGGAAAAGGTAGCGTTGTACACGATCGATCGTCGATCGAATCAAACGACGATCCGCGACGTATAATCGTCGTTCGAATACTCGTATAACGTATCCTCGAAAGAACGGATATTTCTTGTTTCTTCAACGAGGAGCCTGTCGTAGCGACAAGGTCGTTGGGTGGCACTGCCGATAATAAAAGTGACTATCACGCTCGTGACCGAGAATCGAATTACTTGCGACACGTTTTGGCGACAGATCGGTGGACGCTGCCGGTGGTGGCACGACGCCCCGGTTATCATTGTGTCGGTGTATAAATCTCTTTCTCTCTCTCACACTCTCACTCTTTCTATCTCTCTCTCCGGCAATTACGAGGCGGCTCTCTTATACCAATCGTAGTGTACGTGACGCTGCTCTCCTGGTTAGCGTTCGCCACTGCTGTTGCTGCTGCGTAACAGAAACCACGCTTAACACGCGTACGTAGGATCGACGTTAAAAATATACGCACCGTACGGACAAAGTCGAGACGAAATACATACACGCGTATCAGCCAGCTGTGAGAGTGAGACGAGCTGATACTCGAGTCACAAAATTCTGACGCGAGGAGTTTCTCGTTGGTATCGAACAGCACATCGTTGTGTCTACAATCTCAGATATGTGTATGTATGGATAGATATAGATACAGATATCTGTATAGATATATATATATATAAACCATCTTATTGCCGTAGATCAGCCGCGACGATGATAAAAATGATGCGTCTATCTATCTTCGCCTCTTCGATTCTCGAGACCCTCTCCAGTTCCTCTTGCTCGTCGTCTCGTTATGTTCGAGATACTCGGGTCGACGAAAAATATAAATATCGTGTATCGACGATCATCTCGTGTTACACCAGCCGGGAATCTTTAAGATAGCCGGACCGTCAGTGACGATAACGCTTTTAATACTGTTCGATCTTTTCTTCACGGTCGAGCAAGATCTCTTCTTTCTCTTGGTTGTCTCACTCTCTCGCTCGCTCGCTCGCTCTTGTACGACCGTGGGGGTCGATGCAAAACTAGCCGAGGTGCCGATAATTATCGTAAATCGATTGTACTCGTTAGCGCGTACGGTGCGCGAAGGATCGAGGAACTGAGGACGCTCGCTCGTTCGCTCTTGACGGACGAGCGATGTCTCCGTTTTAACGGCTGGTCCACGCTCGACTCTCTTTCGCCAATGGGCTCGATCACGAACCGGGTTAGCCAGAGAAGCTTCTCTTTCGACCACGCTCCGACTGTGCCCCGTCCAGCGTCCCTGAAAAGCCCCGTATTGCGTCGTACACAACGCCGGAGAGAGAACGGTCAATGCTTGCGCTCGCTTCGAGCTCCTCTCTTGCCTTGTCGCGAACGATCGCGACGCAGTTGTGTGATCTCTTCGTCGCGCGACCAATGGTCCCTGGTGAATCTTGGCTTGGTCGTTCATCCGTCCAGATCCGTATTACTTAGTCATGCTACTTATTTTCTTCTCTCTCTCTCTCTCTCTCTTTCACGACGATGTTACCTATGCACACGATAAAATCATACGACATTATTATTCAACGAGAAAAAGACGAAAGTAAATGAAACCAAAAGGGCGAGAGATATGTGCAATTTATCGAAACAAATTTCCGTCACTCACAGGGATTTTCGCAGTCGTCCTAACAACACGCCGTTCACCTCGTGCTCCACACGCACGTGTCACGTTTCTTGCATTTCTGTTAGCTTCCTATTTATCTTTTTTCTTGCTTTTTTGTTTATACACTCCGCCGTAGAACGTGTGTATCGGTCGAGCGTAAATATATTAATACTCGACGGATGGGCAAGGTCGTATTTTTAGACGAACGTTTGTCAGTGTTTTGTCCAGCTGTAATATTTGCAGTGCGCGAGAAGAGCTCGAGAGCGTAGAGAGGGAGAGAGAGAAAGAAGATCGAGAGAGGGAAACGTTATTGTTGTTTGGCAGCTCTCTCGAATTGCATGACGTCTCTCGAGTGGGAGAGAGCTTGACGTTTTCGCTGACAACGTGCCCAACCAGCTACGCCGTCACATGTGTATTAGACACACGCGCTCTCGTCCATCTCGACGAGTGAGTTTTTTAAACTTCTTTCTTTTTTTTCTTTTTTAATTATTATTATGTATTTCTTTTTCCCTTTCCTCGAATCCACAAGCGCGTATTATTTCTTTTAATTCTCTCTATTTGTGTTTGCTTCGTTCTTCTTCTTTTCATTTTTTTCTTTGGATGAAATTCTCTCGATAGTTCGGGACGCCACCGCTGCGACGATTGGCAGCGCTGTTGGCGCACACAGTGGATAAAGCTGTCAACTGGTCGGACGCCCTCGGCATTTACGCACACAGTGGGAGAGGCATTTTTATATGACGTCTACATACCACATCGTACGAGTTTAAACCGGAGATTATTATATAAACCCTCGAGCGCTACTTGTAATCCGGACTATAAGATCGCGCGGTATTTTGTTTACATTTTTCATGTTATTCTCTAACAGATTTTTTTCTTTTTTCGATTTTGTTATTTTTTCAAAGCTTTCTGGCTCGAGCGACCGTTTTCTCGTTGGGAAACGATTCATAGAAAATTGGAGAGCATTTCCAAGCTCGCGAATCGATGATGAAAAAAAGAAATACGATTCGATTGCCCGGGCAATGTACCCGAGTGAGTTCAGGTCGAACCAGGAAAACCACAATTCGACGAGTAGGTGCGCTAACCGACTTTATTATTACGAACGGATAGTACGAGTGTCACGAGGCTCGAATAACTCGTGTTATAAAGCGACGTGCGACCGAGAGACTCTCGAGAAAATATGTCGGTGAAGCTCCGCTACGACCTACCCCATTCCCATTTACCATCGATCACGATTAATAAAAACAGAAAGAACAGAAGTAAATACTCCAAAGCAGTAACTGGAACGCGCGTACGCGATTGTAAGAAAAATTCTTTTGCTTCTTTTTCGCTATCGGGCGATTAAAAATTCGCGAACGAAAGAAAAAAAAAGTGGTGCTTTCGTTTAGCTCCGGCCGGAATGCACTGGCATATATTATTAGCGTGCTTTCTATTTGCACGCAACTCGAAATAGAATACCGCGGGATTTCGCGAGGACAACGACGACGAGGGTGCGAAAACGCGAATATAGGTGTGTGAAAGCGTTATAACCGAGACATCGTTCCGTATAATATATAGCTCGAACGCATTATCGTATACCGATAGCAATTGTATTTTTGTTTGTTTCGCAATTGTCGAAGTCGAAGAACGAATGGATCTCGAATGATTCCGTTCCGGTATTGGCAACGCGCATATTCGACGCCAACTGTAATCGTCTTGTGGGAAAGCGAGTTTGAGATTGATGATCGCGATCGATAATAGGCCAAAACAAATTTAAAAAAAAAACGTAACTTTCCCTGGAAGTTATCGCGATTTTGTTAGGAACTAAGTAGGTCGTGAAAACTATCGCGTAGTTCCAAATATTAATATTTCATAGGAAAGGGCTTTAGCAACGTAAACCACCGAATAAAAATCAATATCTACAAATCGTGGAAGACAATGTCCGTTCGCGAGTAACTCGTATATGAAACGTATTCGCGATCAACGTCATCCGAGTGAACAGCATCGCGATTATATATCGATGTTTGGATAGAATTTCAAGGGTAGCAGAAACGCAGTGCGATAAGTGCAAGTTGCGAGACTCTTACATACGAGCGGTCGCTCGTTATTCAAAGCCACTGACAAACGAAACGCCTTGCCGAGGACAAATCGGTCGGTCCGTTAACAATTCGTCGAGCTTTTCCGCTTCGTAGATGGTTTATCCAAGAACGTTGTATTTTTCCAGTCGAATTTGATCCTCCATTGCGTTGGCGTACGTATCAAATTCCTCGTACGTTATTCGGTACTGTCCCGTGAGGTACAAACTCCGTACCTGTACACCCGGTACATGATGTTTCAATTCTCGCAGTGGTGCCATCTTTGACATCGCTCGTGTTCTTTCCAGATGCTTATACCTCCGCACGTAACTCGGCGAGTAATATCGGTCGGTATTCATCCTAACCAGCAGCTGACACTCCATTCTTCATTCATGTGTGCATACTCGTTGAATATTTTCCACTCTTCCGTCAGCGAAGCAGCAAAACGATTATTCCTATATACAGATATTACACGCGCGTTATGCAATCGTGCGAGACAACTAATTACAAAAAGGTCATGAAATTGTTCGCGCCGAGCGAACGAAACGAATATACGAGAGATTTTTTTTTGTTTATACGATGAATTTATGGATAGAGTTATATGTAATGAAATATATACCTGGTCGATGGATGGAATTAACGCATTCGACAATATCGATGAGTATAAACTGCAACATCGCTCTAAATCATTCTCTTCCCAGCTGCAGCAAATTGCTTTAATCTCGTTCAGAGAATGTTATGATTGTTGCTACAATGGGAGGAAATCTAATCTGGTAATTACTTGTGGATTGTCGCAGCGTTCCTCCCTGCCCGCCCTCCCTTAGTCACTCACTCTCTCGCTCTCTTTCTCTTTCTGTCTTCTCACACTCGTAGGTACCACAAATGGAACTTCTGCACTAGCGTAATGTCCAGTGGAAAATGGAATCATCAATCAGGCATTGACGATTATTTACGAAATGGTACAGAGCTCGTGCGCTATTATTCTGTAACTTATATCGTCGTGTGCCTAAAATTCCGTTGGTTTGGTGGCAATCAGCCACACTCCACCTTTGAAAATAGTCAAACTGCAATTGATCTAGATGAATTAGAAATTAATACATCTGAGTTTTGTAAGGAACAATAAAAATTAAATTATTTGTCAGGTACACAGCGAACATTCCTTCGGGACTGTACGGTAATACATAGAAATGAGTTTGTTGTTCAAACGAACGAATAAAAGAAATGAGATAATAGCTAACTTCTAGACTTTCTCATGAAATCATTAAATTGATTCATCACCTTTACATGCAATAAGAACCATTCAATAGCACCAAGCTCTTGGACACTCTCGCAAGATGTAGACTGTTCTATACAATTATTCTCCGCAAGTAATAAATTATTGAATCTCGAAAGATATTAAAAAGTTGAAACACCAGCAAGTTTTTAAGATTTACATCACGCTCGAACAGATTAATTTTTTTGTACACCCAAGTTCAGTGGTGTATTTCCAAGCGACTATATGTATATATAGACTATATACATTCAGGCTGGTCGATTCAGATACTTGTCAAAATAAACTCTGCCTAGTCTCAATCGAGCATCCGAAGCTCTCCATGCTCCCAGTCATAAACAAGAGCTCTCGCCTCATGGTATGCGGCGAACAGTTGGATCCTAGATAACAGCGCTTTCCAGTTGCTCCTTCTCAATGGAGAGTCTCAAAATGTTCGACGAACTAATGAAATGACGACAAATAAATATTGTCTCGTGTAACTTGACGAATAGACTCTGAAATATACTCCGCATTGGTCATTCGACAAGAGTACCAAGTATGTTCTATACTTCAAGTTACAGATGGTTTAATCTAGAACCTAATATAGATATATGCACCAAATAGGATGACTTTTTACTATACAAATTAACCAGTATCTATCATGTTATGCGACAGAAAGAGAGAGAGAGTGCAAATCTACATCTCAAAGTTCATATTTTAAGGTTCAAGACCACAGGAATTGTGGCAGTAAATATATAACCTCACCTCAACGGCAGTCTCGGCGTCCTTGCCATTTTTTCCCTTGTCCTTGCTTTTCGTCGACTCCTGCAACACAGAAACAGGATTTTCCGGGTAATAAAGCAACACAAGTTCGACATTAGATCAACTTTGATAAAACTACTGTAGCAATAGAGATATATGTATATATATATATATATATACTTTTACAGAGAGAGATAGAAAGAGAGAAGACAGTACCATTGTCGTCGCGGTATTACAAACCGCGAGAGAATCGAGCGAGAAGTATAAGAATCGCGAAGATTTCTTTTCTCCCCGTGTCGGGCGTCCGGTTTTTTTATTATCTTTATTATTCTCTCTCGCGATATAGCGGAGCTCCGTTAAACACCCCCACGTTCGAGAAGCGTTCGAAAGAACAACCTATACACACGTTTGTCAAGCTGCCACGGGGTTGTTCCCCCGCTCTCGTGTAACTCGCGATCGTATACGTATGCCACACACGAGAGTAGAATGTATAACCCGTACACGAGAGATATGTAGAGTGGAGAGAAATTAAAAAAAACGAAACACCGCTCGCACGGGGAAAGAGGAGGGGGGAATAGGAGAAGACGGTTTTTTATGCTGTACGGATCACCGAGAAACCGTTAGTGAACACCGATTTTATTATCGTAATTGACGCACCTTGTCCTTTTTCTGCCTGTTTGACATTTTATCGAGCTCACCCGGGCGGCTTTGTAAATCAAACGATAAACGGACGGACACACGCTTTTGCGAACGTACATTCAGTCAGCGGCCAGCCAGCCGACACACGGCGTTCGTAACGCGGCGGCCATTGGAACACCGACTGACGCGATATCTTGCGGTCGAATTCGACAACTCTCCTTCTTCCTCTGTTGCTGCCACAGTCGACTTTCAATTGTCTCAAATTCATTCACGATATATTCGTAACATTACTGTGATTACACAAAGTTAAACACATTGCACGAATTCCTAAGAGTGTTCTTGAAATAACTCACATTTATTGTCGAACGATTACGATACTCCCACGGAATTTGTGTACTAAAACGCGGAGCCTAAAACTGATAGAGGATTATATGTATCCCTGTGTTCACTGAAAAACCGAGCGGAAATGACGTTTTTCTTTGAAACTCGGACCGCTCGGTTCTAACCCGGTGGCCGCGAAAATTTAAATGTGACGATCGACAGATTGCGCACATAAACCATATGCGAATGTTACAAATAGTTAGCAATTAAATAACGAATTCTGTCTTATATAATACTTTGTTACAAGTGACTGAGGTGTAGTTATGGTAATATACCTTTTGTCCTTTCTAACAAATTCCTTAAAAACACATACAACATTCTTAAAATTGTGTAACAAACACAACAGGCGAAAGCAACATCGTGCCGAGAGGCTATACAGAGATGGGAAGAAAAGAATGGCAAGACGGCGAGTGAAGAGAAAGAAATCATATTATCGTTTCAATGGCCTCCCATCGATAGAATGGATAATGGCTTAGCAGCTCTCGTGAACGTCGAGTCAGTTATGCAGCTTCTCGACCGATTAATTGTTTTTCATCATCCTCTTGTTCGTTATCACAAAGACGTTCGATGGGTTTAGAAAATTGTCTCTATCGACCAACATGATCGAGAAGATAACGGGAATTGACTCGCTGAGGCATCTGAAGGTTTTATCACTCGGTCGGAATTATATCAAGACTTTCTCCGGTCTCGAAGCGGTCGGCGATCATCTCGAGGAACTGTGGATATCGTACAACATGATAGAGAAAATCAAGGGCGTCAATGTTCTCAAAGCTTTAAAGGTTCTCTACATGAGCAACAATTTGGTCAAGGACTGGGCAGAATTTAATCGACTGCAGGATATTCCGAACCTGCAGGATCTTCTATTTATAAACAATCCTATATGTGAAAATATGGATACGGAATCATGGCGTGGCCAAGTGACGCGACGACTTCCATCTCTAAAAAACCTCGATTCTATACCAATCGTGTACGTTATTTTTCCTATGATATCTTTCATACACTCGTACTTATTATAATACTCTGGTATTCTTACAGACATGCTGGCAACGAATGACTCCACCCAAATAAAGATGTAAAGTTGTCTTTATATATGTTTGTACATTCTGTTTCATCTTTTATCTCTGTTTGTCTCAATAGTTTTCAACTCTTATATCATTCAAGCCGAGCTCATCGTTCTGCTCGAAAGTCCTCTCGTATTTTGTAATCTTCAAGCCCTCGTCGCACCCTTCATTCGCCAAACTCTGAACATAACTGTTACCTGCAGGGTCATCCAACACGATCGTCACTTTTCTCTCACCATTTAGAACTTCATCCAGTTTTTCGATAAACTTCGACATTCTGTCTTCCGTCGACTTTTCCGTGCTATCACCACTGATTGCTGTACAGGTGGTCAATTGTTCCTTAGTAGCTGACAATAATCCTTCAACCGTTGTGAAACGACCACCAAGAGCTACAGGACCAACTTCCAATTCAAGTTCCGGTATCTCCATTCCGCAAGTCTCAGATTTTAAGATATCTCGACTGAAATCTTCTCTACTTCTTACTTTGACCTCTATCTTCACACCCTGAGGTTCAATACCACCACCGCTTTTTACCTCGTTGGTTCTATGACCACAGGAATCGCACGTGGTCGCCATTATCACAACTTCTTTAAAATATGGAATATCTGATCGATTTCAAGTTAAAGATATAGTTAATAATCAAGATAAATATTTACGTTCAAGTAATTTCATTGGCAAAGGATACTTGTCATTTTCATGTTCGTCTCACACGGACTGTTGCAATTTGGACAATTGGTTGGGAACGACAAGACTTCTCCCTCCAACTGTTCAAGGGTGAATTCACTCTCATCTATTGTGCCCAGTAGTGAATCTTTATTCTCGGGATAAATACCGATTCGACGATTCTCCTCGTCCGATCTCGTGAACCAACTGACTGTACAGTCAGAGTCCTTCATTGGGGCATTTGGATTTTCGACATGACATTCTCCTGTAATATCCTCGAAAATTATCGTGAAAGGATCATCCAGAAACTTGAGATTTTGCAATTTTGCAATAAAAATATCAATATCTGCCGCAATTTCTGGATTTTCCTCTCTACGTTTCGATTGATCTTGCTGTAATCCGGCAATACTCCGGTCGATTATGCCTTCGATGGTAGTTACCTCTGGTAAACAAGAATCAATCTTCATTTACAGAAAATTTATCACCTATGACTATATAAAAATCGTGAAATCATATAAAGACATAGAATATTTGATTGACAATTTTTCATACCTCCTTTCTGAGATTGCGACGGAATTTCAAAATCCAATTCTGGGATTCTGACACTTGTGTGATCAGATTTGACAACCTGACGATTGAGATCTTCTGATTTTGAAACTTTCAAGTTTATTCTTACACCTTTTTCATTAATCCTACCACCACTTTGAATCTCATTATTCTGAAATCCGCATTGCTCGCAGTCGAATGACATAAGCACAACATCCTTGTAGTGAGGTATTTTGGTCAGCAGGAGTCGTGTTTCTCCCTAAAAGTGAATATAGAATATGTATGTATATATATATATATATATATATATCAAACGACACGGTTATTGCAGCAAATTCACATATCTAAAAAAAAGGAACTCTTTCATCATCGTTAAAATTACATCGTTAAATATGAAAAATAATTCAGAAAAGTGTGCGAGGATAATATAACCACGTGTAAGAGGACAAGAAACAAAATATTGGTTACTCACGGTTTCACCACAATTCATGCACAGACTGTCAATCACCGTTGTTTCCGGCTCTGGATCGTCCGCCGACAATTCTCTAAATATCGGTTTATGTTCCATTCCATTTTTGCTACTTTCATTCTGCCTCTCTGCCGCAGCCATTTCAATAATTTTTTAAACTTACGATTAAAATCAACAATTAAGGGGGATATCAGCAACGTTTGACAAACACTGAAACCTCGAGAACCTCGAGAGTTGATTCTGCGACATCTGTGCGGCTAAAGAGTGAACTTTTTTGTACCCACGTTAAGTTGGCCGCAAACTATCGTAGTCGTATAAATGGCGAAGCCGCGGCGATTCAAACGATATAGCATTATAATCGTGACATTCGTGTTACGCGGCATATTTATAATTCTATAACTTCTAATTGAAGCCTTTTTGGACGAAAAACAATTTTGACCCTCGGCAGCGCCGACGGTCAACGTTAATGATTTATTTTCGAGTCTTTGGTGGCCCGGGGGTCTACAACTCTGCCCTCTAGGCTATCAATTACTTTCTCTGATTGACTAAAGCCGATTCATAAATTGACTACGGTCGGTATTTGGAATGTCGGAATACGTGACAGCGAGTGCCAACAACTGACACTTGAAGGTGTTAGTAGCTAGTGATGTCTTTAAAATAAAAATTGTTGATGCACATTATCTATTTTGTAGAAATATTATTATAATACGTATCTTTGGCGAAATGGACATATAACAAGAGATTTCCAAAGTTCAATATCGCAGTTAGCTTGTAGAACTTCGTTGATAATTATCGCACAATGTTGTTTTGAAGTAAGAAGAAGTGGATTTCTGGCGGGCTTTTATCACCCATGTTTAACCTACGAATAGTGCGAATATAAATAATAATACAATGGCCGACGAAGTATCATTAATAAATATACAACGTACATTCTCATTATATGGTCTTATAGTTACAAAGTAAGTACAACAGAGCGTTGCAAATGCTCAGTACCGTTGTTTATGATAATTGTTTTTTATGAATTACTAACTCCATATACTTGCTCCCGCAGAAGCCTCAGTGCTGCCATTCACAAATTTTTACAAAGGATCGAACCAGAAGACCGCGAATCATGGTTGACACGTATAATGGATCACATTTTTCAACAAAATCTTGGCAGTCCTCATGTCACTGCGGGGAATATAGAACAGGCAATAACCGAATGCTACAGGCCGGAGACTACACTGCGGGATACAGAGACAGTGTTCAATGTGATAGATGCATTTGAAATACCTAAAGTCGTTTTTGACACGGACAAAATGAAATTTGTATTGAAAAAGGTCAAGCCCGATCTTTATCCCGAAGCTGTTGACAAAGCGTCAGTACTCCGTGACAGATTGCAGTTGTTATGGTACAGAACTCGCAGGCAAGATATGTTTATGCCTGTGAAATTTGGAGAGACTAATACCGAAAGATGGGAACTGACACAGATAGAATACTTGTTGAGCCAATCAAAAATGGGAAATGTTTATGTCATGGGTCTGCTGTCCCAGCTCATAGAAGGACAATTCTTCTTGGAAGATAGTGGGGGATCGATAAAAATTGATTTGAAAAAAGCAATATCCTTTTTGTACAATATCATCTAGTATAAATATTGGATTTATACTGTTTTTAAGAATGCAGATGATTGTTTCATGATGCACAAATTTAGCATAGATAACTACAAATATTTTTCCTTAATAAATCAACAAAATTTTCAGGCAGGCCTGATAACAGAAGGTTGCATTGTCATAGTAAATGGTTGGTGGGACGGCAACATTTTGGATATAAAAGATATCGGTTTTCCACCTGCCGAACCTTCGGAAAATTCGCGAGCTCTATTTGGTGATGAAAATACGTTCGGTGGTCCTCATCGAACTACGTTGAAGAATTCGGAGAAATTGCGAACGTGGCAGGATACAAGAACCGAAGCGATGATAATATTCGTTTCCGAATTTTGGGTTGACAACAGTCGTGTCCTCGACAAGTTTCAGGCAATGCTCGAAGGTTTTAACGAATATCCACCTGTCGCGTTTGTCTTGTGCGGTCACTTTCTCAGCTTTCCACCGAATACAACGAGCGCCCAAAAGATGAAAGATGGCTTCTCGAGACTCGCCGACATCATTCAGCGCTATCCGGACATAAAGAAGAATTCAAAATTTGTACTTGTGCCTGGGCCACATGATCTTGGATCGTCGAAAATTTTGCCGAGAAGCTCGTTGCCCGAGAGTTTACTCGAAGACTTTAAGAAGCGTGTGCCTGATACGATATTGGCGACAAATCCATGCAGAATACAATATTGCACGAAAGAAATAGTCGTATTTAGAGAGGATATGCTCACGAAACTATGTAGAAATGCTCTAAAATTCCCGAATGAAGGGCAAATCTATGAACACGTGAGTATAAATTTAATTTAAAATAACAAAACTCCACCCGCTACGAAAAATCGAATTTTCAATGAACCTTTACATTTTTTGCTTTCAGTATGCCAAATCTATAGTCTGCCAGTCGCATCTGACCCCATTGAGTCTGCCAGTAATTCCAATCTACTGGAAACACGATCACGCGTTGCAATTATTTCCAACACCCGACCTCATAGTCGTCGCCGATCAGTTTAAATCGTACACGACGAGCTACGAAGACTGCCAGGTCATCAATCCCGGTACTTTTGCGAAAAATGATTTTTCCTTCAAGGTTTACGTACCGTCGACTGATGTAATCGAAGATTCCGCGATTCCCAATGAACCTAACAACATTTGAGGTCTTTGGGCTATCTGGGAATTACCAATATGGAGAAAAAATAATCAAAGAAGCTCACTCATCTTCTGACTTTGTACAATATTTATTGTTGGCGCGTAATAAAATCGTTTCTTTTTTCACTTTCACAATACTTCTCGGAGGCATTTACCCCTCGCATAACTTAGGAAATAACAATTCTACAAATTAAGTTAATCGTGAATTCGTTTGCATTTCGTCTTCTTTCTAATTAGTGTCGAGCTTTGAGAATAAGTTAATCATTCATCGAGGATACTGGGATATTGATTGACTCCCTACCGTGTCCAACAGGTACTACTACGACGGAGCGTTGAGATATTTAAAGATAATTTTTTCCTTTCTTTTCGTTTTTTTTTTTGCTCGAGAATATTCGAAGTCTCTTCATTTGCAAGTGGGCTGACACGTTGTAACATCTATGATTGTTACTGTAATTTTCCTCCACTCTTGTCCAGTCTCTGCAAGCTCCCATTGACTATCAGAGGATCGAATCAAACAGTTTTTTGTTCTACACAGGACACAGGCAGTACAGTTCTACTCATTACAATTTCAATATAAATTAGGTACATTCGATATTTAAAAAAAAACGGTGCGCTACATTACCTCTCGCAAATATACATAACAATGTTACAGGTACAGGCTCCTGAGGCCTCACAAGATCTCAATTAACTGCACTGGAAGCATAATTTATATTTATCTCCTCCCTCTCTCTGCCTTTTTCTTTACTGGCCACTTTCAACCAAATTACGAACATCTTTCATATTTGTATAATTAAATTACACCTCGAAGCTAAACATTGGCCACGTTTTCACGCGCATCGATAATTGAAAGTTTCCGCGAAGTTACATATCGCCGCAGCCTGGGGCACGCTCAAAGAACGGGCTTATCGTAATGACATCACAGAAAGATTCTGAAGGAACAGATTCAGTTTTATCAGTAGCTTCAAGATACACAGGCTTGTGTTGTTTCATTTCTTCTTCTATTGTCGGCAAAAATCTACGATTGCCTCTATTGCCATTGCGCCAGATCCCAATACTATATATGTAGTTTAATATTGTTTTTCACGTCCGCCTCAACGAAGCAAACGGAGAAAAAAGAAATTGAAAATCGGGCGTACCGTCTAATGTAGGGCTCTGTCGAACGCTCGTAAGCAACAAAAAAGAATAACAATCTTTCTGTTTCACACGGGAAACACTCAACTCGTTATTTTGGTTTGATCGAAAGTCGTTGCTTGTGAATTCTCGAAAACGAAAAATTGTCAACAAAGGCCGTAAATACAAGAAGTTTGACCCAGTCGATCGATCCCTTTGCTACTAGTTCGTTCGTAATACATAGTAATACACGTTATATTTATGTACCAGTGCTCATCGTGTCTTTAATATTATATTTACAGTTGTGTCGGGCGTGGGAAGGAAGTATTGTCGGTAATGTCCCGATAACGAGAGCCGACACAAGAATCTACAATGCCGCTTCGACCATCGTGGTATCGAAGCTCAGGACTCAGGGTGAATATCTAAAACACGGAAAATCCACGATATCAAGGAGATTGTTCCGCATTAAGGATGAAGGGATGTGGTACGTGTAGGTCTGTATGTAACCGCGTGTGTTCATGTGTGCGAAAGAGAGAGAGAGAGGAGATGACGATGAAAGGCTTCGTTACGTAAATACCGAAGAAGCCCTCGGCGTCACGTATGCCGTCTTACTTTCTCTCTGATATCTTCGGCAAGCTTGACTCCTCTCTTCAGCGTCAAAGTACCATAATGTTATGGCGTATCTAGTCTTGTAAGCGGGTTGAACCTCGTGAGGATTTCTTCGGTCGGACCAGAAGAACAGAATACGATCGAACAGAGGCTCGATATCAGCTACTTGATCACGCCAGCCCTCGGGAAATATCCTCAATAGGCCACCGTTCTTCTGTAAACGTTAGAAGAACAAAGAATGTTAAGTTGGTGTAAGTACAACAGATACTTTATTCGAAAATAATCATTCAAATTTGAAGCTTACCTTGATGTCCCAATCTTTGTTCAGGTAATAAATCGCCGTGATGCATCGACCATCGCGATTTGGATTGTCCACGTGTTTTACGTAGTGAGAACCGTGGCCGGGATAACAAGCCACCATTGCCTGAAACATAAACATCTTCGGGTGAATATCAAATTGTATTATTTTGAGATAGCTTCCAGCGTATTCTCAAAGCAAAATAAACATCATTGACAATTTTCAACGCTATGACTACATCTAACAATAAGTATAAACTCTATTCATTGTAGGTGCCTAGTGGCAATTGTCTAACGGAAGACAGAATGTGTTAGGTAAAAATAGAAGAAAGTTTCTACGATAAGAAAATTGAAATTCACAGAACCGTCGCAACGTCATAGAAGACAACTAAACGTAATTATTTACTAGCGATATAAGACAATGCATAATTGTTCCAAGAATAAAATTACAATTCTTTCTGTCTATACAGCGATTCCTGTGATGTCGTGTGTTTTTATAGATATTTCTGAATATCGCGTCGTTCCTCTCAACGCTATATTTTCTAATCGATCATAGGCGACATAAAACAAGACAAAGGTGATAGGAATAGATTGGATCGATGATGATACACCGCGAGAATGAAATACACAAATGCGTGTGTGGTTTCTTTGCCAGCTGTATGCAAGTTGTTGCATACAGCTGCTGTTGCATACAAATTTTTTTAGAATTAGATGTTTATTCTCGCTTGCTATTTTCATTCATTTCTCAGCTGTATGCAACAACTTGCATACAGCTACTTAATGAAAATAGCAAGCGAGAATAAACATCTAATTCTAAAGAAATTTGTGAAAATAAGACTATGGGAATAATTAACGGACCTTCTCGGTGTAAATTATGAGAAAGCACATTTTTACTGATTTTTTATTCAATCAGTGAAGTCTCGAGAACGGTTAATTAATTTTATAATCTTCAAAAGAGAAAACCCTCGGTTTTCAAGTCGCTAGTGGCAAATAATTTTCTATTTGCAAATAAAAAGAGTTGATTCGTGTAAATGTAATATGACTCGACCATCTAGGACTAGTTTCAATGTTATGACGATTTTTGGATAAGAAATCGACTAAACCGCACCATGACCATAACTATCTTTTCAAAAAGGTTGTTGCACGTTAGCTAAGTATCCGGAAAATAATATATACGTAACTTGATAAATTGTAGTGCTTAATAAAAAAAAATCATTGTTTTCTACCTCCGTCCAAAAAAATGTTATAGATAACATTTTTTTGAATTACATTCGCTATTGGTGCTAGGGACATAGAGAACCGAATCCCTCTGTTTTTCGGAATTGCTCATACAAAGATGAGTGGCGGAGTACACCAACTTTTATGAATCATACTTTATTTTCGGATTGCCAGATGGTTTTTTATCAACGCCATTATTGACAATCCTAACACGGATTCGTATTAATAGCAACGACACGCGACAGTGATTAAGGTCATTCCGCGAGTTCATTCCCAAGGACTTTCTTGTGTTTGCTTGAGCAATATGAGAGCGTTGAAAACGAGTTCGGTCGTCGAACGATTTGAAGTAAGAAAAACACAAGAAAATGTTATTCTGGACTTGGCTCGTTCAATCGTTTCTCAATTCGAATTTCATGGACAACGAAACGACCACAGAGTAGTAGGGCCATCTTGCGATTCAAGGTCCCTTTGAAAAAGGCGGGCATAACTCGTACTTCTGAGACCTTGGCCTCGTTCACGCGCCAGCCCTCGGTACTACGTATGGCTACGTGATACTCGTCACGTAAAATCAAGTGCACGGGGCCTCGTGTTGTTTGGACGTTTCCCTTGGCGCGTTATCGATTTTCATGGTTGACTCTGTAGTCAAGACTATTTACATACATATATTGTCTTGATGTTTAGACAACGCCAGAGACACAAGCGTATTCCCTATTCGTCAACACTGGACAAGTGCGATGCTCAAGAAATAACTATCACGACGAATATAATCTTCTTTTCCAACGCCAATATTATGAAATATATATTTCACATGTTATCTTCCATATTTTCACAAGTAATTTCATTATTCCTGCAACAGAAAACATTCAACAATCATCGTGTCTCCCATTATTATCAAAAAGATTGTGCAATCTTATTCTTGCCAATACAACCGATCAATCCAAGATCTAATTTACGCTGGTCCGATGTACGTCGTATATCCAGTAGAAACAAGATTACAATCGTTGCGATAATGCTCGTCCAACGACGCCATTCAACATTTGGCGAGGGTCTACCCCGTTGCAACTATAACGTTCCTTTTTCTTTCCTCTCCTCACCGTGTACCTACCGGTATGGTATCTAAGCAATTTCATCCGTTATCAGTTTTGGTTCCAGATTGAAAAACCGAGAGATAGGAAGGGGCGATCACACGATTCTGACTGTCCGAGAGGCGTATAATATGAGATAGCGCATACGAGAGACGGTTTTTATTTATCATCCGAGTGTGCAGAAAAAAGGTGGAGTGAAAGCCACACACGATGAATAGCCACGGGGATGGCGTACGTGATGAAAAAAGCGTATGATAAAAATAATAGAGTCATCAGGCTTGCAAGGAAAGTTACGAAGCGGTCATCGATCGTTGAGAGAGATGGAGAGGTCGTAATCAATTTCAATATCATCATCTCCATCGTTCTGGAATTACAAGAACCCTGTTGTTTATTTAATCCGCCTCTCGAAACGAGGATCGAGTGTGTCATTTTATCTCTCGTAAGATCATTTATAACATTACCCGTGTACGTGCAAATCCCAACGTGGCTTTCGGCTTTTTGTCACCTTTGAAATAAAAATCCACCTTTGAAAGCGAGAGAGAGTAACCACAAGCGATGAGGTCACGAGAATTATATACGTTGTCGAGTGCATACACGTCAAATATCGTTGCAATGAAAGCTTACTGACGAACATAGCCTCAATGTTTTTCGTTGAAAAACACGAAAGAATTAACGTCTCTTTTCACTGAATGATGATCTCACGCAATCCACAAATTATCCGTTAATTCTTTTATTTGTGTTTGCTTCGGGGAAAAGATTGAATTACTCATATAACAATATTTTTCCTTATTTACTTGGACGACAGACGTCTATGCATTGTGGACATTTCGAAGACTGCCGCGGCGTCTAGTGAGAAGTGTGCGAACTAAGAGAAAGACTTCGGCTACAGAGAAACAAAGATGGCCGCCAACGTAGCCATTCTCCAGTAGAACGCGAACAATCGAGTACAAATGTAGCTCGTCCTCTTTTTACCACACTTCTGCCTTGACCAAGCTTTTATGTCTTCACGATCCTTGTCGTCGTCCCGAAGAATTTATGAATCGCAGTTTCGTAGCTGTACAGGCAAGTCGTTCAGCCTTTTAAAAAGCTTCAACTGACCTACGATAAGCCATTTCGTGTCGGCACGCATCGAACCACACTCGCACGAGATTACTGACAGAAACTGGTTTTTCAGGATGAACGAGGTGAATTCGCTATAGTTTTCCCAACGTTGTTTCTTGGCGAACGATGCTTGAAGTTTTTACGGATATCGTGCTCTGGAAACAAAGATCAAGTAGTCTCGAGGTTTTTGGTGAATGTTAGCATTTGCTATTACAATCCGCTAATGGAGACACGCTCGAATTTATACCACCCGGGATCCTCGAGGTCACACATTGCTATGTATAGACCTGACGCAGGAGGAAAAAAATTACTCCGGCAACTGCTGCGTAGCTTGTACCGCTCGTGTGTGCACTCTCTCTCCGTCTGTCCCTTACAATCCTGAGCCACGTTGTCGGTCGATCATCGAACAGAGAATTCATAAACAGACTTTGAGAATCTCGAGCCTACGACCACTCCGAGCACGATGGAAACAGGCAGAAGTAGATTGAACATATTAAACGGAGGAAAACGAATTTTAGAAAGATGTACCGCTCGTGTGTGCACTCTCTCTCTGTCTGTCCCTTACAATCCTGAGCCACGTTGTCGGTCGATCATCGAACAGAGAATTCATAAACGGACTTTGAGAATCTCGAGCCTACGACCACTCCGAGCACGATGGGAACAGGCAGAAGTAGATTGAACATATTAAACGGAGGAAAACGAATTTTAGAAAGATGTACCGCTCGTGTGTGCACTCTCTCTCTGTCTGTCCCTTACAATCCTGAGCCACGTTGTCGGTCGATCATCGAGCAGAGAATTCATAAACGGACTTTGAGAATTTCGAGCCTACGACCACTCCGAGCACGATGGAAACAGGCAGAAGTAGATTGAACATATTAAACGGAGGAAAACGAATTTTAGAAAGATGTACCGCTGGTATGTGCACTCTCTCTCTGTCTGTCCCTTACAATCCTGAGCCACGTTGTCGGTCGATCATCGAACAGAGAATTCATAAACGGACTTTGAGAATTTCGAGCCTACGACCACTCCGAGCACGATGGGAACAGGCAGAAGTAGATTGAACATATTAAACGGAGGAAAACGAATTTTAGAAAGATGTACCGCACGTGTGTGCACTCTCTGTCTGTCCCTTACAATCCTGAGCCACGTTGTCGGTCGATCATCGAACAGAGAATTCATAAACGGACTTTGAGAATTTCGAGCCTACGACCACTCCGAGCACGATGGGAACAGGCAGAAGTAGATTGAACATATTAAACGGAGGAAAACGAATTTTAGAAAGATGTACCGCAGGGCGTGCACTCTCTCTCTGTCTGTCCCTTACAATCCTGAGCCACGTTGTCGGTCGATCATCGAACAGAGAATTCATAAACGGACTTTGAGAATTTCGAGCCTACGACCACTCCAAGCACGATGGGAACAGGCAGAAGTAGATTGAACATTCATCCGGAGGAAAACGAATTATGAAAGATTTCGTTTCAGCATTCAAGAAGAATGTTGTTGGAAGATTATTCAACGTGTAACAATTTTTGTTTAAATAATTCCACCATGACCTCCACGGATCCTTGAGACATCAATGAGTTTTCGGTTCAACATTGTCGATTGGCCAAACGCCGAATACGATAAATATCGTGTACGGTCGAAAGTCTGAGCAAATAGTCGCGTCTCTCTCGCTCACTTCCCTCGAAACGGTCCGCGGAGTCATCTATATAAACCTACTCTCCCGCTTTTCACCTTCGCGAAGGTTAAATCGAAGTGCAGTTGCCGTTGCACGCTTTTCTCTCTCGCACTCTCGTAAATAGCTCGCTCGCGCCTCTTACTCTCTCCCGTTTCGATGCTCAACGGCGAGGCAGACCGAGCGTGACTTCTCTTCGTCTATCGGATCTTTAACGTGATCCCCACGTGGGCCGATCCTCTCGTTTGGGAAACGCAACGAAAGGGAAAGAGCGAGAGGCGTACGTGACCGAATGCACTCAGTGTTTTAGAGCGTTGCAAGAGCCATAAGACGGTTATCGTTCATATTCTTCTTTGTTTCTTCCTTCTTTTTCCTCGACAAAGTCCAAACCCGATTGTGGTTTCCTCGTATAAAATATACGAATTTAAATGCGATAGAGAACAAAAATAAACAGCTAGGCTTCTGGTTGTGTGTTGACGATGACGAAAATAAATCACGCCGAGATTGTTCCAACGCGGTTTCTCGTCAAGCCAGAGGCAACACTGAGAAAATCCATCGGGCTATTTCTTTCCTTTTTCCATCCTCGCTCTTTTCCTTCTTCCACGCATACTTGACTTTGGCGTGTCATTGGGCTCTATCCACCTCGCGCAAATTATCCTATTATAGAATTTAACGCTCGGCTTGGCGTACTCGACGATCTCCCAACCGGTGCCTACACGTACGATAATTGCAACTCGCCAGTACGTGCGTTTCGTGAACTCCACGAAGAAAAAACGACCATATTTTCGTCCCGGTACGTTGTAAAAGTAAATAATGTAAAAACACACACACACACAATAATAACAGTAACGATACGTCTCACCGATGAAGTGATATTCGATCGTTTCGTAAACATAATAAATCGTTTGTAAGAAAAGAAAACAAACAAACAAAATGTTACCTTCGTTCTCCCATTGATCGTGTAGTTCGCCATTTTGCCGTTGTTGTGCATCTTGTTGGCTCTCATGATTATCGCGTCAACCTGAGATATGAGCATACCAATGTTCTTACACTGTTTCTCCTTGCCGTCGAGCCACGTTATCTGATCACCCCGTATTGTTTTCAAATCATTAGCACCAGCTTTGTTCGAGACCAATTGTCCGTCTTTGAACATGCCCGCACTGTACATGTTGAGTACCTCGTTCAATACCGTCATACCCTTTTCGGCACCGAGAAAATTGTCGACAACGCACACACCGTACTCGTCCATGTCTCTGATTACATTTCTACATATATCCTCGATAATAAGCTCCTCGAGACTATTACGATTCCTGTGTAAAAACGGTGGCAAAAAGTCATCCTCCCCGCCGAGCGAAACTTCAGGAAAATTTTTCATTCCGTTGTGATGATGTATCCGAGGTATCTCCGAGGCTTCGATACTCGTATCGTCGAGTATTCTCGTACTCTCCACCGACGGATTAAGAGATTCGGCTCTTGCGCCTAATATAGTATCCTCGGAACTACCCTCGTACGTTATCGGGGATGTCCAACCGTCGGGACGTCCCGTCGACGCTGTTCTCGGCTTCGCGGGGCTCTTCTTCGTACGTACCACGTTCTCACTGTAATCTCCCTCGCTCGACGACCTCTGATTGCGATTGTCCGAACCTGAATAAACAAATGAAAACAATTTTAATAGCATCGATTTTGATTCTGAACGAACAGCGGATTGAAAGTATTTCCTGGAACGAGACGCAAGACGAGGAGTCTTTCTCGATTTCTCAACGACACACCGATGTGTCAATCGAAAATACATAACATTAAAAGCGTCGAGTAAATGTAACTTCGCCTGTGAACGTCCAGGCTCGATAACAAAAGTCAAACTCCAGATTTCACGCTCTATGGCGCAAATGTTTCCTCGATAAAAAATAAAACAACGTTTGGTTTGATAGGTACTTCATTGTGTTCAGTGAAATCAGAATCGTGATGATAATTGAAAACGTAAATATTGATAGGAAGATTTAAATCCGAGAGTGAAACAGATTTTTCATCGTGCGACGACTGTGTCGAGGTAAGAAATTAATTCGGAAGCGGCACAAATTTTGTAGGTCACGAGTGAGTGTATTTTGGAAAATGTTGTAAAAGTTCTACCTATCTCGACTGGATTGGGGATAAAATTATACGATTCAAACGATCTTTCAAGAAAAACGGTATTCGTGGGAGTTGCCCGTATATCTGAGAAAAAGAGATGAAAATAGCTTTGGTTGAAACGAGATACGAGTAGATTGCGTACTATGTATGCAATTGTATTATTATTTTTACAATGTTCACAGGTAATCTCGTTGAAGGATGATACTCGTCGTTTAATAACAGTGGTTTTAGTATTTATACGTACCGCGAACACGTTCCTCGATTTTCTCCTTGATGTCAGCCTCACCAGACTGTATCCTCGTTATTTCACTCACTATATTGCTATTTAGGTTAGACAATATCCCGGCGCCCGAATCGTAAGAGCACTTGTTCTCTCTAACCTGGCGTTTGGAATCGGTGGAGAGTTTTTTCGTTACGATAGTTTTGGAATCGACGCTAGTCGTGTCGTTAATCGTATTAGGGAGACAAATTTTTTTATGCTGCTTCCAATCGACTCTCTGATGTTCTTTGGTGCAATATACGGCGGACTTGCATCGTGAACACCTGAGCAAATTGTCCGTAATACCGCATACAACGCATCCCACACAAATATCTGACACACTGCCGCCGGAGGTCTGCGCACGACTGGCGCTCGGGGTTGACATGTTTCTTCGCCCCGTTCTTTTTATTTTCACTTCGCCACTCGACTGTTCACCGACGACATTTCAACAACGGTCGCGGTCACATACGCCACAGGGACTGTGCGCTATCGACATCGGCCTCGTATGCAAACAACAATCGCACGGAGCCACGCACAACCACGAGAATCTTACTCACGGACCGGACGATTTGTGACTAACGCAGCACCACGAAAAAAGTATATTCGAGAAGACAAGCCTGGCACGGACAAGAATTATTTTCCGACTGGCGCTTATTCGCGGGATGTTTAGCTCGCGCACTGTCCTCGGTACCCAGGAATAAAATCAAACTAATTATCATTATTCGTGTTATTATCATCCGCTGTTGATCCCGGAACTTTTTTTTTTTTTATTAATCCAAGTGACAAGATGACGCCTCGTCTATTATCTCAATTTTTTTCAGAAGCGTGGCTATGTACCGACCGTCGATAACATCGCGTCCGCTCTCTGGGTTCACCCGACTTCCGTCAAGGCGCTAGTGCGCTATTCCACCCTATCGGTAAATTGCGCGGGAAAATTAATAATCCGCGAGTAATTTAAATTCAAATTCGTATCTTACGCGTTAAAGTCCCAGGAAAAAGTGGAATTTTATGAAAAAAAAAAAAACAGCGCGACGCAACAACGTTACTATGAACAAATATTTATTGAATATATCATACATTGCGTCTCCAGCATACGCATAATTCTGACGACATTATAGGTATGTGCTATCCACTTACAGTTTGAGAAAAAATGGGCTCAACTTGTTGTATCGTTTATAGCAGGAACTGTCACTGGTTTATACCTCACTGTTCAGTTAAAATTGTGTGTTTTCTTTATGTCCTCTTACGTTTTCCTTTCGAGTCGAAAAAAGTCCATGCAACGCGTATTATCGAATATGCCCCTTGAATTAATAGTACAGTGGAGACATAATGTCGTTATTGTGGGGGATTTTTTCCAATGAAATTCTTACAACAAATTTTTTTTTTTTTCTGATATATCGTTCGAATTAACCACCGATATATGTGTCTACCACGTGAATCATACTTGAATAATTAGATTACCTTCGAGGATCTTAACGTCTAATGCCATTACTTTTGTGTGTTTTTTGTTTTAATTTTATTTTGTTGTTGTTGTTTTTTTGTTTTATTATTTCTTCTCCAAATCCATATCGAGCGCTATACGTATAAGAATGAAATTATTCTCTTGACAATATAGTATAATTGCTTTACATCACTGATGATTATTCGTAGTAAACGCAAGTATTGTTTACAAAAAAAATAATAATAATAATAATAAACGATGGAAATAAAATTCGTACTTTTCGAAGTTCTGTTTGCGATATTATGCCACGATCTCGTGCACAAAGAAAATTACGTATGAAACTGTGAGGCATATATGATATATAATATGACAGAGAAGGCAGTGTTTGGGGATCGTTGATCGTATACTATAATATGTAATGGAAATTGCTCGTTTAACCGCGTATTTTCCAAACTCGACGATCGAATTGTCCAGTACGTTAGGAAAAAAAAATCAGTCGACGTAAAACAAATTAAAAAATCGT
The DNA here is from genome assembly GCA_946811545.1 of Netelia fuscicornis. Lineage (NCBI taxonomy): Eukaryota > Metazoa > Arthropoda > Insecta > Hymenoptera > Ichneumonidae > Netelia > Netelia fuscicornis. The sequence goes on along the minus strand of OX328012.1, from coordinate 11,636,049 downwards.
ACGATAAATTATAAACGTTTTTATTCAATATTCTTCGAGACTTTAGCTGTTATAAATCGGGATCGTGCCTGGATCATTGAATTTTGGTGTGGCGGAATGAAGGGGACGCAGGAAATGAAATATTAAAAGAAAGAAAAAAAAAGGAAAGAAAATAAACAAGGAGAAAGAATTAAAGAAAACAAAACGCGAATTCAGTTCTTCCACTCGTTATCGTTATCGTTAATCTCGGCGCTGTAAAATCGCGCTGCAAACAAACGCGTTCGAGCTCGATCATTGACGCAAATCTTGTATGAATGATATGAATTGATGAAATTGGATGAGGACGAAAAGTCGATCGAAGGGGAAGCGCGTTGTTTGCAGAACGGTATTTCGCGCCGAAACGACTAAACGGCTTGATTCAATTCGGACTCGTGAAAAAGGCGTTTTTCGTGTTTTCGGAGAACGAAGGAATGTTATACAAGAAATTACAATAGCATTATTCTGCGCGAAAGTAGAACACGATGTCCAAGACGAATTCGTTATGAAATTCGTTAATCGAAGATTCTTTCTTTTTATCTCGATTCGAATCCGCGCGGTGATTCCTCCCAGTCCGGAAATCTCACTCGTTGACGCACAATGTATTATTTTATAGCCGATTTTTAACTATCCACAAAATTTGGGACAGATCGCATACGAAATCTACATTTTTCTGCCTTCTAATCCAACTACGCTTCGTTTGTGTGTGTGTGTGTTCGCTTCGCGTCGGAGAAACGATGAGAATCTGAATTTTCGTCGCGCTATTACATTGTTTTTTCATCGCAAATAATATTATAACGACACACGAATCGTGTACCCTCGGACTTGAATTATCTCGAGCGAGTTAAATTAACAAAAATAAAGAAAATCCGGGCAAACTGGATTTTTTTTTATTGTACTGATAAAGACCGACAGTGCGTGTTATTGGCACGAGAATAAATCATGGAATGGACGTATACATCGATTATGAAGAAAAAAAAATAAAAAGTAAACAAAAAAAAATAAAACGAGAAAATTAATCGAATATGATGTAAACAAAAAACGCTCAATCATCGAAATTGTTATGGACTACGAAAAGTGATCGCATTTACAAAATACAAGATAATTAATTAATGTCCGGTAGTAAAATATACATTATTAAGTCCGCACATTGCGAGTATTGACCAAAAGTACAGCTGATACCGAATGTGCCGGTAATTATAAGGATTCTGAAATGCTACATCATACAAATTGGACGACTATTCTAAGGACTGTTCGAAGCATTTTTAATAATTTCGAAAGGAAAATATGAAAAAGTTTGTTACTTTTAAATTATATAGTATTATTGACTAATCGCTCGACGAAAAGAGTTTACACGCTGCAATCACGCTCTCGGGCCCAGTCTGACACAGTCACTTTTGCCAATTCAATTTTCGTAAATTAAAAGGAAACGATTGTAAAAAAAAAAAAAAAAAAAAAACAAAGTAAAAATAAAAGAATCGTCGTTCCTTGATCGAGTTAACGGATATAGTCGCTGTTCGAAAATGTTCGTGGCAGGGTTTGGCAGCATCATCGATCTCGAAAGTGTGCGAAGGAGCGTCTCTCTCATCGTTATAAAGCAACGACCGCAAAACGTCGAGAGTTTGTTTTTTTTCTTTCTTACTCACAGTGGAAGAGATACGGAAAGACATATAAACGATACGTTAATCGCTCTCCGATGGCTATTTTTTTCTTCTTTTTTTTTGTTATCGTTAGATCACAGTCAATTTTGGCGACGAAAATAATAAATAATGAACCTTTCGTTCTTAGCTCGAAACTTATAGATTAGAGAAAAAAAAAAAGAATCTGGTATTGCCCACTCTCGATGCACTTGAGTGTGTTACATCGGTTTGTTGACGTCGTGCGATTAATCGTTGGATAGAAAATTGAGAGACAGTCGTGAAAATTATTCTTTCCACAAAAGTCAAAGGATTTCCCGTGTTATCTCACCTCGTCGTGTATAAGGCAACTTTCGCACATTTCGGATCGGATGCTTTAAGTACTTTTCGCGCGAACGACCCTTCTCCACACTTTCCTTGGAGCCAACGACTCGTGACGTTTTCGACGAATTCGGTCTTAAAAACGACAAGAATAACGAAAAGTCCAAATTTTCGTTACAAAATCTTTCCTGTGCAAGAACATTTATAAAAGAATAGGCAACGCGCTTTGTTTTTGTTCGCAAAGACCAAACGCGCTTTTTTTTTTCGTTGGCGAAAGAAAATTTTCTTTAAACGACCAAAAAAAGATGGTAAAATTCTTTTGGCACAATACATTCAGCACAGCATACTCCGTCTGTCGCGATATTAACTATCCTATGGGTATTCGTATCGTAAATAACGGTGTATCAATTAATAGTAAAAATGAGTATATGCTCAGCTGGCGACGTGAAAAAACAAAACGATACTTTTGCAAATCGTTGGCATGCGAATGACAAATTCGATCGTCCTTGGATTTTTTCCCGCAATGACAAAAGTTGAACAAGAGCGAGATCACGCGGCGGCGATGCAATAATGTAAAATAGACGAAAAACAAAAAACAAAAAAAAATACAATACAAAAGAAGACAATTTCGTTTCGAACACGTAAACTTCAGCAGAATGCTGTAAAAAATGAATAATATAAAACCTTACGTCTAGTCACGAGTGTACGTTCATCGCGTCGAAAGTATCATGAGGTTTGTAAAAATCACCTCGTAGTCCAGAGATTTGACATAAAAACGAAAAAAAAAAAAACGACAAAACAAAACCAAAAACAATCGAATCTCCGAAACGCTTGCGCACGATTTGTCCATGATGTTTACTTCTTACAAAAAAACAAAAAAAAAAGAAGTGAATGTTTTTTTTTCTTCTTTTTTATCCATACTGTATTTAAAGGAACGATAATCCCGTGAGCCATATCTTAAATTATCGCATTATGCTTAAATGTCGTACGATTCGTGTAAAGGTGCGTTGGAAGGGAGAAAGGGGCCTTTGGACAGGGAGACCAAATTTTTCGTTTCTTCTTTGTTTTTTTATACTATGAGAATAAGTACTGGATCGGGATTCTGGGGTTCTGTATGAAGGTGGGTAAGTCAGGGAGAGGTGGGAGAAGGGGCATCTTAAAATGTTAAAGCGAACGAGATTAGGACGTCGCGGCTACAGCTACGGGGGCAACGACGTCGGGTTCACCGGCACCGTCAGCGATCGTCGAGTCCACCACTTTTTTTGTTGTCTTTATCGACTCTGCCGCTGCTGCGCCGCTTGAACTCTCCGCTTCGCCATTCTGCGCGCTCGCCTCATCGTTCGTACCACCGTTGCTCTTTTCGTTCAAGGAATCACCGTTCAAACCGTTTCTGTGAGGTTTATCCTCTTTGTCCTTTTCGGGATCCTCGGTCGTACCGTTCAATTTCGCGTCAGCATTTTCCTCGGTTGGCTTTTCATCGATCTTCGTTTTCTCAGTCTCCGGCTGCTTCTCCTCCTTCTTCGCGGTCTCTACGGTCGGCTCGATCTTTTTCTCCGTTTCCTGGGCAACCGGAGCTTTCTTCTCCGCAGCGGCTGTCTTCTCCGCCGTCGCTTCGTCGGTCTTCGCGACTTCCGTTTTCGAATCTGTTTTCGAACCGTTCGATTCTGTTTTATCTACCGCTGGAGTATCTTCGACTTTCGCTGGCGCGCTATCGCCATTTCGTTTCGCTACCTCTTCAACCTTGGCCGCTGGTTTCTCTTCCACTTTGGCCGCTATTTTTTCTGTTGTTTCTTGAACAACTTGCGCCGGCTCGGCTTTTTCAACGCTCGTCGTCGCTACTTTTTCCTCGGTGGTTTTCTCGACCTTCGACTCTGGGACTACGTTCGAGGTTACTTCGGTGGAGCTAGGCGTCTCTACGGCATCGGACTTATTGGTCTTTGATGAATCTGGTGTGGATTCGACTATCTTCGCTTCAGTCTCTGTTTTTTGCTCAGACTTAGTTGCTGTTTCCGTCGACTTTGCGGATACTTCAGTCTTGTCCTCTGTGGTTGTGGCGATTGGTTCGGACTTGGACGGTACATCGTTCTTGTCCTCGTCCATTGGTTGCTCGCTCGCGACGCTGTCGGCTTCTTTCTTCGTTGATTCGCACTCTTTTTTCGCCTCCGCTGTTTCAACACCCGTTGTCACTTCCGCGGGTACTTCGCTGCTGCTCTTTTTCTCTTGTGATTTTGATTCTTCCTCAGTTTTTTTCGATTCTACGACTTCGGCAGGCTTCTCGGCGACTACTTCGTCAGATTTCTTTTCAGTCTCAACTTTGCTCTCGGTTTCCATACTAGTTACTTCCGATTTTTCCGGGATCTTTGTCTCTTCGGCCTTTACTACTTCCGGAGTTTTCTTCGGCTCTTCGGGCTTTTCGACCACTTTTTCGGCGCTTGTTTCCGGCACTTCCTCGGACGTGTCCATTGGCTCACTCGCCGCAACCGCGGGCTCATCAACGATCACTTTTTCATCCGCTTTTTCTACTTTTTGCCGTTTGGCGGATGTTTGAAAGGACAAGTCCATGAACGATTCGATAGTTGTAAAAGTTACCTTTTCCTCATCAGTCAATGGTGCATTACCCGGGCGGATCACGATGTTTACGGAGATACCGGCTTCTTTAGCTGCCTGTGCCTCTGTTGAAATTCAACACGACAGATTAATGAATCGAAACAATGCGATCAAAAGAATTTCATGGACAGGGAACTTTCTGATCTTTATGAATGTATTCATTTTCGGTACTAAAAATTCGACAAATGTATTACGTGAAAATAAGTTTTATAAAGATGTTTCTTTTTCAAAAAAGATAAAACATTCTCCACAGCAAAGTTAACGTATGAAAAAATGATGCAATCTTGATACGAACCTTTGACTACGTCGGTGAGGAACAACACGTTCGTCGGTTCGACATCGATTTTTGCAAGAATATTCTTATAGCTAGAAGCTTCTTGCTTGGCACCGACATCGGTATCAAAAAAACCGGTAAAATACTGAAAACACGAAATATTAGCTTCAATGAATTTATCCTTGACGCACGAAAACATTCCAGTTACTAATTCATACAATCATGATATAAGTTCGCCCGAAAAGGGCGCCCCCCTTCGTCGAAATGGAGTTACAGGCTTTAGTGCTTTCTCCCTTGGTTTCTCAGATTAATTTTTTTTTTATTCTAAAAACAAAAGACCCTGACCGTAATAAAGCGTGTACATGGAATTGTTCATCCTACAAACAAAAAGTGAGCCCTTTTCGTGCGAATGCCCAAGTACAAGAGGAGTATGTATACATAAACATGTAAATCCCCATCTCAGCTTCGAACATACCTTTAACATGTCACCGTGCACGGAATGACCGAAAAGTAACTTTTGAGCAGCAACGCTTCCACTGGAATATACGTAGATCTTCCTTCCAGATTTTGTCCATGCGTCGAAAGCTTTAGGCACGTCGTCGTAAACGCTAAATAGACAAATCGATTAAACAACTATTTTCGTAATTATGCGAAACAGAGGTGGGACAATTAATATTTCTGTCGACAATTTGTTCGTACCACTGCAAGATATTAATCTGACCGTGTTAAATGTACTTGTTAAATTACCGTCAATGAAATCAGCAAACTCTCTTTATCGCAATTGCACGAGTCAAACTGATAACGTTCATTATCTTGCACGGTTCATTTACCGCATGACTGAATAGTTTATCAGAAGCAGGAAAGATGATTTTAATAAATTAATAAAAATATTCAAAATGTTCTTATACCGTCCAACTCTGAGGAATGAATAAGGTATCCGGGATAATTATCAGACTTACTGGCCCTTGGTGCCTGTTTCATAAGCCTCGCGCCACATGTGCCCTTGCAGTTGCTTGAGCGCAGCAGTTTTCCGATCACCGTCCATTTGCCATAAGACATTTTTCACAACCGATTCTCTCTCTTCCTCGGGTGTTGCACCGGTTATCGCCACTACACCCTCTACTTTGTCAGTCTCATCTTTCTTCGCCTGCAATTCACGGGCATTCGCGTGTATAAACGACGAGATAATTGAAAATTAAGAATCTTAGCACGTCGTATAAAACAGTGTTCGTCCAACACGACTCTTTTCATTATTCGTCCCAATCTGATCAATAATACACCGGTGCGGGCAATATAATTTTCCAAAATTCGCACACCATAGATTCATCTCGCGTCTCAGCGACAACCGTTGTTACATCAATATTTTGTGTTAATTTGTTTTTTGCGCTACATCAGATTGGTTTTGCGCCCACTGTTTCAAACGAAGCGCGCTACTATCGTTATATCTTTGGTAACTTTAGAGCTCTGAATTTTAGTCAACCCAATTGGGTCGTGACCTTGCCTGTGATAAAGTGAACTAGGTCCTGACATCTCCGCTCATTGGAGATAATTTGTAAGAAAATTATTTCATCTTTCAACTATTATACTGCGTGTGTGAGTGTGTGTACATACACACGTACATACATAATTACATTAAAAGGTATATACACATATATGTACATTACACGTTGATATATTACATATACATATATTACATTCTAGGTATGTACATTCTCGATTCAATGTACCTAGAGCAAGTGTACTGATATAGTAAGAAAACTGAACAGTGAACTCGGAGACAAAAGTTTGGGTCCCTAGTATTATTCATGGAACAGGAGTCCAAGGTTGCAGATGCTGGCATGAAAGATTTTGAACAAAGGATATTCTCAGGTAAGAACCCTGGGAACCATCTGCTCCAACATTGCCACAGGGTACCATGGTATTAGACGTTGATTTTCGAAGTAACATCTTACTTTCGTAGCTCTAAGCATCGCTCAGAATTTATGGGAATGAAGAAAAGAATGAAATAATGAGAAATTCGAAAAACGATTAAATTTCAACTCACCTGTTCCTTCAATTTCTCCAAGTCACCCTTAAACTCCTCGACTTCCCAATTCTTCTCAATGTATTTCTTTAGATTATCTCTGACATAAGGGAACAAGGTGTCCTGAAACAATACAAGGTAATAGGTAATAATTTGTTAACGACACACTTTATCAATAGACAGTGAATTATTCGTGACGAATTGAGAAATCAAAAAAGAAAAGAACACATTATAAATCCACGTTTTTTTTTTTGGAAATAATGATTTGAATATGAAATGGTAAAAAAAAGAAAATTTTGTTTGAAACACGATTGACGCGTACATTGAACACGATACGCACGATCTTACGGTTAATTTATGAAAAAATTAAGGAATCGGATCGAAATATTTTCAACGGATTTTCCGTATATATGAGAAATTTCGAGTGAAAACGTTGAAAACCGGTCCGTAATGAAAAATCTCTCGAGAATCAAGTTTTTCTTGATGCGTTCGACGAAGCGTGCCCGTGAGAAAGGACGAGAGAAATTTTCGCGACATTCGCCGCCGTCTCGCGAATCGGGAGAAGCTCGAGGACGAAACGACAGAGATAGAGACAGGGAGCGAGAGAGCCGGCATACTTGGTCCTGGCCGCGGGAGACACGACCGACGAAAATAATTTTCCTTTACTCGCCGGATCTTCGTTGTATCGATACCGGAATTATTAATTCATCGTTTGATAGCGTAAAAATAAAAGGATGCATCGTTCTTGCAGAGTTTCGGGTTGCGGATCAACAAAATGTGGAGGGTGCCCGGCGCTTTCGTGCGCTCAACCGGCCATGCTCTTTGTTACCTTTACGAAGCTAATGCTGGTGGTCGTTCCTTCGATATCAACGATTATCGTCGTCTCGGCTAGCAGAGTATCCTCGCAATCCTGGCTACGCTTTTCTCCCGACATTTTTGTATCACTAATCTCGCTTTGATTCGCACAAGTTTTTTTTTTTCTTTCTTTCTTTCTTTTTTATTATAAATAAAACAGATATATCGCCTTGTCGAGGCAGCGCGCGGTGTATACGTCGACGCGTTCTTGTTGAGCCGGCGAGAAGTGAATTCTGTTGGCCGCGCGCGCCGGTCTGTGTGCGTGCGAAATCCCCTCCTCGGCCCGCTGCTCAACGACGACGACCAGTACTCAGGAGCGTATGTACGATCCTGTTTTTCTGCATCAGGGTACACGACAATTTACTACTATATAAGCTACTTTATCCTTGGTTCTTCATTAATTTGAAGAGTCTATTGATGATTTTTCCATCATTTCCAGCATATGCTTTCTTTTAAGGTGAAACATGTCACATACCCAACTCGAACGTAATCATAAACGTCATACACCCCTCGTGCTCTGAGACACGACGAGAGTGGTGCATTGCAATTTTTGCAATTATTGCCGGATACAACTTTGTTACATGTTTTTCGCATGCGGAATGGATTTTTATGGTGGAAACGTTTGTAAAAGATAAAAATTCGAAAGTCCAACTTATCACCGGGTCATATGCGAGAGATAAGATACAAATCGCATTGGCAATTGTCCTCCACATGCAGTCGGATGCTGGAGGGCTCTTTTGCTCGATACGTTCCTGTATAACGAACGAAAACGTCGCGATTGTGTATGTCATGCATATACACATTGAAAAGTCTTTGTTATGAGTGTGTTGAGTTGTTCATCCAACTCAACCAATGAACAAGTCCTTCCTGTGCGCTACCACACCCGCATGTAGAACGACCATTCCTCCGCCGCGAGCAAATATTTCGCAAATTCGCGATAATATTGCGATACATATATTACCATTAACCCGTAAATTTGCATCAATTTACAAATTAGAATAAGAGGAAGCATCCAGGATATATCTCTAATATTTTTTGTGGGAATAATTTGGCGAATTTATGATAAAACTGTGCCTCGGGCCGGTATTATTACGCCCGAAAGTAGTCCGTCTCGAAACGCTTTTTCGTTTATTTCATGACGAAAAGTACCTAATTTTACATGCATAAGTATGGATTTGCGTACCATTCTTACTATCAGCTTGTCTTTCAAATTTCACTGATAATATTTTCTCAAATGAGCAAAAAGACCTTTTCGCAGGTACAACAACAGCAAAAAATGTACAACCCTCGACGGGGGTGGGGGAAGAATAGAAGGAAGATGGCAGTCAACAGCTGAGAACCATGACCACCTGATTTTTGCGTGATCAAGAGACGTGACGATCGTCGCGGCGCAACCATTTAAATTTTGACGTTACTTGGTGCGTGAACACGTGTGCGTTACCGGCTAACGCACTGTCAGGCCCAAGTCGGCATTTATATGACATTAACGATATACCGTGCGTAATATACTACGCGCTATATGTATCTCTCGATCAACCTACGATAAAATATTCGAATTGTAAACATTTCTGTCGTATAATATAAGCTTTTTTTTGACACAGCCAAAATAATAGGCAGCGATATACATTTTATATTATTTAATAACAAATTAATGTCGATTTCTTCATTTTTACAACATATACTATATCTTTGTTTCAAATAGTGATTTGGAGGCTGAAATATTTTTTATATTTTGATATTGTTGTTTCCACGACAGTAAACAATAATGTTTTAGGATTTATGATCAAACAGAGATTACTGAATGACAAATCTTTCAGACAATTCATCAATTTTAAGCCTGACAAGCTGTCAGACAATAATCACACGCACATGCATCATATTGTTTCACTAAGAAATTTATTATGATTTGTAACATTACAATAATACATATGGTTCGTTTCCAGCCGTATCTTGATACTTCATACAATCGCGTATTGTTCGTACAACAATTCGCGAACTTTGTAGTATTCCTCGGAGAGGCAGCCTTCCAATACCACTTTGCCTGCTTCGTGCTAAAACATAATATCAATCATAAAAGATCTTTTTTATCTCAATCACACGTATATAATTATGACGAAAAGACTCACACGTCGCACGGCTATGCTATTGTTGCAACACCACAAAACTCCACCGCTAAATTCCGACGGAATGTTGCTTTTATTTAAGATTTGCTTGAAATCGGATAGTTTCAATTCGTTGATGAACGTCGTTTGATGTCCCGGTACCTGCAGAATGTAACGCGCGGTAGAATTTTAATACAAACCAGTCTCATTTTAGCATCGAGATGCGAAAGCAATTTTGCTCACCTCATTTAATTGCAATGGTTCGAGAGTAAGTATTTTGTCACTGGGATCCGATTCCTCGGGTTCGGCATCGGAAACCGTGTCAGGACAAATGTGATCGCGCGCGGTCATCAACGCATCAACCCATGCAACCTCCGAATCGCCCCTTCCCTTCGAGAAGTTTAGACCACTAACGAGCGCATCCGTCAAACGAACCTGAGAGGAGAAAACAATGAAAATTCGGTTATCATTAAAAATGTCAATATGATTGAAAACTCAGTCCGTGATTATCGACATACTTGACACTGTTAGGAATCAAGATAATACAATGACCAACCTGGTAAATATGAGTCTCCGTGGTAGCGTCGAGAGTTTCTCCTCTACCAGGAATGAAAACTCTAGCACCGGTTGCTTCTGCCTGTTGGGCCATAACTTCCGTATCCTTGGGCGAACCTCTGACAAATACGACCCTTCGAGGTCTTAATTGCGCTAGGATCTTTTGCAACGATTCACCGTCGGATCGACCTTCGAAATCGATGTAAGTGATCGAGGCGTTTACCGCTATCGTACGCGTTTGTTGTACGCACTTTGTCGGTATATCCGATGCTATTTCCGGATGATGTGCCGTGTCATCCTGTTTTAAGTCCAAATTTTCTTTGTTGTCCTCTATATCTGGCACTGTATCAGCAATCTTGTATTCTTCCGGCCTGGAAAACGATACAATTCGGTAAATATTGATATATTTGGATAGTTTACCTTCGTTGATTTTTTGCGAAATTTGACACATAGGCACCTTATTATTTCACCGTATTCGTCAGTCTTGATCTTCTCTTCCACGAATGGAAACATCGGATGTTGTTTTTTGCTCTGTTTGAAAAAGCCAGGCTTGGTTTCTTGCTTTACCAACAGATCGTGTTTCCCTCGACCAGTGCCCACTTCTATTTCGTCCTCCGATTCTGAACTAACGTCCGCGGTTTCCCTGAAAAGGAGAAAGGAGCAATAGTTTTTATTGTATGGTACTCGTCGTTTGGATTTCTCAAGGACTCTCCGTTTATCCAACTCACATTTGTTCCTGCTTTATCAAGTCCTGTTTTGCTTTCTCCTTCTTCTGATGTTCTTCGAGCTCGGGGCCTTCTAATTTAACACGCCTTTTTATATCCAGCGTTATACTCCGATTACCACCGTTTTCGACGAGATCGCGCGCCAAAGTTCCTGGTGATGTTCGACTGGTTATTATAATACTATTTTGAGGGTTCGAGCACCATTGAAGGAACAAATCGCGTGAAAAACCACACTCCATATCGGGTGTACTGGCCAGTACTACCTAAAATAAACGAAAAAACGGTTTGTCCAAGCATGGAATATGAGTTAGTTCTTCTAGTTTCATTTCGAATTGATAACACTCGGAAATATCAAGAAAACCTTTGGACTAGGAACTTGGTTCAATTCCGCCATGCTGTGACAGAGTTGCAGGTGTTTAAATTGAAATGGGTTGTTTCTTGCTCCCTCAAAGCTTCGCATCAATTTATCGCTCATCCATTCAATCTGCGATTTTGCAAATTCTACGACGTTATAACTGACGTTATTAAGGAGTGCGAGGGAGTAAGCCAGAAGCCCGGATTCCTTGTTGCGCCAGAGTTGATCCAACATATGGGCAAGCTCTAGAACCCTGCCTGCTGTGTCAACTCCAACAAGAACATTGCCACCACCCCGTAACGTTTGTAAGATATTGGCTGGAAAATTTCACATAAACATATCAACATCATAATTTGGACATTAACATATTCTCAATGGTATTAAGAGGCATGTACTAATATAAAAGTGTGACGTTAATGCCTTTCACCTACTCATAAGTTTTTCATCCCTGGTTCTTCTTCTAGCTTGTTGATAAGTTGCATTGAACGCATCCGTTATCAACAGCGATGGTCTCTGCAGTCGTTCCAACTCACAACCGTTTAAATGCCTTTCTTTCTTGTGATTAAAGTCCACAGCATAAATTATATCTTCTTCGCCTATTTTAACAATTTTCCAGATTGTGCCACCTATCATGTGACCTGCTGGCAATGGTGTCAATGTAACGCCATAGCCTTTTCCCTTCATCGATACACTCTGATTGTATTTTAATTGGACTATTTTGTCAAAAGCGGCATCTACATCATCCAATGTAAAAAGGTCAAAATCCTCCATGTTGTGGCGCGACTGATCAATGAAAAAAGAAGATTTATATGTAATCGAAATGATGTATTGATCTGCTGTCAAGTATTATAATTAATGTATTCTTGGGTACCTGGTACATGTCGTACATGAACATTTGACCCATTTTATAAACAGGTATAGTTGCATAAATGGGACAAGTGAGACCACATTTTCCTACTAGATATGGCAAAGCTCCGAGATGGAGTGGATCAGGATATGAGAGAAGAACTGCATCTATCTGATGAACGTGTCTTTTCAATTCTTTTATAAAATCTTGATCAAAATTTTCATCCCAACCACAGTCTAGTAATATCCTTAATTCGTCGACTTGAAGTATGTAACATGGAGGAGATTCGTCCATGGCGCCAGAAATGGCATGTAACTTTATTATAGACGTCATAATTATTCTTCTCACTGTACTTCAGGGTCAGAAACTGATGAATGGATACCTGTTCGAAAAATTACAACAATCTGTGATTTACTGCCCATCACGCTATAATATTGTAAAAATATGAATAAACGTTCGAATAAAGACTCCATTTATTCAAAGAAATGATTTCCCCAGTTCACGTTCAAATACGAATACAAACAATTATAGATAACTGAACATTTTAAAAGAATACAAATATATCCCGTATCGGTTTGTTTAGAACGTTCTAACCTCAATGAATGGTACTAAGGATTGTCCATCCTAAGTACGCAACAATAAAATTTTGAAGGAAAAGTAGTTCACTATTGCGTATAAGTCGATATTCTTGAAGATAGTATGCAAGTAATTCTTACAAAAGATTTAAAAAAAATGCAATGTTTCTAATTTCAAATCTTACTAACGAAAATAAGGAATGTTGACTCATTACAGTATTGTCGACAAACGTCTGGCTGCATATCCCGTGGACATGGATAATGAAATCTAGTGTGAAATGTCTATGCTCAAACAATCTGAGTCTTATTTACAAGAACTACCCACAGATGGCGATGGTAGTCAAATAATACGAGCGCACTGTTTTATCGCGTGCTAACCCGACTGATGTTCGTCCAAAAAGTTCGAGGTTCCGTCACTTATGTCCCATCAGTCCCATTAGCGTTCGCCGTTGCTGCAGAGGGATTAGCATCTGCGTGCAACGGCAAAATCAGACAAATCGCCATATTGGCGGATTGATCCATCGCGTGAGTGATAAGAATAAAATTCTAACACCGAGTGTTGTAAAAGTTTGGTGTAGAACCAGGAAAGGTGATTATAAACATAACTCATACATCGCTTCCAACTTTATTAGTGCGATAAGACTCCATTTTGCAATACGGAATAAGCGTCTTAGATACGTTTGGGAAATTGCGGAGCGGCGTCGTGCGACCTTCTCCCACCGTGGACATACACCGGACACTCTGTAGCGGCAGTACGAGAAGTTTGCGAAAATGATGTACACGGTAAGTCTTTCGTACGGGAAAATACATTATTCTGTCATTTAAAAAATTAAATATGACCAATCGCACTTACGGCTGTGACAAAGTTCGCGCCAGTTTGACGGCGTTTCTCTTTTCTTTTTCGCGTTGGCGTTTATTATATCGTGGTCTGCTCGCGTGTGTTTTTTAGGGGACAACGGCGTCGCAAGACACGAGGTTCAGCGACAAGGAAAAAAAATTGCTGAAGCAAATGAAATTCGGCGACTCCTTGACACAGAAGGTACTGTTCATAAAGAAGGCGTTGTTTGTAAAAATACTAATAATTAGTCTTTAACTGTTTAGTTATAAAAAGAATTAGCAGTACAATGAGCAGTTTATGAACTGTTTGATAATTTGGATATTGAAATGTGGGTAAATCTAGTATTTCGGTAGACCCATTGTTCTATTAGATGTTTCAATATTTTTTTGGCAGTATAAGTCATTTTGTCATGAGATGTTAATACCCGCTGCTTCTCAAAAGTAAAACAAACAATGTTGCATTTTGAGCACCTTTTTTCCTCAATAAGACAACACTAGTGATGTAAAGCTTATACAATATGAAAGGATTAAAATAAATAGGGCATATCGAAAAAAAATTACATTCTAACTGTTTTTTTCAACTATCTCGATAGGTGGACATGAGCAAAGTGAAACTGGACGTCATAAAACCATGGATAACAACCAAGATAACGCAGATTCTTGGCATGGAGGACGACGTTGTGGTAGAATTTGTTTATAATCAACTTGAGGAAAAGGTAAGAGAACCGTTACGACAATATATTGTCGGACGTTTGAAAATGAACAAAAAAACAGTAGTATATAGGTTTATTAGTTTATATAAGAAAGATCGATCAAAGAAAGACGGTATACGCGTTCACTCGGCTTTTTCCCCTCATCGTAGATAAACGTTAAAGATAAGCATTGTTTCAGCAACAATGTTAAGTACGATCGGCGAATTAGCTTGTCGCTAATGGCTTGGCGTGCTAATTCATCCTGCGATTGTGACAGACCGAAGCAGCGAGGCATTGTAATTGCCTCGTTACTTTCGTACACCCCGATACGCGTGGTTCGAAAGATTAACGGAAAAGCAAAAAAAGAAAAGAAATTCAGAGAAAGAGCGAAAAGAAAAGCGCGTAGCAAGAAAAACTGCCTACATAGCTCATACTGTGCGCAAGTAATCTCTTATCACGTTATCTTTGAATTCCCCGTTAGTATAAGTAGAGACCGTTGGTGGGGGCTTCAACCCTTTAGTCCAAATGGCATTCGGATGTGCTCCTCTCTCGCTGCATCCGAGTTGTCTGTCGACGAGACCGGCCACCAGCAGCCAATGTCTTGGTCGTCGTCATCGTCCTCGCCCTCGTCGTCTTATCGCGGTACCTCGTCACCCGCAGCACGACAACCCTACGTTGGACACCTGTATCGCCGCGGTTTTGCAGATTCACTCGTACGTCACAGCTGCTGCATCGAACACAGCGCAGCAGCCTGCAACTTCTGAAATTGTCAACCATCGTCGAGCTGCGGAGAAACCTCGTCCGCTGGGAGTTATTTCCCATAGCAACCTTCAGAAGGATTATCCACGTCACATCCTGAGCAACTCCAGCAACGGGCATTAGAAATGCCAGTCGCCGATTGACCTCAAAGCCGTCCGTCTGATACCTGCATCAGCATCAACTGGCTTTTCTCAACTCGCAGCCGTAGCCGAGCATGTTTTCCACTTGGCAACCGCCAAACCGAGGCGAGATCATCAACGCAGCGCACGTTCCTGACGAGCACGTCTCGCCAGGGCGTTTCAAATTCGATCCAGCGACGACACTCTGTTGGCGGCAAAAGGGCGTAAGATCCGTGTTCTTCCATAATCGTGGAGCTGTCCGAAGAGCTTCCAATTTCTAGGAGGTATTGTTGAAACGTATGCGTGTAATTGGGCTTCCGAACGGGGGACGGATGCTCTCTGTCACGCACACACATACACGTACGCACACAACCACAAATACACACATTGCACACATACACACAAACATACGCGCGCGTATACACAGCCTATTTATTTTTCTCTGTGTCTATCTACAAGATACAAAACACTATTTCGAACCGATAGGTTGCTGATTACGTGTATTCTCCAATTTTCGAATATTATTGACTCAACGAAACGCTTTACTTTTCCAGTAATTGGATTAATGAGAATGATTTCAAAAAAGAACAAAAAAACACAATGCTCCAGTCTGGCAGGATGTAACCGGCAAGGTATCCTCGCCTAATTTTTATAGTTCATTCAAGAATCCGATTAATGTTTTTTTTCGTTTTTTTTTTATTCTTCACTAATTTAATCTTTACCTTGTTAGTCTTTTTTCGATTTCTCCATTCAGGTAGCACAACGAATTTGACGATCTTTTGCCCCAAGGATGGTAAGGTAGCCGTTAAGTAGATTTTAAGTGACTCTGCTTTTTTCGAGGGGGAAAAGCAGTTTACCGACGAACAATGTTTTTTTTTCTTTTTTTTTTTCTATTTCTGAGCTAAGATACAAACCAAGAGTCGTAAGGTCGAATATGTTGATCGCATGCAACCGTTAAGGAAACAGTGATTAGGTACGTCGTTGAACGAAGATTAACAAAGTTGGCAAATGTGTTTTACAGTTTCCCGATCCGCGAAAAATGCAGATCAACCTTACGGGCTTTCTGAATGGTCGGAATGCTCGTTCGTTCATGGGTGAACTGTGGGACTTGTTGGTATCGGCTCAAGAGAGTATAACCGGAATACCGGAAGCTTTCTTACAGCAGAAGAAAGATCAAATTAAAAAGCGTTTGGTAAATATAACAATTGAAGTACTATTGGACGTTTCATATTTTTTTCATCTAACCTCGACTAATCGAAGCTCCGTTTTGTTTCATAACCTTATCGTAGGAAGAGCAGGAGAAACTTCAGGCATCGATCGCCGAAAAAGAGAAGGAAAAGGAGCGGGAGAAAGAGAAGGATGATACAGAGAAGATAAAGAAGGAAGAGAAAGAACGCGGTTCGTCGAAAGAACGAAGAAGAGATCGGAGTCGAGATCGCGACAGAGACAGGTATGTAGAGAGAACATCTTACTTTTACGTCACTCGGTTGTATTTAAGCATTTCTTTTTTAAACATCATCCTCGTTTTCAGAAGTAAGCGAAGCCGATCACGCGATCGTCACAGGGAACGAGAACGATCCGTTCGGAAACGCCGCTCAGGTTCGCGATCACCGAGCAAACCGTTGTCTAAGGATAACGGCAAGGATATGCAGGATGGCAAGATCGAGCGAGAAGATTCACCACAGCCGGAAAACGCTATACCTTTGATGCCGATTAAAACGAAACCGTGAGTGGAATTTCGCTAATAATTTTATGAGTAGTTTACTATACGCAATGAATCATAACGACGATTCACTTTTATAAACTTCTTCTAAACTTGATTTAAACGTAAATCATCGACGTTACGTAATTTTCATGTTCGTTTTAACCAGGGAGGCTGCTGCTGCTATTTCGAGACTTCAAGCTAAACTGATGAGCATCGCCGACGGTAAAAAGAAGAATAATCGTTCGCCAACGCCCGAGCCGGAAAAAGTTGCAAAGAAGTCGCGCTCAAAATCACCAATTGTCGCACGAGCCAAGAAATCGCGATCAAAGTCGCCGGTTACCACCAAAAGTCGACGATCTCGATCGCCTGTATCCAAAAATCGAAGATCTCGCTCGAAATCTAAATCTCGAAGATCCAAGTCCAAATCTAGAAGATCAAAGTCGCGCTCGGTAGAACGCTCCAAATCACGCAGATCAAAATCCAAATCGAGATCGCGCAATTCGCGATCAAAGTCGCGTTCGCGTTCTAAAAAATCGAGATCGAAGAGCGTCGATCGTACGAAGTCGCGCAAGTCGCGATCAGACTCCAGTCATTCAAGATCTTCAAAATCTCGCTCGAAATCACCGAACGATAAGAGAAAGGACAACGGTGATCGTAAACGTGATGCTAGCTCAAGTTGCACCACGGATTCCGATGACGAGAAGACCGCCAAGGACAAAAATGACTTTGAAATCAGAAAGAAGAAGGACGGCGTGCAGGCAAAACGATCGTATAGAAAAACAAACAAGGACGACAGTGGCAGTGACAGCGATTCCAGCAGGGACAGAAAATCACCGACTAAACGACGAAGCCCGTCCCCGCGAAAGGATCGAGATCGTTCAAAGGATCGTGACAGGTCGCGTGATCGTTCACGAGACAGGAACCGGAGGTACGCAATCGCGACGTAAGGCGAATCAACTTGTTCCCAAATGTTATTGTCCGTCATACTTGCAGGAGATCATCGCTGGATCGTGATCGCGATCGCAGGAGAGACCGCGAGCGCGAGAGAGAACGCGAGAGGATGGATCGATACGGCGGTAGTCGCGGCATGAGACCGCCCTCAGTTCGCAGAGCACCCGGCCGGCGAAGGTATTTTCTTCATTTCGTGAAGTTTTTCTATAAAAGATTGTTTTCACAAAACCATACAAACTTGCAACAAAAAGTAATGTTAACTTTTCAAATACATTTTTCTTTGCATCAAATGACAATCACGATTGTGTTCAAATAACGAGGAAATCTTTTTCTTACACGTACAGCCCCCCACGAAGGAGTCCCCCGCGTTATCGTCGCAGATCACCGAGCCCCGGGGACAGAAGGAGGAGGCGTTCACCGGATCGTAGGCGAAGATCATCGGAGCGCCATGATCGTCGTCGAACACCCGATCGTCGCAACAGCAGACGTTCTCCAGATGGCCGCGATCGATCGAACAGGTACGATAGATCCACGTCGCGTGACCGATCTAGCAGGCGTGAGCATTCCAGAGAACGTCGCGACAAGGAACGTAGATCGAGATCGAAAGAGGCCCGTTCCTCGCTGGAACGACCCAAAGAGGTACCGACGAAATCTCCTGATCGTTCCAAGGACGTTACGAGGGATAAACAACTGCGCGACAAGAAAATAACGGTCGACGAAAAGATTAAGAGACCAATGGACGTGCCAATTTCGCGAAAAGAATTGCGAAATGGCAGGTCCAAGTCGAGTAGCACGGATAGTAGCGAGAGTAGTTCCTCTAGCGATGGGGAGCCATCATCGAGGTGAGTCAACGCCTTTTATTATTCAACTTCCATTAGCCGTTTCTTCGATTCTAATTATTTTGTCCTACCCAAGTGCTTTCCGCGCCAAACCATTCGGGTGCTCGTTTTCTTCAAATCTTTGACATACATCGATCCTCCGGTGTTTCTGCTTTCAGGAAATCCATGGAACGTAAACGTTCACAGGAGAAGCGTGATCGTGAAGCCGAGGAAAGTAAACGCCGAGAGAAGGAACGTCTCGCTAAGGAGGAGCTTGCGAACAAACGACCCGAAAAGGAGTTGAAGAAAATCCCCGATATTGCTAGTGTCAAAAAATCCGAAGTCAGTGTGTCGCCCAAGAAACTTCAACCTTCGACCCTTCCCATCACCAGACACAGGGTAATACACAATAGCTTCAAATATTCACTGTCTTTGATCTCAAATATTCGTGACAAATAATGCTAACCGATAAACATTTATGATTAGTTCTCGAAGAGTCTGTCACGTACACCGTCACCCTTTAAGAAGACCGAGGACATCGTTGCTGCAGCTAAATCGAAAATGTTACCTCTCAAGTAAACATTATTTTCATTACTTTCTGAAATTTCTAATGAAATATTCATAGATTACCGATATTTGTTAATTCCGGTAACGTCATTCTGTCAATACACAGGGAAAGCAAAGATGCATCTCCGAAAGTTGCAATAATGGCATCGATGGATTCCTTCCAATTGAAGAAAGACGACAGGCTTGTCAGGAAAAATGAACCAATGAAATCGTTGCCAGAGGAAAAGAAGATTACTCAGAAGCCGATCGAAACGTCTATCAAAAGACCGATTGAAGTCAAGAAATCTCGGAGGGACAAACGTGACGAATCGTCGGATTCCGAGGATACCGAACCCGAAGGTATGGCGAGGCTTTGCAATATGCTCCATGTCGTTCGAAATACTTTACTTCTTATTTATTTTATAAAATTATATTTTAAAGGTCGAAAGAAATCACGCAAGAGCGACAAATCGCGCAAATCAAGGAAGCCTTCGTCTGACAATGACAAATCTGATAGAAGTAAAGGCGGCAGTAGTTCGGATTCGGAGGACGAACGCAAGCATGGAGAAAAATTGAAGCGCGCTCGAGACTCGAGTCGTGCCGGTTAGTATTTTTAAACTTTCGTAATTGATGCGAAACTTTTACTAATAAAACTCGTTTCTTTCTCTTCTAGACTCTGTAGACGATCGTAATAAAGATCGAAAAGATTTAAAGAAACGCGAAATAAGCGAGAGTGAGTTGCGTAAAAGATCCAAGAAAGATGCCGAGGAGGATCTAAAGAAGCTCAAGCGATCGAGAAAGGAATCATCGTCGGGCGAGGATGACCTGAAACCGAAGAAAAGTAATAAGAATGACGATGATAAGTCGCGGTCCAGAAAGCCTCGGAAAGATTCGAGTTCGGAGGAAGAACCAAGGAAGTCGCGCAAACGTCGTGATAGCTCCTCTGATGTGGAGAAATCAAAAGCACGAAAATCGCGGAAAGAATCAACGAGCGATGAGGAGGGAAGGTCGAAGGCTAAAAAGCCGAAGAGAGATACCAGTTCGGAGGATGAAGAGGTAATTGAAAAGGACGCAAAGAAAAAGAGGAAAACCGATGACAGCAGCGAAGAAGAAAAAGTTAAGAAGAAGCGTAAAAAGAAAACGAAAACTAGCACGAGTGAATCGGAGGTATGTCTATTCGCACATTCTTATCGCGTTTTTCATGTCCTTACAACAAAAACTCTTAATGGCCAAGTTTTTCTTTTATTTCATAATTCTGGCCGCATGGTATGGCTCGTTGAATCATAATTTTGATAAATCATTCATAATGTCTCATTCGTGTTGATTAGGAGAGCGAAGTGGAAGAGAAGAAGAAGAAGAAGGACAAAAAGCACAAGAAGCATAAGAAACACAAGAAGCATAGGAAGCACAAAAAGAAGAAGGTTGCAGATTCCGAGGAGTCTGATGCCAGTGAGGGTAACACCGAAGAATTAGAGAAGAAGCTTCGCGAAAAGGCGTTAAAATCAATGAAAAAAGGACACAGCATCGAGCGAAGTGACTGAAACGACAAGTAAAATGTTGAACTATTATTTTTTTTTCTCGGTCTTATATGAATATGCGGGACCTTAGTACGTATCGCACTAACGAAAAAAAAAAAATATCCGCGAGAACGAACAATGGTGTCTACCTCGTAAGTCTATTTCCATTGTATTACATGTACTGATTATTACTGTCTTGAGGTCCGAACTTTACAGTGTTCGCTAGCGTTCGGTAAGTTAAGGCACTTTCTACGCGGATGAGTAAAGTGACCGCAATTTATTTTTACTATCCAGTAAAAAAAAAACGAAACAAAAAAACGACCGTTAATTATACTATCACAACTTTGAGTTAAAGTATAGCCTTTCATTGCTTCATTTGTAGACGAGAGTCAATCATTAAGCATATCGCGCCTGAATTTTTTTCGTAGCTTTGACAACCCTGTGGGTTAGACGGCTCGACGATCGATCAACACAATTCATTCTATTTTAGTTCGAAAAGAGTAACCTGCTGGTACGACCTGTATTCACCACTTGAATTCTCAAACAGCGCTCGTCTATGTATTTTTAAATTGCAGTGCTTAATTTATATAATTAACTATATTTAACGATTTCGCACTGCATAACTACGATCCTAAGTAAATATGGAAAATACATGAATTTGAAAAAAGTCTTTGATGTTTCCTCATCTTTAACGTCTTTAACGACCATAGGGATTCCATCATACTGTTTTGTTCGAATCTCTCAGTGGATGTGTCTACGAAGTCAATTGTTTTATTATTTACAGACTAGCTAACATTGTTTCCCAATCGGGTGAACATATTAGGGTGTTGTTTACTCGTCCAAGATTAACGAGTTCACTATTCGCGTTATCGGTGTCAATCTTTGCAGCTACAAGATCCTAAAATGAGAATTGAGCCATTTTTATTAGAAGAGAAAAAGTTCCTAAACGATCGTATGTATTGAAAGATATTGTAGGTTTTACCTGGCGAAAACTGAGCCGTGAACCGAGATCGACGATCATGGTGTTATCGCCAACGAGAAACCGCGCTTTACCGGATTTGCATACTTGAATTTTTCCTAACAGACCGCCTTTCAAACTTCCCATCGTGCAATATTCGGATTTCGTTGAATTATCACTCGCGGGAGCCGGATTTTGTTCGTTCTGTTTTCGCGCGCGCGGTTCCGTTGACTCGTCGCTCGGTCGCAATCCGGGAAGGCAGTCTGGAAACTGTCGAGAAAAATTTCAGTAAGAAATATTTCATTTATAATGTCGTGAATCGTTGTACCAGTTTACTCGTCCGTCATACCTGAATTAACATGTATCCGTTCGTTTGACTTTCTAGAATTTGCGGAATCGTGATGTCAGTTTTCTCCTTGTTTCCATGATTCACAGGTTGTATTTTGCCTTTAATCTTGATTGATTTCGGTGGCATCACGGCTGTAAATCAATCAGGATTTGTATTTTGACATATGCAATCACAGAAGGAGGTCGAGGTAAATTTTCGCTTACCTTCTCCGTTAGACAGGATAATTGGTTTCACATCAATTTCCTCTTCTTCTTGCGTCACTTCCATTTTCGTTTCCGCCTTCGTTTCACTTTTGTATAATTTGCCTATAGAACACAGGGTGCCATAATTGTATCAGTTTTCATTACACAATATAATGTTTATGTTCTAAAAACAGAAATTGCAAGATATATTAATAATTCTTTAAGGTTGATACTGGAAAGTTAATTTTTAAAAAATTTTCCATTTGGAAAACTTGAGTTGACACCTCTTAAAATTGGAAATCAATACTTTCACATGTATCTGACTAATATTGGTCTTAGAATATCTTATTTTCGTATAAAAATGAGGCAAACCATCATCAATGAGAGGCAACATGACTGGACCATTTTCCAGACAAGGATCAGTTCCATCGTCAATAAAATCGTCTCTTAGTAGAGATTTCAATTTTTCTTCCTCTTCCTCTTTGTTGATAGTTTGATTAAGATTCAGGACTGGTTTTTCCATTAACGACTTTGCATCTCTGCTACAATCGCTACTGTCGTTATATCTGGAATATCGTTTGCCTGAGCGACTCGTATCTGTTATGCCTTCCGAGAACACACCGGTGGACTGAACAAAAAATTAGATAACATAATTTAACTGCGACTGAAACAATAATTTGCTGGAGAAAATTTTTTCTACCTGAATCAAATTGTTGGGTATTTTGCCACGACCTCTCCCTCGATCGCCTTGACCCCGTCCTCGACCTCTACCCCTTAATGGTTTTGTTTCCTTTTTTACGGGTGCTCCATCGCTTAAGAAGTTAAAAAAATCATATTTCATTTCGAATCGAATATTTCTATGTGTATGAAATATCATTTGGCATTTTCAATTCTCATAAAGTTGCATGACATACTCCTTTTTCTTGTTTCTTTGCACATTGATGTTTGGGGCATAGACTTTTTTCGGTTTCTCCGTCTTTACACTAGCGCCCAATGTGAGGTCTCTTGGTACCCGAAAAGACGTCAGCCTCGGCGATGGTGGTGTGACCAAACCAGGTTCAGTTTTTATATTTTTTAATAACGGTGCAGCCGATGTGCCTGGTTCTACTTTTATCTTGACACCTGACAATGGTGTACTGTTATTTTCCACCGTCTTCTTAGAGGACATGTCTGCTAATTCTGCTTAGAACAAAAATTGTTACAATTCTTTCGGTTAAATCAATTTAATAAAATCAGTGATGTTTTTGAAATTAAGAACGATTGGAACAGCTAATGGTCAAAGAATAATTTCTATCGACAAGACAACACGATGAACGTAAACACCGTATGAAATTATGATTTTAGTACTTACTTTTATTACGATTTAAGGAAAGTATCGTTCTAGGACACGAAGAATTTTAAGTTAACATTCAAAAACTGTAAATAAGAATATTCACTTCTGTGTTTATTCATAAAAAGTTCAATTAACAAAAAACACGTATCTTTATAACCTCACTAACTAAACGACACGGCATGACGACTAGCCGACTAGCGACTAGCGCTGAAGAGTCCAGGACGTAGGCACCAGCGCCTATCTTACAAGTTTGTAACGGAGCACAGCGGTACTAATAATATCCTGCTGTTTTACCGACCCGACTTTCCATGCAAACAAAAGCATAACACTGGAGAAGTTATTTGAAAAAGTAATCGGTGCAACAGTCAATTTTGGTGCAGTTTGTAAAAAGTAATGTGGTGTCGAGAGGCTCATCGATAATTGTACAATTATAATCATGCATTCAGGCGAGCAAATTACCATAGAAGATTTCCTGAGTAGAAGGACGTAAAGAAAAATGTGAACTGTTCCTAAATGTCTCTAAGATCGTAAAGGGAAAAGTGTCGGTGATTATTCGTAAGCGTTGTGTTTCTGCCGGCGATTTTTGGAGGCTAGAGTCACTTACCGTTGTACACATAGGAAGTTGGAGGTAGGTGCATGTGTAGTATTGTATATGTGCAAGGCTATCTATATATATATACATCTAACAATAAATCCATAACCATATAATAAAGTATACTTAACAGTGCACTTATATGGACCGTGAGTACTCTGATGAGGTGTGAAGTGGCTGGATGAGTACTCAGTGTTTTTTTAGCCATATTATTATTACGTAGCTAGATATATACAGATACATGGTGAAGAAACTGTAGGAGGTTATGTGACCAAGTAATTTTCAGCTCTTTTCGACTTCGTTTCAGATATTATTGGCCCTTTAACGACTCAAGTGCATGGAACACCTAGTACGCCGGCAAAGTATTACGGTGGGGCAATATGGACCACTGCCATAACTCTGCGGGGTAATATGGATCGCCGGCCATCTTGGGCGGGTAGTAAGCAGCCGTGCCTATGCGAGAAGGGCAATAAGGGTCGATTTCGTCACTCCGTAACCACGAGGTGACCTTCATTAACTTTTTACACATTTTCACGAATCGATATTGTAATATTTATTATGAAATTCGTTTAACTATTGTTTTTTTGAATTACTCGACAATTATGACTTTCTTATTGTATTGTTCGAATTAATATTATATTTATTATATTATAATATAATATATTTACAGGTCCTGTGCCACCAGTTGGATCGACAACTATTTCGACAATCGGCATTGAATTCCTGCGTATAGAACGACCCAAATTATTTATGGTCGACCCACACCCAGGGTATTATATTTATATCCCTCCTAGCTGATTAGAATCATCTGTAGCATCGGCGATGAAGAATTACGATAACAGAATTTTATCCTTAAAGCCTCCTGTATATCCATCGATCGAACGGAAGAGAGTTGGCAAAGCGTGCTCGAGCTAAAAACGCCGACGCGCACCTCGGCAACATCCGCTGCCGTATGACATTTCTTACCTTTCTCCAGCTTTGCTTCCGTAATAATATAACGTAGCTCGAGAGTTGGCACGTCCACACGCACACGCATACATACACATGAACACACATACACCGCCCACGATAAATATTGGGTCTCTCACTCCTGCGCCCTCTCTTTCTTTCATAAAGCGAAAGGTTAAAGCTCGTTTGGTGTCCAGTCACGACGCGCTTTGAGCGCCGCGACGCCTCGATCGATTTCGTTGGGGTGGTTCTTCGATATACCATTTATTTTATCCGGTCGTCGCGACGCTTTATACTCCCACCGACGACTAAAGTAGCTTTCGTCACTGTAACTTTTATAATCGATTAATATTTCAAAAAAAATACTTACAATGTAACTCAAACGTTTATAGTAAAATTTGAACGAAAAATCATTGTATAAAGTTACGAAACGATCTATCTAATCATTTGATCTACAACCACGTGTGAGATTCCTGTTTAAGTAATCGAGCCAAATGTGAATATCCTGAGAACCTGGCTCGCAGTGCGAGGATTGGGCTTAATGTAAAGAACACTTGCCACGCTCTTGTTCTGTTAATGCGTCCCATCGTAAACAGCACGGGCCAGGATCATGATAATTCCACTTAAATTTGAACTTAAAACGTAGGACAAGAGGTTAAATATTACTCACAAATTATTCGGAAACAAGGTTCAAAAATTGTTAGCAAACGTCCTCAATCAATTATAAAGAATATAATCTTCCCTCGCGAATCTCATTTCTCTCATTGCACATCTCGCTCTTAATCTCAATTTGCAAAACCGACAAAAATTGTCAAAAAACAAAACACTACAGACTCAAGCACATAGACTTATAAGATATACTGAGCGCTCCCATGAGAGGCACTGAATCAGTATATAAAGGACAGAGATGTATCGGGAGTATTCTTCTCTCATTTCAATCGGTGTAGTGGTGGGAGTGAACGCAGCAGCGGAAGTGGAACACATTCATAACGCAAACGCGTGATTTCCCCTCACTCTCCTCTGCTGCTTCATCCCCACCACAAGTATCCTGAGACAGAGAGAAGAGTACTCCCGATATATTGTCATCCTTTATATGTTGACTGCAAACGGCCCATGAGAGCGCTCAGTCTATCTTATACGTCTATGCTCAAGCCTCGCTGTCTTTTTCATTCAAATTTTTCCAAAGCAGGTGCGAACGTGGATAATCACGTCGATCGCTCGGGAGAATAGATAACAAAAACAAAGAAAAATTGGAAAGAGCGATTTTACCGAAGGTGTTCTAATGGAAGCGCCTCGGAGCCGCCTCACGTGGTACGTAGACATATATAGGTGCGAGAATCTCGCGGAACCGCGTTGTACACACGCGACCGTGATATCGGCAATGCGGTGAGTCGGTCGTCTGGGTTGTCGAGTGAGCGGTGTAGAGGACGGGGGGCGATCCACGACGTTTTCAGTATGGCTAGTAGTAATGTGTGACATGGGCACGGAAAGAGAGAACATAGCAAGCTGGTGATGAGGTCATCGCATCGCTTTTTTTTTCTTCTTTCCTTTTTTTCTGTTTTTTTGTTCTTAGCCGCGACGGCAGTCGCGACGCGGTGCCCCCAAACGCCGGCCGCGACTCGGTTATACGCGCACACACGTGGACACATACGTAGCCAGGCATATACACAGTCAGGGATAGAGAGAATACTATAATACTGCCGACATACCTCTCGGAACTGGATATGCGCCACGTGCTCGCTCACGCACACACGCACACCCTAACACGACCATGAACATACTTTCTCTCTCTTTCTCACAGACACACATTCACATTCGTTTCTTTTCACCATCTGTTTCTCTCCTGCACTTTAGTTTACTCGATTGCACTTGATAGCGACAGACGCGGGCGCGCGACAGCGGTCACGCACAGCCCAGCATCCTTTCCCCGGGCGTGGAATCTCTTAACAACGAGAATTTAGTTTGCAGATATCACATCGTTCCTGCAGGAAAGCATCGAGACAATAGAAAGGAAACGAGCGACAAATACTTATCGCGTGTTCGTTCGGATGTTTTGAAAAAAAAAGCTCGAAAGCCCGCCGCCGCGTTCGATCGTCCATCGGTTCACGACGCGTCCAGTGAGATTCGAGGAGGAACTTTCATTCCGCGAGGTTGAGGAAATTTTTGGATTTTTTTCAATTAAATATCGTTCGATCGTGATTTGATTTTTCTTGAGGAATTGTGGGAAATTAATGGAACGAGCTTTGACGCTTTTTTGACAATTCAGATACTTTCATAGCGATATATACATTCGTAGGTCTATTGGTGCGTAGGCGCACCTCTATAGAGACGATAAGGCATATACCGCGACCACGTGTTTCCCGGTGAGGAACGATAAAAAGTACGAGGCGCAAGCGCGCGAGTCGCTCCGCGCGATACCACGAGAGAGTTTCGAATGTCCCCCACGTCTAGCTGTTATTTTACCGTGCGTCCGACGGCTTTGCCCGACGAGACGAAGACGCGACGCGCGGCTGGATTCGCGGCGGTGAGCGAGCAAACGCGCGCGCAACGTTAACGCGGTATAGTTTCCCCCGGCGTTTTGAGCTTCGCGAGCGTATGAAGCGTGTTAACGTCGCAATTCAAGAATCGCTCTACATCTCGTCAGGAGGAGAAGTTCGCTTACGTTCGATAAAGTAAACGAGGTGAAAAGAAGCGAACTGTGCGGGGAGGTGAGCGATAAACTAGTCGCGTCTCGTCGTAATCGCCTGTTTAAACGTCTCGTTTCGTCGCAATAAAATTCCGAGGGCGCGAGATTTTTTCGACATTCGGTCGTTAACGAAAACGTTGGACGAGAGTAAAGATAACATAGAAAGATCGAGGAAGAAAATAAGATTGTTTAAAAAAAAACATTAGCCTCGACGACGAGTCAGTGAAGCGTGAATCGAGTGTCGTTCGAGTGTTTACTGTACGTAGTTGTTTTCGGGCGCGCGATTACGATGGAAAAATGCGCCTATGATTTTCAAATCGCGGCGATCGGCCGTTGAATTATTTCTCGTAAGAATAGAAAATTTCTTAAATTTCAACAACGATAACGAAATAATCGATACTGTCGCTATGACAATCGATGACGGAGACGACCTTCGACGTGAAATATTTATACGTATTCGATAATTCGCGAGTAAACGAGAAAGAGTGAATTTAACGATAAGCGAAAAATCGATCGTGTTTATCGTAAGTTTGAAAAAATCGTGGCGTACCTTCTCCAGCCACGATTCACGATTTACGATCAATTATTGTTTTCTCTAAAGTCGCTCAAAAATGTTCGAATGATCGGGACTATAACGATCGATTATTGATCGATCGTACAATTTTTATCATCATCGACCATCGGTTTATTGTGATCAACGAAGAATTATCGCGCCAATCTCAAAGTGACTTTCCGAGCGTCGACGATCACGAAAGGAGGAATTTTTGTAATAAAGCTCCCACGGTACCTTACGAACGGTAGTCGATCGACGAGCGGGGGCGTCTTTAATTACCAGACACGAAATTGACGCGATATCGCGAAAACTTTATGCGAAATCAATTAAAGGCTTGATTGACAAACTGCGAAGCTATTTTATCGATCGTTCGTGTGTCGTTTGTGTTTGTGGATATATATCTATGTATACGTACACGTGGTTGTACGAGAATCTCTCGTGCGAAGGGTGAAACACGTGAAGCCTTTATATAAATTGGCTACGAATGGTGCCGTATATATACACACACATACATATGTATATGTAAATATGTCAATCAACGTGGCCTTATAATTGTCCGTCACGCATAGTGCGATAACGAGCGTGATAGGCGACCTCCCGGATCGTGAAAATCTTCGGAACTCGGTGGTAAATCAACGAAGTGGAACGGAGACGATCCACGACACATACCGGAAATGAATGGCGTCCGGTCCTTCTCGTTCGAGACACTCGTCGCACAGGTGAGATTTTCTTCGAATTTTTATCTCTACCGATTCTCGGCCTTGCCCAAAAGCGAACGCCAAATTTGCGAAATTCCGTACGCGGGAACGACGATACGAAAAAAAAAAAAGGTTTGTTTAATTAATCTCGATAACGGCGCACGTGCGTGACGATCGCGCGAACGCCAGGTGTACGCGAACCGGCAAATACGAGATTCTCGTTTCTCTCATTTGATAAATTATAAACGCTCTCGACTCGACCCGCCGGTATCGTACGTGCGCGAAGTGAAAGTATTTTGCATTTGCTCTTTAAGCACGCCCTCCTGGATCGACGAGTTTTCTTTTATTTGTTGTTATTGTTGTTGTTGTTACTTCTTTTTTTTTTTTTTGAGGAGTTATTAATCGGATCTATCACGTTTAACGACGTTTTTTTCTATCTTTTCCAACCCGAAACGAGAAATGAAATAAATAAAGGAGCAAAAATAATTCCCTAGATGCGATAAGAATTCCGGTTTTGCATTGGTCAACAATGCCGACACTCTATCACTCTCTTTCTCTCTCGCTAATGCAGAATTTCCGTTCTATACCTTATAGCTCGCTCGAATTGCTGATCAGTGACCATGCTCGTATGTACATTCTGTGTGAACAAACATTGTGTTTATTCTGCGTGTCGAAGTATCGTACCCGAGGCCAGAAATATGAGGAAATTTTGTTCTTTTTCTTAACGGTTTCGTTACGATGAAATATTACGTCGATGCGAATTTTTGTTACCCGATTGCTTCTTGAAATTCAAGGCGAAATCATGAAGAGAGAAGCATTTGATATCAGGTCGTATTTACTTTAGATTGCAATTATCGAGC
Organism: Netelia fuscicornis; assembly: GCA_946811545.1. NCBI lineage: Eukaryota > Metazoa > Arthropoda > Insecta > Hymenoptera > Ichneumonidae > Netelia > Netelia fuscicornis. The sequence goes on along the minus strand of OX328012.1, from coordinate 11,606,055 downwards.
GATCGAATGATTATTATTTACAATTCTTCAAGGCTTCTTCGTTATTTTGCTTCGTGCGAATGTAAAATTTTCTTGCTTTACGTTAAATTACTGAATTCTTTTTTCTCCAGTGAGAACAAAGCAGGAAGAAATGTTTCGCGGTTTATTTATTTTTCCAAGTAACAGTGACCAACGGTGATTGAAATACGCTGGTGGTATAACCATACGTAGTGTATCGTTCACTCCCCGCATGAACTCTCTCCACACGTTCGATTAGCGCGCTCAAACGATTTTTCTAATAATATCTATGAGGGTACAAAAGCGTCTCTCTTTTATCGTTTCATTATTAAGAAAAAAATAAAATGAGAAAAACGTTATTTGAAATAATAGCGAGCGAGTTTATCCCACTCCCTACATCCGCATTCAAAGCTTCAGGAACAATCAAATCACTTTGAAACAATGACAAATATTCCCAATCCCACGAATTTTTAATAACATTAATCATCTCTTGCTAAATTCAACGATTATCTCCAACGATTAATTAAATTCCCCGAAATTGCACTCGCGAGTCAAACAACTGGGAGAGAGTTACACAATTTGAAAATCATTCTGTTTTGAAGCGATTGATACATTGGCGATCGAGTTCCTCGGGATAAACCAATAATTTAATGACAAAGCTGAATTTGTGGAATTTCAACGTCGACATGCAACACTGTTTTATTAAATTACTGTAAATCGAGGGGGAGAGAGCGGAAATGTACATGGATGCATGGAAAATTAAAGGAAAATACAGTCGATTATTTCACGAGAGCTTTTTTTTTTATTATATTTCGTTTTTTATTCGATTCTAAGAATCGTAGTTGTAATCAAAAAGTAGCGAGCTGTTCCACTTTCTTACTTACCTACCCTCGTCGTCGAGGTGTAATATCGTCTGGACACAAGCGGAGATACATTCGGTGGTAATCGATGTGTTAGCATGCGTATATATTTATGAATGTATACACATGTGCACGTTGGCAATAAAGCTATACTTATACGCATATCTGGTACGGAATAAGGGCAATACCATATAATTATAGGTGTCTGAACGTCGCGACTGTCGCACCTCGGTCGATAATAATGTACTGAAATAATCATGCGTCTGATAAATCGGTGCGTACATGCAAATTCGAACGTACCGAACATTATCGAGATTTGTCTAGGTGAGCGAATTTTTCCTCCTGATAAGTAATCTTAAAAGGTAATAAAAAGAAATCTTTTTTTTACTTGGTTTTTACAGTTTTTACGATTTGTGTGATAATAATAATGAAGGTTTTTTTGGTAATTTGACAGTGGGCTGGATGGATCGTCAAAAATGGTTCCCGTTGAAGAATCATCGGGGACAAAAAAGAGTGCGAGAGAGAGAGAGAGGCAGAGAGAAAGATAACGACCGTTATCCGAGATGGTGTCGTAATATCCAGAAATAAAGTCCTCCTCTAATATCGCTTTGAGTGCAACGAAGAGATCCGATATTGCGAGGAAGCACAGACGTATACACACTCTTTAATATCGATGAGTCATCGAGATTACATTTTATTTGTTTTCTTATTACGATCGACCTTATAGGAGCGATATATCGATGGACGAGAGGTCCGTTCGCGCTCAATATTTACTATAGGCATACACGAGATACGTTGAAAGCATTTGTCGCTCGCGACTCACCTTTACCGTCGCGTAATTACCTCGCGGTATTTTTTTTTTATTAACGAAATAGGTACGCGATAACACTCGAGCCATCGAGTTCGAGAGTCTATCGTTAATTCATTAATTGCACGTTTGTATTTGTCTGTATATTGGCACGATAGATAGGCAGCGATTATGTTTGATTAATTAATCAATTAGTTTTAATTATAAATTATTTTGCTGATTAATTAAAAGCAACGTGATTCATTATTGAGACTCGATTAATTAGATCGATATGTTTTGCACGTTTCCTTAACGTTTGGTTGGCGCATTTTGAGAAATTAGTAAGAATTTTATATCATTTTGTGACTTATAATTTGTGATTCGTCGAATATTTAGAGAATATCGTTTGGATTTTATCAAGTTTAAACTGGATTCGGTCGGCTTGTAATTATGTACACGTGCTTAATCGGTCGATAACCGGCGAAGCTTTAAAATTTCGCTCGATTTATTTCGCTGCGATGATTTTTCGATTTTTAACAGCTTTTTCAAGTTGAAACATTCAACGTTGAAAAATTGTCCAAGGCGAGATCGAATTTTCGTGATTTTCAAATCGCTACAGTTGCAGGAATCGAGCGAACCGAATAAAATCAATGACATTCTCCAGATCATTGCGCCAGCTTTAAGGGAGCTTTCCAGTGTGACAGCGCGAAAAATCGCTGTTTTTCGCGATTTTTTTTTTTAAAGAAAAAATAATCTAATCGGTCTGGTTTTTTTTTGTATATTAATTGGGTATTGAAGAATACAAAACAATTTTTTAAAGATCGATTTATTTATTAATTAATATCTATAAAAATGATGAAACAATTGTTGCAGAAAATGCACTTGGATGTGGTGTCCACGTTGGGGGTCACAATTTTGATCTGAAACAAAAAACACAAAAAGATTATTGATCGGTATATAATTGGCTTTCGTGCTATGGAGGCTTTTTTTTTTGCAAAAATGGCGCCGGTTTGAACAAAAAGTATCGATTTTAGCATTTTTTTTTTGGCAGTTTTTTTTTACAAAAAAATAGGAAGACGTCAAAAAAAAAAGCTTCCATAGCACGATAAACAATGACGTTAAGAATATTGTGTAAAAAATTCAACTCGATAGCTTTAAAACTCTGCCCTCCAAGTTGGACACCGTTTTGAAAAATGCTGTTTCGAGAAAAACGCGTTCAAAGTTTCAAGTGAGGAAATTTTAGGTAAATCGTTTACTTACGGCCATCAGCGATGCCAGGTCCATACAATATCCCTTCTGCTTCTTCGAAAAGAGTGTATACTATTCGATAAAGCAAAAAAAAAAAAATTTTTTTGAAAATTTCACACTGGAAAGCTCCCTTAAGAAACTTGTACAATAAATCGAAATCGGTCCAACAGGACAAAAATTACAGCCATTTCAAAATTCAATTCTTTCGATTTCTTTTGACGAATTTTTGCAAATTCATTTTTAATCTTTTCCATGCTATTCTTTGTAATAATACGATAATCCATATTACCGTAGATTTGCATATTCTTCTTTCTTTTCAATTCTCTGTTATTCCCACGAGCTTTAATTCGCATGCTGGCTCGTTTCCTCGTGACCTTCGCGGACGATCCTTGGTCCCTGGATACACACCAATAGGGAATTAATCCTCGTGCCCGTATGTACACATGTGCCCGCGTAACCATCGGTCTCCATGAAGTTAGAAGTTACTGTACGTGTAGTATCGAATATATTTATATAGCACACGAGTTTCGAGAGTCCTGTAGATTTTATTTTATCGACTCCCTTGATCGACGTTTCTTCATGGTGTTCACCCCCGCATTTATTTCGGGACTCCCTGTCGATTATATTCTATCTGCTCTACGTCAACGACGTTTCTTCATGGCGTTCACCCCCGCACTCGATATATTACGAACCCACGAACCTCTTTCATCGTCATTCCGATATCGTCGTTGATATTTTCGGTGATCGAATGTTAAGTGTACGATTATGTAAATCCTATGGAAATTTGCGCGTGTCGATGCGACGAGAAAGCGAGACGAATCTGGATGACGAATGGATTGCAGGTCGATGAAAACGAAATTTGTAAATACTTTTAAAAAGTAAGATTTTGATTTTTTTTTTAATTATCCGCGTTTTAGGTGTTGCGCAATATTTATTATTCATTGATAGAAAAAATATGGTTAATAATACAATGATATTGTTATTATTGTTAGTAATAATAAATGTTCCTTCGTCGATAAAAAATAATATTCCGCCCATTTAATGGATTTTGATGCGTACGATCGTTTCAAACGCGAGAAATAATTTGATTTCGAGTCGTTTTGGCAGATAACTGTTTTATTTTTCAATTCGCCCGTATCGATAATGAAATTTCGAAAAATGGGACAAATTCTGTTTTTATAAAGTTGCTGCAGTGCGACTCGTTCCTACGGTCACGTTGGTGTATAGACGAGACGTGATATCGCGGTTAAAGCGTTTTAGGCCGATGAGAAAAAAAAAGATCGTCTCGCAACGCCAGCATTTCTCGCGGTGACATTTTCTGCCGGATCGTTCTCGCTTACGGGCCCTTCTGCTTCGGGTCGGTCCCTTGGTCCCACCGGGGATGCGACACTCGTAGCGTTTATTTTCACACCTTTTATGGTAATCGTTGATACGTACACGCGTGAAATCCGTATATCTTTGGAAGATTGCTTCGAAGGACGAGACGAACGATCTCTCTCTCTCTCTCTCTCTCCCTCTCTTGCTACCACGTTGTGAAAAAAAAACATACCTCCCTTGTCCTTTTTCGAATCTCGTCATGAAAGACCGTTCTCATTTTCTTCTCTCGCCAAGCTTCTACGCCTAATATATCGAATTCCTCGGCGGGCAATTTCAACGCGCTTTGGACATGCGGTGTCCAAGCAGAGATATCTCAACATGACGGCATAACAAATCGCGAGAGAGAATTGCAGGAAAGACAGAGAGCGAGATAGAGAGAGGGAGGTAGGCAAGAGTCGTTCGTCTTGAAACGAATAAAATCGTGCCAATGCTGTTTGCGAGCGGTTTAAGGCCAAACGAGTTCTCACATCGAGTACGCAAAAGAGGGAGAAGGGGGAGAGTCAAGCATTGAAATTTCTCGCTATAAAACGCAAAAGAAACAAAAGCTAGTGAAACGATATAACTGTAGTTTGATTGTACGGTGACACGCGTGTGTAAATAAAAAAGATAACGAGCGAATACGAGCTGAGCCGGAAGCGTTTGAGAATATTTGATGCGAATGTTCATTTTGTTACAATGTAGTGGCTAATTGTTCTCTCGCGAGATTTGTTAAGCTTCCTGCGTCAAAAGTCTCGCAACTTGTACGAGCAGAACGAAATTACGTTTATACGTTCGTCACTTATGTAACGTACGATATATGTAATTAGTACGGCGAGCTCTCCAAGTTTTCGCAAATAAGCAATTTGCTTCGCGACAATGAGATTTTCGTCCCCGCGCCAAAACCGGAGAATTCCCTTTGTCGCAACTTTGTCACGGGAGAGAATTTAACGCTTTTACGCTTGGAAAAGGAAAATATTAATTTTCGAACGTTTTCAAACAATTTTCGCGAGAATCGAGTTTATAATAGTTGTATGGGGGAAACAACGAGTGGAATTTAAAACGTTTTAAATGATCAGCTCGAATTTTGTTGAAACAGGAATACGTTGTCCAATTTGCGATAACAAATTTTTTTTATTTTTTTGGAGCGCAGGTTGAAAAAAATTAATTTTCACGTTTTTTAAACTTTTGATCAAGTAATTGTAACATAGCTACAGGGAATAAGAATGTAATTTTCGTGTTTTTAAGATTTTCCATTCGAACAATCATCTACATAAATTAATTCGGACGAAAAGGAAATTTCGACTTCGATTTTTCTATCTTTTCTTTAAATCCGCTAGTGGACCACCACCGCGTACAATTCTGTCATCCGGCGACATTTTAAGATGTACGAAATTTACATACTCATATTAAATAACAAAATTTTACCGACTTCACTATTCTAGACGAGACGATTTGTTGTAAAACGTCAAAAAATCGTGATAAAAAAACGCAACTACTTAGTAACATGTGCCACAAAGACATTAAGTAGAAAATTTATGTTTACTGCATATTCCTCCTCGTCTTTACGATTTCCATTGTCCCAAAGATTCATAATCGTTGAGAGTCGCGCAGGATCTTGCGTCGTATCCAGTGCGGAGGGATTTTGCGATAGCCAGGAAAATCAGCGAGGATTTTCTAAACATACATATATCTTTCTATTAAAATTCACATATGCGATGTATGCATGAATGTAGAGTATGAAAAAAAATAAGTTGCGTGTGCAGTCCCTACGAATTGTCGAGTTACAGCTAACAGTTTACGAGCTCCTCGTAAACTTTTCCATCGATGCGTTTCTGCCATTACATATATTTATGTATATATATATATATATGCGCATACATGTATAAACTTAAAAAAATCTGGTATGACGTATTACCCGGCAAAGCGGAGACTTGGTTTTTTGGTTGGTTTTACGAGCTAGGTTAACCGGAATTATACGAAAAGCGACAAAAGACGGTTGTTTCTGACGGTTTCCGGCGGTTTTCATACGGAGAGAATTTCTTAATAATTTTTACGGTGAAATCTCGGTAAAAATTACATTAAAAACTTGAACCCGGTGATAAATGTGCAAATAGTTAAAAATTGACACTAGTTTCAAATATTTTACTCTAAGGCATGTAAAAATTTTAGCACGTAGCATAATTTTTACGCGCGCTACACAGAGCTCACGGATTACGGCCAAGGCGACTTAGTCTTAACTGATTTTACTGTGAAGATCGTAAAAATTCTGATGAACGCACGGAAAATTTCGGTTTACTTTTTTTAATTTTCAAGATAAACATGCAAATTTCTCAATGTGCACCGTACATTTTCATTTGTATCAGCCCTTTTTTCAACTTATTGTAGTAATGTTTACGTTTCACGAAAATTTACTCTTAATTTCAGTAAAAATTCTTGAAAATATTTTTAATTTCTGCCACGTAACAGTAAATTTTTATTCATTTCTATTAAAATATATAATTGGAAATCCTAAAAATCTGAAGAATTGTACATTTGTCATTCACTTACTGTGATTTCATAGTAAAAATTACTTAAAAATACTTTCTGTGCATTCACGTTTTGTTAGACCGATCGGCCCAAATATTGCAAATTGTGCCGATATTCTTGTGTGCTTTCTAAAATACCCTGCGGACGAATGACGTACATTGAAAATACAAACTGCGTTGGAACGTAAAAAAAAAATTGCCGGAATCGAGGTTCTCGGGTGTCGGATGCTTTGTCACTTTTCTCGATGCAGTCACCGCTATATGAAACGGAGGATATAATGAGTATATATATGTCTCAAGGAGACGGTGCGCGCGTGTGTATTATGAATACGAGCGTCTACCAGAGATTAAATAACGCGGCGCACCGCGGATATGTTTCTCTGTCTTGCTTTTTGTTTTTTTGTTTTTTTTTGTTTTTGGTTACTTCCCTCCATGGCATCTTATTCTTCAGGCTCTTTTTCCAAGCAAGAGAGAGATAGAGAGAGGAAAAGGGGAAGGGGGGTTGGAGATATAGAGAGAGGGGGAGAGGGAGGGAGAGAGATGGAGAGAGAGTCTCTCCGGAATGTGGGACGTGGTCGATGCGATGATGAAAAAAGAGAAGAAAAAAAAAACGAAACCAAAAAAACAAAAAAAAAGGAACGAAATGAAAAAAAATAACGCGTTACGCAGACACTTTGCGTTGGTATATCGCGTTTTGCCCACGCGATATTATTTTGAAACATACGCTTCGACAACGTTCGTTTCACGAGTCTTTCATTAATTTTTTTTCTTTCTTCCTTTTTTAAAAATTTTTTTTTTTTTCTTATTTTGCCTCGTTCGTTCGTCCCGCGTGTTCCCGGCATGCGTGTTGGATGAGACAGCACGCGCGCGCCGTGTTCGATTAGAATTTTATCGATCTTACACGTAAGCGTTCTCTTATGCATGGATGTTTTTTTTTTTTATGTATTTGTGTATTTAACTATTATATCTGATTATTGTTGTTTCACGTATACCGAGATGATCGTATATACAGGGTCACTCACATAACCACGCCCACTAGCCACTCGCGGAGGCTTTTCGCGAGGATGAGATTCGTGCAAGTGGCTGACGAGTGGGTGTTTGAGTGTCGCGTATGAGCTCGCCGCTAAACAGATATATACGCGTTTGTTGTGCGAGACGAGCGTGAGCATATGATTATTAATTGATAAATTTTTATCTCTATTCATAAATATATGTTCATCTATCTTCCTCTTTCTCTCTCTCTCTCTCGCTCGCTGTCACTCTCTTATTATTATATTCAAGTTCTTACGTTATTACGATGTTATATTATTGTATGTTGTAAAAATTTGCAAATTTGTTAAACTGGCACAAATTGTAAATTTGCAAATTTATGTACTTGTAAGGTTTGTGCAGTTATGAGATCTCTGCATTTGCCTCATAGCTAGCTAGGGCATAATTAAATGTGTCAATCAATCGATCAATCTCTCTCTCTCTTTCTCATTTCTTATTATATTCAAGTTCTTACATTATTACGTTATTATATTATTGCATCTTGTAAAATTTTGCAAATTTGTTAAACTGGCACAAATTGTAAATTTGCAAATTTATGTACTTGTAAGGTTTGAGCAGTTATGAGATCTTTGCATTTGCCTCATAGCTAGCTAGGGCATAATTAAATATATCAATCAATCAATCGATCTATCAATCTTTCTCTCTCTCTCTCTCTCTCTCTCTCTCTCTCTCTCTCTCTCTCTCTCTCTCTCTCTCTCTCTCTCTCTCTCTCTTATAGACAATAAGAAGGAGACAGACGTTACGACATTCACATAGCGACAGACACACACATATATATATATACTAGCGGGCATACTCCCAGACAATTATCCCGTGGGATGCGATTAGCTAATGGTCCCTCGCGTCTACGTACATGAGTCCTTTAAGCGCTCGATAAACAGTGCAACGTCACAAACTTTTCGCCGATCCCTGAACGAATGTAATATTATCGGCAAGCAAAGCGCGATTATATATATATATACAGTACATAGTTTGCATCGATGAAATTCGAACCGAAGCCTCCGATATCGTATCGATTGTATCGACGCGATGAACCTCCAAGTCGTAGCAAATATCAATCTGAAAAAAATGCTTCATGCCAAATTTCCATGTTTTCTCCGAAATTTATTAAAAAAAACCCGTAACGAACGCACAATTATTACACGAGTGATAGGACCTAATCGCGATTATTTAATTAAATATCGTTTTGTCGATTAAACGCGAAGTATCTCGTTTTTTTCTGTTTCGCCTCCGACGACTTCTTTTTTTCGGGCTAAATGTAGGTTGCTGCCCGAGTAATTTCTTTTCGTGCAGACACGTCGCACGAAACCTTACTCGACACACACACACACACACACACATCTTTATACGGAGCGCGTTTTAGAAACGTTGTAGGTCCGTTTCCTTTTTCGTTCTCGTGTACGTGTGTAGACGAGAGACTGGGGTAATCGACCACACCCTGGCTGCCTTATCTAGGCTGCACCCTTCTAACTATTACTCGCCCTTCAACGTTCGCGAGGCTATATATAGCTACACAGACCTATATACACATATATATGCAATATAGCGGTAATACAGTAGAGTATGATATATCTATGTCTTTCTTCGAAAGTTTATTCGTTCGCACGTGACATGAGAAGGACGACGAGTCCCTCGGGCTATTCCCATCCCCCTTTGTCCCACCGCCTGTCCTCCGCCACCGTACGAGCGGCGATATTCAAAGAGGGTGAGAAATAATTACCGCACAAACTGGAATAATGGGACTCGTTTTATCTCCACCCGAGTCAGAAGTTCGGGGCTACGAGTCACTCGTACCAAAGTCACGGAATCCTTTGTAACTCGGGTGAAAGTGACGTATACAGTCTAGTCTTTGCAATTTTATTTGACGGATGGATTTCACACTCGGAGACGATCGAATTTACGTTACGGGGGAAGAAGACGGGATGGGGGGAGGGGGGGGGGGTGTGAAAAAATTTGTGATCATACTTCTCTCGAAAACGAAACAACCCTTTCATCGTTTTTCTCACTTTTGCGTTTTCGCATTTTTCGTCATTTCGCGACAAAGTTGTCGTATTCTCGTTGCAATTTCTCAAGACTGTAATCTTACCGCATCTTCTTGGGATATTGCGCGACGAGACGCGACGTAATTGTTTTCTACAAAATTGAATTTACGACGACGAGGACCAGAGGAAGAAAAAACGACGCGAACGAGATTTCGCAGCTCGATCTCGAGAAGCGTACTCATTTTCGCGGAATGTAATACTAAGAAATATTTTAAAGGTCGTATCTTGTCCGTGCAGTCGACGTAATAATGATAGTATTTTAATTTCCTCGGAGCAAATGTAACGATCTTCAAATTTCTAGGATATCATTCCTCGCGTTAAATTGCGAAGAATTTTTAACGCGAATGCTTTGCGTGTCGTTATCGAATGTTTGGAAGATCGTCCAAGCGTTGAAAATAACGAGCACGCACTTTTTTGTGATTCTTTTTTCATCGTGCTGATTCGACGATTTAGAGATTCAATCGAAAATCGTCTGATACGATATTATCCCCAAATTACAACTGTATGTATATACATGTGTGTGTCTATATATAATACTCGACCATTTTTCATATTGCTGAACATTTTATGTTATACTACTCCACTAAAAACATTTTTGTAAATTTTTTCAATTTTTTCTACCTAACCGAAAAAATGTTACAAATTTTGAAAGAAAAACATTTTTTTTTCAACCATTTTCAAACGCTCATAACTTTTTTCAAAATTGATTAATCGAGACGTTTTTTGTTTCAAATTTTACGTTTTGCAAACGCGCGCTTTTCAGAAAAAAAAAATTCATTTCGGTTGCATAAAAATATTTGAAAAAATTCACAAACATGTTTTTAGTGTGGTAATATAAAATAAAAATTTCACACGCACACACACACACACACGCACACACACACACACACGCATATATATATATATATGTGAAAATGGGATTAGCCTCGCTGACGTTTAATTTAATAAAGCACATGATACGTAGTGTGTGATTCTCGGTGTTGACAGCGAAGGGCAAGCTCCCCCTCTCCTTTATCGTTTGAATAAATCACGAATTATACGAATACTCATAGCCCTGAGCTTAGCTCTTATCCACAATTTCTTCGAGTGGGTCATCTCGTTTCCGTTACACGTGCCGCGTCATTCGTCCTTCTCGTCTCTGATTTCGCGACGAAGCACAAGCACGAGTAATCATCGAATGAATGTTCTCAAATGAAATAGCGTATATGTGGCGACGTGACGATTGGCTCGTTATTGGCAGAACGTCGATATCGAAGAATATATCGTCAAAGTATACGCGATACTTTTCGCGCTTCCCTCTCTTTCCTTCTCTCGTCCTACGCATATTTGCATGACACCACCCACGACAGAAGTTGAATAAAAATTGGACATCTTCGACCTATATTATAATCGTCGATTGAAAAACTTGGTTGGAGCAACCCCGTGCCGTACCTGCATGACCCTTATTTACTCTCGAACGTTCCCCGTACGAGTAGGCGACACGACGAGCGACCCGCCAGTTGGCTGTCGCTTATTTCCACGCGAGAGTTGTCGCGCACTGCAAATGTCCAATCGGCACACGATTCGTCACAACGGTGAGTATGTTTGCCGTCTTGTCATTATATATATATATATATATATATATATATATATATATATATATATATATATATATATATATATATATATATATATATATATATATGGATATTAAATATGCATATTATATATGTATATAGAGACAGACGAGTATAGTGCAAGTTGAATATTCCTCTTCGCATGTCTCGCACAAAAGGCCCCCGTCTCGCTTCTCTGGTGGGCTTTCTCATTTTATTCAACAGGAAATATCTCGAGGCCGTTGCGAATCGAGACTCACGAGTCACAGACCGCCATTATTGGCCGTATTATTTCCCCCGTTCGTGTAATTAATATTTACGAACGTACCACCATTGTTTTTATAAGCGAAATCACGTATACAGAGGAAGCGCGTCAATTTTTCGTTAAAACAAAATATTTATGTTTCGATTATTTGTAATATTCGCTCAAAATTCTTACCAAAGGGTGAAGATTTTTTTTTTCATCGAATTCTCAAAAATGTATTTTTTCTCCCGTAATTGGAAGCTCGTGTGCGCTGTAAATACGCGAACGTGTCGAGAAACGTCGTGTCCTGCCCACCCCTGTACTTCCTTCCGTCGAGTTCCTGATTAAAAACAAGTGCGCCTATACACATCCCGGAATATAAGCTATATATGCGCTACGGATATCTGCTATTTAACGGGCAGGCGCTCGCGGGGACACACACGTGTGCATGTGTGTGTGTGTGTGTGTGCGATATGAGAACTCGTGGAAGGATAGAGCGAGATGCGAGATGAGACAAAAAGTATTCCTGCCTTCAACATGCGCAGGAAAGAGAAGTTGATAATGAAGAGAGAAGAACGGAATGACTGAGAGAAAGACAGAGAGGAAAAGAGAGAGAGAGAGAGAGAGAGAGTCACACACAGAGGAGAATGAAATGGCGTATATCACGCTCTGAAAGGAAACTGTGGGCTGCTTTGTTTAGTTACGCCGCGCCTCGGGTTGCCAGGCGCAATTTTTCCTATGATTTTCTCTATATAACTATATATATGTACACTTATATATAAACATATACGAGACAGTGGGGTGTACGTGGAAAAAACATATGGTTGAACACGGTGAGAAATTCTCTCGCAGAGATAATACGCAATGCATATTGTGCGTACTACTGTATATATATATGCACGTCTTTATACCTGATAGGTACATTAATAATAGACCCAGTGGCATTTTCGTTTAAAAAAAAAGGAAAACGCATCCGTCCATCAGGAGTGTGCACGGTAGCGCGTGCAACAAGTACGTATAATTTATAACGAATCAATTACGAGCGTTTGATAACAACGATGATAGCCGCAACGTGATAACAATCGATAATCGATAATCGCAGAACGATCAAAATGTCAACGACGATCTTGTTATTTATTTAAACTCGATATTTCGCGTTTAGCAATGATTAAAATTGACAAAATTCATTTCATCGTTCGACAAATAACAATATTTGGAATTGCCCGAAATAATTGATTTTTTACGAGGGAATACGTTTTGTTTATTTTTTTTCTTTGTTTCGTGCGGAATTGAACGACGAAAGTGCGCAATATCGACGTGGCACCTTATTAATTCGTTGCGGTCATCGGTCACGCTTGAAGCGTTACGTTTTGCAGACGAGAGGAGCAAGGACGCGATCTGACTTTATCAAATAGCTTGGAGCTTGTGTACCGACAAATTATATTCGGGACGAGGAGGAGAGGAGGGTTTTGTATTATAGTAAACAAGGGGAATGAGATACCGTACGTGATGTCACTTCCGTGCTCAATCGCAAATCGGAGGGGAGGAAGCATGTCCGACGACCCAGACATTGGGTCATCGTCTGCGAGTCACGGTTCCACCGTCTCAATGTCATCGTCGCGATGAGATATTCCCCGAAATTCGTTTCTCGTGCGTCATTCTATTATTTGGAATTTATACATCGTACGTATATAAATTCCAGACTGGAAGAGAAAAAAAGGAATTCTCGAAAGATATTCGCTCGTACGAATTTTGGAGCGTTTGTTTCGGTCTCGTATTAAAAGAAAAACAAAGAAATCACCGCGGTTCTTCTCACGGGCAATAATTTAATGGTACGTATAAATATATGTAGATAGTACGTCGGCAAGGTTCGCGTGTTTTTTGTCGTTGTTCCGCGCTCGTGGGAGGTATACGTGTCCCGGCGTCGAGGAACACTGAATATTCGGAAGACGATCCGCGCCCCTCGAATCGATGAATAATACATAAAGTTATCTTGCGATTTTGTAACCGTCAAAGCGAAGTACGAATAACGGGAGAGATCGAGAGGAGAGAATAAAAATTGTCGTTAGAACGGTGCATCGCAAAAGGTTATAGAGAAAATGCGCGGTTCCCACAAGTGTTTGCCTCGTTCTCGAACGATCTATATGTAAATACGAGATAAGAGGAAATAGATGGATTTTTTTTCTTTCATCCCCGTTCGGAATTGACGATATCCGGTGAACCGTGATCCGCGACAACGCGATAATACGTCGTGCGAAAGCTCAAGATTCGAAAGAAAAAAAAATCCTACTTATTGACGATAAAACGCTGGTCGATCGACTCTCGGCAGGTTCCTGCAAGTCCCGCGTGTGATAAACTCGTCCGCTTGTCTCGACGTGGTAAAACCCGAGAAACAGCGCCCCGCAGTGTCCAATAAAGATTCGTCAAATTCTTCGATTTACCAGTAACGATGATGGTAAAAAAAACATATAATTTCTTTCTTTTACTTCGTTTTCTTCTCTTTTGATTCTTGTTTTTTATTCTTAATTATATCGTTCTTGTTAACTTCGTAATAAACGAAGTAAAAATAATCTCATCCACTCGGCGAGAAGGACAATTTTTCTATTTATTTTTCGAAGCGTAAAAGTCAATGTTTCGAAATGAAAATCGTGTATTCTGTAAATGACGGCGGATTTTATTTCGCAAAATCGATAAAAACGATATTATCTCGATTTTTTTTTTTTGAAATAACGCGGAAAATGTATAGCTATTTTTTTTTGTTGTTATTTCTTACGATGCCGATGATTATCAAATCACCGGAGAGAAACGCTGATCGATATAGATAAAATTGCAGACCTCTCGCGTCCATTCTCTTAGATTGGCGAGCTCGAGACACCAAAGAATGACTCACCGTTATCGTATATACATATATATCTATCGTGTATACAGGTAATCTGGCTATAACTGCGAAACAGCGTTGAGTTCGTTGAGACATGCACCGCTAAATTCTCCACGCACCACCCGCGTTTCACCGTAAATCCAATTAGATCATTTTGCGTTTGTCCGTTTGGTATTCTTCTTTCTCATTTCCGCAAATTACCTCATTCTCTTATTCGTTTGTAGCGTCAATTTTCCATACGCTTCGGTCGATCTCGATCGAGACATCGAACGTTCAATCTAGTATCACTCGTCTAAAATTCATGAAATACGTTGAATATGTAACGTATCGACTTCTCATTAATCGAAGCGCATGAACACAAATTCCAGACGCTGGAATAATAACGATCGATTTGGAATTTTGATGAAATCGACAGATGGAAGATACGAATCTGCGGATAAGCGAGATTCGCGATTCCTCGATACGATAAATTAATCACGAATCGCGTGTTAAAATATTCGAATTTAACGAGGGGTTTCGCGCTGTCCGTGTCTAATTGTTGGGATACTTGTTAGCGGGCGCATGCGCGATCGTACGACGCGAGCGGTGTGCGCGCGGCACGCTCGACGAGCCCGGTGTACCAATGGCGAAGGGGCGGAGAGGGAAGGGTGAAGGGAATCGCGGAATAGTCGCTTCGCGTAGCGTGGTAGCGGCGAACCAAGTGGAAATACCACCGGAGCGAAGTAGATACGGACGGTGCTGGGTCGGACCACGCGGTGTCTCGATCCGACTCGTAAATCGCGTCGTTTTAATTCCCGCATTCGATGCATATTTATATACCCCCGTCGAGTACGCCGATATTTAATTACCGAAAACAAATCTTCCGTTTAATTGATTGTCTATAATTGTCGATATTAATCCTCGGATCGAATCAACGTCAATTTTTTTCGATACGCGCATCTTGCGTTATCGAACATTCACAATTTTTGTTATCGAAATTATTATAAATATCGATGATAACGATAATTATGAAGGGTCCAAACGAGTTTTCGTTTGAAAATTGTTTTTTACGTGGATTAAGATTCGATAGAATAATTATCGATATCCGTTGCACATTTGGTAAAGATCGAATGTGTTCGGGCGTTCGATGATCGAGCGGTAATGTTCGAGGGTTCTTTCATTCTTTTCTCCTCTCTTGGTTTTGTATCGTTCCCTCTCGCAACGTGTCTCGTTGAAGTTTTGTCGGGGAATATATACGTATAGAAATACCTACGGTCTCGCGCCATTTCGGGCGAAGGCTGATATAAGGCCACGCTCGCCGTTGTCCGGCGGTTCGACGCGCGGTGGCTGCGGCTTCATTCTTTCTCTCTTTCTCTCTCTCTCTCTCTCTCTCTCTCTCTCTCTCTCTCTCGCTCTTTGTATCTATATAAGTATAGCAGGGATTCGAGGAGCGGGGGCGTCATGGCAGGACCTTGTTGCAACCCACACGCAGGGCCGTACGCTACGAGCGAGTCTTTCAAAGGTGCTCTTCTCCTACGTTAAGGATGCTTTCCATCGGATTAAAAAAAACAATCAAGACCCATAGCTCGTACACAACATCTATATATAAATATAAATACGTAACAACAAAATCGAGCTTTAAACACGATCGACAGCTCCGTTGTCGTTTAATAACCTTCCGACGACCATCTTGAAGGATAACGCGTCTACGCGAGAATTCAATTACGAAAATTCAATACGATCAAAAAATTGTGACTCGCTCGGTTATAGAGCGAACATTCGTCGAACGTCGACGTTTAAAACGTATAGATTGGCATCGAGATCGGAGCGAGAGAGAGAGAGAGAGACGCACCCCGGAGTTCCGTGGCGGGCAATTACACGAGACGGAAATTCGAGCTGACCGCGAAACGGAACTTAATTGTGCGCGGCCGTCGTTCACGGACCCGTTAACTTCGTTGAACGTTCTGGTGATGCATCCTGTGTATATACGCGTATATACATATCTCCTTGATACACTTTATAGCGTATCTATATACGTGTATACACTTATGTATAAGAAAGTAGCTGGTAGGTAATAATAATAGCATGATCGTCGAGACGTAATTCACCTGTATTTTCGTGTTCTTTTTGCTGTTTGCTCGCTGAGCGAGGCAAATAAGCTTGAAAATATAATGAGAGATAATCAAGGACAATGTATGGAACAAATGTGATGAAAAAAAGTATAATTTTCGTGGGATAATTAATTAGCCTTTGACCTCAGCTTTTATATTTCATCGGTTCACAGGTAGATGTCGCCTCAGCGTTTTTATATCAAATTGGAGACAATCGGGGTTATTTTACTTTCTATCGATCAAATTCATTCGAAATTATGTAAGTTGGTATCGTAAAAAGGAATGTAACGGAAATTTGAAAAGTAAACGATTTTCTTTATAGTACGATGTGAAATCTGTAGCCGATAATTCTACGCTGAGAGTGGATGAGCTGCGCAATCGAGGTTATTGTTTGATATTCTATTATTCTCGTTGCTATCGTTGCAAAGTGAAGTTTTACTTAAATATGAGAGATGATCAAGGACAATGTATGGAACAAATATGATGAAAAAAAATATAGTTTTCGTGGGATAATTAATTAGCCTTTGACCTCAGCTTTTATATTTCATCGGTTCACAGGTAGGTGTCGCCACAGCGTTTGTATCTCAAATTGGAGATAATCAGGAATATTTTATTGCAAGGATTTAATCTTATCCTCTTGACTTACTTCCTGTCGATCAAATTCGTTCGAAATGATGCAATTTTGTATCGTAAAAAGAAATGTAACGGAAATTTGCAAAAGTAAACGATTTTCTTTATAGCACGATGTGAAATCCGTAGCCGATAATTCCACGCTAAGACGACCGGATGAGCTTCTCGATCGAGGCTGTCGTTTGATATTGGATTACTCTCGTTGCTATCGTTGCAAAGTGAAGTTTTACACGGAATGAAGCGTGTAACGTCAAGGGAGGGTAAGAAGATATAGGTGTGATTCCAAGAGTTCAGGTTCAGTCGCTGACTCTCTCGATCCAGGACGAGTTTAGCTCGTTTTTACTTTTTATATCCCCGTCAGTCGTCGGGTTTTGCGAGGCGTCACCTGCCCGGCTTTCCCGCTTCTCTCTTTCTCTCTTTCGTTCTCCTGCGTGAGAGGACCCCGCTAAGGCCGGCTGCTGTGTGTGGCGACTGCTGGATCGCGGACTGGAAGCAGGCTTCATGGATATCGCCGGCGAGAGCCCGAAGCTCGTCGTTCGTATTCACGGCGCCGTCAGTCCGCCGTGTTCTCTCGGCTCGAGCCGTCGCCGCGCGACTTGTCCGGCTCTTCTCTCACCGCGGAAACATACATATCAATGTATATATATATATTATACATATATAAATATACATAAATATTTATTTGTGTATATACGTATATATATATATCGTAGCACTAGTTGTAATAATATATCTATCGTTATAGATATACCGACCGTCAGGTACGGGGTGGGGGGAGGGGGGGGGGGGTAGAGAACTCGAAGGATCGACCATGGGAAAAGTATTAACGAAGAAATACCGTGAAATTATCGTGCAATTTTTAGACGTATTATATCGCGGGATCTTCTGTATATTCGTATCGGAAACAATAAATTTGGCTATAATGGAGGATAATTAATTCTGTCCTGGCTTACGTACGATGAGATGAAAAAGAAACGGTAACGCGAAAGTGGGCGAGGAAGGGATTTTATTGCTAGGGAGGCTGCACGACGAGATAGGAGAAAGATGAAAGATAGGCAGAAAATGAAGCGATCATGAGGTAGAGATAGAGTTAACCTTCCGATATCTCAGTCCCAAGCTCGGATAATAATATATAGGGTGTACCGAGCTGCAACCCACAATCTGTTCACCGCGTTACTTCGTTTTTCATTTTGTTCTTTTTGTTTTTCTTTCGTTAATGTCAATGAACTTCGCGTGGTCGCGCGTTATTTTCTCGTTCCATTTTTATCGTGAACGCTTTTATTGGTATGAGAATAAATGGCAACGTTTTTATAGAAAAAAAATTGTTATCTTTATTATCAAAGAATTTTATTCGTCGATTATGAAACTGTGATAAATTCGATTAAATCGAGTATAATTTTGATAAAAACAAAAATACGGCAATTTTTCATTCTATCGAATAAATTTCAATTCCTTGGAACATATATATACATCGCCAAAGTTCAAGAAAGTCCCGTTTTTTCCGTTATGAAATATCGAAGAATTCGATGTCGGAGGTTTAGAAAACCAAAGGATTCGCAGAGAGTGAGTGAGTGAGAGAGAGAGAGAGAGAGAGAGAGATAGGTAGAAGGGCGTTCGCCCTGTGGACGCCCTCGCTTGTGTCTTGTTCTCGTGACGAAGAGGACGACGTAGACACGAAGACGACGGGGCTCTCGAGCGCCGGGACCGAAGTGGTCGCGCGATCGTGAAAGTGCCGGCAAGTTTTCAGGGTCGCTCGGGAACGCGCACCAATCGGGACAACACGTACTCACAAATACAGATACGAATACCATACACACACACAAACACACACATACACACACAGTCGTACAACTCGCTCCTTTTTCGCCTCTGTCTCGCTCTTTCGATCTTCGAGAGTTTACTCTCGCGGCGCTGCTCTCGGCGGATCTCGCGCGTAGGATCCAGCGCGAGAGAACGATCTACAGTCGTGGATTCGGCGATTTGGCTTTGACCACGAACGGTCTTGCCCGCGCGCGCGGTACTCGCTTCGCGTTTCTCAGACACTTTTTTTCCAACGAGTTTATTCGAATTTTTCATTTTTGTTTCAAGACAGCGAGAAGGGCGTAATAGGCGCGTCGAGTGATTTTATTCAAAGTAAAAATTCGAATCTCAATTTCAAACAGAATTATCGAAACGCGAATGATTTATGTGCAACGCGATAGAAGTGCGCAGATCGATCTTAGATCGATATATCGCGGGTGAATATTCACGATTTTTCATCGATCGTGCAAGATCGTCGATACTTTCTTCGGAAGACGGAGATTGGGACAGTGTTGACTCGAGAATCGGACGTTCGACGTCGTGTGATGAAATAAACAGGAGATAAACAATTGGATCGCAATAACATGACGTCACGATTTCGCGGCAGTTGGGGGAAAGAAGGGCCGAAGTCGACGTCGCCGAATTTCGATACGTCTCGGAACAATCATCGTTCGATCGATGTTGAATTTAGGCGGGAATATAACGAGAACGATTGCCCGGACGAGGATACGATCGGTCTCGAGAGCAACGGTGGCCGAATAATTCGCGAACGTACGACGAACGAGGATAGAAATGGAAAGTTACGGGATAGAGGTGGCCCCGGTGCGAGTTGTTACGGCAATGAGAGAGAATCGAACGAGGATCGGGAGAGTCCCGACAGGGCTTACCATCGAAGATCGTGCAGGGAGGACTTTCGTTGTCGCGGTACCGACGCCGAGGTCGACGATTGCACGCCGAGGGAAAGGAGAACGACGCTGATGGGTAAGAAGGGCGCGAGCGGTTTCGCGATCGTTTCGTCGACCGGGAGATACGACCTCGTCGAGAACGTGACCGACGACGTGATCCTCGAGCCGCGACTACCCCCCTCGTCGATCTCGCTGATGGCGATGACGACGGCAGCGACGAACGGTAATTCGTCAACGAGAGCTCAGACGAGCAACGGTTCGGCGAAGCAGGTCAAGCGAATCGAGCCGAGACGCGATCATCGTGGTACGATCGGTTCGTTGACTCGGGGAGAACGCCCTGTGATCGAGGACTCGTCGATCGACGTGACAAACACTCGCTCGACCGATCTCGTCGGTAGATCCAACCTTTGCGTCAACAATAACGACGCCTCGAACGGAAGCAAACGCGACAGATCGGCCAAAAGATCGGCAAGGAACAACAGAGACGAGGAGTATCATTCGTCGATCGGTGCTGTCGCGCGTAGCACGGAGATCGATGATTACGGATCGATCGATCGCCGAGGAGTAAGAGGCGCGCGAGATCGATCCTATTCGCCGATCGATCGGATCGTCAACGGATCCAACGGCGATTCGTTGTCTCGACGAACCGATCGGCAACGCAGAGATAGCTCGGACAACGAGCGATTTTACTCGCCCGGACAAAGATTCGAGAATGACGAAGATTTTAGCTCGATCGATCGGCGATCGAGAAGACACGCGGAAGGACGATCTTATTCGCCTCCGGAGGAGAACGACGATGTTCTGTTGAACGGCAATCACGATATCTCCTCGATGAGGCCCGAACGAAGGGACAAACGCGTCAAGGACGAAGAGGTCGGCTCGAGAAGGTTAGGTAGAAGTCGCGTCGAGGAACAATCGCTAATTCACGACGACGACGAATTTATCGGTTCAACGACCCACAGGGCGAACGGAAGTCGCGGCGAGAACGGAAGTGTCAAGAAGTACAGCGACATCGACGAGGACAATTCCCAGAGCAGAAAGCGAAGTTCGCGAAGAAAAAGTCACGCTCATCACAAAGCGTCGCCCGAGGATTTCGACGTTCAGATTCATCGCTACGAGAGGGCTCTGAGAGCGCCACGAAAGGATTCGGATTTGACGAGAAAGAGTTCCTTCAAGGAGCACGAGTCGGATCTCTCGAGGAAGAGTTCCTTCGAGGATCATCAACGATCCAGAGACTTGAACGGGACGAAGAAGAGCACTCGGAAACAGCGAGACTCGAAAATGCGAAGAGGTTCGTCGGAGGATCGAGAACACGAGCGAGTCAGCAGGAAGACTTCCTTCAAGACTCGCGATCCTGAATCAACGAGGAAGAGCTCGCTGACCGGTCGAAGCGTATTGGAAGTTGGATCAACGATCAACGTTAACAGTAGTAACAACAGTTCCAGCAAGAACAACGTTAGAAAAAATGGTTCTCACAATCGCGATCGAACCGAGTCCTTGAGGAGGGAGCGCGATTCCTCGATCACGAGACGCCGGTCGTCGAGATGCAGCGACGACGACGACGATGATTACGACGATCACGATAGATCGCCGTGGAAGAACGATCGTCACTCGAGACCGCTGACGCCACCGACCCTCGCCGATCTCGAAGCACCCAACGACTCGAGGGATCGACGATCGAGAATTGCTTCGTCCTCGAAGGAACGACACGCGCCGAACGAGGACGATTTTGCTCGCAATTATGTGCAGGATCACAAAGACTGTCGAGGCAAAATACACGATGAGACCGGTGGATCGGTTTCTCAAGGACGCGATCGTTTCTCTTCTTCGACGAGAAGAGTCGCATCGACGAGATCGTTCAACGACTCGCGTCAGGACAATAATATTACCGAGCCAAGAAGCGTCGGTAGGACCAATGCAGTAAGTGGTCAAATTTCAACGAGAGAACGCGTCGTCGACGAGGAAGATCCTCGGGACGACGTAGAGAATTCTGGTTTCTCGACGATCGAGAGAAACGGCACGACTGTGATAAGAATTCGCAAGAATTCCGAAAGTTCCATTGGGCAAAACGAACCACGATCGCGACGACGTACGAGTCATCGCGAAGTCGTCACTGCGACGAGATACCGGAAGTACGAGGACGAGGCTGAGGACGAGGACGAGGATGACGCGGCTGTTGAACGTGACGGACAACGAAGAGACGAGCTTGTTGCAAGAGGATACAGGGTCGGACCGAGACGACTGTGGACCAATCGAGATGCGGTAGGAATTTATGATTCGAAGGAATCAATGAAATTATGCCGCAAACTAAATTATAATAACGTGACGATCCTTTCGAGAATCCCAATGACAAACTCTCATTCGAATCATCGTTGTTAGATCATCGAATAGCGGTAGATACTTTTTAAATAAATCGATTTATCGAACTTCTAATTTATTAATTTAATATGCTCCTTACGTCGGACGAACGCGATTCTTGCGCAATAACATTTCTCAGCGACAAAAAATTATTCGCTTTCCTCCGGAAAAATGGAGGAGTTCCTCTCTCCCTTCTCGTACTTGTTCGATACGATATTCGTGTTTGCCGTGCCCCGCGACACGGTTTTCAACATATTTTGCGCAACGATCTCTCGCCTTCTCGTTAGGTGTTTTGAGAGAACGAGAGAAAGAGGCATATAATAAAACGCGTCGCGTGAATGTCGACGAAACGCCTACGTTGCTAGCGCATCGCGTAGGACATCAGAAAAAGAGAGAGAGAGAGAGAGAGGGATAGTAAGAGAGTGAGAGAGCAGAGTGTCGTGCTCGATAGTTCCACACACGGGATATGAAGTTCCTTCGTACAGTTCGTCTTGCCGTGGTACTTAACTTTGCTAATCGACGTTCGTTAATTCCGCTTGAACTCTCTCTCACTCTCCCTCTCGCTCTTACTCTCACCCCCTCTCTCTCTCTCTCTCTCTCGCTCTCTTTATTTGTCTTCTGCATGCGATTCGTTCGCCTAACGTGCCAGGAGCGGATATTCCGCAGTTGGAAGGATAAGGCACACGCAAGCGTGCGCGTAGGCCGAGGCAAATATTGTTCTAACACCGTCAATCATTTATCCCTATATAGTATATGTTCGTAGTGAATGTTAAAAAACGATCGCCAAGTGGCAGATTCTCCCAATCTCGATTTTAGATTCGTTCCGAAACTTTGTTTTTTTGCGACTTCGGGGAGTTCGTTAAAAATTAAGATTGATGAAATGATCGAGGATCGTTTTAAAACGAGATACATCGCACAATCCTATTTTGCTATGTATAAATATATATATATATACACACGTACATAGGTATATAATTATTAAAGATTGCTAAATATGACGGCGTGGACGAGTATATAGAGATAATCGAGTGGTGTTTTCAACGCGGTTTGTCTAGTCGATATTTGGTGATGCCCAGAAAAGAACACGTAGGTAAGAGCCGGTCCACGTAGGCGTACTGACCATATTCGATCGCTTACGAGAGTGTATCCGTCTCGTTCTCCAGCCTCTTTCACCGGATTTTTTATTTTCGATCCGATCCCTCTCTCCCTCTTAACGTTCTTTCTTTCTCTCCGTCATAAGAGACACGTCACGTGTTGGTATATCGTCATCCTTATTCTCGGCTGGTAGCAATATTCTGGCAATTATTAATTACCGTTTTCAATCGTTTAATTATGTATCCGCGAATATTTACCTCGGTATTTTTCTAATTTGAATTTTGAGATTAATTGCCGGTCGAGATAACGGTTAGATTTATATCTGTATATAGGTATATATATAAATATATATATTTATATTTATTTATATAGAAGCCGAGGATATAAAGATACAATTCTAACAGAGGCTGGGACAGATCGATCCTGGAGGCGTTATACCATTATACGTGATCGCTCGTACGGGTAAACGTATGGCACGTAAATAATATATGTATAGATATATATTTATACGTATGCGCTCACGCGTCCGGTCGTATCGAACGCAATGTGCTCGTTATCGAGGATTATCTCCTCAGTTCGTGGCTATAATTTCATCTTTCGTACCGCCGATACGAGAGCGTGGGCGAAATACGATAACGATCGATTTTATCGATTCCCTTTCGAAGATCGAAGCTTTATGGGGCGAATGGGAGAATTATCGTTCACCTCGTGATCTCGAAACGTGTACTACGTTTGAACTTGTCCCGACACTCGTAAGTACGGCTCGTTCGGAGGTCACTATTTTCTTTCTTTTACATTTGTTTCTACTCGATCGTCATCGTGAAATTTATCGGAGGAAATTAATTGTTGTCGTTGTTTCTTTTTCTCTTTTTTTTTTTGTTTCTTTGCGGTTGGGCAATAGGGGAGACCGTAGAGGTTACCGCGTGTCGGTAATTATCTCGATTCCAAAATCAATTAAAGAGTAATTAATCGTTAATGATAGATTGTTCGCGCTATTATTATGTATTCTTGATTCAATCAAACGAGAGTCGGTCGTAACCGGATTCTATAGATTTATATTTTACTCTGGACGAAGCGGAATGGAAAATATCGACGAACGGAGAAAGAGCACGTTCTTCGGAGGTTTACGAAGAGATGCCGCTTCGTGTTCAAAACCACTGGCAAGCTGATGTAGAAATCATATCGCGGGGAAACTCTAAGGTTTCGTCTCGAGTGCGAGGAATTGGGGGGGGGGGGGGGGGGTGAAGGCTAGTTCCGTTGGAAAGCAAGGTCGACAAAATAAGGTTTAAATGTGCTCGCAGCGGTGAAAAGATTTAATATTTTTGTAATTTGCAATATATCGACATTATAATTGTGATATTCGTTTTGCGCGGGAAATTTCCGATTTCGTAACCCCCCAATAAACGTTTTTTGGACGAAAAAAAATTTGACCCTCGGCGACGGCCGAGGTCGACATTCATCATTTACTTTCGCCACTTTGGGGGGTCCGGAAGGGTCAACATTTTTTTCCGTCCAAAAAGACTTTGTAGCATCATTTAAGAATCGGAAATTTCCCGCGTAACACGAATATGATGAAATCAAGGCATTTTGGAGCAAAGAAAAATTTGGCCCTGTCCTCCATGCGTTTTTTGCAGGGCCCCTCCTGTGTGGGTCCTGAAAATGGCGATTTTCGAAGTGCCGCCTACGGCCACAAAAATTGAGCTATCGGGATAATCCTCAGCTAGTTGTCGAGTGCTCGGCGGACCCTTCAAAAAGTTAGTCGTGAAATTTCTGCCGGACGGGAACGGAGATACAGCGTAGAGAAAAGGCGATTTTTCGGAGTTTCTCGATATCCATTGAAAATGGCCATATTGCATTCTGGTGAATTTTAATCCTTTCTCAAAATCTAGGACCCTATGTCGATCGAAAATTTCCCATACAATAAGAAAATCATGGTTTCCTTTTCGAATTTTTAGAATTTATCGACCTTAAGTGGGTAAACCCTTATTTCGCGTTTTTTGCGTTTTTCTCCTAGAGCTTTTGAGATATCGGCCAAAATAAGGTCATAATCTTCATCGGCGACACATTTCCGATTCCGTAACCCCCTAACAAAGTCTTTTTGGACGAAAACAAATTTTGAACCCCCAGCGAGGGCCGATGGTCGACAATCGTAATTTTTTTCTACACTTTGGGGGGTCTGGAGGGGTCAAAATTTTGTTTCGTCCAAAAAGACTTTGTAGCCCCATTTCGGAAACGGAAATTTACCGCGCAATACGAATATCACGAAATAAAGGCATTTTGAAGCCAAACAAAATTTGGCCCCGTCTTTCAGTCGTTTTTTTGCAGGTCCCCTCCCATGAGTCCCAAAAATCGGGTTTTTCGAAGTGTCACCACGGACACAAAATTGTAGTTATCCGGATGATTCTCAACCGGTTCTCGAGTGCTCTTCGAGTTCTTCAAAAAGGAATTCGTGAAATTTTCTGTCCGACAAACGAGAGTGAAGATACAGCTTCGCGAAAAGTCGATTTTTCAAGGTTTCGCGTTATCCATTGAATTGGTGATACGTCGCATTACATGAATTTTCATGATTACACAAGTTATAAGGACTCTTGTCGATCGGAAATTTATTATTGATAACGAATGACCGTGTCGTTTTTGTCTGGAACTCGAATTTGTTGATGAAAAGATCGAAAATTTGGTCTTTTTGACAATCTTTTAAAAATATATAAAAAATAGTGGCAGATGGTGAGGCTTGACTCTCTTAAACATTTGATAGCTAAAGAACACGTTGTTCTATTAGATAAAAAAAAAAGTTACAATTTACCTGTTCAAAGTAAACCCGTGACGGTAGTTTACGAACTCTAAATTATCTTTGTTAATTCTCTTATTCCAGGGTGTTCAGATTACGGATCTCGAGGACGGCCAGCCCTGTTTGCATTGCGGCGAGACGTGTCCCGGTTTCTCTCCTCACTCCTGGCGGTAAGTTACGATCGTTTCTAAATGCGCGTACCTATACACTCCTCCGAGGAATATCGATCCCCGGAGCCCTTTGAGTTTGAAATATCAGGTCGAATCTAAAAATACTCAATCTTCATATCCTTCTCATCGTCTCGAGTTCCCGCGGGAGTCGACGAAGTTCGTTTGGGAAAACGATCGCGAAAAGTCGTCGGCCTCAGCGATTTTGTTCCGAGCGCTCGCGCGCGCCTCGCTCGACCAAATGTCTGACAGTCCCGAGAGCGAGGTCGCCCCGACTTCCGACTTATCGTCTCGGTATGTTGACTTTGGCAAACGGAGCGTACATTTGATCCGTGTATTACACCATTTCTCATCCGCGCTAAAAACCACTCGGTCCGTCGTCACGTTCCCCTAAATACAGTCTATCGTATTCAATTTTCAAAAATTCTCCCAGTTATATTTTCACAAAAAAACAACGATTTTTAAAAATTCACTTTGATGACAAAAATGTGCGAAAATAATTCTCATACAATTTACGATGAAAAATTGTTATTATTAAACATATAAATTAAATTAAATTTATCCAATAAAATAAATTAAATCGAGATAAACAAATAGAAAAACATATTTTATCAAAAATCATTTTTCACCAATGTTCATTATTGTCCATTGCTGACGTAATTTTGTAAAACGTAGCTTATGAACTGTACGATAAAATATGGATGTTCCGAAGAAGGGATGAAAAAGAAGGGTAGGTGTGGAAGGAGGAGGAGGGGGCGACTGATGAATCGACCAAGACCGTGCCCATTATTGAAAGAGTAACTGAGTGGCGGTCTGAACTACAAGCTCCGATAATTACATCCCTCTCTGTCTGATGACTCACACAATGTGCGGTAATAAGAAATTAATTGCAGGCGTAAGAGTCAGCGATAGGGAGAGAGAGAGAGAGAGAGAGAGAGAGCGAGAGAGAGGGAGAGACTATGAGTTCGACAGAGCCGTTCGGTCTCGCCGGTTAATACTATGCGAAATGAGGCGAACGAAAGGACGACATTGTCTTGCAATCGCTATATTTATATACCGTACATGTTATACACCCACATAATACAAGTTATACATAACCGATGAACATGCTGATCGAAGGCAACGATTACAAAGCCATGTGTAGGCATCTACATTTATATATTCGGTGGGCCAAAAAGTAATTGCTTTTTTGAGAGGTCAACGTGTACGTTCGTGTATTGAAAATAAAAATACGATTACTTTTTGGCTAATATGATAAATGATGAAATAAGTAAATGCGTAAATAAATTAAAAAGTAAAGAGCTATATAAATAAGCTAATAAATAAAAATGTCACGAATATTATTTAAGAAATCTAAAAAATTTCAGAAATATTTGCAACCCTGAGGAGGAAAATCTAGCGATATTTTCTAACTATTGTTTCGTTGAAAGATTGTCGTAAACATAAACTAATGAATACATAAATAAATAAATAAAGAACTCAATAAATAAGCAAATAAATAAAAATTTCACAAATATTATTGAAATCTCAAATATATCAGAAATATTTGCAACTCTGAGGAGAAAAGTTTAACAATATTTTTCAATCGTTGTTTCGTTGAAAGATTGCCATAAACGTAAACAAATAAATAAATCAATAAATAAATACGTAAAGAACTAAATAAGTAAGCTAATAAATAAAAATATCACAAATATTAAGAAATCTCGAAAATTTCAGATATATTTGCATCTCTGAGGAGGAAAGCCTAGCAATATTTTCCAAACGTTGCTTCGTTGAGAGATTGTCTCGACCGTGAGTCAACGAAGAGACATGGCAAGAGAACATGCTAAATTGATAATCCGCCATTTGAAATCCTAGTTGAGTTCATTACCCGTAAATAAATCCATTAATAAACAATTTTTGGACAATCGTTGTCTCGCGAAATTGGCCCGTCGACGAAATCGTCGTCCGACTCACAATTTTCGAATAATCAACGATGTTCTCGAGCGCGTACGCGTGGTTTTTCCCGTTTGAAGAAGCCTAGAAGAAATGATGGAATAGCGACAGAGATATCTTCGTAACTCGTCGTTAACGGGGCGAATCTCGAATAACAAAATTCTCCGAGCAATTGGCAGAGAATCAAAGAGAACCCACCTCGCGCGATTCGAGTTTGTAACCCGAGTTTTGCATCGCGCATGCGCGAACCTCTCATCCCCAGAGATGCGCGGGTCTCCCGTCGTCGCGCTGCCGCGGCGACTCGCACGCGATTACGGTCCAAGTCGGAACGACCCCGTACCGCAGTTCTTTTACATGCAAATAGATGCGTCGTTACGCCCTTTTGATTTTTACTCGACGCTTATACTTAGTCTGTCCGGCGTATTTAATTCCATATAGCGTTCGTGCTGCTCCGTTGGGCCTCGTGCGAGAACTCGCAATTCAATTCGCTTGACCCGGACCTCAATGACGAGGTCGACTGCCGCTTTGGCTCAATACCGAGATGTGAGAAAGAGAGAAAATCAGAGAAAGAGAGAGGGAGATAGAGAGAATAAGACGGAGAGAACGCGACTGCTCGCGAGAGACTATATAATCACACGTGCACCATTTTGCAAACTCTCAGCGGGAATAATTTGCGACACACACCGAGACATTCGTATAAAACTAGTTGGTATTATATATAAACTACACGCCGTTCGCTCTCAATTTCTCGCTCTTCTTCCACCCTCTTTCTTTCTTTCTTTCTTTCTGTCTTTCTTTCCTTCTTTCTTTCTCTCTTCCTCTCTTCTCTATTTCTGCTTTTCGATTTCACTACACACGAGAGAGTTCATACGCGTATTCCGACAAGCCAAACTTCTTACCGAGTAGAATATAGGCTCAGTTTATTTCGAACGTTTCGCCTTGTGACACGACGGTAGAATGAAACTTACTCGAGGTTTTCGGTAGTACGAGTGAACCTCGTGGTCCTCGAGCGTATACTCAACGCGTGCGCCATTTTTATGTCGATTTTTGGTATTTTTTCTTTCGTAATACACGGTACGCTCTCGATACTCGGTAAATTTTTGCACTGACACGTTGGACTTTTGTGCATTGAACTTCAATCGACGAAAGACGAGAGAAAGTGTTGTTCATACGTAAAAAACGCGATTTTTTTTATACATATCTGTGTATATAAAAATGTATATACGCAGTGTTCGTTATATTTCGTAATTGCGCAATGTTAAGAAAAAGGACAACGAACATCTCTCGAAAATATAATTTAAGTTTTTTTGAAATATTAAACGTTTTCATTTTATTAATTGAATTCATAAGACAAATATAATTTTCGAAAATTAAGAAAACTATCTATCTATCGTATCGATAATAGAAATCTTGACAAAGCCCGGTATCGATTGATTGATAAAAATGATAAAAAATATACGAATATTGTAGAATAATTCTTATTAAAAATCAAATTTGATTTATTTGATAAATACGAATTATTTTTGTGGTGAAAAGAGAGAATATACTCGGTCTAGAGAGATGTATCTTTATCTACATCGGGGGATACGATTGTAAAACGATACAATTTACCGCACGTTGGACATTAATGGCAGTCAATTAGAAACGAGTGAGGGAGAGAGCGAAAGAGGGAGAGAAAGATCACAAAGCGTATACAAGTGGGTGAAGTGTGCGTATCCTTCGTCGAGTGAAAAAGATGAGTGTATCGAGTCTCTCGAGGGCAGAGGAGGAACGCAAAGAGCAAAGTGGGCGCGCGCTCGTGAAAGCTCTCTCGTCTCATCGTTCGTTCGATCGTGTAATGTAACCATTCCCGTGTACCTCTCGTCGACGTTTCGTCCTCACTTCGTGTATTAATATGACGTTCTCGTTAACCGTACCGTGGGCTGTGTCATCCACGTCTCGTATAACGCTTGAATTACACGTGCTCGTTCATCGAAAATCACAAGAATTGTACACAATATCGAATTTCTGTTCGATAACTAATTTAAGAAAACAAAAAGACGATCTACTTTTTCGCTGATACGTAAGGAAATTTTTAAAAATAAAACATTAAATCGAATAATGATAAAAATACATTTTAATTTCAACACGTTAGGGAGCCAGAGGTAAAGCGATAAATTAACGATAAACGAAAAGTTTCTTTCATTCGTATCGAGCGAACATTTTTCAAAATATTTCAAATACAAAATTTCGTGGATTTTAAATCGACAAAAATAAATAAAAATTCGAATAAATCGCAATCTTTTGATATTTCAATTTCAATGAATTGGAGAGCCAGAATTAAAGCGATAATTCGAAATACACGATATAACGATAATAGAAAACTTTCTTTCATTCGTATCGAGCGAAAATTTTTCAAAATATTTCAAATACAAAATTTCGTGGATTTTAAATTGACAAAAATAAATAAAAATTCGAATAAATCGCAATATTTTGATATTTCAATTTCAATAAATTGGAGAGCCAGAATTAAAGCGACAATCCGAAATACACGGTATAACGATAATAGGAAATTTTCTTTCATTCGTATCGAGCGAAAATTTTTCAAAATATTTCAAATACAAAATTTCGTGGTTTATAAATCGACAAAAATAAATACAAACTCGAATAAACGACAATCTTTTGATACAATGCATCGCGTCTAATATCGAGCACGGCAATTCCATTTGAATTCTCACCGACTCGAACGAATAAAATAAAAATGATAGATAGAAACAATCGAGATAAGAGTATGTAAAATGCACGACACGAGTGAGTCAGAGCGCCGTTTTAAACGCAAATATTATTAGTTTTTCGTATCCTCGTACGTGGAACGTATTCCGTGTTTCGCGATTCCCCGCTTCTCGCGACCGGCAAAATCCCCCACCTTTAACAATCTTGCCGATGCGAGGTAAAGCGAAATCGTGCAAGTCCCCGACAGCGTAATACAAACGTAGCGAATGGGAGCGAGTGAGATCGCGAGCCGGTAAGTCACGCCGAAAGCCCGTTTTTATTGGCGCGCGTGCACGTATCCCACCGTTGGCGCATACATACTTACTCCGAGCTCGACGAACATAACGCATACATTAGTCTTTATCGAGTGTGCTATATAGAAAGCCACTGAGAGTGACTTCCCGGCCGGCGACTCGATTACTTCGTGCGCCCGTACTTTTACTAACACACGCGTATACGAATTTTCTCTCTCGTACGAAGATCGTTTCGCTTATATCCTCGCGATTTTCCATCCGCTGGAACGATCGCCTCGGTCGTCGCGAGCGGATCGTTACCACGATCTATATACGACGTATATGTAAATCTGTATAAACGCGTATCATGCATAAATTGCCATTAGGAAGGAGCGAGCGCGGAGCCACACGTGGAATAAACGCGACCAGTCACCGTCCGCGCGAATTCACTTTTAGTGTTCATCGAAACGACGAGAGAACGGCGCGAGTTGACTCGCGCGGTGCGTCAAACCTGTTGAGCTCGTTGATTAATCGACCCATCGTCGTTAATTACCTCGCCGGTCGTGTCACAACGAGAGAAGCTGCCAGTGCTCGCTCGGTTTATCCCGACGCTATCGCGACAAGTTCAAGTACCCGGAAAATCGTCGTTAATTCTCTCTCTCTCTCTCTCTCTCTCTCTCTCTCTCTCTCTCTCTCTCTCTCTTTCTGTGTATGTGTGTGTGTGTGTGTGTGTGTGTAAATACTGTGAGAATCGATCTCAAGTCCCGAGTCGCGACTTCATTCACAAAAAACGTTCGCCGAGTTTTCAATACGCGTTTTACAACGATCGCGAGTGCGGATGGAAATATAAACGCCTGAAATAACAATGTAGATTGGTACTTTGTCAATCATACGGGACGTTAGAGAAATCATTTGTCAATTTGTAAATAAAATACTCGTAATCACTTAACATCGTTCGTGGATATTGAAAATTGTTCGGAAACATCAGCGAGCACTTCGCTCGTTATTATTCATGAACACTCGTTAATTCTTACAAACGTTTAACAGTGATCGCATTATTGGACTCGGTCATCGTCAGTTTTTCAAGTAAAAGGACAGAATTCTCTCGTCTCGAATTGAACAAGTGGATTTTTCGTTCGTCGTTAAACATATATATTTAGCTTCGAGATTGGATATAGAGAAAGCATGGCTCGTCGTTTCAACGTATTTCGCAAGTATCGCTACGAATTTACCTCGTAAATTAATCGCCGCGATGATTTTTACTGGTAAAAAAAATGCATCCACGAGTCGATGTATTTTTGGAACACGGACCTCCTGCACGTCGTCGTTTTCTCGAACGAGTGACTCGAGCAGGATGACTCCGCACTTTCTACGAAAAATTGAGCGTCGTAAGGTTAAAACCTGGCTAAAAACACAGGAAGCTACGTGTCGTATTAAGAATCGACGCGTAAGCTACAAAAATCGTTACAATTATCGATGGCAGCTTTCGTTTCAACTTAGATCGACGTATAATTGCGAAAGATTCGAATCGATTGGAGTTACTTCGTTCGTTCGATTAAAGATGCGATTAAACAAACGAATAAAATGTTTCTCAAAATTGAATTTCGCAATGATTCGTCGTTGAGATTTGTCTCCTCGAGGTGGTTCATCAATCTGCTCGCGCAATTTCACGTGAACAGAGCACGGGGCTGCTCGTCGCTTTGGTCGAATGTTCTATTTTGAAATCATCGCGAGTACGAGGGAGAGCGAGGGTAAGACGCCTCCGATATCGCGATTTTTAAACCCACTAAAACACTGATTTACCGACGACTCGTGCTGCTTGTTGCGACCGCACGAATCTCGTGCATAGGCGGACGCGCGATAATAAATTACTATTTTTGGTCGGTCAATGCGGGCCACCTCCTGTATCTTGACCTTCTCTCGTATTATGTAGGCATTTATATGTTTACCACGTGGGCTTTGCCTCTTCCTTCTTACCCGCAACTATATTATTATTATTATTATCATTACACAGCGAAATAGATATAAATACATATACATAGTTCTTGATACGCTCTGATTGCACGAGACCATCGTCTCCCATTTATCTCACGATATCGTGACTTTTGCGTACGTACGATTTCGTAAATTGCACAATCGAGAGAATAGAGATTTAAATAGCCCGCCTTTCAACTATCTCTGTCTGCAGAGAGACGAGGGGACGATGCGCGCGCACCCACGTGCGAGCATTGCCGGAAAAAAACGAAGATAATCGACGGGGTTTGAATGTTTGGAGGAAATATCGCTCACGTCCGGAAATTAGAGCGTCTAAAGCGAAAGATCTGCGATCTCTCGTAACGTAGTTTCGAAGTTAATTACGAATATGTGTAGATCGTCGAAGAATTTCATAAAATTGTTTCAAAAAACAAGATACGTTTCTAGAATTGTACTCATCGCTTCATACTTTATTGCGCATGCGCGAAACTGCGCATCGCTAAATAATTCAGACGCTTTGGTACAGTGCGTAAGAGCGAGAACGTTGAGACAGGCCAAGGGCGAAGGAGAGACAGCAAGCGGAGCAAGCTACGCGCTTTTAGAGATTTTTGATGACATTGGATCGTTCGTACTTGGCGAGAGTTGAAGGTTTGGACATTTTTAAAGGGCGCAGGATTTAAAGGACGACGTGTCTCTCGAGAATATATTTCTTGGGAGTGTGATTTATACATATCGTGTATGAATGTGAGAGAGAAATCGAAACAACGACGAGTACGGAACTCAACGCGCGGGAACATTACCGGTTACTTTACTATAGCTAATCGTCTGTAGAGTCGTGAGAGGAAAAGCATGGGGATCGCTCGTTCGCGAAATCCGCATGTATTAAAAGAACATCGCGTCTCTCTCGGGCTTGTAATGCGGTAGTAAAGTAACAATGCGCGTGAAATTGTCTCGAGACCATTCGTGCCGGCCTACCGTCTGGGTCTTTTGTTTACGTTGAGAATGTCCTCACTTAAATTTAACAAATGAAAGTAGGTTGGTAGAGGATCAGATCTTAAAGGGAATATGATTTTAACCCTTTGAGCTCTAAGGACGCATATATGCGTCAGCCTATGCGTCTGCGGACCACATAAGCTTGAAAGTACTCAGGCCTCTAAGGGTTAAAATGCAGCGTTTCTCCTCGATGAAAACGACCAAAAGCGTAAAATTTCAGTTTTTCGAAAATTTTGACCGATAGATTGTGATAAGACGAGAATAAGAATGTAATATTCGAGTTGTACGAAAAAATTCTGATTTCTCAAAGCCGCTGTTAAGTTATTTTGGGCAGAACAAAATTTTGTTCTCTCGACTTACTCGAAGTTTGGGTAAAGTTTACAATTTTGAATCACTGGTAATTGACAAAGATGGGAATTTTGTTTTGGTTCATAAATTCAATACAAAGATCACATTCTTGTTTTCGGGTTGTTAAAATTTGTCGGTAAAAAGTTGGAAACCGTGAAAATTCATTTTTTTCCGCCTTTGATCGGTAAATATATAGCTACGTATTAGTCGACGGAAATATGTTCAAGGTTCATTCATCATTAGGCTAGGCTATCCTCGCTCTTCGTATTACATAGAGCCAACAGTGAGATGATCGATAGCGTATCTTCCCCTCTTAAAACCGTACGCGTACCTTCGTAGATGATGACAAAACTCGTTCTTTTTTCCGGTCGATCGAAGGGAGAACCGAAAAGAAAACGAAAAAATTTCTTCATCGTTCCCGCGTCGTGAGTCACGTGTATATTTACAATAAAATATGGCTCACCGCGTGGTCCTCGTACGAGAGAGAATGCGTTCCACTTTCTTCGTAAGTTCACGGCCACTTTCTCCCTACTTTTGTACGTTCATCGAACCGAACGAGATTATCGGTTGCATTATTTTTATTTTCGTTTCGGAATGGGCGAATCCTTTTTGGTTATCTTCATGACTTACCAACATTAATCGTGTTTCAAACTTCCACATTTTATGATTTTTCTATTATTATTATTAGCATATTATTGTTATTATTATTATTATTATTATTAGCATATTATTGTTATTATTAGCATATTATTGTTATTATTAGCATATCATTATTATTATTATCATATTATTATTATTATTATCATATTATTATTAGCACATTATTATTGATATTATTATTATTAGTATATTATTAGTAGTATATTATTATTATTATTGTTATTATGATTTCAAAGAAACATAATTCAGGCAGGAATTTTATTACGAGGATCGAATTTTATTAGAAATTTCGATTGTTTTATAGTTTTTTTTTGTTAAATAGCATTTTCTGGAATATTCGCAACCAACTTCTTCCTCCGCAAACATGTTGCCTCTCTGTGATTCGGATCAAAAGCGAACAACAAAAATCTTTTCAATTCCCATTCTGTCTCTCGGACAATCTCGTATACACAGAGAAAAACACGTCGTACGTGAAGTTGTGCGCACCCACGCGACGTCGCGCACGAGGCTCGTAGTGAGATCACCTTTATAATACGACTCCTTTTAGTCACGTCCCTCGGTCTGTATGCTTTCGTGTGCGTTAAACACTCACCAAAAGTGTATTATGCACGGTGTACGACAGAACGTTTGAAAGGAGGGGGGGGGGGGGTAAGCGGGGAGGGGGAGAAGGTTGGCACTACAATGGTATGAATATATGGCGTTACATACGACCCTCTTAACGGCTGAGATGCAAATATATCTTTATATGCACTAAAAGACCGCCGGCTGCGATAGTTACGAGTCACGTGTCTGACCGTCTCTCTGTCTCTCTCTCTCTCTCTCTCTCTCTCTCTCTGTCTCTCTGTCTCTCTCTCTCTCTCTCTCTCACTCTCCCTCTCTGACTCTCTCTGTCTCTCGTTCCCCTTCGTTTTATCCACGTTAGCAAAAGAAAAGAAGGATCGCGAGACGGGAAAAAATTACCGCGGGCAGAATGCCCGCGAATTCGTCATCTCTCGCTGTCCCGGGCAAATCTTACGAGGAATTTCACAAGTTGACGCTCTTAGGTCGATTCCTTTTTTACGATTTGCAATAACGTCATTGTCGTAGGATTTTTTATCGTATATTTTTTCCCAAAGTATTAAAATATTTGATTTATTGAAATTATCAGTATAAAACGTCGCGTTTGAATGAAAAGTTGTTTGGATTGAACGACAGTCGTCGCGAGAGACAATTTCTGTATGTTTTTTATTTTTAAATTGCATTTGAATTCGAGGAAATATTACTATTTGATAAATAAATCAATTTCGATTGGATATATTATACAATTATTATTTCCTTTTTGTTTTTTTTTTTAATACTCGGCGATTGTAGAGAGAACGACGTTTCTTAGATTTTTATTTTTGTCCGCGATGATGCGAGGTGTTTCGCTTTGTACTGGGAACACGGATGGACGTGGAACGGACACGTGTT
Source organism: Netelia fuscicornis (assembly GCA_946811545.1). Lineage (NCBI taxonomy): Eukaryota > Metazoa > Arthropoda > Insecta > Hymenoptera > Ichneumonidae > Netelia > Netelia fuscicornis. Next base: position 11,569,297 of record OX328012.1, on the reverse strand, counting down.
TTTATCCACTGACTCATAATCCTCGTGTATACAGGATTTCGCGTTTTTTGAGGAGATATATAGCGCCCGTATGTAAGTAAAATACATACGAATCTATATATAAAATTATAAACGTAGAGTTCTTTTGATTTTTTTTCTCTCTTTTTTTTCAAATGTTTTTTTTTATTTTTCTGAATGAGTAACGCCGACGTTTCGTTGCGTTGGTGCAGGTTCAATGTCACGAGGATTCTTTTTTCGGCAAGATCGAGAAGAATCTTTTGTACGAGGATAAGTGTAAGCCAAGTTTGACACGTGCGGCTGACGAGAAGGTTCGAATGATAGGAGAGGTTAATGCGGCAATAAGGAAATCGGAGCTACATGAAAAACGAATTAAGCTACATGAGTATACGGTAGAGGGCGTAGGCGTCGAGAAAACGACTCTCGCGATGTGATCGCGGTGCTTTAACGCGAGCGGCAACTTAACCGTATCGAGTCTCCCACCCCTTGGACAGCCAAAGAATCTTATCCAAAAGGGTACGACCGTCGACATTTCTCGGTCTCGTAAAACGTGGCACATTCGCTACGGACGTGGATTCATTTAACTACAATTTATATATAGATATATGGAGGTTCTTTTTGTTATGTCCCTTTGTGCGACACTCCGAGACATTTAAAAAGGACGTTATTACCGAAAAGTGCACTTTTGGTTTCCTCGTCGTGTAATGACGAATGTCTCAAGGACGTGTATCTTAGGAGGAGAGATTTTGTTTTCTTATCCACGCAACTTCCGGGTTATCATAGGTAATTGAAAATTTCCCGTTGATTACGGGTATCATATTCTTATTCCTATTTTTAGAAAAAATTTAGGTTGAAAAATGGAAATTTGTATTATAAACTTTATAGTTTCTTCTTTTATTCTTTTTTTAATAAATTAACCGAGATTTTATCAAAATTCGATCGACACGAGATGAAATATATTAATCACAATGATACAAGAATGCTCAATATCTTGTCGAGAGTAAAATTTACAACGCGGTCAAGAAACCTTTCGCCACGACGGAAAAGTTAACGAACCCGTTTCTCGTGCGTCACGAAAATTCCCTGATTCAAAAAAATAAGCCTTTCGCCAAAATTCAGCCCGTCCGAAATTCCCAAAATCAATATTATTCGACATCGCGAGAGATCAGAGTCGGCAGATCCCTCGTTTACGTAGAACCCACAAAGATCGTCGCGATGAATTCGCGAAACTTCTACACAAACCACCGCGTCGGCAATAAAAATGTGCGATGGCGCGTGGGTGAATGAAAAATAAAAAAACGAAATTGACTTCCCGAAGGATCGAGATTCTTTCCGAAGCGCGAAATAAACCCAAGAATGTGTCCCGCGTCTGGTTTTATTTACAAGCATCGCCTTGGTGAACTCGCGCGATTACTCGCTCTTCTTTTTCCCACAAACTCGGTCAGCATCGACGATAAATCTTCATCGATAAAAATGCGGTATAAAAATTTCACATTCTCCGGATTGGGAAGAGACTTGCTCACTGTCCGTGAATAAATGATAACGATACATTGTTCAATTATCGATTTAAAAAAAAACACGATTTTTCACTTTCGGCTTAATATCTTTCCCGAGCAAAAATATAATCTCTGCTCTATATAGCTATTTCCAATATTTCGACACCTCAATAATTCATATATATATATATAATCTATTAGATATATATATAATAGATTATATAATAGATATGTATACAGGGTGAATTTCATAAGGTGTATTAGGCTTTATTCTAAGGTAGATGAGATCATTACAAACAAAAGTTCCAAATATACATTAGCGATATTTTTAATAGTTTACGAGATATCAATTTTTACAGTTGGTCCAATCAGAGCGCGTCAAGAAGCGTTAGAGCCGCCCACTCCCGCCCTAGCCGTAGAGATAGCACAGTGTAAGGCGTTACATTTGGGTTGTAAAATTAAGAGCAGTTAATTTTATTTATTATATTATTACGCATTCATTTTTATTTCTCGGGCATTGACTGCTCTGAATTTTGCCGAGTGCGTCGAGAAGCGTTGAACCCGCCCACTCACCGCCCTAGCAGGTAATGCTCGAGAAATAAAAATGACTACGTAATATAATAAATAAAAATGACTGCTCTGAATTTTGCAATCCCAAATGTAACGCCCTACACCTTGCTATCTCTACGGCTAGGGCGGAAATGGGCGGGTTCAAAGCTTCTCGGCGCGTTCTGATTAGACCAACTTTAAAAATTAATATCTCGTAAACTATTAAAAATATCCCCCATGTATATTTGCAACTTTTGTTTGTAATGACCATATCTACCTTATAGTAAAGCCTGTGACACTTTATAAAATTCACCCTGTATATACATTGACACGATTCGCAATTTCACGACAGCGCTGATAAGGATAACCGACCATCCCTCGTCGCGGCTTATCGTCCGAAAATTTTCGACGCGTAACATTATTATCATCACGGGCGACCGGTGAAGCCGTACGATAGTTCCAACTCGGTCTCTCACGATGCGTATGTGTATACATTGACGCTAGTCGATCCCCGCAGCGATGTTCCCATTTTAAAACAGCCGGCTGTGTAGTTGCTGTTGTCAGTCGTCAAGTTGCATCGGTAACACGTTACCGCACTTGGTTCATAACCGTAACGAAAGTAAGGAAGAAAGACGGACGCGCGAAGCTCGCGACAGTGATTTCGTACGGTTTTGCTCGTAATCAGCGATAACACGGACCGAGACGATAAAAAAAAAAACAAAGAAATGGTTCGATAAATTTTCTCGTATTGTCGCTAAAACGTTCCCAATGACATCGCCTCTTCTTACACTTATAAATATATATAGTAACGGCACTCATCGAATAACAGCGATAAACGAGATTTACGAGTGAGAATCTCGTTACGCTCAGTCGGGACCAAGAGATCGATCGTCGAACGTGCGAAATCGGACGAGAGTCGAGCGAATATAAATCGTTACTTGCAATCGATCGAACTTTTCGAGAGATCGAACGGGATTAACGAACGCGCGTGCAATAATTAATAACGATATGAGTGGCGTAACGTTAACGAACGATGACCGAATAAACGGCGAAAGTATTACGAGACGTTCTTTGACGCGGGTCCCAATGGGCGACAGATGGGAGACGTGGAAACGCGAGGTACTTTTCGCGGGCGAAGTGTCCAATCCGAGTAACGGCGATCGTAACGAAACCTCGATAACGAACGACGATTCGCGACCGCACGTTTCGCAATCTTATTACACCGGATCGGACAATGAACGCAGGTATCGGTGAGTTTATTTTTTCCAACGTTCGAAAAACGAAAGTCGATTACCGATTGCACGTGTTTCGATTTCAATCATAGTTTTTCTATCATTAGATTTTTTGTTTGTTTGTCGTTAAATCGGACGTACGTAAATTTGTATTCGATTATATCCGAACTCGTTTCCAATTTATTTCGGTCAACGCAGCTGTTACATCTGCTTTGAAATCCTCCCCCAATACTTTTCTTTGCGTATATAGATATATACTAGGAATATGAATATATTGATAACATACTTAAAGCATAGTATTCTTCATTCTCATCTTTGTATGACTCATAGACAGCCTGTAACGTTCCAACTTACACCAAGCCATCCGATGATAAATCCACAAACACATCTATACATTCATATTTATGCATAGGTATAGGCAAATGTATATCGATATAATTTCATAGCAGGAAGGACACTATTGCACATAGAAAATTGTGTCGCACAGAATTTTCCATCATACTGTTATGTATTCTTCTTCTTCTTCTTCTTTCTGTTATTAATAATAATAGAAAATATTTATTAATTGCATAATAATAATAGTAGAAGGAAATTATATATAATATAATATTTATATTAATTACGTAATAATAATAATAATAATATTATTATTATTATATTATTATATTATAATATTATTATATTATTATATTATTATATTATTATATTATTATATTATTATATTATTATATTATTATATTATTATATTATTATATTATTATATTATTATATTATTATATTATCATTATTATTATATTATAATATTATTATATTATTATATTATTATATTATTATATTATCATTATTATTATTATTATGCAATTAATATAAATATTATATTATATCATATATGTTATCATAGTAATTGTAATTATAGTTATATAGTTCAATAATAGTAACAAATTGATAATCATATAATATTTATAACTTTATGATTCATCAGATTTATTTATAATATTTTTATTGAATAATAATAATAATGCTAATGAGCGTGTCGTATACATTTATATATATATATACCTATGTATATAAATAGCGCGTAGGCTTTCAATCGATTATTAGCTATTTTTATAAAAATCGAAGTCTCCTCGTGCATGTGCAGGAGAGTCCTCCGATAAAGCCAACGCTCATTGTATGCAACGTGGTTTTATTCTTCGATGCCTCTTGCGCCGTCTCGCTCCGGCATCTCGCGAGAGAAAAAAAAAGAAGGAGGGAGAATTCCAGGCGGGAGATACGACGTGGCATGGACAAAATCTCTGTGTACGTTAGAATTTTACCATGCAAGAGACTAGGCGTCGTGTGACTGTCCGCGCGATAACGCTACTCGTTCCTGATACGACGGAGAACGGGCTCGTTATCGTCCACCCGAGGCTTTCAGACTCGCGGATGCCGGGCATTAGACGCGAGTCATTCGTTGAACGTCGTGCATAGACTTTCAGGAGAGAACGCATTAACACTCAGTTTTTGAATAAATATCGCGACATCAAAGTCCATTCGCAACTGTCCATATTGTAAAAAGTAATCGACGGTGTGTCGTCACGCTTCAACGATTACCAGGGGCAAAACGCGTATGAAGAAAAAGTATACGCGAGGACGTTAGAGCGTCGCGCTGTCCGTCATTTTGTCATCGTTGCAGTCTGGGGTGAAAGTGCGGTAGAGGAATTGCTCGCGACTCCGTCACGTCCAATCGTCGTCGCGCGTGCGCTCTAGCGCAATAAAGAGAAAGAACGAGAGAGAAAGAGAGGGAGAGCGCTGCGCGCGCCTCTGGCGGACGATTCGTCACAGTCAGAATCCTAATCGATGTTCGACGATAATGGTTCTGTCACGTGTTATTTCTCGCATTTCTCTGGTACAACGAAGATTGACGCGGTGTGACGAGAAAATTCGAAAGATTCTCGTATAAGCAGTTACCGATCGAGTGAAAGCGGTCGATCGAAAAAAGGAAACGATCTTTAAACGATCGTAGCACGAACGAAAGTGTGTAACTCCGATTTTTTCACGATACTCTTGGACGAAGAACGAGTCGAGAGTCCTTAGTGACGCGAGAAGAAGAAAACGGAAGAAGGAAAAAATCGGCGTCTATCAATCACGATGACCGGTCGAGGAAGAATTTGAAAAAACTTGCTCGATCGCGTAGCTAGAAGTGTCCAACGAACTCCCAGTTTCTTTTGCATCGTCCGTCTCTTCATACAGTCATCATCGAGCAAATAACGAAACGACGAGACGGAAAGACGATGGGCCGATGATCGATTCGTTCCAGAGGACGATAGATGGGCTCGTAAAAGAGAAAAGAAGAACGCCGATCGAAGGTCGCGAAGCAGCAGAAACGTCGGTTTTTTCCTTTTCTCATTATTCTCGTCTCTCGGACGTACTCAACTTTACCGGTATGACTGTATTAGCTGTATCGATGTACACGCGGTGACGCGCATATCGGTATTGCACTTTGGACCGGGATCGCGTACGCTACCGAGTTTAAAGAAGAAGACAAAGAACGGAGAGGAAGAAGGACGAGCCCGCCTCAGTCGTAACTCGTACGCGAAACTAACTGCGTGGGTGTTCACGTAATCGGTACTTTGCAGTCCGTACCAACGATCGGTATACTAATATATATTCATATATACATATAAATATGTGCATATACATTTGTACGTATACATTATTTTTGTACATGTAGATACCACGTGCGTGAGCGAGTATGCGCAGTTGAAGAGAACGCACGACGATTGTTCGCATCCGGCACAACTCGGCAGAACGACGAAGATTTCACCGCGCCGATCGAGACGTTTATAGTCGCTCGAGTTTCCTACCAGCGCTTGACGAGCGTGTTATATCAAATTTTTGAAACAAAAGTCGGCAAACACGAATTGACATTGGAGCGACGTTGTGCTACGATTTTCAATTTTCTGAAAAAAAAAAACACCGGACGACGGAGCGGAAAATCGAGTGTGTGAAAATCGAGAAGGTCCGGTTTCGCGCACGGCCGAGAAATACGGTCGATTCTCGATCGTGAGACATCAACGCAGCCGAGACTCTTTTTCCTTCGTCTCATCCACGATATAATTCGATTACGTCAATTGGATTTTAAATGTGTTACGGTGGAGTAGCTCGTACGTGTGCGAGCTATCCAATAAAACTGTCCGCGAACGGGTTCGCTCTTCTCGATCGACCAACGTGTTTCTCTCTTTCTCTTCCTCTCGCGCTGGTTAAAAATCGTGTTCGGAGATAACTTTAGACCACAGTACGACTCGCGATCGAAGCTGCGCGGTCGCGACTACGAATCGCGTTCGGGTTGTTCTTTTTCCTTCTAGTTTTTCATTGATTTTGCGGCGATTGCATTTTCCGTCCTTGGACGATCGGCATTGGAGTGTTATTGCGTTATTAAATAATAATAATAAAAATATTGATAATTTAAGTCTTTCTCGGCGAATACAACGAGTGAAATAATCATGGTCTGGGACGACAGTCTATCTGTGAAAGATGTCATCGAAGCGAAGAAGAAGACGCCACGTTTTCCGTCTCGCGAGAGAAATTTCGCGATGCGGCGACGTGGTCCGAGACGTTCGACCTCGGATCGGGAGTTCGGCGTCTCGCCGATCGGTACTCCCCCGTCAACGTCCGAAATTCCATGTCCTCGAATCGTCGAGGGTGACGTCTGCACGACTCACGAAACATGCGACGGTTCATCGTGCGAGTAAGAAACAAAAAAAACGCTCAAATTTTCCATTTGAAACGTAATGTGTAAAGATGTATAGCGAGGCAAATTGGGATACGCGAAAGGTTTTTACGTCGTTGTGACAATGTGTCGCAGTGAAAGAAACGTATTTTTTAATGAAAGAAACGTATTTTTTAATGAAAGAAAAAAAACAATAACAATAATAAAACATATTGTAACGTGATCGAAATCTTAACGCCAATAAATCATTTCTAATTATTTATCTTATAACATTCTTTACTTTTTTTCATTTTCTTAGATATTTCCGACAAAGGACAGTCTACAAGATTAATTAAATAACCAATAATTATCCCCATCTCCCTCGTTCTACGTCTCGCTCGATAAGCAGAAAATTGTCAAGCACGAATGACAGTATCTCAAATAAAAAAGAAAAAGAATAAATACCCGTCGTTTATTTAGTCGCTCACGCGTCGTGAAACAAAGACAAGTGGGTCAACATTTTGCGTTTTAGATCCGTCGTGAATCGGACGCGACGAGGTCGTTGAAATTATAAATTTCATCTTGTTGCCACGATCGAGACTCTCTTCGATTAAGAAACATTCCGTAGCAAGATATATATGCCACGGCGTTAGTTGGCCGTTTACTTCGCGAATGGGGCATTGGTACACAGCAATGCGGAATGGCGAGAGATCGAGGTCGCCCTCGACATATGGCTATATACGTATATAAATATAAATTTATATTTACGCGCGTGCGATGTGAACGACGCGTATGTATATATTTATAGAGAGATAATCGCGCGAACGTACGTAGCCGATTATCGTGTCCCCCGTTTTCTATACCCCCCCCCCCCCCCCCCCCGTTTTCTATATAAGTCGTACGCGTCATATGTCGATGTTCTCGACGCGGTTCAAGGATCTCGAAGTGATTTCTCTCTCTCTCTCTCTTCGGCTCCCTCTCCATCTCGTAATTGCCATTGCGGAATGAATCATGGGGTTCTCGTTTGGCTCATAATCATACTTATATATATATATAGCGATGCGAAATCACGAGACGAGCGTAGATTTGACGTTTAAGCCCTTCTTCGATCGTACTTTCGTCCGCTCTTATTTCGACAATCCGCTTTTATTCGCAGAGTCTGAGACAACGAGGGTCATGCGAGGGACAGAATCGTAATTTCGTTAATTTTTTCGAGAGGTTTCAAGAGGAAAAAATCATTGAAGCGATCGATTCTTACGAGACGACGATCTGTTAGGGAGATAGAACGTTCCGGATAGACCCTTCTCCCGTTTTATCCGTTCTTTTGTCTCGGTTGATACCATAAAAGTAGCGAGATATCTCTGTTTGTAAGTGCGAGAAACGGCGGGTGGAAAGTTTGCGGCTGGAATGAAGATGTCGTCGTACGTAAAGTGTTGGAGAGTCGTATGCATCGCGATTGCTGCTGGTTCGTTGAAGCCGCTTCCACGACGATATAATTCTTCGCATAGCGGAGTGTGTCCCATGTAAGGAAACACGAGTGTTTTGCCGAGCTGTTGTCGTACGGAGTGTGCGTTTCCTGATTAATGGGGAATAGACGGTTGAGCCCCCTCGTCGCCTAATACGGCGTGTCTGTGCTAACTTTCGGACGGAGAGAGAAGATGGTAGAAGATGAAGGGGAGGAAGAGAGACGCAAAGAGTGAGCGAGTCTCTAGTTTCCGGGTTTCGTGAACTATGGCACGAGGCTATAAACCGCGACTTGTTAGCAAATCGTTCGAGCTTATACCGCCTGCAGGCCATACCGCAAAAATCTGTTCGTTAGAAACTTAAAGAAAACAGAAGTAGCGAGGGAGTCGTTGCGAATAAAATCCCAGACATTCCCTTCGCAAAAGAGCAATTTAACTGTACCGACGATTGATGAATTCCACGCCTTTGGTAGACACGTATGATATTTTAATTACTCGAAGTCGAGACGCCGACGCGTCTCACGATACGCCACTTATATATTTTTTTTTTCATGTCTCTATGTCAGTGACGAGGATATTTTTATCTTGGATCTTGGAACAAAAAAGAAACGTTTCACGTCACGTGTCTCGACCGCACTGGAAAGAAAATTCGAAAGTATCGAATTTCGTTACGCGAGGTTTTCGATACGCTCGTTAATTAAGATTTTGATTCGTTGGGATTGCGATAACGTTCGATCAAACGTGTTTTTTTTTATTTACATAGATCGAGATCGTTTTGCGAATAGTTTGCAAAAATCTCGCGAGTCGTGCCCGAGGTTTCGAGACGTTTCGAAAGTCAAGCTACAAATCATTCCTTCTGCAACTACGATTTACATCCACAGCGCGATTGGGAGCATTTTATCTAGCGTTCCCTATCTCCCAAGAGAGAAAGAGGGAGAGAGAGAGAGAGCAGAGCGAAGCAAATCAGGTTGATTAACGACCACCGACTACGATTATTTAGTAAATAATCTTGTCAACCTCGGGTACGAAACGACTCGAACGTATTAGAAAAGTCTCGACGGATAAAATCCAGTCTCTCGCGAGATCGGACGTGACTGATGATTATCGTCTTGCCGAGAACCGCGAGCCTAAGCTCTTCTCTCACAATATTCCAAAAATAAATCGTTCTTTCCGTTGTCTCTTTCTCTCATCTCTTCCGTACGTAAAAGCTCTTTTGCTCCGACTCGCAACACTCGAAAAAACCTCTCGGTAGCGTTTCGCGCTTTCTCACATTCTCACAACGCGGATGAGCGTGAAAGAGAGACGGAGTGTGCCACTTCGCACGGCTTTCTCGAAAAACGATCGTCAGAATCGATAAATCATTCGGCCGACTAGTTAAAAAATATACGAGAGAATTTTCATTGCCAAGGTGATACGAGAACTCGCATGTGGAAGGGTCTTTAAACTTTTTTTTTTCGGATAGAACGAAGAACCGATGATCTTGAAAAAAGTACGACGAGCGAAGATTAGAAAAATTCAATTTCTTCGAAACGATTTCCTTCGAGGGATACAAACTTTTCGCGACAAGGGTTGAATTCTTCGACGTTTCAAGAACGATCGCGAATTGAGAAAAGTAAGACGAGAAAATCGAGGGATTTCACTCTGATCCACCATAAATTTTCCACTCCGTCGGAGAAATAAAAACTCTTCGTTCTTAGAGTGGATCGCGATTTTTATCGGCAGATTCGCACGATCGAATTTTATTGCGACAACCATTATCCCCGAGAGAAATAAGATCGTGGTACGATTGAGAAACTCGACAAATCTCGTTAAAGCGGGAAGAAAGAAGGGAGAAACAAAGAATCGAGGAAGGACGGTGATTAGAGCGAGCTTTCGAAAATAAAAGTAAGCTTATAGCCGGTTGACTGAAACTTCTAGTGAAAGACGTGAGTTGACGATGGTCGATGGACATCGACGTGTCCGTGAAAGACAGCCGCGTATATATAACTTCGTTATCGTGAAAATTCGCTTGTTAACCCTCCTAACTAGCGCGATCTCGCTCACGAGATTGTCCAAGGTATTGGAGAAAATGCGAGGGAAGTCTGGTCGTGTCTCTGCCAAATTTCTGTCACAGCCGGAGATCCTCGTGTCATAATCGCGATGGAAGTTGCGGTGGGGTCTCGGTTATTGCCCAAGCATTCTGGTGAGCTTGGTGCTTTTCGCACGGTTCGCAAGCGGAGCTCGGAGCTTCCTAAAGCGAGTGACGTGCTGCTTAGCCGCACGGCCAAGTTTTTCCCGGGCTATAAAAATGACGTAAAAGCTCCGCTCGACTGGCGGACTTGCAACGAGACTCGTTCTCTCTCCGGCCAAGGTCGTCTCTCGTTACCATTCCTTCGTCGTATACGCACTAATGAAATTAGAGCGACGGGGAACGAACGACGTCGAGCGACCGAGAATCGTGCGGTCGGACTCGCCTCCCGTACCGTTGATTTTTTTCGTTATTCTCGTCAACGACACTCGCGATTTCACGGTCGTGCGACGGTGTCGTATAACGCGAGTTTACAGTTTTTTTTTTGGTCTCTTTCGCACGAACGCTGCGACCCGCGGTTTCTCGCAGTGTTAGAAGCGATAGAGAATTCGCAATTTTGTGAGAAAATCGACAGAATCATTAAATTTTTTCATCGTTCTGCAGAGTAAACAAATCGAATACGGCTTAGTTTTCCAGTTATGTGAAAATCGAACGTTAAACGACGGGAGAATCTCGATATGGGTTGAACAAGACGTAAGAGTGTTTAGATTTTTTGTGAACGTTTCGAAAAATCGGAATCGAGAAAATCTGCGTCCGATTGGTGATAAAATAAATATAAGTGATAATCTCGTCTTGAACATAAATTAAATTAATACAATTTCTTTCACAAAATTTCCAAAATTTATCAAGACGAAGCGAATTTTATTTTTTCGGTGCGTTTCGCGGTAAATAATCGAGCGGTAAAAATTCAAAGTGAAAAGTCTAGAATTACAGAGAGGCGAAGAGAATTACAGAGGTACAGAGATAGGCGAAAGGGGGAAGGGAGTGGGAAAAATGAGATAAAGAATTTGTTGACGTACCGGACGGAGCGACACGGGCGATTATCCTCTCGTCAGAGTCGCGCATTAACTGTACCGATTTGCAAGTGCGGACGGCAAAATCTCGTCGGAGCAAACGGTGAGAGATCTATGCCTTGAGAATTTACACATACTCGGGCGCTATCGCAAGTTGCACGTGCAAGCAACAAGAATGCGACGGCGAGCCTTCCAAGATTTTTTTGCCATGAGTCATCGTACGACGGACGCTTTCGCTTCCTAGAAACCGGAGGAAACCTCACGGAGCGTCTACATCCTCGTACCTTGTCGAGTTACATCATTATCTCGATTAGCTCCGTTCTTTCGTCCTCGATTCATCCATTTTTACCCTCGTCCTTTAATTAGCCACGTGTAAATCCAATTGCATCGCGATTTCACTCTTGACATTTCGAGCCTCGATTTCGTTCCAATAAAACAAAAATAAACGCAACGATTCCGTCCATTCTTAACAAAAAAAATCAATCAACCAAAATAAAAAATTTGCCAAAATATTTTATCATAAAAAAAGCTTACAAACATCGCGTGTGGCGAATGATTAATCAAAAAGCGTGCGGCGAAGATTCGAGCTGTTAAAAGCCGATTGCTGACTCGCAAGCCAGGCCAAGTTTACAGACACACACCGTACGAAAAGAAAACATACACGAACAAAACCAAGCAAAAAAAAGAAGTAAAAGCCACGAAAACGAGATCGAGAGACAGAGAGAAAAAAAGTTAATCGCGTATATCGCGTAAAAGAAGCGTGAACGAAAGGGTTAATCCTGACATTATTATCCCCCGAGCTGTCTTTTCTCACGTATCTCCGTTTCGTGGACGTGGCCGCGTTAACTATCCCGAAGGATTAAGGAGCTTACGAAAAGTCTTTTGACACCTCTGGTCTCCCGAGGCCAGAGACGATGCCTCATCACAGTCTTCCTCTTCCCTCGTTCTTCTCGATAGCGCGGATGTGCGTTCGTATCGAAGTTTTACGAAACTTAACAGTGTGCGAGACGGAGAGAGAGAGAGAGAGAGAAGACTAGCGGAGGGACGAATAACGAGCGAGGGAGAGAAGGGGGTACGAGACGAGGAGTGGGAGTAGAGCACGCGCGCACACGATCGCGAGCTTTCCGTTGAGCTTTCGCGGATGACACGAGCCTCGCGATGCGCATGCGCATCGATCTTCCCTTCGCGTTGCGTCCCGCGTTCAAGATCCGCCGCGAGAGTGTTTTCACCGCGTGTGTCTCTCTATATACGTGCTATACGAGTCGCGTGGTCTCTACCTACTCCGGCTGTCTGACGAACCTCGTGGCGCCAGTTTGAAGTATGCTCCTTCTGCGGATGCACTATTGCGCGAACGCCGATCATCACCAGACACCAGCGTTCCAGGCTTGTCTCTTCGGCTGTCTCACGTTGCGCTCCTTCCTCGTTTCGTACTCGTAAAACGTCGCTTTGTTTTTACATCGATACCAAAGTTTCGCGATACGCGTATCCGATCGGCGTCGTTGACGCGCGACGCGATTGTGAACATTTTGACGTTTCGCCGTGAAAAATCGAATATTTTTCCATTCTTTTTGTTTCAATACGATTGTTATCTTCTTTATTTTTAAGATTCGAGGGTGAAGTGCGAGGAATTATCGTTGTCGAAAATCGACAGTGTTTTTTTGGTCGATATTACCAAATGGACCAAAGTTTTCCGTTCGTTTTTTAAAAGACTCGTCTCTGTCGTACGCGAATATGTTGACTTTTTGTTGCTTCAAGTGTCGCACAGCTCGAGATGTTGTCTCAATTAAGTACGATTTATCAGGCACGAAGGAGTTTATTAACGGAACGCATTAATTAGCTACAGAATTAATGAGCTCTTGAGAATATTTATATTCTCTTGCGATATTTAGTATTATTATTGTTGCTCGCTTTTGCCCGTTGTTGCTATTATTATTTTTGGGATTTATGTTTCCGCGGGCTGTAAGTTATTGCACCCTCGTCGGATGCGACTGACGCTGATAGACCTGCACGCGGCTAACCTGTCGTGCTGTACGCCACGTGAAATACGAAAACACGAACATCGTCACCTTATACTTATACATACATACACACACATATATATATATACATATATATGTACATGTGTGTGTATATACATGCATATACCTTCAGCACACGGACGTAAATAGATTAACTCGAAATTGCGCCTAATCCCGGGACTGCTATTTTAAACGGTGACCATTACCGTCTCTTGATACAGCGAGCATTTATCTAATTAATAGCCATTAGCTTCCCTCTCGAGCTACCGCGATCCCGCTTGTACATATACGTTTTGCGCGTTGTAACACACACACACACACACATATATATATATATATATATATACAGACATATGCATACATGAAAATATATGTGTCATATATGCGAACCGCATGGGTTGGGATATACGTGGGAGTCGTCGTGGCCTCCTTCGATAACACCTGCGCAACTTTTCTCATCGCAAAATTCCAGTGAACATATACCACCCCTTTTTCTCCCCGTTATTCAAACATCGCGATTTTTGCCTTTATCGCGAGGAAAAGGAAGAAATTAATTTTGATAATGAAATAGTCAGTCTCGGAAGTACGATAGAAATCTTTAATTACGAAATCTCGAATCGATGAGTAGATGATTCGTCCAGGAAGAATGTCCTCGTTTATCGTCTTCTTCTTTTTCTTTCTTTTTTTTGCAAACGTCGAACGAACGACGATATAAAGAGGAAAGTAAGGCGCTAGATCGTCGCTACGTATCTCGCTACTATCAGATTTATCGTATCAATATCTCGAGCAACAGCGCAATGCACTCCAGCTTTATTGGCTCGACCCTGAAAGACATGGTGGTTTCGTGAGGAACTTGTCGAACCTTCTTGGCTCTATCTATAGTATGTCTGACAAAAGAAGAAGAAAAGTATTCGGCAAGGTCGTCTTTACCACGAAAAGTGAGATCGTAAAGCACGTATAGACGTAAGAGAGAGAGAGAGAGAGAGAGAGAGGGATTTCGGGAACGTTGAGAGGAGTGGAATGGAACAAACGATCGTCCTCGGATAAGGGAGGATTTCACTTTCATCTATTTTTATCTACCTTTTACCCCATTTTAACGTGAAATTTATCTTCCCCGTTCTCCCCTTGCCGAAAGTGGCGGAAACGTAAGAGCCTTGATCCCGACGCTGTATATAATGGCGAAAGAGGGCGAAAAGATAGAGCGATATATAAACTCGTAGGCAGAGACGATCAGCGAACTTGCGTTCTTTTCCTTTCACTTTCATTCGACCCCCACCCTTAAATTCAGTCCGATACAAGAGGAGCGATAGCGTCGAAACGTTAAATCCCACACGTAGGGTTCGAAGAAAGAATTAATCCGTAAACTCATGAAAAGGACAATTTCACAGTGATGAAAATAAATTCACTATGATTCTCGACAGATGGCGTGGGTCGATAATCGAATCGCGGAACATTAAGAAAATCGAGGATTCCAGACGATAGTAAAACAAACGAAAGCTGTTAAGTCATCAACGAGGGGTTTTGAGGGAATGGACTGAGAATAAGACAAGTATTCGTTTGTATTTGTATGTGTGTGCGCGCGCATCTGTGTTTGAAGAACACGTGGCATGTGGGCCCCGAGGTTCGCTAGCCCCTCAACGGAGACATTTGTGTGCGAGCCGTCGCCATCCGGAGTTGGCTCGTGCCATGTGAATCACTTACATTGTATTGCGCCATAAACCTTATCCTCGGCCTCGCGAATCCCATCAGGATCGTTAAATCACGTGGAAATCCCCGGAACTTCGCGTGTGTTACCAATCGTTTAATCGTATTTCGCGGGCCTCGATGACGGGACACTGATGCGGTGGCGCCATCTCGTGGTTCAACGAACAAGTGCGCTCCGAGCTCAAAGTGGCTTCTTCCTTCGTTCGCCGACATGAGTCATATCCAAGTATCTTCGGTGCATCGATAAAATGCTGAGGGTTTAGTGAGTGCCGAGAGAACCGAACGAAAAGAAAATGGTGAGAGGACGAGTTTGAAGGAAACGAGGAAAAGAAAACAAACGAATCACACTGAACGGACGACTACAGAGGCGTCACACGACGCCGACGTTATTGGCATCAGGGACAGCCCGGAGAATGAGTCCCAAGGGTCCGATTCAGGAAGGACAGAAGATGGAGGTTAGAGTCTCGTGCGTGGCGACTCCGGGCGCCGAACCCCAGGGTATACGCGTGAGAATACCCGAGCCGAAGAAGCAACCGTCGAGTCCGCCATTGCGCGAGCCGATGCGAACAAGATGTCCGTCGGTCCCGGAGAAGGACTTCTACCGCAAAACGTCGTCGCTCGATCGACGCGACAGATATCCGACCCTTTCCGGCGCGGAAATCAAGTGGGGACTCGGAATCAGCGGACACGGTGAGATACAACCTCGAGGACGTAGAAATCCCATGCTCGATAGAAAACATCGTTTTCCAACGATATCCGGTGCGGAATTGAAGAGAAGCCTCGCGATTGGAAAATGTCCGCTGGAGGATGGTTTGGATCTCAGTCTCGCACCCTGGCCCGGTATGAAGTGGGCATGCGTCAGGGTGCTCCATCTTTACTGTAAGGTCTTCGACCAATTCGAGCTCTTCGAGTTGATCGTTAGGTAAACTAAATCAATCGATGAAATGTTGACATTCTGCTTAATCGTTTATAGTCATAAATGGCGACGTATTTACGTGGATTATTTATCATTGATTTAAACTTGTTCGAACGAAAGACGCGACATTATTTTTCAGGCATTGTTTTGGTCGATCGGTTAACGGGCAAATATTGCAGGCGGTGGAAATGAGGTCTGGGTCGTCACGGTTATCTCTCAGCCTCACCTCGCCACGACGCAAATCTTATTACCCTCCTTTAGCATCGAGTAAAGTTACGCGTCCAACGAATATCTTCCTCTCACGTAGTCGCATATGTATATTTACGGTATATCAACTCGATAACTCGCGTAAACATATAAATATATTCTCATAGACCTTGACTTTCGAGTTATCCGTATACGAGGGCACCTTAAACGTCCTCCGGAGCATTCATAATCGTAATCCGTTGCAATCACGAGCTGCAAATTGAAACTATTTTTCCACCAACTACCCTTCCGAGCTTTCCAAGGAAACTCGTGGTACGTTTCTTTTTTGTTCTTTCATCGTTTTCTTTTCGTCTTTGACGTCTTTTTTTCTCTCCTTTCGTGAGTTTGTTTTGTCGGAACGTTAACGACCCTGACGCCTCTCGCATGCGATGGTGCGAGATCTGGTTCTTCTCATCCAATTTTTTTTACGACGCTCGGTTTATTCTCGCTTCGTGACAATTTTTAACATTCCAACCCCCGGCGCGGTATCCGATCCTTCGCCTCGTGAACCGATTCTCGTTTCGTTCTTTCGGCACGTGTTTTTTCATTGGTTTTCTACGTTTTTCATTCCATTCTCGTGTAGGACATGCGCAAAGTCGTAATTGTAACGAACGAACGATCGAGAGCTAAATCATTCGTGTAAACGGGGTTATCGAGGGCCTCGAGGAATCTCGATGAAATATCGTGTGGGCAATCTATATACGTACATATTATATATATATAACTATATTCCTATCGTTTAATGAGAAGTCGGGACTATAAATCCCGCTCGGTAATATTGCGTGTCACATATGCGAGGAGAAGGCTCCATCGATGGTCAACTTGCGAAATAAGAAGCCGCGTGGGCACGAAAAACTCCGCGTGGTATGCAGCTGACGTTTCTACCTGCGTGAGAGCGCGCAACGCGATGTACATTACGGCGAATTATGCGAAGATAATCGGGCACGGTTCGAACGTCGGGCGAGCGCGTCTGACGATCCGGACAATCGTCATCTCGACGCCGGATTTAAGAAAATTTCATTTTCATAATATTTTTAATTCATTCGTCATTATTGAACAAAATAAACCATTCAAATGATTTTTATTAGGATAAAAGCTCAGAAAAATTATGAAAATGAAGAATAAAAAATTGCATGGAATGTTGTAGCAATTAGGGTTCATTGTTTTCGCCGGCGATTCTTTTGAAGTCTCGTAGGTAGACGAGTCCTCGCCCTTGTTGATTTTTGTTGGAGAATGTATTAAATATTTACGAGAGGCTTTTAGGTTTGCATTACGCGTATGGCAGAGGACATTACATTTTTTTTCTTGAAGTTAACGAGTCTCCTTACATTCGCCCTTGGGTCTCCCTGTAGAAAAATTCCACCTACTTGTATAACGATTTGATCATCATTACGAAATATGAACGATCGTATATAATAAAAAAAAACCATTCTTTCATTGTGTCAAAGAAAACCGAGGAGTTGTGAAGTCGGAGGGTCGGTAGCCACCCCTAATGACGCGTCAACTCCCTTTTCGTACATCGTATTCACCCCTCGTCAACCCTCTCGAGTTCTTCCCCACGTATTCGAGTATTTACGTGCAATTCCGCTTGGTAAATTTGTTAGGAAATAAGGGAGCCGCGTTATATTCAAATCGTGACGCGCATGCGCAATTTTTCCGCACGAGTAACACGAATAAATGAAGTTTTATGGGAGAACATCATAATAAATCGTTAATGACATTTTTACCGAAAAATGTTGCAAACTTTGTTCTCGAGAATGAAGGAAACGTAACAAGCAATTATTATTATTATTATTATTTCAATGTTGATGTTTGAGATAAAATTAATCTTTCAAAAACCGATAATTTCTCGGCTGTCGCTGCGATTTCCTTCCTCGACGACACTCGTTTCACTCGAGAATTAAAATTCTACGAAAAAAAAAATCCGTAAATTCGTCTCGGTTGTCCCTCGACCAACGATCATCGCGTTAGATTTTTACGTCGGAACTTTCTCCCTCTCTCATTCTCACCCTCTTGCTTGTTCTATATCTGTGGCACTCCGTCCGGTTATTATAGCGCGCGCGCGTCCGTCTACGCGTATGTGCCGTACGACTTCCTCCATGAGCTCTCGAATCAAGCGAGAGAGTTAAACTCCGTAAATGGGCCGCTGGCATTATCAAAGTGCGAATATATCCGGTCGTAAAACTACGGTGTGAGATCCAGTACTTTTCTTCCCATCGACGCGATTTTTTCTTATCTTGGTTTTCAATTTTATCAGAGAATATGAGACAAAATGTATTGTTCGATACATTTTTTCATCGTTATAATTCGTTGCACAATTTTTTTGTATTTACATGAAAAAAAAAATGTTGTTTTTTTCGAGAAACAACCGAAACGCGTTGTTTCAGCGTTTGAGATTCATAACTTTTATTCCCATCGACGCGATTTTATCTTGTCTTCGTTTTTAATTTTATTGGAGAATATGAAACAAAATTTATTGTTCGATATATTTTTTCATCGTTATAATTCGTTGCACAATTTTTTTGTATTTCCATGAAAAAAACTGTTTTTTTTTTCGAGAAACAACCGAAAGGCGTTGTTCCAGCGTTTGAGATCCATAACTTTTCTTCCCATCGACGCGATTTTATCTTGCCCTTGTTTCCAATTTTATCGGAGAATATAAAACAAAATTTATTGTTCGATACATTTTTTCATCGTTATAATTCGTGGTACAATTTTTTAATATTTTTATGAAAAAAAAACTGTTTTTTCGGGAAACAACCGGCGGGCGTTGTTCCAGATTTTTCATGCAGTCACCGGTGTGATAAAGTCGCCTGACTCATATTGGAAGCTCGAAAGATCTTTTGGCATGACACACGGGCCACTATAAGTATATGAACAGAGTAAGTTTCGTCGGGTTTAAAACGATGCGCGCTACAAGCCGAGTAATGACGGATCGTGGAATGACTGACATCTCAGCAGCGAGCCTAATCCCAGCTTGACCTTCCCTTCGTCACTAGTCACGAACGAATGTTGATTTTTTTTTTATTTTTCGTTTTCTTCCTCTTTCGTTTTCTTCTCCCTTCTCCCATTTCTCGGCATCCCGTCGGGAACTTACACACGCACGGAAAAAAAAACGTTACGACTAATTGATTCGGTAATCCTCCCGGCGCTCGTTTCCACTCGATGAGTCGCGCAAACAGAAACGCTCCGCGGGACACGCGCTCAAAGATTTCTTTTGCGAATGTTAATGAAGTTTAAACAAACGAATTCGTTGACCCAATTTCAAATTTTTCTTTCTCATCGACGATAAACAAAATTAGCAGACTTTATATTGCCTATCAAAAAATCAACGAATTAACCCAAATTCGTTGATTTTTTTAGCGTGAATAAGAATACAATCGCTCTAGATGTTGTTTTATTTTTTTATTTTTTAAATGTCTCCATGGGGTAGTTTTTCAAAAGTTTCTTGAAGTCGTTGACCGAATTTCTAATTTTTCTTTTTCATGGGCGATAAACAAAATTAGCAGATTTTACATTGTAAACCAACGAATTTGGATTAAATCATTGATTTTTTTAGCGTGAACAAGAATACAATCCCTCTAGAAGCTGTTTTATTTTTTATTTTTTAAATGTCTCGATGGGGGTAGTTTTTCAAAAGTTTCTCGAATTCGTTGACCGAATTTCTAATTTTTCTTTTTCATGGGCGATAAACAAAATTAGCAGATTTTACATCGTGCACCAACGAATTTGGATTAAATCGTTGATTTTTTTAGCGTGGACAAGAATACAATCCCTCTAGAGGTTGTTTTATTTTATATTTTTTAAATGTCTCGATGGGGGTAGTTTTTCGAAAGCTTCTCGTAGATTTAACGACGAATACGTGACGAGGCAGGTATTCGTCATGATGAAAAATCCGCTACACACTGCGCAAGGGTTGGATAAAAGGGGAATAATAAAAACGGGCGAGAAACCGGGCACCCCCTTGCATTAGCGAAGGCTCGGAAAGAGGTTTACGCTCGCTCGCAGCCTTGGGCCTGACGTCCGGAAGGGTGTGGTGTAGAATCACAATAAATGTCCGTGGCAAATGCATCTCGCTGATTATAAGATCGACGTATATCTCGCGAGACGCGTAACATTTAACATCAAGGGTTGAGATCGAAATGAATCGTGTCTCGGTCGTTCAAATTTTCTTTTTTCATGTTTATCCGTAGAAACAAATATCTCAAGTTTCGCGGTAAGATTGAAACGAGAGTAAAATATCCAACGTAAATAAATTCCGGAAATTTGATTTGTCAGTTTTCACGCTTTTCCTCGGACTCGAAGAAAATTAATCAGTACGTCGACCAACATCGAGCGTGAGGACACACTTTGCTCTCGCTGGATACACTTTAGGGATTGCGTCATAAAAATCTTATTGGATCGCAAACGCCTTCGTAACGACGATTTTTTTTTCCAAGCTTCTAATGAAACGTCTCGTGAGAAAGACGGTAAACATTTATGTGTCGATACCGAGTAGGTACAACGATGCGGCGAGAAGAAATTGAATTTCGCGCGATCGTAATTTATCTTGAGCTCTGTGTAATTTGTTTTTCGATAAACAAAAAGGTTTGATTTTATTCGGATGAAAGACAATGAATTCGAATGAAATAATTTTTTTTTATAAAAAAAAGGGCTCGCGAATGCAAATTTATACAAACGAGATAAAAATCGAGGTTTTTGTTACGTTAGTGATTATTCGCATTTCTACATGTAAAATTTATTATTCGATTGTTTCAGGAAGAATTGTACGAGCTGCAAATGTCCGAGGGAGGCTCACGATGTTTCTCACGAGGAGTGGGTTTCCGTAAGGGCTAGACTCGGTCTTAAGGGCGAGGGCCCTAACAACTATGTAGGCTTTGACCCGAGGGATCGAGGTTTGACCTGGGCGCCCCCTGGATTACCCCCGAGCAAGGTAAATTATCATCGTCCGTTTTGCAACCCTTAACCCTTTGAGACCTGAGTACTTTCAAGCTTATGTGGTCCGCAGACGCATAGACTGACGCATATATGCGTCTTTAGGGCTCAAAGGGTTAAACACGATAAAGAATCGTAAACTTCGAATGCTCAAAGTCCGAATCGCGTACGATCGATAGTTAATATTAGCCGTTGAAATTTCGAAACAAATCCTCGAACTTCGCTAATGGATCGATCTTGAAAGAACTGCCAAATTCGACACAAGTAAATATTGCACCAGTCCCAACAAATCGAAAAGTAGCTCGGGGCGATAGAGCTTTCTCGCCTAGACAGTTTTCGCGCGTATTAACGACACCTCGTTATATCGAGACGCTCAGTAACACGTGTGCCTTTTTGCTTTAAGCACACACGCATAATCCAAAAAAAGCGATCAGTCGTTGCGGTAAAATATCGCGTTGCGTGATTTCGATGATGGATGTTTAAATTAAACATCAAAGCAACACGAGCTGCCCGGATATCGTGTAGAGTTTGTTTTCCATGGATTTGCGTACATACACACGTCGACTCATAGATATATGCATGCGTGTTTATGTTTACTAATTTTTCGTGGATATTTATGATATAATAAATAATATTATAGTACACGTAATAGTTAAATAATTATTCTATGATTTATATATGTACATATATATAATAATAATAATACTTATGATATCAATATATAATTTATATTAAGATATATAATATATATATTTATATAATATAATAATATAATATAATAATATAATATGATATAATATGATATAATATGATATAATATGATATAATATGATATAATATGATATAATATGATATAATATGATATAATATAATATAATATAATATAATATAATATAATATAATATAATATAATATAATATAATATAATATAATATAATATAATATAATATAATATAATATAATATAATATAATATAATATAATATAATATAATATAATATAATATAATATAATATAATATAATATAATATAATATAATATAATATAATATAATATAATATAATATAATATAATATAATATAATATAATATAATATTCATATTATAATATATTATAATATAATATAATATATATAATATAAAATTGTATTAAATTATATATACGTAAATCCAGATGTATGATTTTCGCCCAAAGCGTATTTGAATGCGCGCGTTGGCATGCTCGAAAAAAACAAAAATTACAACACAAAGAGATCATAAATTGGCAGAATTTTCGAGCACTAGCGATTAGAGCGAGCACGAAACCGGATGTAGGATTTGGTTAGAAAACACACGAATGGCACTTCCGGTCCCGGGACGAATGTCGGCGCAGTCGTATTATTATTCATTGGTCGTTTTACGATCGGTGGATAAATCTCGGGATGCTTGGAGATGTGCGATGCGCGTTATAAACGTACGAGCCTTCCGCGATTTAAGTATCGGAGTTTACGACACGGGGCGCTGCTCATCGCACCGAAATTATCGGCCACCGCACTAGGTGTACGTAATGCAAACGCGTACATTATATACGAGGCGCGCATAGGACCGGAGTTACGTTGGCTGCTATACGGGTTTGGCATCATGCCTCTCGCCTCAATATTTCCAGAAAGCTTGTCATAACTTAACCTGTCGTAAGAGGGAATGAGAGAGACGAGAGAGGGAGTGAAAATTCTCGGGTTGTTGCAAATGCAAAATACATCGAAATTCTCTCGCTCTTCGAACGAGAGCTTGCACTCTTTATGATAAATTCTCCACCCGCTGTTTTTACGAGTTTATGCACTCGTATATAACCGCATGGCCCGGGTGGTGGAAAAACCATGAGGAACGATCTTGAATTTACGACGGCAATATTCGATTACATCGTCTCGTTCTCGCGTCCCGAGACAGAACGTTGGAGCTACTGGTTTTCTATATACAACGATCAAGTGGCTTGGGCACCGTTGCTAGATAAATTATTAGCTATGTGTATACTCGTACCCTTTGAACTCGATAGAGCATTTAATTTCGATAAACGGGTACGTTGATCTTTCGGAATTTTAATCGAGAATTACAGAATTTCATGTATTCGGGGGTGAAGGGTGCAAATTTGGAAATTATTGATATCCGATCGTCATTTTAGTAAAACAATTTGGACTAATGCCGCAAATTAAAAATACTAAATAAACATTAAAAAGTAACAATACGTAAATACAAAAACTCAAAAAATATTAAATAAAATAAATAATAAAACAACGATAAATATAGAAAATTTGTTTATTGTATTTTTTCCCGATGAATTTCTCAGTTTGTTTACGTTACTATAACATTACGCTTTCACGATGTTTCAGGTAGAAGAATATTTTTCAATGCTACCGGAAATATCGGTGCCGAGAATCGGCACGATGGGTGAGCGTCATAGGGATCGTCAATTGGCGACGCAGCTGCCGAAGCAGGATCTAGCAAGAGCTTACTGCCGACACCTGGATTCTCAACATTCCGCTAGCGCAGACGATTTTATGGCTGCGAGAAACGAGATCGCTCTCGATATCGGTAGCGTCAAAGAGATTCTCGAACGAGGCCACGTGAGTTTTATCCACGCCCATATATAAATGTATCTTTCATTTTACGTTTTGTATATTTATTTTTTTCCTGCATACCGATTTTTACAACAACAATTCTATTTCGATCTTGCTTCGATTTCAGGAATGCGGCGTTTGTCACGAACCTCTTAAATACGGAAGTCTCATCGTATCCGCGAGTAAATTAGGTCTTTCATATCACCCGTCGTGTTTTCAATGCACGCAGTGTCGAGAATTGCTGGTCGATCTCGCCTATTGCGTTCACGACGATGCGCTGTACTGCGAGAGGCATTATGCCGAACAATTAAAACCAAGATGTGCCGCTTGTGACGAGGTAAGTCTCTTTTTTTTATCATACAAATTTCTAGAAATCCCGAGAAAAAAGTTTCTTTCCATTTGAACCAACATTTTCTTGAACTAAAATAGAATTTTATTCGTATAAAGCAAAATAAAGTTTAACGATCATCGAACAAATCTCACAAAAGCTTGAACCGAAATTCGATAATGATAGCTAATAATTAATTAATAATTTATATATTCGTTTAAATCAAGTAAACTTTTTTCTCGGTGATCGTCTCGATCTCGAGAACATCTCGAAATCTGTTGTTTTTCCAAATTGCACGAGAACGCTATTTTACCGATCGAGCATTGAGCGAGAGCGCTGTAGCCAGAAGTTACGGCTTCACGGCGGTAGAAAACGTCGGTGTCCGTTCAAACATTTTTCTTCCGGGCTCTTACAGTTCGATCGTGGCCTGCTCTATCCACCGCCCTCGTTCTTACCGACTAGTATTAAGGTCTCCTCCCGCGATTACAAAATCGCGCCATCATAAACTATCTATCCATCCAGCTATTCGAGACGATTAGAAAAACCCTCGATCGACGATGCGGATAAAGATCGAATGTGCGAATAAGTTTTATTTTCATTCAATTATTCAATCAGCGTTGCGAAATTTGTTCATATTGTCGTCGTGGCGTTCTCGTATCGTCGTTCCCTCAGTTTGCACACATACGCGCGTCTACCGATGGATTCTCGATGGTTGAAGGCTTTGAAAAAAAATCAAGTCCGACCCATTTATGGTCGTAACGACTTCGATATATGGCCGGATTTCTTCTCGCGAGAAGGCACGCGCAAGTTTGCGCAAGGAATTTTTATAGCCGACCGAGAACCGATTCGGGATGGCATTGCTATCCGTGAAAAAAAAAAAGAAAAGAGAAAAAAGACAGAAAAAAAATACAACGAAGTAGCGAGGTCCGAAAGCGATGACCCAAATATAAACACAAGCTGTGCGTTTTTTCAAGGTGGCACGGTATTCGTCTCTCGGTTGCATCGATAAGGACCCATGCAGATTTCATTCGTTTTAAGGACAAAGTACACACGCATGTATATAACACACGTATGTGAGCGATCGCGAAGTTTTAGGCCACGAGCTCTCGGAGTAAAACTTACACGCGTTCGATCCCCGTCTTCGGTTTTACCTAACCGGTCTAACTTCGCGATACGTGCTCGCAATTTAAACTCGATTATCCTTTTATTAACATTTTATTTATCAAATATATTTCTTCGTTTAACTTAAGCGTCCTGGTTGAATTTTATGAAATTTTGTGAATGACGAAATCGCGAATAAACTCGGACTTGTCTGTCGTCGCAGTTTTTCGCTTTTCGCACGACACGTATAATTCCGAAACGAGGATCGAGACAGAGACATGACGCGTATCGTGTATTCGTGCCAGAGATATACTTTAATTCAAAAAGTTTCCGCGATCTCGAAATATCTCGCGAGTGTCTCGTAAGCAATAATAAAGGTAAAACTCGACGTGGTGCGAGATGACGAGACAAATGAGACTCATCTCACGATCGTCTCGCATCAAGCCGACCCGAATTTGGACTTTAATTTGGATCATTCTCGAAAATAGATCGTGAGTTTTGCGAAACGAAGCTCGATGCTTCGCGAGACTTGATTTTTTATATACATTGTTCGTCCTCGCGTGCTTTCCGACACGTTTTATCTTCTCTGTGGAAAAGTCATCGCTTTATCGAACGATTTTAATGCAAACATGTATTTTCGTTTCGAAGATATTGTGACAATGTTCTCTTTTTATCGTTGATAGCTTATCGGGCGTGTCCTTCGCGTCGTGCTTATCTCCGACACTGACGAATATTAACAAAAAAAACATCATAAAGCGCGAGAAAATTCGCTCTCTTTTCCCTGCCGATATTACAATGTCAAAATCCCGAGACACACCTCGATTCGCGTTTGTGTATTAAAGATGAGACGATCTATTTTGACTACATCATCGAAGCTCCCACCACTCGCGCGACGAGAAATCTAGCGTTCTCGCGGGTATTCACACCCGCCCCGTGTCCAGAATATGTGCAGAGCTCGGTGCTTTTTCGTTATTACATTCAGTCATCGAAAAACTGCCAAAGCGGTTTTATGATCTGTTCTAACGTCGATACGCATAACGAGAGACGCGTATCTCGTCTCTCTTCGTAATCGCGTCGTAAAACCATTCGACGAATTGTCATCACGAATAATTTTAATATCTCGATATTACTAATTAAAAATCAAAGAATAAAAATATAAATAAGGAAACATTTGACCCAGACTCTGTTACCACGGTGCATTACAGAGCATTCACTTAATCCATCATTGCCATTTTACTCGGTTTAAGAGATATCTCTCGTGTTTTGGTAAGTCGAGTGTGTCGTTATCCACGTACAAACATACAAACGCATACATCCATATAACACAAACACGAATGGAGAAAATATGTGGGTATTCGCGTTGAGAGATGGAAGATTTGATAATGTTTTCATGACTGACACGTTGACAAATATATCATCGTCATCGAATTTTACACGAGCCAAAAGTGACTTAAGATTGAAATTTTTAACTGAGAAATGTCAGATGCTCCTTCAAGATTAATTATGATTCTCCCTGAATAATCATAATCATAATGAATGATTTTTATCAATTATTATCATTATTAAGGGAAAGAAGCAATGTCATTAGAAGAGAATTGTTATTATTAAAAAAATGGGATAATTATAGCTGGAAGTTTCCGCTAGCCATTAAGATCCGTTATCTCGATGTTATCCGGTGGCTCTAACATCATCGCCGGGATGAAGACGAGCTTTATACAAAAGCAAGCCGAGACGCTCTGACGCAACGTGAGTCGCCGATGTATGTGTGCGTTGCACCAGAGTGCGGATCGTAAATTTTCTAGAACATTGTCTATTTCTGGCCGAACACTCGGGGAATTTCGCGCGTTGCCACGATCCACCATCGAGCCCCTTTCCCCTTGTACAACGTGATACCCGAGTGCGTTATACGCGCGTTTTTTCATCCGTCTGACACGCGTCTCTCGGAAACTGGACGTCTCCCAGCCGTGAGGGTGGAATAAAAAAAAGTCCGAACGAAGCTCGCTCCCTCTCGATCATCCCTTAACGAGGCTGCTGCCTACCCTAACTCAGAAGCGAGAATGCTCAATATAGATTCTTTTTTTTTTGTTTCTTTTTCGTTTGTTACGTTGGTACACGACTGCGGATTTTTAGACGAAAGTATAAGCCAGCATGAGTGATAAAGTGCGATTGCGCCAGGGATGATTTATTTTCTTCGCGATTATCGAGGCATTTCTCGGCTATAACGAGAGGGTACCCTCTCGTAAAATGTATATATAATGAGAAAGAGGGAAAAAAGAGAAGTAGAGACAGAGAACAGTTTGCACGCGACTATCCGTCCAAACTGTAAAACTCACTCGAGGTGATGCCTGGGGAAGGGAAAAGAGACTGAGAATCCCTCGTCCCTCGACTACGTTCGTTCCATTTTCGTTTCGACTTTGTTTTTGACCTTGACACGGTAACGTCGTGTACCAGGTTCAATAATTAAGCTCGCAAGCTCGAATCGACGACGAAAGTTTCCGAGCCTTTTTACAAGCCTATCGTTGAAATAAGAAGTGCAACGAATTATGCATCAACGTACCGAAAGTAACAACGAGAAAAATTGATTTATCTCGTTTCAAACAAAGTTCTTAAATACAGTCGAAATTTATCTCGCTCGTAGGAGATTCGTTCGGCCACGCTGGGAATTGCGCAACTCGCTGGCGCGATAAATCACGGTCCAATTCAAATAAATTTTCCTACATTTTGAATAAATTTCAAACCGAACGCAAATTATATATGTTCTTCGTGCTATAAACAGTAACGATTAAAATATTCGCTCGCGATATTTAGAAGACAAGAGTTTAACATATTTTCGCAGTTACCATTTATATTAACAAGGAAAAAATAATATGTATCTTCGACTTGAAAATTTTCATTTAATTCTCGACACTTCTGCTCAGCCACTCTTCACCTTCCTTTCGCCCACTTCATCCATAATTGCATCCGAGTTTCACATACGCGTTCTATAAATAAGACACGCTGGGCTTTAAAGGGGAGGGCTCGAAACGAGCAAGGGAATTAAGAAAACAAAAGAAGAAAAAGATACAAATAAATTTCGTCTCATCGTCCACTTCAAGAAACTATTCCGGGGGAGTATAAAAACATAATTGACAAAAAAGCAACAACAAGAAAACAGAAAAACAGGGAAAATTAATGGCTCTTGGGTTGCGCACGAGCCCAATAACGATCGGTGAATCACCTTGGGATTGTCTCATGGGCGATGAATTCGAAGAGCTTCCACGATTTCGAAAGGGAGCCGAAGCGTGTGTGATCTCAATTTTGTAACCGCAAGATGAATGGATCGATGCGGGTCGAAGCGGCGTTGGAAGAAAGAGAGGGAGAGAGAGCGACAGAGAGAGTGAGAATGAAGGGGCGGAGGTGAGAACAAGTTGCGACGCCGTACCAAAATAATCCAGTGAACACGAGTCAACGTTAATAAAGATCGGATTAGTTGGTAATCAAAATCATAATTGCGATCTAGGACAATCCCTTGGTTTTGATATTATCGAGAAAATATTTTTAAAAAATGTCCAATAAGAAAAATGGCTATAAACGGTTTTCAATCCTTCCGACACGATCGCGAGCCTGGCATTCTGACCCGGTCTTTGCACTTGACCACACGACACTTCCTGGTGCCAGAATCTTCATTTACTACGATGTTCGCACTGTGACGAATGTTCATTCAGCCTTTTCAAACCCTCTCCCTCTATTCGATTCTCTTCTTCGCTCGCGGGCACGCTAATTCTTGATGCTGATCGCGCGTTGGATGACCTTTCCGTTCATGGGTTTGAACGATTGCCATCTAATAATGCTTCTCCGAATAGAAATTACGTTCGATAGATCGATCTAAGTACCCATGTGTAGTTATATTTGACGCATGACTGGCGCGATCGAGCGAATTCGACTTGGTTCGTCTTTGAGGATCGTTAATTCGACGTTGATTGATCGTTTTAAGAATCGCGATATAAATGGCTTTTTGGCAAATTCGTATAACGAATCGATCGGTTCCGTAAGAACGAAATTTTATTTACATCGATAGTTTTTTTTTTTCAAATTTTCAATCGCTTGAAGTAAGTTTGTTAGTTTTATCAGTGATCAAATAATTTGGTTGAAATTGAGGTCATTGGTAACGTTCGATTTGGCTCGAGACGATTTGAGATTTTATCGTGGATTTTAATAAAGTTCGATCGAATAGAACAAACGCGTGTTCCAAGTTGCGCAATAATATGTTGACTCCGTTGAATGGCCAACGACTCGGTGACTTTTACAATCACCGTGTACAGAATGATTCGTAAAAGATGCGCGAGGTCGGTCGGTGATTATGTCACGAATCCAATTTTGGTGCGATGACACGATTGATAGAAAAAAAAAGAATACGGAACGAAGAATTAACAGAATCGTTTCGAAGATTTGTTTGAAGAACCAATGATCTTTCTTATTGCTCATAGGATCGTAGGTGTACAATACCGTTCACCTCTCGCTACTTCGCGCTTCGATTTGACTCATTTTTATAATTATAATTATAATTAATAATTTCCAAATACCGATTATTAATTTATAATTAAACTATTATTGTTATTAAATAGTTTTATTTGCACAACTTTGTACCAAAATTTTTTACAATTTTTTATAATTAAAATAAAATAAAAGTTAATTTTTATTAATTTAAATATAAATTAAAAGTTTATTTTATTTCATTACAATTGATTTTATTACATTTTATTACAATTGAATGAAACGTTAAAATTCAATAATAAAATTAATAAAATTATATGAAAAGTTATTTTTATTTTATCAAGACTATTAATGATTTCTTATCGAGCGATTGATGTTTCAATTATGCGATAGAAGTTGATAATTCTTTTCTCTTAACGATCGCGTCATAAACGATTCTTAACGATTTTGTAATGGATCCGTGTCCTTCCATAAATTTGACCCAAATTCTTACAAATATCTCGAATCATATAATTAGTCGAATTCGGTGTTGGACCCACGCGTTTCTCGGCATTTCGCACGTCGGCATGAGTAGGGGACTGGTACAAACACACGCGAGCCTGAGAACTGTTGGATCGTCGATCATCGACCAAAATAGCGTTGGCATTGTTCCTTCTTTACTCCAGGTCTCGCTGTACTTGTATCGCAAAACAGAGACTTAGCACGACCGTATAAATTCGGGCGAACTCACCGAGGTCAGCCAAGTTGACGATTAAAACCCCAAAAATACGTCTAACCAAAAAAAAAAAAAAAAAATTCATACCCAAACATCCAAATTTTCGTTTG
The DNA here is from genome assembly GCA_946811545.1 of Netelia fuscicornis. Classification (NCBI taxonomy): domain Eukaryota; kingdom Metazoa; phylum Arthropoda; class Insecta; order Hymenoptera; family Ichneumonidae; genus Netelia; species Netelia fuscicornis. The sequence continues at coordinate 11,538,650 of OX328012.1, read as the reverse complement.
AAAGACGTTATTTTTCGTTATGTCATCGTGTCTGGGTTTCAAACAAACCTCGCCAAAGATTACCGTTTTCTAAACAATCCCCAAAAATATCTGGAAAACTTGAAATTTTTCTTTCTCGATTTGCCGAGCGATAAATTCCGCTCGTGACCTCGTTCGTTCGTCTTTTTCCAATAAATCTACAAGTGGCTAAGAGACCCCGAGACGCGATAATAATTCTCGAGATACATTTTCGCGAGCGAGATCATCGTCTGTGGCTTTGCACGATGAGATCGACGAGAGAAAGAGAGAAAACGCATCCCGGATTTATTTTAGCCCGCATCGTATAGAGGCCGTCGACGAGGCGTTTATTTTCGGCGAGTAAAGCTTGGAGAAGACGCGCTTTCGTATGTTTGTCTCTATAATCGTGTTCGTGTATTCTGCGCGAGTATTCAAGAATATACATACATAAGCAAGATCGCCCAGCCAGAGTTTAGCTGGTCCACGTGTTGTTTTGCTTCGCGGACAGTTTTGGCCGGAAACGAGATAATTGCCGTTTTGCGTTATGCGAGACGAGAATGAACGAGCCGGAAAAAGCGTAGGAAAACATACAATCTCGAAGATAATAACATTGTTTTTTTTGTATCTTCTTGATCGTTAACGATTATCGATAAAACGTGAGAAAACTCGATCGTTAAGTAAGCTTCTTTTATTTATCGATCCATTAATTTCACATCGGTCTTTTATTATGAAACTTTTTCGTTCGAAGCGTTTCGAATGACGCGTCTCTTCGGAACAGTCATATGGAGAGATATACGATGTGTATATCGCGCATCGAGACTCGAAGAGTGGTTTAAATATAAGTCATCGAGAGTTCGATAGGACCGCGACGTGATCTCGCGAGAGGTTCGTGCCGTTTTTCCGCGGCTGGAACCTGGCCAGCTAGCGTAGGATAAGCGAGACTCGGCGTGATTAGTACCGCGCGCAAAACACACGGTGTGAGAGAGAAATAGAGAGAGAGGGAGATAGAGAACATAGAGCTGTTATATGGACGACGATGATCTCCTGACGTCGGTCCGCCCTAACCGATGAGGTAACGAAAATAAAATGAAACGAGTGACGTGGCTCTCTCGGGGCCCATGGACATTTACGCTATCGTTTTTATCCTCGTACAGAGGCGAATTTTTTTTTTAAGGCATGAAAATACGACTCTCTCGACCTATATTTGGAGATTATTGGGGGTAGATGAACCGGTTTTAGCCGGCGATGCAATATTTCGTACGCGGACGCGAACGCGTTCTGGCTAAAAGATTCGATGATTTGATTACCTCGTGGTAGCAACGTAATAAAAGAACGTAAAAATATTTGGGAGCGATAAATCGTAGATGTTTGTATTAATTACAACATTAGAAAATATTTCGATTGTCAGCGATTGATCAAATTATTCAAACTGCGTCAATAATTGTAGTATTTCGTTTCGAGAATTCCTCGAGTCGCGCACAAACGAGTCGATTAAAAAAAATCCATCTTACAAGATCGCGAAACGTCTTCACTTTGATTAAACCGTTCTACATTCGCGATTGAGTCGATGCCATCGAGATCTCGTCTGTAAAGTCGTCGCGATATATTCGCGTACAATTGTGAAACAGAACTTCTATAGAAATCGCCACGGTTGCCAGAACGAACGAAAGTGCACAGCGCGATTCTCCTCCCGCCTCCCTCGCTCGTTCGCATCGATCGTAAATGTATTTCTTCGTTTATTGTCGCAAAACATCGTAGAACCACGATTATACGATGAAACCAACGACTCCGCGACTTCATTGGGAATAAACGCGAAACGGATTAGTCGAGTTTGCGATAGTCGAAGCTACGAAAATTTGTCAGTTTCGCGTCAAAGTCGCGGTTCATCGTATCGCCCTCTAGTGTACGTGCGCGACGTCCATATCGTGTTTGATCGTTACGTATATCGAGAGAAAAAGAGAGCAATATCGAGAAAGAGAGAGAGAGAGAGAGAGAGAGAGAGAGAGAGAGAGAGAGAAAGAGAGCGAGGGCGCTGCCAAATAAATATGCTAGAGTACGTGTCGTTAATTATCGTGGTAGCTCATCGATCGTGTTATATAGAAACGTATAAATGAGCGTATGCGAAGATGAATTAAGGACAGGACTCGAGTGATCCGGCGGGTCCAGGGACATGCGATCTAACTTTAGCGTTAAGCCCCGGATAGATTTGTCTCTCTCTCTCTGTGTCTCGTCATCAATGCGTCCGCCTCGTTGCAAGCTCGATGCATATAGGCATGCCGGATTGCAACTGTTCGTAAAGCTTTAACCGACGCGAGCGTTGTCGAGGTCCGAGGCATCAGTTTAGGTGGCCCCGGGGAGGTAGCGGTAGTTCGTGGCAGATTTCTAACGCGCAAAATAAAATCACAGTTGAACGGCGGACGGCATATTCGACGGCCATATGTATTTAACTCTCTATGACGATACGAACCGCGACGCGATAATAAACGAGGCCCCTTGATTTCGATCGAAACGATCTAACGCTGAGAGAGAACGAGGGAGAGAAAGAGAGAGAAAGAGAGAGAGAGAGAGAGAGAGAGAGAGAGAGAGAGAGAGAGAGAGAGAGCGAGACGATGATGACGCGTGGAGCGTGTAAATGAGAGACAAGGTATAGCGTGCGCCCGTGCGTGTTTGTGGCTGCTCCTTCGGGAGCGAATAAATGTGGGCTAACGATGATCGACGGTGTGAGGGAACGCTTCGAGTCACGGGAGAGTCGTGTGAACGAGCCGTATGAATAACCCGAACGTTGGATATGTTATAACGGATAAACGGCCGTCACGACGACGACGACGACGACGACGACGACGACCGGAGCGAACTACGATCGTGGGTGTACCTGCTCCGTTGCGCAATCCAAGCTACACGCGGCCACCCCGTTTACGTGTGCGATGTGACGTCATCAACGTTCTAAGGATCTTTCTCCCGGTACCATTCTCGTAGCTGATATCGAAACGCTTTCGCGATTATCTTTCCGCAACAGCTGCGAGACAATCGCACAATTGACGTTTTAAGAATAACGACGAACGGGCACGTCTTCGCGTTGGACGTCAATCCGCTTCGTTCGATCTATGAGTCAGCGTATCGACTTAACGAAACGACGAAAGAGAACAAAAGAAAAACGCACGATTTAATCGAAACGAAAGAGAGAGAGAAGCAGAGGGAGAAAGGGAGTAATTAGCTTTAACTTGGCTTCGGAGAAATCGAGACGAGAAAAGGAACAATGGGTTTGTTACTCTCGATACTCGTCGGGTGCGTGGGCGTACTCGAGCTTCTTACGTCGCTGAAACAAGTCACGAACGAAGTCTCAACGACATCGACAGGGCCAACGACACCGTGTCTCTCTTATCACGGACCGTCCCTCGAAACGCCAAGCTTTCACGATTCATTGTGCAGCATAAGTCATTCAGGTGACATTCCCGTTTCCGGAAGTGCTAAGAGAAAATTGGAGAATCTGCACGAGTATAGTTTGCGGGTGAGGAGCGAACTCAAGTCCGTTGGTGGTGGTGCCGACTGGAGCACGCTCTCGGACTGCAGCACGCGGGATCTCCTGTCACCCTCGCGCACAGACTCGAGACTCAGCCTCGTGAACTTTGATCCAACGTGCGGCGATCGCGAGGACGATGATGCCTGGAGAAGCCTCGTTTCTTCTCCGCCTCTTTATCCCGATGCCGCGATCCACGTCGAGGTCGATCGAACCGCCGGATCGAAGGAAAGAATCAAGAACGAGGAGATCGTCGAACCGGAAATTGCTGGACTGACGATGAAGAGACTCGTTGCCGATCGAAGCGTCAATGAATACGTCAGAGTTCCAACTCCTATTCCGTTGGGAATTTCCCAAGAAATTTCGCGATCGAACTCGTCGTTAAGTAGCTCCTTCGAGAACGACTCGGGCAACGAGGCACCCACGAGACTGTCGTTCGATCAAGTGCCCGTTGTTTTGACGACGTACGACGAGGACGAAGTATCGTCGTCTCTTGGATCGTCGATCGACGAGGAGGATGATCTATCGAGCCGCGTGAGAAAGAAAGGATTTGTCAGAATTTCCAGATCCAGATCACCCGACCCAAGGAAAGATCCTTCTCACGATCAAGAACACATCGTCCTCAAGACGACCCCTAAATTTTCGACGAAGGAAGTCCAATTGGGAGACGACTCGCTGAAGGATATCGACGACGTTTCTGAAGACTCCAGAATCGCGGAATCGCTCGATCGAATCGACGATGCCACGAAAAACGTCGAATCTGTTCAAAAACGCGGCAAAACCGAGAAAACTAGGATGACGAGCACCGTGCTGAGAAAACCGACGAGATTGAAATCGAAAAATGCAGAGATCAGTAAATCGGCTGAGAGTTTGATCGCCGGCAATGCCAAACGTACGAAACGTCAGCGCGAACCCGAGAGAAGAAAATCCGACATATCCGTACAAACGATGAGACGCGAGGATTCCTTTCGCGACGAGTGGACCAACACATCGCCGACGAACAGCGAGGTGTCACTAGCCGGTAGTCGAACTAGCGTTTCCGTCGAGGTACAAACGAGTTTCGATGAGAAAACCACCAACGAACTTTCCTCCTTCGAAATTCCGGTGATCGGATTGTCCGAGAGTCCGCGGGACATCGGTATCAGAGACAGGGATCACTTTGGAAGGAGAGCTTTTAGGAATCGTAGATTTCCAAGTTCGATCGGTACCAAGTCACGCTCCCTCGACGACTACCCGAATTCAAACTGGAGTTCCGATTCACGCGAGGTTTACGACCAAACGACGAGAGACGATGGGAAAAGATTGGAGGAGAAGCAACGTGAACGAGAGAACAACGAGTTGGAATCGAATTGTTGGAAATCGATGAAGGAAGAGGGTGGTTTTATCAAAACTTCGATATCCGTTGAAGAGGATTCTATGGACGAGGAGTTTGTTGACGCTGAGGAGGCGAGTACCAGTGTATCAGGTGGCGGACCGATCGAGTACTGCATACCGAGTAACGAAGAGTCAGATAAACCTTTTTGGGTAAATTCGAATTCCCTGAATGACAGGCGTGTGTACTTGGTGTCGTTTTACACCCCGGGAATGCAAAAATCCTTGTAGTTAGATTCAAGGGCGAACACCCTTGCACGCGAAACGCCTGAAAAATACGTTTTTTGACGTAAAGAACCTTTTTTTTTATCCAGTCTTATCCATAAAGTCTCGATCCATAAAGTCTTATCCATAAAGTGTGATAAAAACGATCGCACCGAGAACAGTCGATTGATTTTACGATGAATATCGAATACTTTGCAATACAATTTGAAAACCAAAGTTTTCGTTCGAACTCGAAATAGAATGATTTTCATCGAATCAAGACATTTTCTCGATAAACAGATGTAAAGAAACTCGAGGTCCTTGTTCCAAAAACACAAACATACCGTACACGTTCGTCTCGATACAAAACAAAAGCGTCGTAACTTTTTCGATGGATTCAACGTCCGTTTAAACATATTTGTATAACCTTAAAATTTCTTAGAAGCTTTAAACTCGACAGCTTAGGTCGGTTTATAGCAAGCTCAAGACGAATAGCTGACCCACCACGGTTTGGGCGCTTCGTTCGCGAAGACGAAACGTTTTATATAGTAACCCGCGTGAAAATGTTCTGGTTTGCCCTCTGCAAGAAACGAGGATGTCTCTCTCGCCCTCGTCATTCTCGCAATGGGGTCGAGAGGAGGGTACGCGAGAGTTGAAGTTGAGAGAGAAAGAGAGAGAGGAAAAGTGGGAAAGAGAGACAGTGAGAAGCCGCGCGGGGTAAGACGAGCTTTTTCCACGTTGGTGCCGTGTGACTCTTCTTGCGGCGTCGACCGAAATATCAATCTCATACACGCACGTTCGCGCAATTTAATCGCGTAGGCCGTTAGTATGCGATGGAAATATGATAGCCCGAAAAACGTAAGCCGCGAAAAATTTCTCGACTTCGAACTTACCCTTTAATAATTCTGGCAATCGTGGTTTAAGGAAAAATTCGTCATGACACGTAGGACGTCGTTCGACGATGCCAATCTCGCTTATACCGCATTTGAAAATATCTAATACGTGACTCTTCTCAGAGCTTTACAAAATATTATAAATAAACGTTGGCAAACGAGCGTGTTTCATGCTTCATCGTCGCACGTACAACGTTTACGATTGTTCGATTTTATCCTCGGTATACCTTCTATACGACGAGAAAAATACGCGTCGCGCCAGGAATTTCGGCGGAAAGAAAAATTTACGAGGGACGCGAGTTGATTTTGAGTTTACCATTTTTAAGATTTATTACGTTTCTTAAATTTATTATGTTTTCACGATTATTACGCTTGAAGAAATTCCCGCGCAAATGGGGTGAACGAAGTACCCCCGGAGAAAGCAATTTTCTACCCGCAACGTCGTGAGCGTTCCCTTGTCACTTTGAAATTATTTTTAGGACGTTGCGAAGCGAAAAAATAACAGGAAAATAAGATAAAAATGTTACGTCTCCGATGACAGGGAGGAAGTGTCGGAACGACAGAGTCACTTTTCGGCAAACGATTGTTCGGGCGCGTGGGTGGCCGAGACATTGGTGATGCGTGGAACATACCGACCCACTTTGACACACCAGTCATCTCCAGTCTTGCTCCAATGTGTGTGTACACGTTCTAGGACTAAATCCCTTTCGTACATAAATATATAAACGCGTATAATATATTTTTGGGTGCAACGAAGCTTTTCCTAGTTTTCTTATTGTTCTTTTTTCTTTCCTCGTACGTGCACTTTTTTTGCCTCCCTCTGTCTTTTCCATTCGTGTCTCGTATTCTCATGGACTCGTGTGATCTTCTCCCTCGCGGTTTATATTCATGCTGTTTTCTCCTTGCACGAAAGATCTCGTGTGAGCTTTTCTGTGACGATGCAAAGTCGCCGTCCAAAAACCACCTGCTTGGCACGCGATCAAGACTTCATCGTCCGTCGTCTTTCCACTTCTCTCCCCTTTGAGTCGTCTTCCAAACGCTCTCTCACTCTTCCCTCTTTCTCTCACTTCCTTCTCACATTGGTGATGTGCGAAAAAAGCGTCGAGAAATCTCGGTTCGTTTTCTTTTTGGCATGCACATTCTTTTTTTTTTCGATACGTTTATATAGCACACGGCTTTCGTAACCGGAGAATGCTCGTATCTACTCGGAAAAAGTCCCTTGTTTAGATCAATCGTTTGTTCGATCATTTGTTTGCTACAAATTCAACTCTTTCGTTTCGACGATCATACATTTGATAAAAACACTGACAACTTTATTCGAATTAATTGAAATACGTATGAATTCAATTCAATCGATTAATCAAAATATAATTTTTTCGATTCGAATCAACTTTATTCATCATAAATTTGTTAGTTAATTTTTATTCGTTCGATAATCCGATTGTTTTTTTTATAAATTTTGTTTTTTTATTGCTTCTTTTCTCATAATGAAATCATTATTATTTATAATTTTTGCTAATTCGTTGTTACGATATCTCCACCGGATCTATTCTCGTTTCATAGAGATTGAGATCGCGATTCGTCTTTCTCTCTTTCTCAGGAATTCGCACTTCCTTTCTCATTCGGGGTCGAAAGAGACTCAGATACGAAAATACACGACGTGTGTGTTTCTCGGTGGTCTTCTCATCGCGCAAAGCGTATATCCATATCGTTGTACCATATCGTGTTCTTCTCTTGCTCGCACGAATAGTTTCAAGCGGGGGTTGAACGCGAAAAATATAATTCTCGCGAGAGTCGTACTCTCTCTCGCTCTCTTCCTATGAAACCGCGGAAAAGTTGCACCCGGCACACTTGCATCTTCTCGTGGCTCTGGTCATAGCTAGTGGTGGGAAGATGCGCAGCATCTTTGGGGAACACGAAGTGCGGCTCTCCGGCGTGTGAAGAGAGAGAGAGAGAGAGAGAGAGAGTGAAAGAGAGAGAGAGAGAGAGATGGAGAGAAAGAGAGAGAAAGATGGAAGAGGGGCGGGAAGAGGAGAAGAAGGAGGAGAGTAGCGAGGAGGTGTGTGCGCACGGTTTCTGGAGTCGTTTCGGGACGACGAAAATAGCGCGCGTCCCGATATGAGATGACGCCCAGGGCGATTCGTTCGTAGTTTTCAGTCAGTTCGCAAACACGAAAGGGACACGGTGCTTTGCTTTTTCCACGGTGCTCCGCTCGAATCACTGAAAATCGTTCAAGAATCGTTCGAAGAAACTCGGAAAAAAACATCCTTGCACAACCCTTAATCAACTCTCAGAAATCAAAAAGCTTCGAGAAGCTTTCAAGTTTGCCAAGCTCGTAACGCATCGAGATCGCAGAAAACACAATCGGAGTTCGTTTTTAATTCGAAAAGCCGGATTTTCCGCCACGCGTCTTCGACGAGTAACGCAGTACGATTAGCCGGTAGGAAACCGTGTTCCGATATCGATAACGAAAATGGCGGACGTAGACAGTGTAGTGTACACGACCACGGAGCGAAAAGTTCGCAAAGTGAAGAAGACGACGAAGAGACGAGAGAGTCACGATCAGAACGCGGAGGTCACGATCACCGAGGTCGACAGCACCCAGAACAATCATCACAACGCCATCGAAGAGTATGTGCTGGCTGGAGATTGAGAAAGCGTCCTGTTCCCTTCTCTCTCGTTGCGAGAATACAAATTTTTCACTCCCCCTTTTTTCAACCCTTTGCGTTCTTTTTTTCTTTCTCGTCGTTGTTTTTTTTTTATTTCACCGCAAGAGCAGCATGTTCAAGTAATTTGTAGAAAAATGAAAACAGTATTCGTCCCGCGAGTGCCACCGAGATTTGAAAATTGCAAGAGTGGGGGATAAACGACGCAAACGATCGCGATTTCGTTTATTTTTGCATCAAACGCGAGATCGACGATTAGAGGAAATTGAAAAAAGTTTTTCACGGTTTATATATTGACCTGGATTATCGAGAATTGGGAAAGGTCATGATCGATTGGTTATCGCGTTTCATTGCCGAACGGTCTATCGAGATTTACGGCAATCTCTCCCTCTCTCTCTCTTCGTGCCCACGTGCCCTCCTCGTACCACACGGGACGATGATCACTATTACTGTCATTATTATTATTCCTCGCTGTTATCGGGGTAAAGAATCATCGTACGAAGGTCATCCGATTTATCCGCAGAACCGTACGAGAGATATCCGTACGTACGTGTATTATCAAGATCGAGAATGTGTCGAGGGCCTCTCTCTCTCGTGGCATTTCGTGATTGCCGGCAGTCAGTACGTCGGCCAGAATCGAAAGAACTTTTGGAAATGATTGGCAACCGCACAAAGAACGGTGGCACACTCCGGACGTCGCTCGATCCTCCCCGTCGATTATTTATCACGAAACCGGTGAAAGGAGAGTCCCGAGGATAGATCTCTCGTGGCTCGCCTCTAACCTCGTGTCTGGTACTGTCGTCGAGAACGAAAAAAAAAGAAAACAATATCCGTTAGATCTCTCTTTTTCAAAACGAAGATGACGTCACTTGTAATGTTTTCACGAATTCATTCGATCGCGTTACCGCATGTTACATATTTATACTCAGCCAGCACATACAACAGCACTCAACCAAGGTACATATCAGGACAATCGTCACGAAACATCTCGCATAAAATATCGATATATGTATATTTTTAATGCTGCGCAATATACTTGGCGCATACGTTTTTCATTCGGCGATCGGTAAAAGTGATCGAGTGAATCACGCTAATAGCAAGAAGGATCTATCGAGGTCGAGTTTATAAGGATTCTCGATAGGTCGACGGAAAGAATCGGTCTTCGACGATGCTTTCGAATATTCTCGAGATACTTCTCGAGGGAAAATATTCTATTATATGATTTTATGGATTTTGGTAACGTGCCAATAGTAGCAACGTACATGGATATAACGAATATCACCCAAAAATAATTTCCTGCGGTCCATTTTCGAGATTGGAAACATTTTTGCCCAAAATTATATTCCCCTTTTGTAAAATTTGCAAATTTACAAATTATTTTCTTTAGATCAATTACATTTAAAAATAATCACACGATTCAATTCAATAAATTCAATTTTATTTTATTTTATTTCATTTCATCGAGTCGATTCGATTTAATTAATAAATGAAATTCTCGTGGTCCAATGAACTATGATTCTCTGGAATAAAAATAAAATCATTCGACACATCGCACACGACGATGAAACGTTCTTCCTTCATGCAATACTCACACAGGCACCACCGTGATGCACAAAATTTCTCTTTAATTAACGATCCTTTTTTTCATTCGTTTTGTTGCAGTTGATTTTCAGTGGGGAATACACAAAAGCGATGAACAAGGATTGGCACAGCGGCCACTTCTGCTGCTGGCAGTGCGACGAATCTCTGACAGGACAGCGTTACGTACTGAGGGACGAGCATCCCTACTGCATCAAGTGTTACGAGAGCGTATTCGCAAACGGTTGCGAGGAATGCAGCAAGATCATCGGCATAGATTCGAAGGTTCGTTGTTTTAGATACGCTTTATGATTAATAAACAAAAGTATTCCCGAATCTAATTTTTTAGAAAACTTTTCTCGCGGCTGAGATTTATCGTCGATTACATTTTGTAAACGGGATGAAAGACAGCGATGAGAAAAGGAGAGCATAATATATAATTGCGAACGTACCCGTTGCCAATACTCACGGCACGTCGGAGACCCCTGCGAGAGTATACACGGGTGTCGGCTTACTCACTCCTAGAAATAGAAGCGCTGCGATGCAAGCGTATTATATAGCCCAACTTTCCCCTTTCACTCCCCTCTGGTTGCTCGTTATCGGGCTCCGCAGACTGCTTATTTTCGTCCATCTCGTCCAAAACGTTCGCTCGACCCACGCGCATCCATCGTTTCTCCTTCGTACAATCCTCGCGAGCCAACGAAATCATTCGCACTCGCAAATTTCTTACGAAATGTAATTAAAGAAAACAAAATTTCCATGATTTTCCGACCTTTCGTGTTTACGTCGATAGTTTGCGTCACGACGTTTTGTATGATTGTTTTTATATTAAAAATTGTGAGAAATATTGGCAAGGAGTAAATGTATGTGCCTAAATAGACTTTTTTTTTCGTGAGATTTTATAGTTTTTATTGACGGGATGAAAATTTATGAGTTTGTTTTACGAGAGATAATTTGTGTTGTTTTTGTTTGCTTGGCAGGATCTTTCCTACAAGGACAAGCACTGGCACGAAGCCTGCTTCCTCTGCAACAAGTGCAGGGTATCCCTCGTGGACAAACAATTCGGAAGCAAGGTAGACAAGATCTACTGCGGCAACTGTTACGACGCCCAGTTCGCCAGCCGTTGCGATGGATGCGGCGAGATCTTCCGCGCTGGTAAGTTCTTAAACGACTAAGTATACATCGTTGTTATTACTCCACAATCTTTTTCTTATCAAAATCGTAATTTATTTGGCCGATATCTGATCGCGAAAACGTTGTCAGTTACGAAGTCAGGTGGTAAAAAAACGCATTTTTCGAGATATTTTTGTGAATCGTTTCTCTCGCTCTTCACGAGAAATACGAACAAAAAATTGGATCCAGTGATCGATGAATGGCTCGAGTCGAGAATCTCGAGAGCGTATGAGATAGTGATTCATAATCCAGACGGGCAATGAGCACCGAGAGGCGGGCATCCGTTGCTCGAGGTAAACGCACACGTAAAACGCGAAATACAACGCCATGCGTGTACACGCGTTTTATTGGCCCGGTCGTGAGCGTACGTTCATGCTCCCTGAGCTTAATTGCACGAAGAATTGTGCTATGAGCGAGTATCGTGGAACGAGCCCGTGTGGTAGGCGATAGATCTCCCATTCGGCATTTCTCATTAAGGTAACCGAGTCAAGGCTTTGCCAACGATCCCAAATGATCCGGACAGAACATACTTATCGAGTTCGATACAAATACTACCATCTACTGTATCCATATATATGCTGAAATATAACAATTCTCGAGGAAAATAATTTTAAAAAACACGCGTCTTCGCCTTAAATTCGCACATTTCTAAAAGTTTGACCCCAGAAATATTCAAATAGAGCTAAAAATTTTGCAAAAATTAACTATCCAAAAAATAATCGACAGTTTAGTAGCGTCAAACGGATTCTTTGAACATATTTGGGAAGATTTTTGCAAATAACTTTTTTTTAACATCTTAAATTCCAACTTTTTTTACATCACTAGAAAAATGTGTTCTCTGACTACAAAATGTCTAAGGAAGTCAAGCCCTCCCACTATTTTTTATATGCTAAAACAGTCTCAAAGTAACAACGAGTGTGAGGTTTTTTTTGAAAATGCGATTTATATCGAAGATATAAAGCGTAATTGTTATTTTTGATATTATTTTGATAATCAATTTAATATTTTATACATCTTACATAGAACTTAATGAAAAACAATGTTTTTTAAAACTTTGTTTGGAGTTTTTCCTTTAATTGTTTTGAAAATTGTGAATTCGTTTTTGTAACAATTATGTTAATTTCACGATTGGATTCGTCCGCTATGTCTTTAATGGGCCGATGACTGGCTCGTAGCCAACGACTGCACGGTTACATTCTCGGCTCGAGAGAGGCTAATTGATTCGCATCGGTCATTCGGATTTTCTACTCTACGACGTAGACCGCGTGTCTTCAAATCCCGCACGATGAACACGTACACGCGCAAAACGCACGAGAATGATTCACGAGAGCTTATGAATCTTCCGAGTACAGGCTCGAGTATTATATTAAACGTATCTAAAGAAAAAACGTATCATTTGTCAAGTGCAAGCGTCCATATCAAGACGCAAATGAGTCGCGAGGGAGATGGAAAGCCATAATTATTAAAAACTATACGATATATATCACAATATTAATGAATCAAATAAATATTAATAGCGCCGAGCCGATAAACCCAAAAAAGATTGGCGCGTGCGTGCACACGTGTGCCGAGAACTCGCTCGAGAAAAACTCTAATATATCATTTATCGGGTCTTTGGGAAGGACGAGAGGGACGAGGGGCACGAGTATACTCTTGACAAAACACGAATGTTAATCGAGGCGTTTCGCTCGCGACGACGGACCAAGATTCTCATTAAAAACAGCGTGGGCCAAGATCGTTCTTTGCTTTTTGTTTCTTCTTTATTTGCTTCCCTCTCTCAAATTATACCAGAGAACCCACGTCCTTTGTACGACCGAGAGAAAATGGCCAGCCTCCTTATGCTCCGTGTGTCTACTCATATGTGAGATTCTCCCGTTGGTTTCATCTTTTTTTTCTTATTCTTCTTATTACGAATCTTCGCGATTACTTTAAAAATGTAGGCCGCGACCCGGTTCATCCCCAAGGGCGTGGTGGGGGCCATAGGTCCTTTACGTGAGAAAGATCGCGGCCTTTTGATTGTGCACGAAATTCTCCCAGTCGTCATCCCCAACGTGGCCAGACACACGTTAATTATCATCTTTCTTGTCACGCTCGTTTGAAGAAAAGTTGAGAAAAATCTTCTCTTTTGTTGGCTCGACATGAGCAACAATTAACTAAAAAAGAAAACTAATTTTATGAATTGAAATCAAATCAATCTCCGATCTAAAATTTCATTAAATCGAATCAATTCCCTCATCGCGTGACTAAAATTGATAAACAAATTTAAAAAACATATCATTTAAATGATACAATGCGTACAAGGAGCGCCAATGAAAGAAAACACGCAACGGAAAAAAACAAAGCGTCGTTCACGATAAAACGTAAAAGAAGAAACAAGATTCTCGAAGAATGGAAAATTCTAAATGCTCTTTCCCTATTAGTACACGACACTTGCTTGGATAAAAAGATTCGTTGACTCTGCCCACACGATCGTACGAGGACGGAGAACGTCCCGCGAAGTGTCCAGGAAACGCGCGTGCCACTAATAACGCTAAGAGCAAACACTCGACTCGGTAAGACGTTCTTTGAGGATCCGTCACCCCGAACACGAGAGACGGAGAGAGAGAGAGAGAGTCGTTAATCATTCAGCGTGTACTGATCGATTCTTCATCTCGATGACGTAACCCGCGATATATTAAGAGAAAAAGAGTATACATACAGGGTGAAGTTCATAAGGTGTCTCAAACTTTATTTTAAGGTAGATGGGATCATTACAAACAAAAGTTGTAAATATACATTAGGGATATTTTTAATAGTTTACGAGATATGAATTTTTAAAGTTGGTCCAATCAGAGTGCGCCGGAAAGCGTTGGAGCCGCCCACTCCGCGCCCTAGCAGGAGATGCCCGAAAAATAAAATTGATTGCGTAATAATATAATAAATAAAATTGACGGCTCTGAATCTTGCAACTTCAAATGTAACGCCGTACACTGCGATATCTCTACGGCTAGGGTGGGGAGTGGGCGGCTCTAACGCTTCTCCGCGCGCTCTGATTGGACCAAGTTAACAACTTTATATCTCGTAAACTATTAAAAATATCCCTAATGTATATTTGCAACTTTTGTTTGTAATGATCCCATCTACCTTAGAGTAGAGCCTGTTACACTTTATGAAATTCACCCTGTATATGTATAAACCCGCTGGACTATCAGAAACTGTGGTCACACTTGCGAACTCGTACGAACAAACGCAATGATTGACGTTATATCGTCGGTAAAAGAAGACGGAGGAAAATAAAAGGAACTAAGCGCAGCGATCGAAGCAAGATGGAGAACCGACCGTACGATCGTAAAATCACAAGATCGAAGAAGGAGGACGACATAAAATCGTTCCAATGATCAATGTCACCACTCCGATTTATCGTTATCGATCGATTCGACCTTTCATCCTAGATTTCCGCTCGTTAATTTTTACAAAAACGCATTTTTTTTAAATCGCTACAATGATATTCTGAATTACTAAAACGTACAAATTTACCGCTTAACCTCTTTCGCATTACCAACAAATTCTAAAAATCAATTAAATGTTGAAAAAATATTTTTATTTGCGAAATATTTGAAACAAAATAGTTTGAAAATCTGCATTGTTTTTTGGAAATTCGAAGCTCTCGCCTCGCGATCACGTATTTCGTTTCGTATTTCTTTCTCCTGCTATCTTCGTTATCATATTTCTTACGAGAAATACGAGCGAAAGAGCTGGAGAAGCGAGGCATTGCTCAAACGAGCATTTTCGAATCGTTCCTCGCGATTTTTGTTAGTCCCTCATTTTTTTTCGGATGGAATGCAAGATCGCGCGAGGATCCGAGGCCGCGGGAGGTGCACTGGAGGGGAATCCGATTCGCGCGCACGACGTTTCACATACATATACATAAATGTGTATATATAATCCGGTAGATAGCGAGAAAGCTTTCGTCGAGAAGCGTCGCGGGTGAAAGAGAGAAAGCGACTATAGTGCAGTACGCCGAGGGTTTATCGTTACAACGTTGCGCCTGTCTGCTCTGGTACTGTCGTATTCTACTGTACACGTCGAGTCTCTCCAGTAACGCTGTAGCATCGGAAAGAAAGAGAGAGAAAGAGAGAAAGAGAAAGAGAGAGCGAGAGGAGCCGAAGTCTATACGGGCTGCTCGCGGTTGCCCACTCAGTGGCTCGTAAGCCTTCGAGCCAATCGCATTGGCTGTGTACTCTTTCGTCGTTTCGCGCACTTTTTTCACGGTTTATCGTGCTTCTTTCTTCCCCAGTTTCCATCTCGATCCTCGGATTACACGAGATTTCGCATCGGCCCGATCCCACGCGTATACTGACACCGACGTCCAAAAAACGACGAAGACGCGATTAGAATTTTATCAATTCGTCAATTTTTATAAAGACGGTATACTTTTTATTAAAAACGTGTTGACAAATTAACACAATACAATATAAAAGTAGAATCGGATTATTAAATACGATAACTTTCGATTCATTTACAAAAAAAAAAAAAAAATAGAAAAAAGCTCGAAGCTTTTATATTTTTTAGATTTTCGAAAATTGTATTTTTTGTTTCGACTGCAATTGTACATTGCGGGTTTTTGCAGACCAACCTTATTTGGCGGTAGTGGTTGGTCTCTCTTCGCTTTTAATTGATCAATAAAAATTGCGCATCGCACCACTTACACAAACACACACAAACACACACACACAAACACACACACACATATATATATTGTATATTCTCGTACGTCTCTATACGCTCTGTTCGTCGAACGCTTATTGAAAAAATTGTATCCCCGTCACAGAGAGGATAATAGCTCGTATCGCGGTAATTAGAGTCGATCAAATCGAGAGAGAGAGAGAGGGAGAGACGGCCATCAATCTTTCCCGCAGTGTTTATCGCCTTCAATCGGTTTCTCATCGCTAATGACATAATTGGCAACGACACGAGACGCCCGCGAATCGATGAAAGCTCGCGATGCGTTTTTCCCGCGTATTAATCACGAACGAATCACCGTGAAAGATCTCCCCACATTTTACAATTATTCGTGCAATCGTTATCCTTAACGCGATCTTCAAACAACGATTTTCTACAAAACACGATATGAAAAAAATCGTTTAAAATCAAGAATCTAAATGGATAGTGACAACAAAAATCATGTAAACTCAGAATTCGATCCGTTGGGTTTATTCTCGAACGTAAATCACGCGAGGCGAGAACGTATCGATAATTTATGAAAATTCGAGATATAACATAAAAATACGCGATATCGTTGATTAAATTCTGTTTCATAATTGAGATTTGTGAGCTGATTATAATTCGATATATCTATATACATATATAAGTTGTAAAGATTTGATGTACACATGCGAGTATTTATCTACGGATGTAGAATAGACACATCATCAGCTCGTAAATAATCCAATCTACATACATATACATATGTAGATATAGGAATAATCATAAACGTCGGTCGATCGCGCGAGAGCATTCGAAAAGTAACCCTTTCCAGACAGCGTGCCGCGCAGGTGGTAACCCAAGGCCCATTTGACGAGAGAAACACATATCACCACGCACACACGATTGAATTCGAACACGTTCGCGCTGCTGCTGGTGGGGACCGAATAGTCTCGGAGTCGTGGCGCGAGCGCAGTTCTTTCACACACGAAAAATCGCGACGCATCGAAGAGCACGCTGACTCCGCGTTGACGCAAGCTCCCAAGATCGGTTAACTCGTCGTTCGTCCTTTAGGAAAGAAATTAAATTGCGACAAAGCTAAAATCCTTCGAATAATCAATTTTTGTTTAAAACAGTGAACGCGAGACAGAGAGAGAGGGACGTGAAACTTCCGGTTTAGCGTGATCGACGATACTCGCGGTGATTAAAACGATCTTACACAGACTGTAATAAAAAACGGGAGGAAAGGACACAGTGCGCGTCGATTCTTTTGGAAAGTGCGACGATCCCGATAAACGGATTAGGGATTAACGTTACGTAAAACAAAATGGCAACGGAAGCTTTGAGAGAGAGGCTCTCGAGCAAGCTTCATCTGACGACAAAAACCGTCGGTGAGGAAAGAATTCGCAGGGCGAAGGAGAAGGACGAGGATGTAGCTATATTCAGCATGTTTCCAATGGAGGGCGATCCAAAATTTCGATGCTGCATGGGCAAAGATTGCGCCATTGGCGATCCCAAAAAAGCCGATCCAGGTGATAAATCGACAGTGACAATAATAGTATTAAAACATAAAACAAGAAAAAAAGCTTTATCTTTATCCTGCGTTGTCGAATTTAAATTTACCGACTCGTGTACGTAAGAAGGTTTCTTTTCTATATCAATTTTGTTGTTTATCGTGTAACGAGCGTGCTTACAGTGACGCGATAGTACGTATCCTTACGCGAAGCTGACGTTGTAAGGGTCCATTCGTGAATTGCTTTGAGGTCAGACTCGTCGCGGCCGATAGGATGTGGGCCGAGGTGGTATAAATATATATATACATTAAATATACAATGTCACACTCTCTCGATGCCCGGTACATATATATGGTAGAAGCACGCGACTTTAACCGGTTCCAGAAGCACCAGGCACGACTGAATAAACGCGCGAGAGAGCTCACACGAGAAATCGTTTCATAGACTCGTAACCTTATCGGGCGAATATACCGAGCACGGCCAGCATTGCTCATGTTGCCCCGATCGCGTTCACCTGTGTACCCTGCACTCAGCTAAACGAACTCGCTAATTACCTTCGATTACCGATGTGCATTCGCGTACCTCACGGTTTGCCCTCTGCTATACATACCTGTGTACCCAATCAACGTATCTACATAGATCGTAATTCCGAACGATATATTGAAGAGATATAAATTTGCAAAAGTGGCTTATCGCGCGATTGTTTTATACGTTAAACGACGCAGGATACGCCCTTTTTCGACCTTTATCGGTCGATCGACGTATACATAGTTTCGTTACACGCATTAATAATCGCAATCGATAACTGCCACGACCTACCCCTACGACCTTTTCATTTCGTCCCTCGTATCTTGCCAATATTCTGTCAACGTGTCGAGAATTAATTCAAAGTTTATGATTTGTGAATATAATTAAAGTATAATTTTATTAAACGATAAAATATACGTATAAAAAAACTCTAAACGTATAAAATTACCGTACAATTTTATAAATATTATTTATTTATATGTTTGTAAATAAATAAATTTTTACAATACTTATAATTTTATAAATTAAAATATATGAATATAATTAAAGTCGCGGGTACGATAATTTTAGTTCTCAATACTTTTTTGTTCCTCGTTGATTGTCGTCGGGCAAAGAATATTTTCCTTTTATAATTACGAGCATCGACTTTAATTCATTTTGAGAATTTTGTGAAAAATTATAATTTCCCTCGAGCATTTGACGATGCGCATACGTTCGTATATTTCCAAGAAGCACTTTGCTCTCCTCGAATCCTGATACGAAACTCGTGCTCGTACAGCGGTGTATTCTCGTCACAGAGAACACACGTATTCACCCTCCTTAATAGCTTCAACTCGGAGATACGTATACACTCTTGTGTATGCTCATACGTTTATATATAGATATATGTCATAGCCGACGTATAGGGAGATGAGCTTTATATACCTTCTCGTAGGTCAAGAAAGTTTTTGGCTCCGAACGGCCCACCTCGATGCGAAATATAAAGATACATACATATACATACATATACTTATGTGTATACATATATATACATATGTATCCTTATATTTAGAAATGACGCAGTCCAGTGCCCTAAGCTTCGCCTGGGGCCTGCGTAAAATCCAGGACCCTCGTGCGAGCAATTTCGTTTCACGCTCACGCACACAAATTTCTATGTATATAAATACATTTATATCGATATATGTGTATATAGAGGTATACAATCAACAGAGTCACCTAAACGAGACTCGTTGTCTCTTGGTCTCGCGATCGTTAAGTCCGTATCGTTGTTGATTCTTCCGTGCCACAGTGATTTAACAAAGCAACGTGTATTTCACTAATTTAAACACATAATAATAGTAATATATTAATTATATATTATTATTATTTTATACATATATAAAATTAATATATTATTATATTATAATATAATATAATAATATAATGATAATAATAATAATCATAGTAGATTATTATTATAATATAATATTAAATTAAATTATAATAATATATAATATAATAATATATATATATTATATTATTATATTAATATATTAATATAATATCTATTATAATAATAATGATAATAATATATAATTATATTATATATTATTATAATTTAATTTAATATTATACATATATATATGTATATTATATATATATATATATATAAATGTATTCAGTATCGTTCTGGATAATGTCGCTGGTCTCGAATTAAAAAAGCCTCGCCACTGGGCAGAATCGTAGGAGCGAGGGGGGAGGGATACACGCATGCACACACAAACACGTGAGAGAGGACTTGGAGGTTGCCACATCAGTTGCCTTGGACCATCCGCTAAGCTCTCCTGCGTTTATATACATATACGGACGTGTCGTGAACGCAAACCACCGTGACGTCAGTTCTCGCCGGTCCTATCCTGAGTCACACGTGTATAGCGAGAAAGAGATAAGTGCGGTTGTCCGTGTCATCTCGATTATTCGACGAAATCACGAAAACGAAAATTCATACACAATGTCGCAACGGTGGAATGTTAGATTTCCATTAGTAACTCTTTTCGATTTAATATTCTGCAGGTTTACAGGTTTTTTTTTTTTTGCAAAATTCGATTTTTTTTATGAATAGGAAAAGGAATCGAGGCTTATCTGGCTGTAAGTATTGCGGGCGAACGAACGATTAGTCTTCTGTCTATATATATAGACAGGAGACTAATAGACAGGAGTCTAATAGACGGGAGTCTATATATATAGACAGGAGACTAATCGTTCGTTCGCCCGCAATATTTACAGTCAGATAAGCCTCCATTCCTTTTCCTATTGATAACAAAAATTTAATTTGGCTAAAAACCTGTAAATCAAATCACAATTCGTATATATATATATATATATATACGAATTGTGATTTTTTCGGACAAGTGCGAACCTGGAACGAAGATAACTCAACGGTCTTCATTCTCGATGGGAATTAAGTTTTGAAAAAAGTTCAATCAACGATCGATCGATCATCAAAATTTATTTCAATCGAATTTACGAATTTCGGGTTATAAAATTAATGAAATTTAGCAATTATCTACATTTCGATCATTTATAAAAATGTACGATCAAAATTCAATCAACGGTCGATCGATCATCAAAATTGATTTCAATCGAATTTCGGATTATAAAATTAACGAAATCTATAATTTACCTATTTTTCGATGATTTCAAAAAATTGTACGTTTATTGTTAAATAATTAGAGATTCATACGATTGTCATGAAACCTGGCGGATATTTTTCATGTACGTACGACGAGAGCGATTGTCAAGGCGATTGTGTAATGGAGGTAAAACAAAACAAAATGGCGAAATCGTGTATAAAAATATACGCGAATGCGGATATCAGGATGAACATACAAATGTGAATTTTATACGTACGCGAGGTAACGTCGATGTCGATTTTACGTTGTCCGTCGATCGCCTCGAGTCTCCACGACGGGACTTAGATCATCGTTTCGAATACGCGACGTATATAAACGCACACGTACGCTCGGACGTGCGAGAACCCGGGGAACCGGTAATAATTTGTTGTTCCGTCGAGCGGGATGAAGATATGACTTTGGCGAGTAAGAATACTCGTGAAAAGGAGTCGAAGAGACAAGAGAGTGAGAAATAATACTCGTCCCGAAAAAGGATAAAAAGAACGCCCACGAAAGCCACGACCTTGTGAGTCATAAAGTCGAATATCCCGTCATTCGGACGTTGTCGAACGTACGTTTCGCCGATGTTAATTACACGCCAAATTAATCGACTCCTCGCTGTAGGCCAGGGTTTGCATTAATTCGACCCACGGAAATTAAATGACGTCGGGATCAAACGAATCGCATCGATGCGACAAATTATTTTTCAAAAAGTCGATCAATTCATCTTTACTAACCGAAGAAAGTTTATAAATCAATAAATTTGATATCAATTTGGAAAAATTGCTAATTCAATAGCGAGAAAATTATGTTTTATTTTTCATTGAAATTTTGATTTTTTAATCCAACTTACGATTAAAGCGGGTAAACAGGAAGTGAGATTTAGTTACTCGACGATTTTCTCTCGACTTTCGTTTTACAACGTTGACGGAGCACTCGTATCGGTTTAACGTCCAAACCATTCCACAGCAAAATGATTAAATCTCGTAGGCTAATCCTCCGAGTAGCGTAGAAGTCCTTTTCCTCGATGTATATATCTACTGTCTAATCTGCTGTCAGACGCTGGAGAGATTTAAGAGCATATGGCGCTATGAGTGTGTATGCACCGTACGAAGAAGAAGAAAAATGTTGCGGTTGACTTTACGTTCGCTGGCGGTAAATATATGACGTAAAATTTTCTCCAGCCATTCCAGTCACTCGTGTACCAATCATCGTTATTATTACAAGAAAATATTGTTTAAACTCCTCGCTTTAAAAGCATCAAAAATATCCTTTGAAAAATTGTTTTTATATTGACCGATCGTTAAAAATTTAGAAATTGTTTTCAAAATACGATTTTTCTTCTCGTATCTTTAATTCGCTTAACCTAGGTAATGATATAAGAAGACAAATTTAATATAGTAACGAGCCATGGAGTTGTCCGGCGATTAGGCTGACACAGCGTGACAACTAAGACCGAAAATGGTCGAGGTCTTAGCTCGGTATAGAATAGTGAGAAAAATGATGAATTGTCTGCATTGACCGAGGCTATATACAGTGGCCGCCCACCGAGCTTCGTGAATGACGTACCTACTCTCGATTATCATAACCCGTTGATGGAAGAAGTCCCACGCTCGCATGGTACAGGGGAATAAGAATTATATATATACGTACAAAGCATACAATTTCAATCCATCAATAAGAATGTCTTTCGTGCTCATTGGAAATACTCGATGGTCGACAAACTGCATAACTCAAATGCACTTTGTCACTAAATTTTATTTTCCGACGAGATGTTTTTAATTAATTGAAAAAAATGTATTTAATTATAATTATTTATCTATTTTTTATTTATTCTTACATCGTGTCTTTCGAATGTTTAATTTTTCCTGGCAATAATTTTAAGAATACGAAACGATTGAACGATTTAAATTGATTAGTTTATCGTAATTAAACGCATGGGGAAAATAAAATATGGAGGGGTTCGTGGTGACCGCAATTTTGCAACGAGAGGTCAAATTTCGGGATGCTTATAAATTTCGTGGCACACAGAGCGAGAGTCTCGCTTCGCGGACCTATATAACGTCAATTTGAGATTCTTTTTTTTCTTCTTATTTTTAAGTCCGTAACGAGAGAAAGAGTCCGGTCGAACGAGTCTCTTTTACCTTTTGCTTCTTCGCGGAGAGCCCCTGAGCCGCAAATTCGGGTCAATCGGATACCGCCGAGTCTCTCTCTCTCTCTCTCTACGTTTTCTCGTATAAACCGTGTGCACTTGCCCCGGAGATAAGAAGAACACGGTGGAAAAAGACCCGAGGGAAAGACAGAGAGAGAAAGAACGAAACAGAAACGAGTAACTGCGTCGTGCGATTTATCGAGCCAAGAGCCAAGAAGCAAGGAGACACGAGAAACAGCTTTGACATCGAATAAAAAAAAAATCCGAGATATTTGCAGATTTGTTCATCTCGAGGTAGTTACGCAACGGTAGAGAGAATATTTGACGCGTCGACGTATTTTCTTCATAACGACCGCGTGGGTTAGATTGATCTACGATATTTCCTTATCAATGTCAACGTAATTGATTGAATTCAATTTATTATTGTAATTAAATTGCAGTTGGTACGAACGACTCTAAAGTGTTTTGCTAATTTCGTAGCGATATTTGCTGCGTTGATTAAACACGGTTGATTAAGTTCGAGCGAATCGCGTTTATATAAGAAACAAAAATGATTTTGAAACAAGAGTTTTTAATTATTCGATTTATTTTGTTCAATCGAAAGACAAATATTGATGCATCGATTTTATTTTATTTGTTCAAAATTATCGTTGTCGAATATCGTGTACAAAAGGCATTGCGCGAATACGAGTCAGCAACGATTAGCGGTGCTTGCGAGAAATACGACGTGCCGTCGATCCGGCGCCTCACGCGAGCTCCGAAGTACCTCCTCGAGAAAACGTTTGGATATTCCCATGTCCCGGAAATGATTTGCTGTTAGAAATTTCCATGAGAATCTGGGTCTCCTAAAAAAGATAGAAAATCGTTCCAATGGTAACCCAGATTTACACTGACGTAGAAAATAATGTAATTTATAGGTTCAACGTTGGTGACGAATTTTGGAATCGAATATTTGCAATTTCAAGACTGATCGAACAATTTTTGTACGAACGACGAATTTATTATTCCTCTAACAATTTTCGTTAGACATAAGTAATTGATTGAATTCAATTTATTATTGTAATTAAATTGCAGTTGGTACGAACGACTCTAAAGTGTTTTGCTAATTTCGTAGCGATATTTGCTGGGTTGATGCCGCGTTCGAGCGAATCGCGTTTATATAAAAAAAAAACGATTTTGAAACAAGAGTTTTTAATTATTCAAGTAATCATAGCGGAGGTGAACTAACGATCGTTTAATTAAATTTCTTGTCTTTTTTTTGCTTCAGGTACCAAGAAGATGGAGTACAAGACCAGGCAGTGGCACGAGAAGTGTTTCTGTTGCGTCGTTTGCAAGAATCCAATCGGTACGAAGAGCTTCATACCGCGCGAGCAGGAGATCTACTGCGCCGGATGTTACGAGGACAAGTTTGCCACTCGTTGCGTTAAGTGTAACAAGGTGAGACAATTTGCACAGTCATATCCGATTTTTCAAAAAATTATTATCACCAGGTCGTTCAGTTCATTTTATTGTTTCGAGAGAATAAAAATGAGAAGTTATTTGGTAATATTGTCATCTTTTTTGTTTACAATTTTATAACAGATTATCACCAGCGGCGGCGTGACGTACAAGAACGAACCCTGGCACAGGGATTGCTTCACTTGCAGCAATTGCAACAATTCACTCGCTGGACAACGATTCACGTCTCGTGACGACAAGCCATACTGCGCCGAGTGCTTCGGCGAATTGTTCGCCAAAAGATGTACCGCATGCACGAAGCCGATTACTGGTAAATGATTATTATCACTAAGTTGATCGTCGATCAAATATCTTCTTACATTTTCGCACTTTTTAATCAAATATCGATATTGCGATTTACATCGAATCAATTAAACAAAGATGTTAAACTGCATGGAAGTTAATTAGAAAAATTGAAAGAAAATTCTTTGGTAAAACATGGTAGGATCGATCAGTTGGGTAGAAAGATTGATTTTACATTTCGAAGTGATTAATAATTTGTCAATCGTCCAACAGGAATCGGCGGCACGCGCTTCATCTCGTTTGAAGACAGGCACTGGCATAACAATTGCTTCATATGCGCCGGTTGCAATACGTCTTTGGTAGGACGCGGATTCATAACCGACGGTGACGACATCATCTGTCCCGAGTGCGCCAAGCAGAAGCTCTCGGAATGAGTGCCCGAGAGGTAATCAGGAAGATCGCAGAGTGTAAGAGAGCCAAGGGAGTCGAAGAATTCAGCAAGGAGAAGAGGAAGAGAAAGGGAGTGCGTGTGTGTATTGTGAGGAGAACGGATGAGGAGAGGAAGAAGAGAGAGAGAGAGAGAAAGAGAGCGAGAGAGAGAGAGAGAGAGAGACAGGGGTTGAAAGATAAGAGAGAACAGAGAAGAATAATCAATCGGTCGATTCATATATTCATCGGAATCAATGAGCCATAATAATATCGCTGAGACATTGCCGAGTCGGTCATATTTTAATTCATCTCCTGTCCATTTTTCTTCTTTCGTTCCTCAACCCTCTCGAGCTGCCGCGGTAGATCGTACAGCGAACATAGTCATTTGTTATTTCGACTTCTTTCTCACCGTACTAGCCACATATATATACAAAATATATGTATCATTAGGTCGTAAGGATCGATCGTACGGATCGAGGAGATGAATCGCTGATCGACGATCCGTACGATCGATCCAACCGGTCGATCTATGTATAAACGACTAAACGAGACGATAAGAAATGACTAAAAATTCGAATAACTATCCTCGACCACCTCGATACTCGTTAATCAACGAGACGAAACGCGCAGATGCCTTAAGTAAAATGAAACAAATGAACAAACAAACGAAGAAAAAAACATAATAGAAAAAAAAGAAACATTCGAGAATATCGTGTCGAAGAATCAAATCGCTTCATATATATAAATAAATAAATAAATATTATTATTATATATATTAGAATATGATTGAAAGCGTTGAGTCGATTAGAACGAACGGAGAAGCGTTAAACTCCTCGTGATGTTATTAATGTTATTATATTCTCATCTATTCTTTGTTTTGCTTTTTATTATTTACGCGGTGGAAAAAAGTGAGCGCGTACAGCCGCGATTGTACGAAGCGCGTTGTGTTGCCACGGAGGTAAAATTTATAATATTCGTTGTCGCAAGAAGAACAGAAAAAAAAAATGAAAACAATAACGAAGAATCCTACTCGTATTGTCGAAAATAAATTTCTTATATATACACATTATATAATTGTTATATTTTTATCGAACTGGCGTGAGAAAAATCCATATACACGAACACAGAAAGGGATACGGACACATACACGAACCCGTGATACTCTCTCTCTCTCTCTCTCTCTCTCTTTTATTTTCTCTCTCTCTCTCTCTCTCTCTCTCTCTGTCATTCACTCTATCATTATATGGACACATATATGAGTGCATAAATAGATATATGTGTCTATATATTACGAATCAGATGAAGTATAAAGTGCGCCCATCGTCGCATAAGATTTTGTCGCGAATTAAGAACTAAATTGCGCGAGCTTGAACGATCGCTTTCATGAATTTTTGTGCTGTTTATATCCATGAAGGTGTTTATCGTAAAGCCGAAAAATAGAGCGTTTTTCTAGTGCATACATATATATATATATATATATATACACACACATACATACATACATAAACACGCACTCCCGTGCTCACGTATAACACGCATACACTGACACATACACGCGCACACATACGACCGTTTGATACGCAAGCGCACGCGATCGAGCGCTCTACGCGCCGGCACGTGCGCGCCGCCCATCAACGCGTCCACCATACACACCATATCCCTACAAACGTACCAATACACATACCTACACCTCGCACCACCAGTTGCGCGCCGGTCGAGCTCCGAGCCGATTCTCCCACTCACTTTATGCGCGAACACGCGCGAACGTAGACGCATGGGCGCCACACGGGTGAATAAGTGAACAAGAAAAAAAAATCACAAAGCTAAAACGATAAAAAAAAAAGAAAACAAAACATTGTGGCCTTATTCAGATGAGTAAATACGAGTATAACTAACGTTTTAAATAATATATATATATTGTTATATATAGAACATTGTATGAATTTTTAACATCGCGACAAAAAACAAATTGCCTACGACGCGTGATTGCGGATCGCGCGAGAAAGAAACCTGAGAACATAGATATACATATATATGTTTGTTTATAAAAGCGTCTGTGTGTGTGTGTGGAAAAAGAAAAACGATGAAACCGAAACGACGAATAACATGACCAAAATTGTTGGAGACGCTCGCTACCATATATTTATATATATGTTCTTTTCATATCACTCACCCAACTAATCGTCTTAATTAGTAACCGAGATATGAGAGAGAAGAACAAAAACGTTGATTCTTTACTCGGCGCATCACATTTTATCACGCTGTAAAACCGATGATTCAAATAAATGTAATTATTTAGGTGAGCGTTATTCATTTGACGCAGTTGGTGACCAAATATGGGAAATAATTGATTTTTACAACAGATTTTGATTGGATGAAATATCTGTGATCGAACTTTTTCCACCGTGTGTTGTTGCGTTGAAGAATTTTCAGATTGGGCGTTGATTATTATATTGTAATAATATACTATTGATTACAATATTATTATAATATAATATTAATATATTATTATAATTATTATTATATTTTATATTATTATATTATTATGATATAATATATAATAATATTATATTATTATGTCGTAATATATCATATTATATCATAATAATATAATAATATTATATTATTATGATATAATATAATATATAATAATATAATAATATAAACATTATTATATTATTATGCTATAATATAATAATAATATTGTCGAAAGTTATATTATTATGATATAATATCATGATAATATATAATATAATAATATAATATAATAATAACATATATTATATTATTATGATATAATATATCATAATAATATAATATATGTTATTATTATATTATATTATTATTATTATTATATTATATATTATATTATTATGATATATTATATCATAATAATATAATATATATTATATTATTATGATATAATATATAATAATATCATAATATAAACATTATTATATTATTATGCAATAATATAATAATAATATTGTCGAAAGTTCGTAGTATCAGTAACTTTCGTCGGTAAATATTCGATCGGATTTTCTAGCAACAAATTATTATCGAATTTCGATGTCGTTACCCCGGAGCGACGTCGTGAATTGTTAATTGATTACAGTTCAATTAACCTCTCTACGAGACCATCGTAGGATTTAGTAGAACACTGTTTACCCCAAAAGCTAAATTGCTCGTGCTTTTCTTCTCTTGAATTTGCTCGCGCGAACTACCCCTTGCGATCGTCGAGTCGGTAACGAAGTTCATCATCTGACCGTAGGATGGCGCTCGTGTGCTTTTTTCCAGTTTTACCCTTGCAGTGCGGGATGCACGGTGAAAACAGCTGTTCGAGTATCAATATGGCGGTCGGACCACGCGTAGTTACAAGTTCCGGGACGTTTGACGTTCCTGTTTCAATCGCCCAAAGTCTCTCGGTAATTACATCATTGTTGATTACAACGTTAGCGATTAAACGAGGTTAAAGATCCGCGGATTAATGTGCTGGTGTAATAAAACATGTGGTGTCGCGCATTCATCATTATACGAATCAAATCGCGACCCGATGTCGTAGCTGAATGGATATCTCGTGTGTTTTTCTAACTGACAGTCTTGTTTTTGATAAACTCAGTGAAAGTGTAGCGCAATTCAATAAAAACTTGATGGATCCGGAAACCTGTATCGACACTGTACGTACTCCAACGTTTATTTTCATAAAATTATCACCATTTCGTGTCAATTTTTGTCAGGAATTTACCGGATGTAAATATTGTGCAATTCTCATCTGTTGATGTCGAAAACGATCGGCGATAATGATGCGTAGAGATTATGAACTTTTGGCCCATACGTATTTTCAAATAAACATGATAGATAAATGTGTATACGTATAAAGGTGTAATATGAGATATTCTAGCCCGACTCAATTTACTTCTAGTCAACCTTGCGATTATTTTCACATTTTTCTAAAGTTCAGCTTCGAGCTATAATTTCCTATAAAGTCAATATTTTTTTAATAACAGGGTGGATCCAATTCTCAATAATAATAAGAGTAATACAATAATACAAGAATAGTAACGATACACCTAATGTGTGTAACATATATGTATGTTCATTTAATAAGTTATGATCAAACCTGACTTTGCACGAGGAAACCAACAGTGATTGATCACTTTATCGCTTTAATTATCTCGTTAAATGGTTCATTCAATGTTTTCATCTTTTGCTTAATTATCAATTCGTATCAGCTGTGGAGATTTTCTCATACAAATTATTAATCCCAATTAACGTTGGCAGGTGATGCAACGATGATATTTGTGTCATTGCTGCTACAGGATTTCTTTTACGACCAATTCGAAACAAAAATGAAATTCGATTTCATTGCTCCCTTCAGGGAATAAAAATAAAAATAAAATAGCAGACTCTCCTATCTATTATTGTCTCGAATCGATTGGTCGTGACTTTCGTTGGATGCATAACATCGGGCCTCGTCTTGAACGGGTACTCGCCTTACACAGAGTACCTGGCTAAAAGTTCACCGAGTTTCTCGCTTCTCTGCTTTTCTCCATTGAGATTCAACTCGCAGAGTGCAAAGTTTGTTACGTGACGGATTTGCATTTGATGAATTCTGCAAACATCGAATCGATCGTAGCGCATTCATCCTTTCGAGCAGAGGGAGCCTGCTAGTTCGTACGAAGCCCATTGTGACGAGAATTTATATAGGTATATATATGTTTGTATGGCTATGTACGTGCGTGTATAGGGATGCACGCGCAGAGTCTACGAAGTATGCCTGTGATTCAGTCTTAACGAACCAAATGTCGACGCTTCAATGCGCCCACTTTTACTACTTTTAGCATTGCCACTTTCCTCAGCCATTTGGCTTTGCCTACACATAAACTTGGAAGTATGTATAAACTTGCGTTATTCGATGGTACCAGCAAGACTCGAAATTAGCTTTATTACATTCAGCACTTATTACTAGCTAATAACTCACCCTTTATACGAGCAGAAAATAACTTTCAAATACGCAATAGAAATTTATAAACTGTTTAACTAAAATAATTATTATTTTTCATTTATTTCGAAATCAGAAGAGGAAGAAACGTGAACATTCAGAGACAAAAGGTCACGCTACATGAACCGAATGAATTATTGTTTCATATTTCTTAGTTTTATTAACTCCGTACTTCCTTTTCGTCTTTTTCATTCGTTTTTTCTACTCAGCCTCGATCAGGAGTCTTATAATATAATAAAATACAATCAGTTTAGCTTGACAACGTAGGACAAGCTAAACTTGTCCTACGTACTTCCAGTTTCGAAGCAGAGAATAACTTTCAAATACGCAATAGAAATTTATAAACTGTTTAACTAAAATAATTATTATTTTTCATTTATTCATAAATCAAAAGAGGAGGAAACGTGAACATTGCAGAGACAAAAGGTCACGCTACATCAGCCGAATGAATTATTGTTTCAAATTTCTTAGTTTTATTAACTCCGTACTTCCTTTTCGTCTTTTTCATTCGTTTTTCTACTCAGCCTCGATCAGGAGTCTTGTAATATAATAAAATACAATCAGTTTAGCTTGACAAGCTAAACTTGTCCTACGTACTTCCAGTTTCGAAGCAGAGAATAACTTTTAAGTACGCGATACAACATTTATCAACTGTATAATTAAAATAATAATTATTTTTCATTTATTTCTAGATAAGAAGACGAGAAAACATGAATATTTCAGAGACAAAAGCTCACGCTATATCAGCCGAATGAATTACTGTTTCAAATTTCTTAGTTTTATTAACTCCGTTCTTCCTTTTCATCTTTTTCATTCGTTTTTTCTACTCAGCCTCGATCAGGAGTCTTATAATATAATCAAATACAACCAGTTTAGCTTGACAACGTAGGACAAGCTAAACTTGTCCTACGTACTTCCAGTTTCGTTGCGTTTCTGAAACTCGGCGCAGTATTAAATCTCCGTGTGTCCCGTAGACAACGAAACGATCGATCGATAACAATCTTATCATCCGATATAGTCTCTGTTAGGGAGGATCAGCTCCGTCAGTTCGAAATCCCATTAAAGACGATCAGTTTGACGTATATGTCTCCCTCCCTCTCTCTCTTACTCCCGTGTTTCTAAAGGCCTGCTGCCAGCATGCATCTATATATCCACAGGCTTCTCTCGTTTTCTTCGTATATCGATCTTCACCCTCACGCATACGGCTATTGTTGGATTACCAGGATACATTAAACTCTCTAAAGCTCTTTTTTTTCTCGCCGCCACTTGATGGCTGACAGAGATACGAGCAATACGTGAGAATTTTTAGAAGTGCTTCTCTTCCTCTTTTTCCCTGTCTTCCTTCCACTTTTCCGTTAAACCGGACGTGGCATAGTTACTCGTCTTAATTAAACGTTCGGACCCGCAAATTTTCTCGTTCACAAAAGCTCTTCACACGGCGGATATAGGTAGGAAAAAAAGTTCTTCACCCTCTGCGGCACACACACGGGGTGGGAGGAGAATAAAGAGAGAGAGAGAGAGAGAGAGAGAGAGAGAGAGAGAGAGAGAGAGAGAGAGAGAGAGAGAGAGAGAGAAGGCAAACTGCGAAGTTTGACCCGGTCGAGAAATTCTTGAGTCGGCATAGCGCAAGGACTTGTAATCCTGCAGCATTTCCGAGGATTATGTAATTCCCGCAGCAGTCTCGCGATGCGGAGTAAAATAAAAAAAACACACTCACACATACACATGCCCACATGCATGAACAAGGATTTGAAAAAAAACATTTTTTTTAAAGAAAAGAAAAGAAAAAAATGAGAGGAGTCTCGCGTTTAACTCGAACGTACAACGTTTCTTAGCGTTTGCTTTTCTTTTTTATCCCCGTTCGCGGCCCCTTCGGTAGCCTGCCGGCTTTGCAACTCCGGTCGAGCTTTTAATTAAAACCTCGCAAGAACGAAAGGAACGCGATAATAAGTTTATCTTTATACGGCGCTAACACGCGTCGTTACTTCGCGGTGTTCGAGAATGTCGTAACGGCCTTATAAGACTTTTGGCAATTTTTGCACATCCAATTCGCTCTATCTTCTTGACAACGTGCACTCGTATAATATTTCCATTTTTATCATTTCGAGATAACTCGTAGGATTTTCGGTCGAAGATGCAATCTTTTGCCGAATAGGGAAATACGATTTTATTCATTTGACACGGAAATACGAGACGTCGAGCAATCTCCAGACGGTTTTCGCGAAACGAATAAATATAAAGCAGGAGTACTTTGTATGTATTGTATATATTGAAATGTATAGCAGGTGATCTATATATATATATATATATATATATATATATATATATATATATATATATATATATATATTCTCGTCTTACTCGCATGCAAGACTCGAAATCCGTCACTATTCGACGGAACAGAATCAATAAGCGAATCGTCGAATGTTCTCCGATCTTTCGTGCTTGGAGAGCCAGGTATACATATATATTCAGGTATTCATGCATGATGTACCTGCATCGAGCCAGGATGCAGGACGTCCTTTCCTTATTAATCATGATGATTCTCTAATTTATCGTTCAAAAAGAGTGTTACGTAATAATCAGGAAGACACCGAAAATACCCAGGTCGTTGGCGTCAGGACAAGTACAATGATTTTTTAAAAATTGTCCTGTGATGAAAATTAGCCGAGATATTAATTCTCAAAGTTTGAAAGTTTGAGCTTCAGGTAATAATGGAATCGAATGGATTTTTTTTTCAAGTTTGTCACTTTTTATTTTATCGATATTGACAAAATCATTGTTAATAAACTAACGACGAGTCGGTAAGAGAAAAAAAAATTTTGTCACTAAACCAGAATAGAACGACAATTTACAATAATTGTTTCTAAAGAGGAAAGGTTCTTATTTGATAGACACGTTGAATTCTTTTACCGATCGAAAATCTATTCAACTATTCATACATGATGTACCTGCATTGAGCCAGTTTGCAGGGCGCC
Source organism: Netelia fuscicornis (assembly GCA_946811545.1). NCBI lineage: Eukaryota > Metazoa > Arthropoda > Insecta > Hymenoptera > Ichneumonidae > Netelia > Netelia fuscicornis. The sequence goes on along the minus strand of OX328012.1, from coordinate 11,505,574 downwards.
CTTTCCTTATTAATCGTGTTGATTCTTTAATTTATCGTTCAAAAAGAGTGTTACGTAATAATCACGAAGACACCGAAAATACCCAGGTCGTTGGCATCAGGACAACTACAATGATTTTTTTTAAATTGTCCTGCGTTGGAAATTAGCCGAGATATTAATTCTCAAAGTTTGAAAGTTTGAGCTTCGGTAACAATGGAATCGAATGGATTATTATTAAGTTTGTCACTTTTTATTTTATCGATATTGACAAAATCGAGTTAATAATGAATTTAATAATTTCACTCTTGTTAAGAGAAAACAATTTTTTGTCACTAAACCAGAACAGAACAACAATTTACAATAATTGTTTCTAAAGAGGAAAGGTTCTTATTTGATAGACACGTTGAATTCTTTTACCGATGGAAAATCTATAATTTAACGACATACACGCGCACACAGCCGGAAACTAGTCTCGTCGAAATCTCCGAGTGTGCCTTTAAATAATCGAGAGCTTGAATCCGATCGTTTGACTGAGTTCGATCGAAACGGTCAAGTACATTTACCATCAATTCGGAATTGCGAACTTGCACGTACCTACCAACTCCGATGCCTTTTCCATTGATCCCGATACATCGAGGAATCCGCTTTATTGGTATGTATATCGTGACACAAAAGACGATTCTAGGATTCTGGCTAATTCCGATAAAAGTCCTTTGGATTTCGCAAACTCTTGTATCCTCGGAACATCTTCCATGGTTCTTCTTATTGGGCAATTTGAACATCTTACGAACGTTACGTAACATTCTCGATTTTCCTTTTGTCATCCACTTTGGAACATGTTCAAGGTTCGAAATAAAGAAAACTTCTTTCGAAGAATTCGTAATTATCAAGGCGAAAGATTGTTACGAACGAACTGCCCTTACTCGTTCGCTCAATCGTAAACAGCAATTTTACGAATTACTTTCTTTCTTTCGATTTAACGAGAACGTCGAATACATCGTAAATATGACAAATTTACATTCCCGGGGCTTCATCGTTCTCGTGTGATAATGAAATTAAGGGCTACCGAATTACGATCGGTCTTCTCGAATAGCCGTTGCTCGATTGCAACATCAAACCGCTGTAAATTCTCCGGCGTGTAAGCCAATATTGGAGGGAAACAGAGAAAGCTGGAGACGTCCAGCCATTTGCGGCTGGTCGTTCGCTTCTAACTATACATACATCCATATACATATATGTATGTAGAGACATTAGATTGAGAGATGCGCCAAGCGAAGCGTTACACAGAACTGTACGACACTGATCTCTCGCTAAGCCCCCCGATATATATACGAGTGTCCAACTGGCGAGCGGCTTGTCGCCGTTGGGTGCGCTCGTTTCCCCGTAGTACGCTTCTGGACCTGATGTCGCTTGCCACCGGGGAGCCTCTCTCGTCCTCTCCTCTTTGACGACATCGTAAAAGTGCATTTTACCACGCGATTCGGCTCTCCGATTTCCAACCTCCCTTCTACTCCTTCCCCGATTCTTTCTCACCAATCCTGGCGTTGTTGCATCTCCAGCATCCTGCGTCACTTTCCGTTGGTCCATGCACCATCTCTTTTCCACGGTTACTGCGTCCCCCTCTTTCTCTCTCTCGCTCTCTTTTTCGGTGCATCTGCGACAATGTCCTCGTTCAACATTCTCCCTCCCAACGATCACAGTAAAGCTGGCTTACATTACCATACTACAATAGTGAAATGCAGAGAGTCGGTATGAAAGATTTTCCGTACTCTTTATCCTCTCCCTCTCTCCTTCTCTCTTTGCCGAACGTATCGTATACCCTTATCCATCTACTTCTTCCTATATCCCTATTTTCATGACTCCAAGGTTGTCAGCTGTGGAAACTTTTGTAAAAATGTATATGTATATGGCATAGGTGCAAGCCCACAGAATTCTCTCACGTCTCGAGGCGATGAGAATAGTGACATGCACGAAAGCAGAAGTTTCGTTATATTCTCTAAGTTCGTCATTCACCAAAACCATGTCCTTCGAAAAGTATGTTTAAATGTGTATATAGAATCGTATGGACGAGTAGCAACGTGGAAACTATTATCTCCATTGCCTTGGTACTTCTTGAAAAATGCTCGGCATAAAAATGTTCGTTTTTCAACAATTTTTCTGAAATGAATGGATACATATTTGCAGGAAACAAACAGAGACTTGACCCAAACGTCGTTTGCTAGAAAGGCAATTACTTTTTTATGATTATATGCGTATATATGTTATTTTATGCACATGGTAATTTGATTTTTTACATTTTCATCTTTGATGTAGAGTGTTCGGTAGACATTTTATTATACACGGGGCCATTGATCTCATGGAAGAAACAGCTCCCGTTCTCTCGCGCCTACACACCCCTCGGTCTTCGAATTCTACTTCGAGCATTTATGCTCGTTTTATAGGCCGCGCGCTAGTGATACCCCGCCCATCTTCTCGTGGAATAAAAGAGGTTTTTCGCCCTCCTTCTCCCCCTCAGCCGTCCCTAGCTCGCACAAACTACTCCCAAGTTTTACGTCCGCTTGTACGAGGAACGCGGGACGATGCATAACTTCTTCGAAGGCATCGCATGCCATTGCACCAGTTAACTCCACCCCTCCTTTATGTCTCTACTGGCAGGAGGAAAACTTTCTCGGTTCCTTATTCCAATGCTTCCGGTTACGATCTCGTCCAATCTTCGAGTGCGGACAAGAAATAATGACAGCGAAGAGAATGTTTATAAAAAAACAAACGGTAAATTCACATTCCTCGTCATTTTTCAGGAAACATTGTTCTTGATTTTTTGTACCGCCGTTTAATTTATTTAAAACAATACTTATTTAATAAAAAAAAAGGAACATCGTTTCGTCTAAAACGCTGTAGAAATAATGGAACATATAAATTGCATAGAATCGATTGTTTTCCGTTTAATGCAAAGATAGTTCGAATGGAGAAATTCCGAATAACATGGAAAACTGAATCTCTGGGGGTAAAATGTACCCGGAAAGTTGAGGCGATGCAAATGTATGATAATGATGCTACCACGAGACGGTGAGAATATAGCCGATGATTTTCACGATGAATATAACAGGGTTTCCGCGAACCTTTCGTTCCGTTCCGTTGGTTCCCTCTCGTGTCGAAGATCTGGGTCGACGATTCCTTTTACGCCAACCAATATAGTTCGTTGGGGTCTTCGTGCGGGCGAGGAATCGTCTTCGTAGCTTGAAAAGCATCGAAATGACGAAGAGGCCTCGGTATAAGCCCCACGCCTTCGCGGCTTTCGAGGATGGAACAATGCCGAGCGAGAAAGGTTTCGAAAGCCACTCCTCCCGCCTTCCACCACTATTCTTCTTACCCCTTTTACGATATATACGTATCTGCTCCGTTTCATTGAACTAATTAACGCGGTTCCTCCTTAGACCGAAGCCCGTTTGGTACTACCCTCCTCGGGTTTCTTGGTTCTTGATCTCGAGTATCTACCTACGGCGTACCCTTCTCTTGGCGCTCCTGACGTCCGTTCTGACGGGAAGCCTTCTCACAACAATATCGTCCCGTCTTGGAAAGCTTCGGGAACCATAGCAACGCTACTCCCCTTCCCCTTTGTTTGTCTACGTTATTCCTGTTTCTCTCTCTCTCTCTCTCTCTCTCTCTCGTTCTCTATGATATTCATCCTTAGATTCTTTGTTGTTTCACCCTGAAGCTCACTTGCGTAGTTCGAGGGAGCGCGAGTAAGATAGTGAGGGGGAGGACAAGAGAGGGAGTGGTGACAGAGGGTGGGTGGGAGGAAGAGAGCGAGCGAGAGAGTTGTGTACGAACGTCAACCCGTTCTAGTTCTGCCCTCGTCGTCGTGTTCCCGAGGAGTTTTGCCCCGCGGAGCTTTTGTAACGTGACAACTTGCGGTCGAAGGAAGAGCCCGGAGAGGGTAGGTTCGGGATAAGGGTGGAAAAAGGGGTAGAGGCTGGGTTGTTGGAAATGCGAATGGAGGTTTCTCGCGCCGAGGCAAAGACGCAACAGCAAAGGAAGACGTCTGGGAAAGCGGAGGTATCGGGTATACAGAGCGAAGTGAGAGAACGGAAGTGAGAAGGAAACAGAGCGTATGCACATGCATATAGATATAGATTTTCTCATATACATATACATATATGTACATATATATATATATGCATATATATGTAAGGTTGGGCTCTAACGTTGGGAAGCTTGGAAACCGAGGTATAGGGGGATGGGTCTGTGACGAGAACCCTGGCAAGCGAATCAACTCAGCGCTCACTCGGTGAACTCTCTCTCTCTCTCTCTCTTTGCCTCTCTCTCTCTCTCTCTCTCTTTGCCTCTCTCTCTCTCTCTCTCTCTCTCTCTCTCTCTCTCTCTCTTTTCCTGTCTTCTCGTGACGAAGTTTGTTCGCTTCTCTCGATGGTGCTGGGTCGGGACAACGAGGACAACAGCCGGGAGCACAGTTGCAGAATGATTCTCTCTCTCTCTCTCTGTCCCTCTCTCTTATTCTCCATTTCGATATTCTTGTCTTTCTTTGTAATTCCATGAGCATGTACGAGATGGGAATCCCAACAGTTGAACGAGCGAACGACATTTGCGAACCTCTCGTGTAGGCAAATCCCAGGTATTAAAACATTCGGTTTGAACCGAGGGTGAGCCTTCTGTTTTTTGTTTGTTTCTTATTGTTTGTTCGTTTTTATTTTTATCGTGCATTGCAATAGTATTAAGGAAAACGAAAACTTGGTCGCTGCTTGGTTATCGATCGAGAATCCATCATGTTCCGTAATTGGAATAATCCACCCTGTTCCATAATTCGCATTTCCGAAGTTCTCTTACCGAGAACGAAGCAACGAGCCTCGTACTATATATATATCTCACCATCGACTTGATGTATACCAAGCTTATACCAGAGATGATGTGTACCATATACTTTCTGTCTTGAATCCATAGTCTCACAATCGATCGATAAATCTCGAAGTATATACGAACTATCACTCAACTATATTTATCGTTCACTTATAAGAAAGGATATTTTCTACCGTAGGTAAGAATATTGCGAAAGTGACACATATATAACGTATACAGCATAAGAATAATAGTATAGCCACTCGGTATTGGAAAGAAGAATGAGAAGGATCGGGAGAGCCGGCGAAAGAATAATGATACCGGTATGAAATTGAAGGGAGTGTATAGAGTCGAAGCTGCTTACTCTTCACCATCTTCGACACACCCACACATCCACCCACATATACACCCCTCATTCCCTTTCCTACCCTTCTCATTGTTCTTTTAGTTTGGTCTTCCGGTTGGCCAGAGTCACCGTTCCCCGAGCTACGCGTCCGGGGGCTCGCCAACCATATCTTCCCCTACTCCTCGATCGAAGTGTCCCGTACAAACGATATCAGGAAGACCGTCTATCAAGAGATTGTTGCGGGGTAGTAGAGGGTAACACAACAGCTAGAACAACGCAACGGCACAAACTTGGGTCCGGTAGCGAGGCACAGGGGACAACGTTATACGTTGGAGTCTCCTGTCGTAAATCAAGGTTATACATGCCTCTTCCTTCTACCTAAGTCGACCCTCCCTAACCCGGACCCGGTTGCTGCTGTGGCAGTAAATGTTGCTTTCGTAAGTAAGACAGTAACGCCGAAGGCAGTCCGACCTAGCGATTCTCGCTCGGCTTTGCGCTCGCTAACCCCTTTCATCGTTGATGCTACTCCGCTATTCCCATTGTGTGCACAGGACCTCTCTCCTCGTAACGCGCGTTACGTATTCGTGCATCGCATTCCTGCAAGCACTGCACACGATTTGCTTGTACCTCGAGCCTCCCTAGAACGATTGTACAAAGAGGGATCTCGCATGTGCACTTTCGCAGTGTGTACATATACACTCGTGGATGATCCCGTGTTGGTAAAGCTCCCCTGAAGTCGATGTATGCATCATGGGGAGTCGACGCTAGCTCCTGTGCTTCGGTGGACTCTACTGTGCCTGCTACAACAATATTGCCCCTTCATTGGCCTAGCGCCAACGTCCCCGTGCCATATATTCTTAGGTTCTTCTGCATTATGTTCGTGTACGGATACGGCCCGTTGCGATCCTTCCTAAGGCACCCTTTTAATCTACAAACACCCTTTTGCACCCCCTTTCGTACACCGAACACAGTGCGAGCTTTCGCAACAGATCTTTCGGCATCCGGTGACCGTCGTCTCATGACCCTTTCATCTTGCATTTCCGCCTTCCTTTTGTTCATACATTATGTTTTTATACAGAACGGGGAAACTTACGACGTAGCATTTTCTGGGACCCGTACCATTTCATCCCTTGCGGTACGATTTACGCTCTCACGAAATCATCGTTGATGTTCTTTTGTTCCATTCACTGGTGAACAAATAGCGGAACATGAAAACAGTGTCTCAAAGTTATCACCGAGAATTTCTGTTATAGTGACAATGAAAGCGCCGACTCTCTTAAGATGTTAATGATTCGAAGGCGGTGATCCACTTCCGGCCCTTTAGGACAAATCGAGGGGACGAACCTTGATGCTTATTCTTTGTTTGTTGTCAGCGAACGGAAGTTTCGGTCAACATATTCAAGCTTTGTGGAGAAATCGTGCCCGCTTCAAGAGTATTCATCAGATTCCTGAGGGCGATTGATTGATCGACAGCTCCTTAGCCATCATCTTGGGCGTATAGATTGGACAAGGTTACGTGTAATACGTGAGTAGATAATACGTATATATATACACACATGTATAATACTCTCAGACGGTCACAAGGCGTCATCTCGCCTCGACCACAGTGCTATTATTGAACCGCACTATGTGTATTCATATGCAATTGATTATACGGTCAATGGCTAGGAGAAGGTGGTGGCCTAATGGGACCACGAAATACATCGGCACGCACGTCGAAACATGGCGCGCTCATGCTCATTGAATACACACGAAACTGTAGTGTACGCGCGTTTATGTTTGTGTACATGCAGATATTTGTAGATTCGATATTACACCGTATCAATCAGGCATCGTTAGAGCAGCGGTCGTCTGCTACCAACGTGTTTACAGCACGGTAATACAAGATTCAATATACACGTGCTCATGTTCTCGTATTAGATGGTCATTGGGTGCGGAAAGGCTCTCGTTGAGCATGCACTATAGGTATATAAAGTCTGATAAGGACGTGACATTGGACGCATTTATAGTTGGACAGCGGTGTTTCATAGAGATTGTTCATAAACGTCTGCAATTAACAGTGTGCCAAAATCGTCTCGTATCTCATCGAGCTCCGAGCCGGGAACGTACAAATATCGCTTTAAGGTCACATATTTCGAGTTGACCGACAATTTACTGTCCAACACAAAGAGAAATGGACGTTCTTGCCTCTACCTAAATGGAGAGTATTTATGAGACCGGTCCAATCGTACTGTCCCTCCCTTATATTATACCGCAGTCACCCACACGATACAGACATATCACGCGCTGTGTATACAATAAATGCGGGGGCGGTATCGGTGTTAATGGCTCAGTGGACACGCCACGATGCTGTCTATCGAACCGATAACGTTGCCAACTCGTTAGGAGCAGCTTCGGGTCAATACCGCGGCTGGGCATGGGACGATCGTGAACAGAAAAAAAAGATGCTGCAACGCTAAATTCTCGTGGAAAAAGACAACAAGAAGGGAAAATGTAGCAACGAGAGGTTTGCGAGAGGTAGAAAAGAATCGTCATTTTTAATTGTTTCGACGACCCCTTTTTCATTGATTGCAGATATCAAAAGTCCAATACTACATAACCGCGTCTCCATACGTATGTGCAAGCCTTTCCTATTGGAATCAAGCACAATCTTTTTACCTAAAATAACAATCCCCGTTTCTTCAATAATCGTTTCTAATTCCTATTCGCATTTGTTTTATGCATTGGAGTAACTACAATATCGTTAAATCAATAGAACCCTTATCAAGAATCTTCATTTATCCTGTAATATATACCGATTATAAGAATATCATTGATCCACCCGAGTGGTGCCTTGTCCAGAGTAGTAAATCACGTTTCGTGAAGCCGCTCGCGAGATATCGAGTGCAGGATGAAATCGAGTGTATTCGACGTGTGTGACACGCTCGAGCGCGAGAAGAATAAAGTCGGGATAAGCCTCGCGTTGAATAATCGAGATGTGTCATCTATACGTGTACGTACTATATGCATAATGTACATACGTACAATATATAGAAGAGAATAGAACCGCGAGTGTGATCGACGTATATCGAGAACGCCTATGTAACATTGTTATATATATATATACTCGTATGTTTAGTATACTTCAGGAACTTTTTGTTCGGTTGCATACAAGAGTAGGATCATATATATATCTACAATATATATATATATATGTATCGGTGACGATGCGTATACAACACATTGGCATGGTCGCGATAACTCCTGCGCAGCAAAAGGAAAAGACGGTTATATACATATATATAACGAGATAGAAAATAGGACAGATAGGGGAAGAGAACGATTGAGTTTCATGTGTGCACGACGGCGTGAGGACATCGTGCATTGCCCCTCTACCCTTCCACGTTTCCGAGGATATGAAGGATGCCCCAAGGAACTCGGATGGAGTTTTCCGGATCTCGCTCTCTCTCTTTTTCTCTCTCCCTTTCGTTTCGCTATCTCTCTCTCTCTCTCTCTCTCTCTCGCTCACGATGTCGGCAGCAGAAGCGAATGAGCGAGAGGCTTCGAGCTTTAGCGACGGGAAGGCTTTGGACGTGCGTTCTCGCGAATGCGCGACGAGCGAATAGACGAGAGCAGCGAAAGCGTGAGAGAAAGAGAGGGAGATAGATAGAGAGAAAGAGAGAGAAGGATAGAGCTCCCGGATAAACTCCGGTAATTTGTCACTTGGTTCTCGTCTCGACGCGTTGGCTGGAGATATAACTGGAAGGGTGAGAGGCAGAGGGAGAGAAAGAGAGAAAGGGGTGGGAGTAGTTGCTGCTTTCGCGTTATACGAGGGAGAGAACTAGCACTGTGAAAGAACCACGGCATTCTCGTTTAAATAAAGTGGCTGTACTCGCGGCTCTCTCTCTCTCTCTCTCTCTCTCTCTCTCTCTCTCGCTCATTCTGCTCTCTTCTATACGGACTACGAACTCTCTCCATTCTCGGTACGATCTCAATGTTGGCCAATTTTTTATTACGTCTCCCAGCTTGGAAATAGAATAAATTCGACGAGAGAAATGGAACCGAGTCAATGTTCCGCGCTGGGAATGTACGCCAACACGTACCGTGACGTCTGGCCAGGAACTGGGTGCGACTACTGGACGATTCGTTCTCATATATCCCTCTCGTACTAGAAAGCTTCGTGTACACCCAATGCTCGTTCTTTATTTAACAAATCTTGATCACGACATTTCCCTCTAAATCGAGTCTCCGTCATAAATTCAAAATCACGTGTAATATCGGTAGGAAGACGAATAAGGAAATGATCGTTAAAGGACATAATGAAGACAACCCTTTTTCTTCTTCGAACATCGTTCATCGTTCTTGCATTCAGCGTTACAAAAAAACGGCCCAGACATTAAACAAATTCCGTCAATTAGCGCTTCCGTTATTCGCATCCGCGTTACAAAACTAATATAATCGAGATACAGGTCTAAGAAGTGAGGAGCTACATCGCGGCAAGTAGACGAGGAGGAGGAGCCATAAACGTAGTGGAGGAGGAGAGGAGTATAATGTAGCGTGAGGAGGGCTCTTACGTAACGCAATTATAGATAAGGCCGTGGTCTTGTTTACAAAACACAATTAAGAGATTAAGGGACTTATGATTAAAACGTCGTTCTCGGCGCACAGAAAGCGCAGTGCAAACTTGGTGGCCTCTCGTCTCGAGCTCCCCTTCCGGTCTTCGTCCTTCACTCTCCTCCTTCTTCCTCCCACCCACCCTTCTCTCCTGCGGTTAACTTCAACCTCCGGATCTGTTCCATCTTCCTGTCCTTCTCTTCTCGAGTCTATATAATTTGTATATATAAATATATACATACGAAACTGCATAATCGTCTTCGTAACCTCGCGAGCTATCTCGTTTTCTCCTCATTTTTGTCGGACGTTGGGTGCTCTCGCAACTTATTCATCGTCTCCGTATATACGCGTCCCGTAAACGGGAGCAGAGAGCTTCGTTCGCATTATTTCTTTGGATTATCCGTGCCGAAAAGGAGAAAGAAGACGGTGGATAAAGCTTGTGAAAGATCGAAAGGTCGAGTGAAACTCCACTTCCTCCAGTCGGTGAATGAAGAATAAAAATGAGTTTTTCAAGTTGCTTTATTCAGTATTGTTTGCAGAATTTTATTGTCGTTGAAGGAATGCCTTTGGAATGAAATCATGAGAGGCAATTATAGCCAAGATTATAATGACAAGTTTAAAAAATAGACAAATATTTTGAATGGTAGAAAAATTGAAATTAGGATTTTTTTTTAATAAAAATCTTCGACAATTTTGTCTCCTGTTTGCGTCGAAAAGTTTGCTATGTTGTGTACCGAACGAGCGAGAGTAGTTCGTTTGCGCGGAGATACAGTGGTAAAAGCGAACGCGTTCCAAGTTTACCCGGTGCTGGTTTCGCGATCAGACAGTACAATTAAGTAAGCGGTGTGACGTACACGAAGAGATCAGTGGCAGCAGCTCAACACGCTATATACAATATATACTGTACGAGAGGTCTAGAAATACGTACGAGAAGCTGAGAAATTCGTTCGAGCCCAAATTATTCCATCCGCGAGGCGGCTGAGTCACGCCTCGTTGAATCCTAATTTATCTCAATTAGAGCGCTCTTGACGACACGACGAAGTTACTCCGAGGTTACATAATTCGGTGTAAACAAAAGAATATTTCATTGTTCGGGTTGATGAGAAGAACCTTTCCTTTCTTCTGATTGCTCTCGCGAAAGAAAGAAAAAGTGTACGGGGCTGAAGCAAAATGGGAAAGATTGTCCAAAAGTGCGAGAGGTCTCTTCCCCTCTCTCTACTCATCTTCTTCCTTTTTGTTCTTCTGTCCCACTCCTTTATCCGCGAACTCTTTCGCGTTGCAAACTTTCCTCTTCGTCTCGTTCTCCCGTTCTCTCGTCGGTGTGGACTTGCGCGTGTTTTTTCTTTTTTTTTTTTCATCGTGTTCATTACTTCTTCAACGACTGTAATAATGACCCTTGCCGATTTGTCTTCCGCCGGTGGAAAGAAGAGCGAGGAATTAAGACGGGTGAAGGAGAAAAAGATTTCGTTCGCAGTAAGTACGTACGCGACGATGCTTGGTTGAGGAAAGAATTTTATTGCAAATTTCGTCTGTAACTAGAACGTCTCGGGACGTTGTTTAACGATCCGACGTGGTTGCTACTGGGAAAAGTTCTAGAAACGTTGGGTTAAAAATAAAAAAATTTTCTTTCATTTCGAAGTAAAAAATATATTTCTGCCCTGTGGAGTTTCGTCGATGTCCCTTTTTGATATTCACTCGAACAAACTTAAGAAAATATTTGTTCTTGTAGCCCTCTACTATTTCGACCCCGAAGATATGCTGACACATATCCAACGTTCCTTCGTATTTATTTTCTCAACTTATTATTCTATTTCCAGATGTCCCTTAATTTTTTATCGGATGTTTTCGAGCTTGATATTTGTGGGTAAGGGAAATAGGAAAAATGAAAAATAAACAAATTGTGAAGGACGAGAGCTTCGGGACCGGGGTTCGTGGGCAGTTCGAGAATGCTCTCGTGGCTGGAGTAGATCCGCAGTCCGATAACGAGAATTCGTCGTAGCGGAATAAGGTGAAACACATAGTACCTACAACGTTGCTATATATACGTTCAGTAGCATCGTGAATCCGTGTGGGACTGGACTAGCCATAGGGGATTGGAACTTCCACTGCCTTGCTCCAGTCTCGTGGATGACAACGACCATCCCCGGATCTACCTTTCCAGTCTCTCTCTCTCTTCATCGTTTCTCACACTCCCTCGATCTTTCCTTCTCCTACCTTTTTTCTCCATTTTCCACGATTGCACATGTACCGTACATACGCCACAACTGGAAATTGTGTTCGGTCGACGACCGATACAACAGCACATACGAACCTTTTTTTCCCAAATGGAAACCGAAATAACCAGCAAATATTTCCAAATAAGTAGAACGATGGAAAATGTATAAATTTTCAATTGCAGAATTTACGTTATGTTTGTGATTTAGGGATGTACAACCCTCTACCCAGTTCAGAAACAAGGTTTGAACCAATGTATCCCGTCGTTGTAGATACGTTCGATTCGTGAATTAAACATCGAACAGACTAAGTTAGTGGATCAAACTCAAGGGTCGAATATTGTTTTCGTACAGGACCCTGAGAGTTTGGTGATCCATTAAGACTCTGTGGTCCATTGCCACAAGAGAGGGTTGTCGCGTGTAGGTATATATGTAATATGCCACCGACAGTGGGATTAGATGGCCGAAGACGATGTAGAGGAGATATCCCGTGCATAATGCATCATGCTTAACGCACGAGTGGTCTAATCTACGATGCTAAGTGCCATGCTAGACGTGAATACATACGGACAGCTACACGTATGTGTATACATGCGAACGTAAATACACAGAGCGTTAGAATAAACTTCGGTTTCTCTCGATGAAACTCGTCCAAGCCGTCGTCCGTGTGCCAAATATACTTCCCATTTCGTTTCTCGTCCTTTCTGTCATATTCCTTGCTCCTTATTTCACGTAGGTTCCTCTCTTTTACGTTTCTTAGGAAGGGAAAATCTGTGAAACCCACACGAAGACGGACTCTCATTCAACTTTAACTCGACTCCAACGAGCTTCTCGACAAATCTTGCCATACGTTCTTATATACGTCCGTTATACCGGCGAATTCTCTGTCTCTCTTTCACGTTTCACATACTAATACTCGCTACTTTCTGGTTTCCTTGCCTTTCAGCGCCTCAACGCTTCCAAATTTACATCGAGGCTCCTCCTGGAAAGCTTATTCTCCGGTGGTTCTGACCTGAATGAATGAATTACTCGCTTCTGGCCCGCGGGGAATGAGTTTCCACGACGGCAAGTTCGTCTCGTGAGAGCACTACCGAATTCTGAATAATCAGACGAGAGCCAGTTGAATGCGTTGCATATTGCACTAGCCCGTATCAACTTATTTTTCTTATTCCGTTTCTTCTTCTCGTTCTTGCTTCTCTCTCATTCTTCATTTATAGCTGCTCGAAGAAATATAAATTGAATTGTCACGCGTAATAGTTTCATCGAACGGTGAGAAAACTGTCTAATGATGACATTGACGATGAAATTAGGCCAATATTGAATAAATATTAACAAATTTTGGTAATTAATTTTTGATAGATGAATTTATTTCATTGAAATATAAATTTTATACGAAAGAAGCTAGATATAACGAAGTAAAAGCGTTACGTTGAAAGATATATATTTAATTCTCATCGTCGAATTTACAACAATTTCGGTGGCAAGAAATTTCGAAGCAAAAAGCATTTCTTTTTGTTTCCACTTTGAATCCTCGAGGCGAGCGAGGAAAAGGAGCTCTCGAGGCACTATCAAATATTTCATTCAGTTAATCAGACCTTTGCGTTCTTTCGCTCTCGCGCTCACTTTATTCGCGGAGAGTCTCGTTTTTCACTCTTTTTCTCCCTTCATTCTCAGCCCGGCCACTCAAACCCCTCGCGAAAGCACACCCTTTCTCGCGCTCACCCTTCTTCCCCACGACGCTTTTTTCTTCCACCTCGGTTAGCAATCGTCGGGTATACACAAAACGCATTTCATTTCCCTCGTCATGTACCAAGCCCCGTCCGGACGAGGGAACGTCGGAACGGCGCCCCCAAAAGCCTTGAGAAACAAAGAGTCGGGGGAGTGGGTGACCCTCTCTACCGACTCTCATTGTTTCTCACTTTTCGCGTTTATCCAACCTCTAAACGGTTTCTAAAATAATTTTGCCCGGGGTGGAAATTCGCTCTTTGCGTGGAACAACCGGTTCAAGAAAGGAGGCAAACTGGCAATTTATATTCCAAAATAAATTAGTACGCTCCGTACGTATCCACTCGAGGTACGAACAATATTTTTCCGTGGAAAACAAAATTTAATAGCTCTCATTTTTCGATTTTCCGCCAGTATTCTCGTTTCTATCTTTTCGCTTACCATCCATCTGAGAGATTGGAGAGATTTTGTGCTACCCTGAAACTGTCTCGTACCGTGTGACCCCGGTATACGACGCGAATATAGATCGACCGTGAGAGAATCCTATACATACCAGTAATACGCCGTGCTTGGCATTTCACGAATCATCGGTGACGAATTGCCGATCGGTAAACCCAAGCCGGAATGGTTGTAAATCGTCGCTAATAACCTAATCGCCCGACTACCACCCGGCTCGTATTTCAAGACTCGAGCTTCTATAAACTATGCGTTATGCGAATTTCGTCCAGCGTTTCAACAATAACACTCGAGACGCGCAGAGAATCAACATCCTATTATACAACTCATCCCTATAAATACATATGCAGAAATATATTCAAATTTCAAGGTAACCCGAATACCAATGATTATTCGTTATATCCAGAGGGGTTGAAAAAATGAGGCTCGATACCGAAGCTTCGCCCCGATGCACAGAACAAATATTCGCATTCTTTCTATCACCCGCTACGAATTGGATAAAAGAGAAGAAAAAAAAAACGCTTCGAGATATCGTATTGCAGTCGGTGGTGTTATTTTTTGCATTTCTTTCCTGGAACTTGGGCGAATGCTACTGGCGGTAAGGGTGACTTTTCGTATTACCGGTAGACACGCCATCACCATGCCGGATATAGAATTCTACATATATCTATTCTATAGATTGTGTATCTATATATACAATCCTATACAAAGTGCAGAGATATGAGAGAAGGGGATGGTTTAGAGCTCGGAGGCAACCCTCGTTCTCCGTTTTACCAGCTGTTACGAGGACGACCTTGGAAACCATTTCCGACGGAAGCGTTATCTTCGCTTAGGCTTGCTCGAACGATATCGCTCGCCCAGGCGCCTATATTCCAACCGGTCTCGCCGATATCACCCTCATCCCGCGATTCTCATCTATCTTTTTCCTCCCTCTCCTCTACTCTTGTCCCCCTCCCGTCCTCCCTCCAACCTCGTTGCATTATACGATTTCTCGACGGAATATTCTCTACCCCCCTTGCCCAACTTGGGCTCTTCGAGCATCAGCTTTGCTATCCCATCCACTGGGATAATCTCTCTCGCATGACTAGCCACCGTGCTCATAATATAAGCGTGCAATAACACGCGGTAGATTATACACGCCGGTTAGACATGTATACGTGCCATATTCTCTGACACACATGAACGCGTAAGCCTCGACAAACCGCCTCCTCCACCCTCGCGTCACGATTCATCGTTCCGACGAAGCATGTACCCTAAAAACATTCGCGATCTTCCACCTCGATGATATATTCGTCGAAACGTACGAATAAATATTCCCTTCGTATTCGTTTCAACCGAACGGAATTTTTACGAATCTCGAATCTAAATCTCGTGAAATTTGCTTCTTTTTTTTTTATTCCGATAAAACTGAATGCCTTTAACGAATTCTTTGGCGAAAGATAACGCGGATATACTTTTGTATTGTAACTGTTGGGAATTATATTTAGGAAGAATGAACATATCGAGAGATTTGGCAAATTTGTGAAATGCGTTCCTTCGTTAAACGATTTTAATTGGATTGAACTCACTGCACAAAGATTTTATTAACGAGTCGGCAATGTATACGTAGCGAAACATTGAGTTAATCGCGAGAGACGTACATAGGTCCGACGGTAGTCGATAAATAGAAGAAAGAATGTTGGAAGCGAGGACATTTTTTTTTCTTATTGTCGCGATCGTTATTGTACATTCGCTACACTATTGTGTCCGTTGAACGTCGAACTCGCGTGCGATTCTATCTTCGTCAATCTCTCGGGTTCGCGTTTCATGTTCCGATTGCAAAAAAAAAAGCTTAACGCGCGGGAAAATACGCGAGGGTTATGAGCGTTGAAAAAAAATCGCACACACGGTTTCGAGAGAATGGCGAGGGTGTATTATGTGCCGGTAAATCAGTTTTTTTTTTTCGTTTTTTTTCTTAGCTACAAATGCAATGAGGTTATGAACGGCGAGCTCTCACGCAACGTGCAAACAAGAATTTTTTCGTTCAACACGATATTATGTTACGTGTAATAAATACGACGAGATCGATGACGATGATGACGAGGAATTTGCAATGTTTCCCTGAAATATGTACGTGCTCTCGTCGTATTTCTGGCTATCGTTGTTTGGACGAGCAACCATTGTTACGCCAATCAACGTGAGAGTTAACTTCGTTAAAGTTTTAAAGTAGTTCTCTCTCTCTCTCTCTCTCTCTCTCTCTCCCTCTACCTCTGTCTCTCCATCGATTCAACTATGAAACCGTACACCGAACAAGATTGATTTAATTATCCCGATATGACGAGTCGAATTTGATTATAAATGATACGAGATACGATGCAAAAAAAAAAGAAAAATGAAGGTCGAACAAACAAAAAGTAGATTTCAGTTATTCGGGAGTGGGTTATTCGATAATAAATATACTGAAGATGAACAAGCAGGAGCCTCGGTGGTTCTTCAGCTATGAAATTGAGTAAATTACCCGTAGCTTTTTTTGTTCCCAAGAGAGGCTCCTTCTAAATTCTATTGGCGTCTTCCTTCGTCTTTCTCTCTCTCTCTCTCTCTCTTTCTCAGTGATTCGCTCACTCCACTCAACTCTAAAGGTTCCGGTAGGGTACTTACCCTCGTGGTAGTATCCCTGGGCGTTTCTTGCCACTCAGCTTCTCTCCGCCCAACCCTCGATCACTTAGTCTAGTCTATTAACCGCTGAATTCCATTCCCCTCGGCGACAAGAACGAAAAGACGACCACGCCGACGACGAGGAGGACGAGCTCGAGGACGACGGAGAAGAAGAAGAAGACGGGAGTTGATTCGGTTATGGTCGTTGCCCAGGGAAAGTCGCAAATATACCTAATATTCCTATATACATATATATACGTATATAATACAGTTCGACGATGTTCGTGTATTGGTTATACGCTTTTCGAGAGTTTTCTATAATATTGAACCGTCAGAGTCGCTCTTCTCTCCCTCTCTCCATCAGTGAAAAAAAAAACGTCCCAGGAGTTTCCTCCCCCGGGAGAATAGAGGTCTCGCAGTTTATTCGAACGCGTCCACAGTCGAAATGAACTTGGCGAGGCCAGAGATAAGGAATCGCGAGTGGGCGTGGAGGTAAAATAAATTACATTTTGTATAATGCCAAGTAGCCGCAATTCTATTACCCTGTCCCAGAATTGCGACACTGCTGAATGCTAGCAAGAAGGAAACCCTAAAGGTTTTTCCATTTGCTTTTACACGTCAACGAGAACCTGAGCGCTGTAGTGCTCTCTTTCTCATCCTACACCCCCCCCCCCCCCCCCCCCCCTCCAGCCCGCTTGTATGCTCCGCTGGCCAGAGTCGCTCCATTTCGAACTCGCGGGGCCGACAGCGCGAATGAAAATGGGTTCGAAGCTCTGTACCCTCTCCATACTGTGCCCCGGTAAATTATTCGTGAAAAAGGTATATATAGGTAGGAACTAAGCCTGTGATTGGTGCGTCTCTCGTTTCTAGCTTCGCTGATGTACTTTTTTCTACCCCGGCAGTGCTTTGTTATTGTTGCTGCGAGTTCCTCCTGCTTCGTCTTTTTTTGTTTAGCTTCCTTGATGGTCTCTCTATCTCCCTTGCTCTCTCTCTCTGTCTGTCTGTCTGTCTCTCTCTCTCTCTCTCTCTCTGTCTATCTCTCTCGCTCTTTCTTTCTCGCTCCCTTTGGCTCGCGCACATTTCATTTCGCGAGCTTGTGATAACGATGATTGCGCCGTTGCATCGAAATTACTTTGCGCCCGGGCTGGGTATAAAACAGAAATGTACACTCGCGTACCAGTAGTTATTGGGGTAAGTGTAAGGCTGAAGAACAACGTATTACGATAGCGGTTCGCGAATAACGTTTTACTTGTGTTTAGCGCGTGTATAAATGAGATATTGGACGGGTAAGTGGGAAACGAAATGCGAGATGTTAAAACTTTACGAGATGAGCAAAATTTCGATGAGAAGAAAACAAATTCTTCATTATGCAAGGTGGTCGATAGTTAACTTGGTTTCGACTGATAATTGTTTGGCAACGTTCGATATAAATCGCGAGATGCCGTAATCTACTTTTCCCTTTCGGTAGAAATATTTCAGTGTCAATTGTCGAAAGGGATCTGCTGACTCTCGTTAAATTTCCAGTACACGCATTGGGCACATAAAATATATCCACATATACGTAAATGTTCGCAACTCTACGTATATATCGTGCATTAGTACATACGTATAAAATCGATGCGGGGGGTTAATGGGTTCGTGGCAATAAACCGAGGTGTTACATCGATTACAAGCGGCGTTGCAACAGCGAGAGCTTTCCCACCCGTGGTGAAGTAATAAGCAATAGCGAGTGCGAGAGAGAGAGAGAGAGAGAGAGATGTATCGGTTCTATCTCTCTCTCTCCCTTTCTCTCCTCGGGTGGTTTGCCGCATGGCAGAGACGGGCTCGTTTCTCCAGATTAGTGCGACTTGGTTTGCTCGCGCGTGAGCAACACACCGTCTCCTCTTAGTAGCGTCTATGCACACCAAGCACTATATACGCGAAAAGCCCAAAGGGTGCTATGTAGACGGACATGAGACTCGACATCGATCAACTTCTTAGCGTAGCTTGCCAAGAGTCTCGTGGGAAAATGTAGCGGAGGAAATTCGTACGAGGAGAAATGAAGGGGAGAAATCGGGATAAAGAGAAGGGGTGAGAGAGAGAGAGAGAGAGAGAGAGAGAGAGAGAGAGAGGTTAGTGGGAGCAGGAGCAAGAAGAAAAAGGACCGAGCGGAGAAAACCACCCCGAATATTGCCTTCCGGCCAATTGTCCACGCATCGAAGCGTCGATGCGGAAGCAATTTTTCCGATCGAAACCTCGTAGCTCTGAGCCCCTTTATAACGTACATACGTAGAGAATTGAACTAACGCTATATACATTGGACACCCAGATACACGTATATACCAGTAGAGTGTTAATACAGGAGTGGTGGTGTTCGAATTAATCGGCTAGATTGTATGTGCAACGTGCAAACCGCAAAAATGCCGATACACATGTTCCTCTCTTCTTGCATGTATTCTCTTTCCTAGCTGTAAGAGTGAAGGATTTACGTACTACTACAGATAGAAAGAGAGAGCATACAAAATATCAAAATGATAATGCCGAAAAAAATTCTCACGTTACTTTTATTAACAGTAAATCTGTTAAACAGCTAAAATTATAAATTTTAATCTCGCAACCTCGCGCATGAAATACTTCAGATAACATAATTGAGATTTTCTCCGTGATTTTTGCTTCTCGAGAGAAAAAAAATAGAAAAACAAAAAAAACAGCACATCGTATCAGTTGGTTTAAGCCACGCGGCGGGCGTGGGCATTTCGCGTGTATAAAGCGCCTCGCGCGCTCTCTTGGTTGCGGCCATAAATTCGATAAATCACGAATCCGTCAAGCCTCCGAGCACCGGTGATCACTTACAAGCTTAGGCGAAACGGTAGTACGTAGGTTG
The DNA here is from genome assembly GCA_946811545.1 of Netelia fuscicornis. Lineage (NCBI taxonomy): Eukaryota > Metazoa > Arthropoda > Insecta > Hymenoptera > Ichneumonidae > Netelia > Netelia fuscicornis. The sequence goes on along the minus strand of OX328012.1, from coordinate 11,485,914 downwards.
GCTCATAAATTCTCCTCCCGGACCAATCTCGCATCGATACACCGAGACATACGGTGTGGCGTGCTGTTAGGTAGGTAGATATGCGCCATACCTATATACACGTATGCTATGTCTAGTTCGCAACTACCGCGTAGACATACATACCTACCTATATATTTACGCAGTAGGTACGAACTAGACATACCACGTGTATGTGAGAGAGCGTTAGTTTCTGTGTGTAATACGAAATCCACGCAAATCCACGCGTTCATTTATGTAAATACATTACACACGGGCGATTATGCGTCATTTCAGTCGAAAATAAAATACCTAATAATCAAGCGATGCGCATACAATTATTCATAGTTAAGGAATCCATGTTGTTTTGAAATTTGTATTTTCTTTTTTACAATTCGCGAGAATACTGGAGGAGAGAAAATAAGGGATGTTTTTTTAATAATTAAAAGATATGTTTGTTTAGTTCCCTGAAGTAGCCAAAAGCTCGTACATATGTGAAATATGAATATGTAGGATAAGGCATAACGCATATAGTGCATATGTAGAGCACGTGAAAAAGTCGACGGGGCCCCATAAACCATACGGTCGAAATATAACGTCGCGGGCTTTTCGAAGAGGGTAGCCAGAGTACAACATTAAAATGCATAAATAACACTTGTGTCGAGATAGGAGTGGAGCGGTGGCGTGTAGAGCAGAAAGCTCGAACCACCCCCTTCCATCTCCCTCTTCTCCATCCGTTCTACCTCCTTCCTCTCTTCAACGGGGTAAAACGGTATGTGGCTGTTTCTGGTTTCCGGGTAGACAATCCTTCTCGAATCGGCCACCGGCTGCAAGCGTCTGCATGGGCTATATAGGTTCTTCGGCAAGCCGCGCTTTTCACCCCTTCCTTCGCCTCGTTGCTCTCTCGCGAATCGATCTCCGGACGAATAGATAGTGCGGGAGTCGTAAAAACTCGCTCTTCTCTCCATTCTCCCCTCTCTAACTTCCCACACCACCCTTTCCTACGTCCCTGGGTCTCTTTCTCGCTCTCTCTCTTCGCCCCGTTCTGTATTAGTAGAACGTCACTACTGTAGAGGGCGGCACGAAATCGTTTCGCGAATCGCAAATATCTCCGACTTCGTTTATATATATACAGATATATGTATACATACGAGGATGCCAAATATACGACGTACTGTTATGTAGAGAGAGAAGGAAGGATACTAACGTTTCGATGCAGCGAGATTCGAAGAATGGGAGCAGTGTATACGATGTTTCGCGAGAGAAAGAAAGAGAAAATGAGAGAAAAAGTACAAAGAGAGAGAGAGAGAGAGAGATAGATAGAGAAAGAACGAGGAGAAACGAATCGGGAGGTGAAGGAGCTGTAGGATGCCTCAGGGCACACCGCGTATTGAAGGAACTTCCACCTGCGGGAAACTTGAAAATCCTTTTATCCGTTCCCCGCCGAGACGACGCTTCCGCTCCCCTCGTTTTCGTCGTCGACGAAGAAAAGACAACGATGCCACGTTGTACTTCAGGGCGTAGGACGGACGTGCTCGAAGGGCGGTTGAGACACTCTCTTCTGGAAAACTGTGTATATCGATATACACACACGCACACACACCCACACACATATATATATATATATGTAAAGAGCTAGAGGGAGAGAGAGCAAGAGGGTAGAGAGAAAACAACGTGACATACTTCAGTAAGAAAGAGAGAAGGAAGCTAGTTGCTCCTTGTTGCTCTCGCTAAGGAATTGTGAGCCTTTCCATATCTTCAAAGAGAGGGAATGAGAGAGGGAGAAAAGGAGACACTTGTACCAGAGTTCACCAGACCGATGGTGGTCCATGGAAACGTATATGTATAACTATATGGGGGAGTTGCACGAGAGCTTCTCTATTCGTCTTAGTGTCGAGAAAGGAGAGGTTGTCTGACGCTTCCCGTCGCGGTGCCGTGATCCTCCTCTTAACGAGCCACCAGCAGCAGCGAACTGGGTTCTTTTTGCTGCCATTAACTCTGCTAGATATATATATATATATATATCTGCAACTACACCTAGATGAGAAGCTGGGATCGGCATGCCACGACCAAGAGAGCGCAGCTACATGCACCAACACGGGGGATATGGTACAACTGCAGGGACGACGGTCCCCTATAGTTGCTTCATGTAAAATTCATCCGGGTTACCGCGCCGGACTTGGTTCGCGGCCGCGGGGCAAATGCCAAAAGAGGTTTTTGCGCGGTAAGACCAAGCGCTCGCTTCGAGTTTTCGTTAAATTTAACCTTTCGTCGCGTGTATTCCACATTTTATGCCAGTCTTTCATACATTCTTTTTCTCTGTGTATGCTAATAACGTCTGGTATCGTCAGGGTATCAGACACTAGAATGGGAAAATAAAAATGATACAAAACGATTTTATTATATTGTTTGATGATTAATGATTGATGTATTTATAAAACGAAGGGGAAATGTTTTTTAAAAATTAGTTGAAAGTATTTGTAAATATTTATATCTATCTTTCACCTCGTTCTTACGATCAAAGTCGTCCCATGCGAATTTGTCTTTTTTCTTCGATATCTTTTGTGTCTTCTCGTTGCAGTTTACGATTTTTTCTTTTCTCCACGAAAATTCTTCGTACCCTCTGAATACTAGAGACTTTTCAAAACGAGAAAGAACGCATCAGTAAGCGTACGTATACCTGCTTGATCGATCGTATAAAAAGATTCCTTCGGTGTGCTCGCAAGAGAAAAGCGAGAGACTTTCCTTCGACGAAATGTAGAATGGAAAGAGATACCATGTTGCTCGAGATCCTCCTACCTTATCTCTCCCCCTCTCTCTCTCTCTTTCTCGCTTTTCTTTATCTTTTCGTCGCAGTTTTCTTTCGTGTTCTTTGTGAATTCCTTCGAATTTTTCCGTTACTCGCAGCTTTCTTTTTTTCTTAACTGCATCCTTCGCCGGTTCAATGCTCTCAAAGGGAAAAGTTTATGTACTATAACGAGGTCACTTATTTGGTTTTTGCAGATACTGGAATCTTCGTGCGGTTGGTTCAACGAATAAATACAGGGAGAGAGAGAGGGAGAAAGAGGAAGATCGAACGAGAGGTAGATCGTTATGGGCTGATCAACTATGAAGATGGGTGAGCCCATTTTCTCTGTAATCGTCGTTTATACGACGTACATATAGTTATACCAGTATTGTAAACGATCACCAGCACGAGAGAAGAATTCGAAAACAAAATTAGCATACAATGCAAAACGGGCAACAGCGAATTCCCCTTCAAAGTTTATTGAATAGAAACCGTCTGATACATCTTTATACGTCGCTTCGAAAGAAACTGAATTTACTTTCTCGTTCTTCCTCGATGCTTATAAATTTTTCTCGTTACTTTACTCCTCCTTCCTTGCTCGTATTAGGAAACAACGGTTGGAAAAATAGACAAGACCAAAAGTTACGATTTTAGTTTGAATAAGTTTATTTAAGTGTCGTGAATTTGAAAAAACTATTTTTCCAATTTGTTTATCGGGCAGTTATCATTGAGAAGGGTTTTCTTGCTTGCTGTCGCCAATTATTTTTTGTTTGTTTTTTTTTGTAGCCTTTATACCATTAAGATGACACTTGACGACTAGATATTGTTAAGCTCCGTCCAGACAATATATCCATGATGCGTAGGGCGAGGTTTGCTCTCTTGTACCCTCGACTATCCACCCTCCGCAATAACGCTCGACCGTTGTTATATCCCTCTCGTCCATTCACTCTCACTCTTTGGTCTTTTACTCTCCAACTATATACGTTCCTTACCCTCCATTTCTCGACACCATCAGAAAGACTCCTCTTTTCCATTGGCCGTCACGCTGTTTACCGAACTCTTCTCTCCGAAACTTCTAATACTGCCAGCACGGCTCCTTCTCGCTCCCTTCTGAAATTTATGGTACGATAGTCTCGAGTATTCTGCCACGAACACAGTGTGCTATATAATCCTTTCTCAGTCTCTCTCTCTCTTTGTTTTGTACACTTTTGTACTCTCTGAGCGTTCACAGCCCATCATAGCTTGTTCAAGGACCATGAACACAAGCGTTGTTTCTGACGTCTGCATTTATAGCGTCACTAAAAAATAAATGAGTACTTTCCGTCCACACCCTCTAAATACACAAAATGATAGTGGTCTTGGAAAACAAAATTGCAAAGTTCACCCTTATCCGACATGAGCCAAGGAAGCTTGACAAAGTATCGTTTCACCAGAGTTGCCGATAGGTTTACGTTTCAAACTTTCTACTCCGGTTCGCTGAATTATCTTTCGTCGGATAATTTTCAAAAAAATATCGAAAATTTCATTACATGGAACATTTTTTCCGTGTGAGAAAAGCTCGTCGTTTAGTTCACAATTCAGGAACATTGGAACCAACTGTATGGTCCCGCATACCGGTCGAGGATTAAATGGCAGACGCCACGAATCTCCCCTACGAATTAACCCTAATGGCCCTAGAATACTCATCTCTCATACGTGAAGGCTGCTCTCAGACCACGCGAGTGTCGTGAATAACGTATATACGTTCTCAGCATCAGTGGTACGGGGACTCTAACGACCTCTCTCCGCTCGTACGAGGGTGTGAGAGGACGGAGGTTAGAACAAAAAAATTGTACACCAAGCTGGTTCGAGAAAAGGGTGAGGGAGAGAGAGAGAGAGAGAGAGAGAGAGAGAGAGAGAGAGAGAGAGAGAGAGAGAGAGAGAGAGAGAGAGAGAGAGAGAGAGAGAGAGAGAGAGAGAGAGAGAAAGAGGGAGACAAGGGGCGAGCGAGCGAAAATGAAAACTCGCGCGGTCGCCCGATTATTCGGAATTTATCACCGTGCAATTATTTTTCTACGCCAAGTGGCCATGGCGCATAGTGAGGGTCGGGGCGCTAGTGTGGAGCAGGAAGGAGAGCGCGGAGAGGGCTTTTCGTAGTTATAACCCACGTGCAAGAGTACGTGCTTTTCCGCGTGGTGCCTTCCTCTCCCTCTCTCTCTCTCTCTCTCTCTCTCTCTCTCTCTCTCTCTCTCTCTCTCTCTCTCTCTCTCTCTTTCCTCTCTTACCATCTGCCCCTCTCCGTACTTTCGTTACTTTTCTACTGTTACCTATATCAGTAACCAAGAGAGAGATAGAGAGAGCGAGAGAGAGACTTGACTTGCTGCCGTTCGAAGCTGGCAGGGTTAGGATATACTTGGGTCTGGAAACCCAAGGCGCCAAAACCACGCGCGCGCCCTTTCCAACGAGACCCACCCCTCCCGCTCTTTCCTCATTTTCCTACTACATCTCGAACTCATTCCGGCATTCCATGAGCTTTCCAGTCGTCTCGCTCACCCCTCTTCATCCTCTCCTCTGGCTTTCTCGCGCAAGCGAATATTTACCCGCTCTCTCACAGCTTTCGGCACTAATAAACCGCTCCTGCGGGGCAACGGTACAGAGAGACGAAGAGGGGTAGTGGCTCCAGTCGCTAATTACTCGGCTAGTCGTCGTTGCTGCCGTCGGCATTGCGTTGCTGGTGTGTGCTCCAATGTCGAAACAGCCGGGGTCGAATTTAGCTGGCTTATTTCCGGATACCCTAGCAGCCCCCCTCACTTCCTCTTCCGCTCTCCCTATTTTCGAACGGTATAGTTTCTCTTGCCTTGCACTTTCTACCAAACTCTCAAACATATACGTCCTCCTACGTTATCAGGGATTCATCTAAGGGCGATAAAATTATATTTACAGATTGTAAAAGCATATGGAACTCTTGTTAATCCAGTCGGAATGTAAAAAAGATGACCGACTTCTATTCAAAGACACAACATCGGCGCCAATTTTTCTGTAGGTTATTTGGATCTCTAGGAGTATAGCTCTGAAGTTTTCGTAAAAATTCGATATGTTTTTTAACCACCAGAGATTGTTAAAAAAAAACGGTTGATTTGAATTTATTTTATTGAAAATAATCGAAAAATGCTTCCCACGAAAGTTGTGTGCTATAATGATCTCTATAAAAAAGTCTCATACAAAGATCACGTGACATTGTTAGTTTAGCGGTAAATTACAATTAAAAAACGATTTTTTTTTGTTTTGCTTTGAGCATTTGCTATCAGTTATTTATCAACATACCGTTCTAAAACTCATCTAAAAAAAATAATCACTTCGATTTTGGGATAAAAAGTCGTCGACATTTAGTGGCGCCATCTACCGGCCAATTGCGATAAATTCCCGATTTTTGGGCTGCTCTTGAGTCTTTGAAAGAACTCATGTATATTCCGATTGGACAACGCGGCAGAAGTTTATATCTAAAATTGTTCATGCACGCTTCCTTCTGGAGTGCACTTATACGCGGATCTTTATTGCGTCAGGAAGAGACTCCGGTAATGGATATTGGAATATATATCATATTATGTATATTATCACGCCCGGAGTGGATGCGACATACTGAAACTATTTTAAATTCATTTGAAATTGTTTATTCATAGACTCATCCGGCGCGCGACTAGATTCGCGCGTCGCACGGGTCTAATCGCAAACTACTGAATTTTATATACGCGAAAAAGTATACCGTAAGATTCATAACGTAGGTACCCTAGTTCATATCAAATTGATCATCGAATCAAGGCATCGATCATACGAAACATTCTTTCGAAACGTAATAAGAAGTTACCCCATGATGCTGACATATCGCTAGGGAGGAATAAAATGACGAGAGATATTTCATAATCGTTTTCCGGGAGACGAATTGGGTCGTGGTGCGTGGGTCGTGGAGTGGTAGGTTGATGGAAAGAGAATAAGGGCGAGCATCGGTGAGTGACACCTTTTCCGAGGGAGAGACTTTCCATTGGTGACAGGGGAACGAACCGAGAATAGATTGAGGAATAATAAGAAAGAAGAAATGAGGGACGGCTGGAGTAATGAAGGAGAAGCGTAATAAACGCCTACAAAGTTTGATAATTAAAGATGATCCGCGTGGATGAGACGCGCGCGCGCGCGCTGTTCGAGCAAATTTTTCGCGCAACCGGCTCCCTCACTCTCTTTCTCTTTCTCTCCCTCTCTCTCACTCCCTGTATTCCTCTTCCTTTCTCTCGTTAATATTAAATTTCTTCGTCGTAAAGGTGACGCCTGGCTCGTATTCACTCCGTTGTCTCGCTGTGCATAGAAGAGCCAGGAAGAATGGGGTATGAAAAGAGCCTAGCTGGAATATTTGGTTCGATGAACCAGTCGTACTCGACGAGAGACTGAACGAGGAAGCGCTGCAATGAAGGATGGAAGAGACAGACAGAGAGAGAGAGAAGGAGAGGGAGGGGGCGCCATTGAGGATCGACAATATGCCCTTTGGTGCGACGCGAGACTCTCTCACCAATTTCTTTTCCCCGAAAAAGCAAGGGAGGAAAGGTTCCGGACTTCGATTCCCTCATGTATATTCTTCGTTTTCCCGGTTAGCCCTCTTCGTCTTTGTCTTCATCGTCGTTAAGGTGGTGTTGGATGACGAAGGAATGGAGAACTCGTCGTTCAAGAGGAGTTCAGGAATTCCTGCTTCTCGAGGGAAAAGTCAGCCCGGGGAGAAGTTGGTGAAAGAGAGGGGTACTAAAGCAGAGGCGGAGGGTACGTAGAAGGGCGAGGGTGAAGAGCCGTTTCCAAGTCTCACGCTCATTCCACGTTCCATATCCCTTTTTCCTCAGTCCAGATGATTTCAGACCGAGTCCAGTTTCCTTTAATATATATATATGTACCTACCCACGTATACACAGACACCGGATGAAAAGATCGGACGGCTCCCGACGAATTAAGGGATGCCAATCCTACTTTCCTTCTCCCTTTTCTTGTCAAGAGTCGTACAAGTCACGAGGCCTATATACGTAAAACCTCTTTTCCACTTTGGCCGAAACTTCTTATTCGTTGAAAAAGGTGTTCAAGTTCGAAGGGGCTGGTGGGACTGTTCGCGGGAGGGATAGAGCTTTCAGGGAAAGGACGAAAAAGCGAAGACTTGTTTGCGCCAGTTTCATGGCGGAGAGAAAAGTGAGGAGGCGGTGGACGGATTCGCGTGGGACCGGGCTTGCCTAGAGGGTTTAATCAAGAGGGTGTGCTGAAGGTGTGTTATCGGTGACTATACTTTTCGCTCGTATATTTCCCTCGTTCGCTGGTTGATCGATAGCGCAAGAGTACTCGGAGAAGAGAGGGCGAAACAGGATATTCCACCCCAGACTGCCCCGTCTTCGTCTCATTTCTCCCTTGCCTTCTTGACACGTTGCGACAATTCGATTTCTACTGTCCAACACCTCGCTCCTAACCCCTTGCCCCCAAGGGCAGTTTCACCGCTTGACTCAACAACACAAACACCTTGATGCAGGTGGAAATTGCTTCGTGACAACACTTCCCGCCGCCACTCGGTGCACGTGTACGCAGTCGTGGTGTGTACTATATACGTGCTTTGATGTCTCAGCTACGTTGTCACCCTGATGACGAGATATATCTCTCATCCAAGACGTTGTCATGGCTACCCGTTCGCGGGCCTTGTACTCGACCGCCTCCAAGGTGGGATGAGCCAAGCCACTTATCCCGATCGCGTACAAGTAGACTCTTAGCTTCCTTTCACGACAAATTAGCTTGCAATCCTTCTCCATCTTCGACGCCTCCTCACTCCAACCCCTTCACTCCCTCCTCCCACATTGTCTATCAGCGGTAATTGGATTTTTTTTTATCAAGGCTCGATATACATGGCGTTTGATCTTCCAGGGGATCGAGCATTCTCATATATTTCTCATTCATTCGCTCCTTTACTGCTCATCCACTGAAGTGAAACGCCTCGAGTCATTTTCAACAACCGGAGGCGGAGCAAAGGACGATGATTGCAAATGAAAAACCGTTTAACATAGGTAATCGTTCGAAAAAGAAATCATGAATGATTATTTTTCGAATGTATGTATATAATTATCTCGTGAACATTATTGTTGGAATAAAATGTAGCTGTGAAAATAAGCTTTCGGTAAGTTGGAGTCATCTTCGATTGCGTTATTGTGTTATGACAGTGTTATGTGGAGAGAATTTCGCGTATCTAAACGAAGACATCAAGAGTTATAGAGAAAGAAAGTTCTGTCTATATGAACGCAAAGATGTAACGCGAGCAATGTGGAACAGCAGTGACGATCGGTTCGGGCTTTCATGGGCAGCGAACGGCAAGTTGGCCCATTCGAGACAGGTTCCCCTCTTCTCTCTCGATCTCCCGGTGGGTTTCGATAGGAGAGAAGTTTTGGCTGTCTTCGACAAGCGGACTCGAGGAAATCCCAGTTACTCGCTCCATCCTCACTTCACATCTAACACACCTTCTCCCGCACTTCTATTCTCTCCATCCATACTTTCGGCGCTCCTCTCGTATACCAGATGGGTATTGGAACACTTCATGTCCCTTCCATGCACGGAATAAGGGTCTACTTTGCCGAATCCCAGTTTTCGACGTATTTGGGTTCTTCGCGTAATGGCCAAAACTGATGATTTTTAGGTGAATCTTATGAGAAATTAAGTAATAACGCGAGCCACTTTTACTCTGTGGTAATCGGCTTTATATTTGCCGATGATAGTTTTCACCATCACGTCTGGTAATCTCCAACAGACACTTCACTTCGTGCATCCATTTCATGCCACTCCAGACTACTACTTCTTTCTCTCGTTCCATTAATTCCATTACGCTGACTCAGCACAGTCTACCACCTTGCGGTCTCGAGCACTCTGCCGCTCGTCGACGTACTAAAATTCATCCGGGCTAATTTCGCATGCAATTCGGAAATTCCGTCTTTTCTAGATCGAGAAAAACGGAAAAGCCGAGTCGATGATAGAGGAGTCGGAGCGAGAGCTAAAACTTGCACCAGCGAGCCACAAAAGAGCGAGGGAGGGAGGAAGAGGGGTGGATAGAGGGTGGAAATGAGGAAAGCAATGAGCTGGAAGACTTTTGAGGGGTTTTCAGTTCGAAAGTAAGCCACAGGAATGGCAAGATCCGTATACGGGGAACCTGAATAAGTCTCGAAAATCGTGAAGAGATACAGAGTGGAAAAGGTGAAGCGAGGTACGGAATAAAACGAAAGGTTTTCGCGGTATGACTGAACTTTGTACATGAGAAAATGAAGAGAGCGAGAAGAGCATGCGGGAGAGTTGGAACGTAGAAAACCCCTGTCGAAATAACCTATATAGCTTCATAAATCGAAGGAGCGTTGCCGACGCAGCAGCGGGATTACCCCAGTGGGTGCCAGCTCACCGTGTGATACCACGGGGGTTTCCGTATCTCTCTATACGGCTTCGAACTCATATTTATACATATATCCATATACACGTACATCTGCTATACAAGTCTATAAGCCAGTAGGCGAAAGGATTTTCGTAGTTGTAACAGTACGGTAGATGCACACGTTATGGCTACGTGGGATTGAAGGCACGGGAGGAAGATACGGATATTAATCCGCGGCTAACTCCTTCCACGTGGAAAGAGAATGATCGCGGGATGGAGATAGAAGTTTCGGCATGAATTTACCACTATAATGCCTATTATGCACAGGGAATTCTCACGTACGAATAGTGGACGTGTTATATTCGCACTCATAAAACTGAAAATGTCTGTCCTGACCCGAGATATTTGACTTCACGGGTGCTAACTAATTTTTCGACATAATTTTTACATTTTGCAGCTAAAGTCTCATGAATGCCAACCAACAAGAACAAAACTAGGAAGAATCATGCTAGAAATTCAGAAAGCCTTAGATTTGATGTCACTCAAAAAAGTTGTACATTGCTAGTTTCCAATTTTCGAGACAAACAATAAAGTGTCTTTGTGTATTTGACCGTATATACTTTCACGTATGCTCGGGTAGGTTTGAACATATATTCAAGGGTAGAACCAACCACTCGTTGCCTGGATCCGGCGTATAACAAAATGTCGGACGGAAACGTAGACAGGTGGGAGCAAATTTCGCGAGATCCCTTGTTGGCTGTGACTGGCCTTTTGGATCTTTCATGTTTACTTCACAGAAAATACACACACGCGATATTTCAAACGTGTAGAACGTGTACGTATAATATAATATGTAATACTGTCTGCGGTTGAAATAACTGAAATGGAACGCTCCTGGTATACCGACGGGGACGAATTCATTATGCTTGCCTCCAAGAGACGGGTGTTGGCGCAGAAATCACACGGCAAACGAAACACAGTGAGATATCGTCTCCTTTGTTCGTTCTTCTACTAGACATATGGATCCTCGCAATTATTTCCTCTGTGTTCCTCTGTGGATGTGCGAGGGTATTATTCTTCCTCGGAGTAATTACATTTCATTCTCTCTCTCACACACATCCATGCACGCACACACACACACCCTCCCTCTTTACCTCCCTAACGCTGGATCGTGATCGAGAGCCAGTCTCAAAAATAACAGAACACAGAATAAACTCTTGATGAAGGCCAAATTAACCGACCAGACAGCGTATAATACCTACCGGCAAAACAAATTTATAATTTTTGTTGCGTCTCGGTTTTATTGGCAGGATTGGTTTTGTTTATTCGAGGGAACCACATCCATCTGTCTTCCTGCCATTCGTGATTCCGTGATGTCTGGCAACTCGCGGTTCACCAGATAAGTTACTTGCAATTTTACGATCCTTCATCGAATTCTATTAGCCGATACGTTTCCCGAAGACTTCTGTACGGGAGTGGCTTTCGATCAGCGTTCCCGATATCCCAACTTGAAAATGCATCGATCAGTATAGAGCACCGTTGCCATTCTACATTAAGGGCTTTGACAAGCCACCGTAGACATGTATACCACTGGAGAGAGGTATTCAGCCATGGGTTTGTGTGCATAACTGCATGAAGTAAACCATAGTACCTTGAAGCATTCGACCGAATGTTTGAGGCGGTGGGAATATCGTATAGACGTGCATATGTATACGTACACTACCGCGGCACTATTGACCGAACCGTCGGATAAGGGTTGCCGAGTCATCGCTTTCTGATAGGCTGTCCGACGCACTGAGCGACTGCAAATTCTAAGGGCACCAATTATGCTACGCTTCAACCACCGAAAGCGTGTTATTGTGTATAGATATATCCCGAGAAAACCGCATTAATGAAATCTCGAATTCTTAAATACCTGTAGGGGTGGATACGCGGGAAAAGACGATTTTTTCATTTAAAAAAAGTGACCAATTAACTAAAAACTGAAACTACGTGTAGCTTCGAGTCAAAACTTCATCGTGAGTTGGAAAAGAGTGAGATAGCGTATATTTTGCTAGTGACTAACAAAATATTCTACGTCTACTTTTCAGGCTTATTCCCAGGTTGACACTTGTCCTCGTTCCTTCATCGATCTCGTTCTCGCCAGTCGCTTGTCACGCGGGCGAGAAAACGTCGACCAAAAGGATGGAAACGACAGCAAGATTCCATTGCCCCGAACCTCCAGACTCGTCCGGGTTAAAACTTATTTTTTGCATCACGTTTCTCTCTGTCTGTCTCTCTCTCTCTCTCGCTTGTTCGCTTATTCTCCGAGATAAAACTGCGTCTTCCACAGGAGACGAGCATGGCATCGCTGGAGTCGAGTTTATTTGGCGAGTAGAGAAAAGAAATCGTCGAGATAATTCGTTCGGACATTGCTTCCGCGAAATATCCGCCCTAGAACGGGGGTCGAAGGGGGTGAGGAAACAAAAGAAGCAAAAAAAACAGAAAAGTGAGGCACGAAGACCAAAAGTCTTCGTATACGGGGGAGTTTCCACTCGGAGGTGGATACGCGTGGTATTACACCCTTACACCAGACGGCCAACTCGACCGGAAGTAAGTCCGTAAACTTTTTCGTCTTGATAAACCCGCGTGAGACGACCGTGGAACACCGTGAGTGAGAGATAAGAGGGAGAGCGCGATTTTTCAGCCCTTCTTAAAAACAAACTGTCGCTGGAGAGTCAGCTATATATGTAACATATCTTCTTGCACCATGTGGATCTGAGCACAAAGCTCTGGAGTTTACCAAAAATTCATCCGCGATACGAGAATCGTTTTGTCATAGGTATACGACTCGCTCTTTCTCTTTATTGTTTCTTTTTTATATTCAGCTGACATTTAATACCCTCGCTGTTGCGTAAGCTGTATCTAATGAGTCAGCTCGTAAGTTTCGTTATTTTACTATTTTCGTAATACGTCGGATGATATGTGTTGTCATAAATCTTGGGAGAGTGGTATTCCCGGCGATGGCGCGGGAGGGAGGAGGAGGGAAGCGAGAGAGAGAAAGAGAGAGAGCGGGAGAGAGAAAAGGCATAAAAGTAAAATGGCATTCGCACACGCACGGGGACTTATTTTTCCTCCATATTCGCACACCAAGGCACGCTCGCACGGCGAATGATGAGGATCGTCCATTTCTGTTTTCTTTTTTCCGATCCCCGCTCTCGTTTTCTCCGTCTTACGCTCTCGTTTTTTCTCCGTTGGCTCGGGATGTCCTTCTCCTCTCCATCTCCAGCTCTTCTAGCTGATGCTTCTCTCCGTTAGAAAAAAGAAAGCGAATACACGGACGCTTCGTCGTCGGTGACGATCGACTGTGACGACCAAACCTGACCCGAATGACGAACGAGCTTTCTCTCTCTTGCTCTCTTTCGGAGGGTTCGCGCGCACAAGAGCTGTTCCCTCGTTTGTATCGATAGACGTCCGCGCCAGGGATCGTTTGCATAAACGCCTTTCATCCCTCTTACCCCTCCAACCTCCCCTACCCTTTCTGACACCCTCCGCCTGCTTTAACTCGAGCTATACCTCGGCCCGCGTTTTCTTTTTTTATCACACTCGCTCGCTCTCCCGTACTGTGCTCGACTTTAATAAATAACCCAGCCGTCAGGGGTTTTCCTCTTGGACGGGGCGCGGTGCGAGAGAAAGAAGCTTGCACGAGTATGAGCAAGAGGAAGAGAAAGAGAGATGACGGGTGTGAGAATGAGAGAGAAAGAATGGGAGAGGGTAAACCACGAGAGAACCACTCGTTTTGCCCGCGATCGCTACAATAACGAGAGGTATCGTATGCTATAAATTCTTCCTCGGGCATATTTATGACGATAAAGATTTTATACTTTATCCATATATATTTATATACGTATATGTATACGCATGTATAAACGAATAAAGAAAGGGCGTATGTCGGATGTTTCACAAGTGCAAAAATCATGCCCTTCTGACAGTAGAGTCATCCATAACGGTGCGGTATAAGATTCCCCGTTACATATAGATACAAATTTGAAGAGTCACCTGCCACTGGAGCCCGGAACTCTGTGAGGAAAGCCTCGCGAACACCCGGTGTTATCTAATAGTAGTTATATCGTTCCCGGCACGGGAAGAAGCCTCGCAAGAGTTTTCCCGATGAAACTTCGAGCATGTTTGTTTCAAGGAACCTCCTCAACTTCTCTTCCGTTACGATATATGATATCGTAACTATATCGACCCGATGAGAAGGAAAAGGGTGAAATCCACGTTTGTAACTATTCGCACGCTTCTCTGCTCATCGATCGTGGATATTCGAGTAAACGTAGATACCAATATAGAAATTCATCGATATAGACACAAACTTGAAACGCTTCTATTTCTTGGGTCAAACGCGGACAGGAATTTTGGTGTAACATAAACATGCGCAAAGGGTCGCGAATGTGGTCAGGATATTATTAAGCGAACGCTGTATTAACCTCCCACTGTTGAGAATTCAACGTAGCAGGGTTGCGGGCGGGGGAGGGTGAAGGATGGCGAATTACTCAGCGGAAGGAATTACGTGGCGTGGCAGGGGGGTAGGGCGAAAGGTGACGATGGCGAAAGGCGGAAGCGGCAAAAGCGTACCGGGTGCGTGCTGGTAGACGGGGGATGAGATTCGAACCGGAAGGGATGATAAAACGCGAGAGTTGGTGCAACTAGTCGGCTGAAGGGATGGAAGTTGGGATAGGACCAAGTTGCAGTATTGAGAGAGCTACACCACTTTACTCTCTTCTTCGAACCACCCTTCATCCTGAACCATCTCCCCTTCTTCTCGTATTCTCTATCTTTCTCGTTTGCCGCGGAAGTAATTACGACTTGAGGAATAACACGCCGAAAGCTCGGCTAAGGAAATGAAATCTATTTGAGTGGCCTATGGAACTTGCTACTGTTCTCTTGGTGTACAAGCAAAAAAGAAAGGAAAGAAAAAAAAAGAGAGTAGGGAAACAAAAACCACTCTTCCACTCGCGTACCATCAGCGCCTCGCAATCCACTCGCCTCGTAAGTTCGCTTTTCCATTCACCCTCTAGCACCTTTAGCACGCAAAAGCTCGAGCTTCCAAAGGAAAAAGGCAGCGGGGGGTGAAAGCTCGGAAGAAAGGAGGAGAGCGCCTATTTCAGCTCTCTCTTTATACTCTTTGTTTGACTTGCGCTGTCTAACTACTCGCTCTCGCGTACGATTCTCGTATTTTACTTTAACCCTTTGTCCCCCATCCCCCCTATCACGGTTTTCATTATTATGTGTGTATATATATATAGGGAAGCCTAAGAGCGTCGAGGAACGAACTATTGGAAAGTAACTGCTACCTGAACGCTCTCAGACACACGATTTAACTCGTAACTACTAGAGCTTTAGTTTTACCTATATACTTCATATAAATATAAGCAATATAACGTACCCTTTGTACGGTTATATATCAAGGTACCTACAAGGACGTCGATTAAAATTAGTGTGCATAGTTTTGTTTGCTTATGGGCTCTCCCTACGTTCTCTCTCTCTCTCTCTCTCTCTCTTTCACCTCGTTTAAACTCGCCTCGTGGGCTTTCCAAAAGTTTGATTCAACGATCTTTCGATACCTGTACAAATTTACCAGCAATCAATTTCAGTTTTTTCGATTATCGAAAGTTATTATATGAAACATCACTGTTTCACTCGTAAATTTGCTCTCTGCTATATCTATATGTGTATTATTAATACTTCACTGTTCTCGCTTCGATCCGGAAGCCCTTGCGAAAATCGTATTCTGTAATCAAAGTTTTCCGGCTAAATCGAGCAAGAATGGAGTTTTCTCTTGAACTGTGTCTATCGGAAAGAGGAAGGTATAACTTGGCGAGGTCTGTGTGAGCGACGAAAGATTTTTCTTACCTTTGCGGATGGAACGGAAACGTTATTCCAGTGGAATAAATACTTCCCTGTTGTCTCGCTCTCGCTCACTTTCTATAGATATAACGTACTCGGGATTTTTCATTTTCTTATTTCGTCTCTCCCTTCTTTCTCTCTCGCCCACTCTTTATCTCCTTCCTCTCGCGAAGCTTCGCGTAATCCCTACGTCAAACTTTTCGCGTTCTTTTCAACGAGAGGAATTCTACAACGTCGATTTCAGAGTTTCAAGAATATATATAAAGCTTTTGCTCTCTACATCGAAAGACGAAGAGAATGCCGCGACCACGTTGAGAGGAAGTCGTGCGCCGCGTGTCGGGAGGGAGTCAAATCGATTAAATAACTTTTCTCTTCCCTTCACCCTGGCAAAACGTATATCGAGAACTTCAAGTTTTCCGCTATTTCCTCTTAGACCCTCGTGAACAGTATGAAATACCTTTAGATGTAATATGAAACTATGAAATTTCAATCATAAAGCGAACAACTGTCGAACAATGGCTTTTACTTTTTACCATCGTTCGACGATTAAATGTTTTCATGAAACGTATTATTTTTCGTTTTAAAAGTATTTAATTTTTCCAATTTATTTTACAAACTGAAAACCGTTTGAATAATTATAAAAGAATTGATAAATTTGTGCTCGTAGTTTTTTTTTATTATTCTTATGACGGACATTAATTACAGCGAACGTACGAGTGAGAGATAATAAAAAATTTGGTTTCATGGAAGCTGAGAAGTCGATGCAATAAATATCTCACGGTAATTGGGAAATCTAAATCCCGTAATATTTGGATATCGTTCGAACGGACATATAAATGAAAGGGATCTCACGATCCCTTTTTGTTTGTCGTCATCGAGTTCTCATCGAGCTGGTTGGGAATCCCGAACATTTTTTTCCTCGCAATTTCGTCGATCTTCTTGTTCATCGTACATATATATATATATAGCGTGGAGTATCGAGAGGATCGGCGCGAAGGATCGTCCACACCCTCGTCGTTTTGCTGATACGTCCCCGATCCCGTCCCAAGGGAATCCACTTTTTGTCGTATTTTCCCTCGGTAACACGCCCAAGCTCCTCCATGCTAGGAACAAAAAACAGGGAGAGCGAGAGAGCGAGAGAAAACAGCGAGATTGTCCGAACGGAAGAGATACGAGACGCGGTACACCGGGACACTCCGTTCGATACTTTATCGTTCCTCGTAGATAAATCTTACTCCTGTGAACGAACACTTTCTTATTCTTTACCAACGTCGATTTTGAGCAAGATTGAAAAAAAAACACAATTCGAATATTCTATGACAGTTTCAATCAGACAATGTTTATTTAGACAAGAAAGTTTTATAACGTAATGTAAATAAATTATATTTTCAATCGACAACTTTAATTAAACATAAATAGGAGGAAACGTGTTTGAGATAGAATTAAAAAAAAATAAACAACGATGTTTACTCAGCTTGATAATTCTGCTTCCTTCCTAATGATGTGCACCTATTAACGCTACGTGAAGATTTCGTCTCGTAAAAGGGAAATATGTGAGGAATGAAAAAAAATGAAGTAGAGAGGAAATGATAATTTCCCGGGGCAATATCTCGTCGTTGAATTTACGAGCTTGGAATAACGAAATGTACGGGTCTTTCGAGTCACACGATCTTCTGCACTCTGGTATTTTTGCTTCAATGCAAATATCAAGATGAACGTACTATATACACAAAAATACTTGAAAAATTCGAATCGCATCCTCATTAAAAATAATTTCCAAATTACGTAAGCCCTTCATATTCACGAATTCATAAATCCGTAACATTTTATGCTGCATTTATCGGATTTTATTTTGTAAGTATTTCCACAACTCGCAAAACTCAGGGTTTTAAACATTCCGTAATATTTTTTAAACCAAAATATCAAATTCTCCGTGTATTCTTGGAAAAGTTCGTTTCGTTTAATTAACTTTTATTATTAGCGTCGAAAAATTATTAAAATATAACGAAGAGAAGATTGAGTTTAGGTCAACGTTCGTTCTTTCAAAATACATATATGTTACTCTCGCCAAACCCAACTATACTATCGATTTTCTTCCTATTGTCTATTTTTATCCGACTATACCGTTCAACTTTTTTCTGTTTCATTTCGTAATAAAGATATACAATACGTATTTTCCCAAGAATAGAGTCCTTTTATACACGAAGCGTACCTACATTTTCTTTTTCGACACGCGAAACTTTATCGTTGAAGTCGACTTATACATATACGCGAACCATTGTTCCGTTCCATATGATACACATATCGCGCACGCTGTACAAATCCTTCGTGGTTCGCATTAACTTTTCCCCCAGTAGCCTTTCATCGATGTTGTCAGTTTAGTAAACGACGGTAGAGATGAAAAGCGTCGAACGAAATACGGGTTGCCTGTCTGGTCGTACCGAAATATCGAAACGATGAACAATTCGCAGTGGTTCGACGCGCGGTGTACGCACGGACGATGTACGCGTTACGATGTACGCACGGAAGCTCGAATGAAAAGATTTCCTATCGTCGATAAGGGCGCATTCATTGTATAACCCTCCCACTACCCGGGTAATGCTTTAGAGCTCTCCGATTATACATAATCCATCGTGTGCTTCACTAATTAGTCGAGCGTTACCGGGCGTTGTCAGAGAGCTTGGAGTCAAACGGTCGAAACACTGCAGGGTTAATATTCTCTCTGTATAAACAATTATTATGATATAGTGATGTATTCCGGTAGATAGGTACCTATATCCTATTAGTCTGTATCCGATGTGTATAAACCGGTATTAATCGTCTGTCAGCTCGAGATGTTAGACCTACCGAATTGGATATGAATATCGAGTGCCTCGATAATAACCTCCCCGTTGTCCATCGTTCGATATTCGAATAATCGTAAGATAATGTCTTCTCGTTCGATTAAATTGCATCCTTACCAATATCAAGAAAAATTGATAAAGTGATTAAAGAATTTTCACGAAAAATATAATTTTTAATTGAAATTAATGTTCATTTTAACGATCGAACTGTTTTATTCGAAGTGAAATAATACACTGACAATTGATAAACCGTGGAGAAGTTTGCAGGATACAGAATGTGCGATCGTGCTTGGTAGCACGATGTAATTTCAAATTCGCACATGTCGCGTGGCGAGTTTATCTACTGCGGTACAAAATAGAGCACATTTGGGTCGAGCCTTGTGTCTCATATCGGTGAAACAAACAGTTCGCACCTGGTATTCTCTACGCGTATAATCCGTTTCCTCTTCGATAGTATTACGGACTGTACGAGCGATGTACAAGCTCTGCCACCAATAAACCCCCTTGTAATTTTGCATTCGACCCTTTTCGTTCTTATGCCATTTACGAACACCGATGCGATAAAGAAACGAACGAGCCTTAAACAAATTGGCAATTTTCTCTATTCTATCGATAACCGACAACGAGAATACGACAGTCCCGTAGAATTTCTCTATTCTTTTCGTCGAGTAGCTACGTCGATAATTTGAGATATCGCGAAATCGCGAAGCATGGACATAAAAATTTAACGCTATGTATACACGCAAGTATATATATATATTGCCCGAGAATTGGATTCGGCTTTGAAAATGATATAAATCCGATAATCCTAGCGTGATAGTGGCAGTAGGTATTCACCGCGATTTTCTTTTCGCCCTTCCTACACCCTCTCCCCTTCGAAGTGAACGCGAATCGTATATATACATATATGAAACGTGGTATGGATAGATATGCGGATACAGAATGAAGGCAGAATGTCGATGGACCCTCTTTATCTGACTCCCACTCATTTTCTCTCTGTCTCCTTCTCTTTCTCTCTCTCTCTCTCTCTCTCTCTCTCTCTCTCTCTCTCTCTCTCTCTTTTTCTCTCTCTCTCTCTCTCTCTCTCTCTCTTTCCTCTCTCTCTCTCTCTCTCTCTCTCTCTCTCTCTCTCTCGTTGGGAATTGCGAAACCAGAATGCAGATCGAGCATGAGCGGAACGATATTATTATTCCAATGCGCGTAATCCGAATGTCCGAGAGAGGTGGAGTGCGATTTGGAACGGGAGAGAGACGAATATTTGACGCAGCCGGCGCCAGATTCGATTGCATTTAAAGCACCTGATTCAATCGCTAGCGTAGGAAGCCTCCCCTCTAGTATTCCGGACCATACATATATTCGCGATAGTGACGAAAGCAAGGAAGAGGGTGTGCGAGAGGGACACAAAGAAGCGACACGAGGGAGTGGGCGCCCGAGTCGATTTAACACGCGTCACGGAGAGATAAAAATATCCGTTCGATTAAATAATACCATTATGCAAAATACACATGATTCGTTCCATTGAAGCTATAAGGAAGTTGCTATGAGAATGTATTATATAATATATAAACCCATATATATATATGTGTACAACACAAATCAATTTTTAATAAAAAAAAGATTTAGTAGTCGTCGTATACGCGTACCGGGCGTTTAATTGGAAAACAATCAAACATATCCCGGGTGTATCGTTCAAAAAGGGGTAAATTATATATAATATCAGTTATAATGAAATATTTTTAATAATTACGTAATTTTCATTTCAACAGATATCATCGTAGGACGCTAATAAATGTTTCAGACTTTTTGTTGTTATATGTGACGCTTTTTGTTTTAGCTTCCGTACGACGTATAGCCGTAATATTCTGGAAATTCCTCCCGAAAAAACACAGAATTTATGTCGACGAACGGAAATTTAATTTAATCCTGCATATAGCGAGAAACGAGGAGATATTATAAGCTCACTGGAGCGATTATAATTAGTGACAAGGTATAATTAAGCGCCGCGACAATACTCGAGCCGAGCCGTTCATCTTTCGCAAGGGAAATAGGTATGTACAACGCAGTACTGCAATCACGTTTACTAACGAAATTGGCGCCGTGGCGCTAATTCGCCAAAAGCGAAATATGGAAACGAGGCTTATTTTATCAAGCCTTCATTTGGATAAAAATTCTCGACCGCGACAATTTCGTCGCTAGTCCCGTATACAATAAAACCAGTGCGAGATGAAACAGTAACAGGGCCAAATGGATAACAACGACAGCATTATCCTCAAATTTTGCAACTTCATTCGCGTTCTTTCTTTCGCGCGTGAAATTTTTCACAAGATGCGATGTATTAAACCTCAGTCATTGCCCGGATTGGATAAAATTATTTTTCATATAATTATATGAACAAAAATCTTGTTACATAAAAATGTCCATACAAGCGGGACTCGTTAGTAGACGTCGTAAACCTGCAGTAGCTAAGGTCCGCATGTGGTCAGACAACCTTGAAAAACGTTAAAACATATATTCGGGATATTCTATAATTATTCTGCTATATTTTTTATTTCTTTAGGCAGTTCTTCCATTCCAAATTTATTATAAAAAAATTATTTGAACAACAAGAATAATTGGAAAAAGACCTCAATTGCCAGTAGATGAGATCAATTTGTAGCCGGGCAGCATATTCGTCACGCGCGTAGCGCCATGGCTAATAATTTTATGATTTAATTCAATATTAAAAAATCGTCTGTTCGAAACGTTGTCGGTAATACGCACTGTGACGTTATATCGGGATCATGGTAACTAGGCGACGCGTGTTCGCGTGAATAACGTACGAGTGAAAATCCCGAAAATCACGCGCGTCCAAACGGCGGCGTATGGTTACTGTTGGTGCAACAGCATACAAAAAACTGGAACGATCTGCAAAAAAAATACAAAATTAAACTGTAATTTTATTGTAAGACGTGACGTATAGGCACTTTCGATTATATGACAAAATGGCGATGAATATATAATTTTTGTAAAGGTAGTTATTAGTTTTGCTATCAACGATTAGTCGATTATTATTAAAAGGTCCGTTTGCGGACTGTAAAACAGCGAACTTTATTGGTTTTCAAGCGAGCTTCAAATTTCCTGCGTTACATTCGTCATCACTTTTTTTCGTTCGTCTCTCGTTAAGCTGTTGGCTTGCACTGCTCTCGTCGAGACTCGGAGTGAGGATGACTGTTACAAAGAGGAAGAGCTTAAAAATTCGGTCACAAGCGACTGCGATTTAATGAAACTCGCTCTCAACGATGCAGCCTTCCGTTGCACGTTTTCCCGGTCGTATTTCTCATCGTGCGAATGAGCGAACTGACATTTTATCGGTAAATGCGACATCATAATGCAAGAAATAGTTGTGGCTGGCAGTAATCTCCTCATATTTCTACACCTCCGTTCGTCCAACGAGATTCTCAAAACATTTGCATATTGTCAAAGAAGAAAAAAAAACAAGCTACTCTCGTTGATGTACGAAGAATCAAGAATTTATGAATTATTCAGAAGAAAAATGTCGGGATTGCCAGTAGTCAAAAAGCAAAGGATGGTAAGCCAGATATGTATAAAAAATTCCGATGGTGCGCCAGTGGTGAAATTATACAAACGGCGATCACGAGTGAGCGACGAAGAGAGACAGAGGCGAGAGATTGAAAAAGCACAAGCAGCTCTGGATTGGGAATGAGGAATCTAAAAGTTCGTGAACGCAAATTTTCGATCAACGGAGAGAAAAAGCCGGTGGAGGTTTTACGCAGTAAAATAAAAGGAAGAAACGTGCGATTCACGAAGGTCCTTCCGAAATGGAGATTAATTTCTAGCGAGGTTCTCTCAGTCGGGGTAAACTTCGTCGTGGTAGTACACAAGCAGAGGTCACGGGCTACTAGGACGAAGGAAGCAAGCAACCCTCCTCGGCGAGGAACGACGCGAGGTGGAATCCGAAGGGTTGGTAGAGTCTTCTCATCCCTCTCACGTACATACAAACAAACCCATCCAGACTCACAGACACGTGAGAACGAGTATATATGATGTATGTATAAAATAGAACGGTCGACGTGTCGCAAACTCGACAGCTTCGCCCCCGTTTCTGTCCTTCCCGGATGAGCCTTTACTACTACTGCAACAGCCTATAGCAGTTGTACTGACAGCTTCGAAACTAGTTTGGTTCGCGTAAAAACATGGCTATGTATAGTATTCTTGATGCTGGTGGGGTTGTCTAAAGGATCCTGAGTGAGAGAGACGTGGGGAATCGCACGGTTGAATACATCCCTGTAATATATATCGTACACGTACACTAGAGTACCGTAAGTCTCACCCCCCTCTCCCTTTCCCTTTAGGTTCATCCAATAGTCCCGTTATCGTCGCGCCTCGAGCCTCGGCAACTATCCGGCAAATTTCCTCCATTTAACTTTCGTTCAATTATTGCAAAGCATTGGAGAAACGACTCACCTAGGACGTTCGAGTATTCGAATGTGGCTGCAGGGCACGTTTATATATGAACGGTATAACGTACTTCTGTATGTATTTCAAACTTCGTCGAATACACATACATTCATACATACATAGGAAAATTTTGGACGGTTCGGTGGGACTCGGACAGTAAACGTTCGATACCGTTCGAAGTGAGTAACATCGTAGACTTCCATCTTTGACATCGATTATACACATTTAGTGTTGACATCGAGGTTTGTTTAGGGCGAAAGTAAGCAGTCGAATTTTCAAATCTTCGCTCGATACTCGTTGACATAGAAATGTATCAATGAAATATTTTATTGTATCCACAAAGCCTATCAACTTTCATCCAATTCTCCTGCATGAAAGCTTCTCCGAGCAAAAAACCAATTTCAATGGCTTGACGCGACGAACAAAGCGATCCGTTTGATTCTCATCGAAACGTAGTGACTGGAGCGAATACATATTTTATTATTTCGTTTATCCGAATGCTCTAGCCAGTTTCTGGCACAGTGGAGGGTTGATGGTGGGGTGCGGGTTAAAAGAAAGCGAGTAGGAGTGGAGCGATGATGCAGGCAACCGGATATCCGAGTGGAAATACCCTTTTATTGCATTCCCTCGGTGCGAAGTTTTGCGTAGACGCGTACGTATTCGTGTTATATATACATATGCGTTTGACGAATGAACACGCTTCGGTTCCGCTGTGCTTTTCCGTCTACTCAACGCAGCTTTGGGACTTTGTACGTACGTTCGATGGCAGTGCGACGCTTTCCAAGCGTTGCGGAGGAGCGAGAGAGAGTGTCGCGAGGTAGAAAGGGGGATACGTTATAAAACAAATCTATAGGTCGCACCTCGTTCATTCTATACAGTAACACTGCAGGTGCACACTAGCGAGCACATATGTTACTAGTGTAATTGATCGACCGAACGAGGCGAGTGAGTTTCCGTTGTGACTCGACCATTCGCCATTTCTGTCTTTTACACCACTCCTGTCAAACGTACGAACCTCTATTTCATTAAATTTGACACGCGAATACTCTCGCTCTTATTTCATCGTTGTGTATAAAGAAGAAAGATATAAATAGCCGAATTTAGAAAATAGCGAATCCATGATTCAAATTTTAACTCGGTGAATGCAAAATGGCCGGCGAAATGGAAATTCCATGGGAAAACATCGATATTCAATGTCGCAAATTACTTTTCGAATTTCGTTATTTTCGGATCTCGTTTCGGCAATTATACAAAACTTGCGGGGAGAAAGAGAGAAGGAGACAGAAGATTGCTATTCGCCTGTAGACAGATGACTACAGGCGAAAAATTTGGCAAACATGCGTGTGCGAGTATGTGTGAGTATTATAATATCCTGTCAACCATATTCGAACACTGTTGAGCCATCGTCCGACGTGATAACTTCAAGAGAGCGAAAGAGATGGAGAAAATGCGTGAATTTTGTTGTCTGATGGCGGCCGGTCGCCATTCCCGCGACTGTGTTGTTGTACATTACGAACGGGATGACACGGCGAACCTTGTATGAGAAATCTAGAGTGAGAGAGATATGAACGGAGCGTACACATAGGCCGCATGAAACATTCGTACCTATAGGTAGTCGAATAGTATACGTGGTCACCACCAGGGTGGCAAAAGCGTCGTGTGCGTGCGATGAAACAGTGGCTTTGCGTCATGCTGACTCTCTGCAGAGCTCTCGGGCGTGCACGAGCTCGATTTCGCTCTGGACTTTGCTATAGGCTGCAAGCTCTGTAGCTCAGCAACGACACACAGTCTGCTCGTACCGGAAAAGCCAACGTCGACGTAACCACAAACGTCATTGTATGAGATCGCGTATATATGTCTTATGTATATATATATGTGGCTCATACATGCGTCGCTCGCACCATCCGTTGCCCGCCAGTAACAGAAATTCTCTGTGGCTCTCTCACCACATATCTCTCTCTCTCTCTATTCCCCCTCCCTCCCTCCCTCTCTCTTCGTGCAGTATAACATACGTAGATTTCTCACACACACGCGACCTCCCGGGTGAACGCGCAACGTAATACCTTCGTCACGCTGACGTATAGGAACCCGGCACGCGTTTCTCGTATCGTCTCGTACACACTGATGCTTATTATCCACGCTAGCAAGTGTGCGTATATATCACCATAGTCACAACTCGCAACTGTACACAGACGCGAACGCACGCGCGCCCGCGCGCGCATATATTAGACAAACGAGAAGAGGCGTTTGTACATTAATATGGCGTATTCCATGTCAGCACGTCCCACGTCAGATTCTCGGACACGGTTTAGTAATTTTCATACCGTTGATCCGTGTTTCAAAATCAACGTATCGTCTTTCATTTTTTCACCAACGTTCGCTCATTTTCATACAAATTTCGAGATGAAATTCGAATTGAAATATTTCTGCCAAAAATTCCTTCCGAACACAATAAAAGTTTGTCCAACCTTCGTGTTTCGTAGAACTGATAATATCCAAGCGAGATAATCCGTGATAATTTTAAACTAACAATTCGAATTAACAATTGATAAATACCTGTACGATTATGAAAAACGATGTTTTGGGCGGAAGAACGAATTAAATGTGACAAGATCGATATCGAGGTAGAACTACGTCACGAGGAGGTCGGAACTGGGAGGTGGTAGAGTTTGCTCATAATTCTCTATGAATGCATATACATATGTACATAAATATATTCGCTATGTAAGGGGAATGACATACTTGCGATTATTATTGTACAAGACCGCGTACAATTACGATCGCATGAACGTCCAGCGGGTCGTGTTCTCGTATATGTACCAAGTGGTTATACGCGCTTACGGACACGGTGAGAGTTTATATACGATTATATACGTACCTATACCACCGGTATTCTCTCACAGTATCGTATAATAGCGTTACTGTTATATTCACGAATGTACACAATGGGGATCACGCCGATCTGCACACGTCAACGAGAATGCTAGGAGGACGGAAAAGCCTTCGCCTCTCTCGCTTTTCACTCCCCCCCGCTACATTATCTCTCCATCGCTCTGATGTGTCTTTCCAAAATCTCCCCAGACGTCGTACACAATATCCTTCGCTTCGTCGTCATCCTTCGAATATATCTCGCGCGGCAAAGCTCCACGCACCAGCCACCGTTGCGAGAACGCTTTTGCGGGCAAATACACGAAAGCGTTGCAATATTGTATATGTGACGGAACCAACAGGGACAAGGAGCTTGTGTACTCTATATATCCTTGATTCTTCCTTTTTGCTCGTTCCCTCTTTAGCGTTCTATCTCTCTTTCCACGAGAATCTCCACTAGCGCATTTCGTATTATTTGAATAACAAATCCTCGTCGTGATATTGTTTCGAAATCGTTATGGTAGGTATTAGTCCAACCGTTATTTCCATTTTGATACGCATACTGACGCAAAGATTATTTTCCCATTTTACGCTAATTATATCAGAATCGAGAATCGTTCCGAAACGTAATTTGTTAATGCACCGATCGATTGATTATTCCATGAAAATTGGGTGATATAAACTCGTTCGTGTAAAAGAAGAATCGATCCTTGTATGTACGCTTCAAACGCTTCATCGAACACCATCTACGAGTACATTCATAATAATCTATTTTTCATTCAAATGTAAAAGCGTGATCATTTAACGAACGACCGATGCGCAATTTCGATAGCGAGATCGCCAAGCTCCGTGCCAGATTTACCTGGCTTTGGAGGAATTTGACTATGCGGCATATAATAATGATCTGTATTGTATATAATATCGTACATGGGTCTATGTGTATATGACGCAGGCGCGGATGCAATATTGGTTTGTATACCTAGACGGGCATAGCGTATAGGCGGCTCGATGTGTATTTATGCCGAGCGTGAACACCTGAGCGAAGTTTAGTACACTCATGATTATATATATCGCACACATACACGATTATATATATATATATTATCGCACACATACACATTAACTTATACAGCTGTATACTTCATCGATACTAGCTATATATATATATATACATAGATAGACTATATATATATATATATATATATATATATATATATATATATATATATATATATATATATATATATATATATATATATATATATATATATATATATATAGTCTATCTATGTATATATATATATATATATATATATATATATATATATATATATATATATATATATATATATATATATATATATGTGTGTGTGTGTGTGTGTGCGTGCGTGTGTGTGTGTGTGTGTGTGTGTGTGTGTGTGTGTGTATGTATGTATGTGTGTATGTGTGTATGTATGTATGTATGTATGTATGTATGTATGTATGTATATATTTGTATAACTTAATTGGGAAGGTGGTTATGCGGATGGCGCAGGTGCTGCAGTGGATTTACGAATACCCGTGGTACGGCAGTGCTCCGTATAACAGATCCGTGCGAGCATTTGCACCCTGGCTGTAGGTGGATTCGGGCCGCGGCTGGCACACTATCAAGCACATTACCCAGGGAGACGAGTGAACACATTACATACCTTCACGCGTTAATTTACCAGGGTACCTACTTCACCTTTTGCTCCGTCTCCTCGGCTCGTACTACGTACTACTCGCGCGAAACTCTGACTGCTTGATCTCGATCGTACGCAGCACGACACAGAGTCATGCACGTGTAACCACGATAAATATATGTATATGTACCTACTCCTCGTTAATTATATCTTCCTCTCTGACACCGCACTCTTGAAAGTTACGGTAGTCGGCTGTATGTTCAATCTATTGGTAGGAAACTTGTTCGTATAGGTACTTGCGTATAAACAGAAAAAGAAATGTCAAACTTCCGGTGATTAAATGTTGTTCGAGTTTGTGTGATTGCTGGTAAACAGAAAGGTAGAAACAAAATTTTAATGTCGATTTTGTACGCTTTGGTGGAGAAATAAGCAGTTTATCGAAATTGCCACGTGCTCAACTTCTTTATAATCGTTCGAGCTTTGAATTGACATTTCATGTATCGAATAATGAATTTTTACATATCATTTGGCACGTTTTTAATGTCGAGGTTTCGATTTGTGGAAATTTTTGGGTAACTATTTTATTTTGCTCGCGATCTTTGCCCACTTTGGCGAAGAACAAAGCAATTCCCCGAAGTTGCCACGTGCTCAACTTCTTTGTAATCGTTCGAACTTTGAAATAACTTTTCATTTATCGAATAATGAAGTTTTACATATCATTTGGCAGGTTTATAATGTCGAGCTTTCGATTTGTGGAAATGTTTGGGTAACTATTTCGTTTCGCTCGCTATCTTTGCCCTCTTTGGCGAAGAACAAAGCAATTTCCCGAAGTTGCCACGTGCTCAACTTCTTTGTAATCGTTCGAGCTTTGAATTGAATTTTCGTTTATCGAATAATAAATTTTTACATATAATTTGACAGGTTTATAATGTCGAGCTTTCGATTTGTGGAAATGTTTGGTCAACTATTTCGTTTTTGCTCGCGGCTGAATTTTTTCGTAGCGAGATTGGGTGACGACTCTCATACCCAAAGAAAATATATCCCACCATATCGTTCTTCGTTATCTCTAACGCGTACGTCTCGCAACCTACCGATCTCTACCGACTTCTATCTACCGTTGCCAGGTCGATCATTCCGACCACTGCTACCGCACATTGGGACTCTGGAAGCTCGCGTCGAAAACCCGTAGGGATTTTTACGACCTTCGTCGAATCCATAAAGGAGCGTCGAATTGGATCCCCTCGCTTTATCGCTATCGCCAGGATTCTCAACACACTTTGAAGAAAAAAAATATATATATTTCATTCACGTACCTATATAGAGAAGCGAATGGTGTTCACCGTATTATAATCTTTATGCGCATGGACATGGGCGATTTCGAAGCGACGACGATCCAACTTTATCGACAACCGAGCTCATCTCACCAGCAGTGTTTCTCATCGACCGTACCGTACAGATGTGCAGGAAAGAATACTTCGATAATCTACGTAGTCTCAACGGCATTCCCGAATATATTAGTTCACTCCCTCTGCCTCCTCTTGATGTATTTTGCCTGTCAATAGCTCGCCATTTCGAGAAGACGAGATTATGCAAACGCTCGTTTGATCGCCGCGACTATACCGCTCGAATCACCGATGCTTTATACGTACGAAAGAGAGAACCGAAAAAAAAATGACAAATCCGAAGGACGGGGAAAGAAAAGGAAAGAAAATAAAAGCGAATGCGCGTATTCCCAGGTGAGTCTACCAACCAAGCGAGTCCGAATATATAGAAAGAGGGTGTGCGCGCAGTGACGAAAGGTTTGGGAGAGAAAAAGGGCCGCGAGGAAAACACGCTAGTGCGAAAATTCCATATCCCGGCAAAGAGAGATCGCACCGGATGGTGTGCCTGAGAGGAGTGAGAGAGAGGTAGGAAGAGAGCGGAAGGCGCAAAGAGAGAGAGAGAGAGAGGGTGTATTTGAATAATTCAATCAGTTGCCGAGCCGGGCAAGCGTTAAATAAAATAACGCGACAAAATGCGAGAACAGCATCGAGAGACGGGAAATATTGGCGATGGACGGCTTTCGGTAAAAATCCGAAATGTATCACGCAACAGTACCATATGAATTTCACGATGAGATAATATTTTATCAATTTATTTATTTTATGAAATCAATTTCCAGAGCGTTGCCCATTTTGCAATACGACTATAATAAAATTAATCCGTGCTCGGATTTGAATTATTCCCCGCAGAGCAAGCTACATTTCGAGGACCTGAAACATTCGATAGTTTTCATTTGCCAGTTTTTAAAATATGTATGATGTAACGATTTGTTTTTAATAAATACATTATCATAAAATCCGTATTTTCAGCGATAAAAATCGTCTTAACGTCATTTGTGTTTAATACACGAGCCATATACGGAAATACGCATCACGCTTCTCCGATCACACAGATACATATACGAGCCGGGATGAAGGTTTACGCTTTAGATTTTACTGCAAACCATGCTTTCGAGATATTAGAAATAATACATGCGAACTATCCGGGAGAGCTTTGACGTTCGAGTATATGATAGAAGGCCAACGTACCGAATTTCCTCGTTCTGACGTACGTGCTATAGATAACGATAGTTGTGCCATCAACGGTAAAGAGGTAGCGAACATTTACCGATTCAGTGATGTAATGGCGGAGTAGCATGTAATGGCGGAGAGGGCGCGGTAGTCTACCCATTCGAATTTCGTCGGTGCCAGAGGGTCTACGAATTCACTGAGCTATCCTCTCGAGCATAAATTCGAGCGGTGAATCCGGACCTCTATTCGTCTCGCATCTCTCTATAATATGGATACATATATGTTTTCACAATAGTACCTTTGGTTTCATATACCACCGCAGTGGCATACGAGTTCTCTATACCCGATTGCTTTTGAATTGCAGCCAGCAGCATATCGGTAGTAGAGAATACTGTGAACATAATCCTAATGGTGGTTTAGATATCGTGGGCGTATTATTTACAACTATATACACAATATAGGTATATGTTTGTATATTTCGTACATCCAGATCTAAAGGTGGCTAACTCAAAATTGCGATTTTTGAGTTAGCCTACCTAGGGGCTAACTGCAAAATTGCAATTTTTGAGTCAGCCCCCTTTAGATCTGGGTGTGCGATGTGATCACTCGGGAGGCCCCTAGGGGTTCGTCCCTAGGGGTTAACTCTTTTCGCGCAATTTTTGAGTTAGCCCTTAGGGGTTAGCCCCTAGTTAAGTTAACTCAAAAATCATAATTTCGAGTTCGCCCCCTTTAGATCCGGGTGTGCGATTTATCTATCCATTTGTATGAATAATATATGAAAATATTCAGTTTTTGTTACAGCGAGTACAAGTTTTATTGTACTGTCAGAGATTCGGGGAGAGATCAGCAAGGCTCGACAAAAGTTGGACAAAGTATTTTTGGAGGACAAAAAATGTTGACCCACTCGGAGCCCGTAAAGTTGCGAAAGTAAATCACGAATGTCGTCAACTGACGAGGGTCAACATCTTTTTTCGTCCGGAGAGACTTTGGCTGGAGGTTACGGAGTCGGAAATTTGCCAGATTAATTCGCCTTATATATGACTACGATCGAGGGGTTAGTTACTGAAGAAATTAATGAACCATTTCATTTGTGTTGATTGTACGAATGAAAGAGGGATATTGAAAGGTGAGCACGTGCGTAGTTTTGAGGTTACGAACGAAAAATTATAATATATTTATTCTATTAGATTGATACAGAAAATAAAGTTGTTTGTTCAGAGCACTTTCTTCTTTGTTGTTTTATGGTTCTTTAACACGCAATTTTTCTATTGGATGTCCGCACAGTTTTAGGATTACAAGAATCTTTTCTTTACTTTGCCTGGTTTTACCATGTTCACGCAGAACATGAGAGAGTAAAGTAGAGTGATGGAAGCATACACCTGCGCAGACACACAGAGTTCCGTCCTACCACTTTGACGCTCATGCGCACTGTCACACCAGTGCGCAGACGCACAGAGTTCCATCATACCACTTTGACGCTCATACGTACTGTCACACCAGTGCGCAGAATACAGTTTGCAAAATGATTAGTTCCAACAATCTGAAATCAGACTAGGAATCACTAAAAATTACGTGAAATCGCAGATTATCTTGATTCGGAAATCACAGGAATCGCAGTGGAAATCGCAAGTAATCGATTCCTTTTGTAAATTGTTGTGCCACCGAATCTGCGAGTGACAAACCCTTCGGCTACGATAGCTTGTTGCCAACTTAACGCGGGTACAAAAAAGTTCACCCTTTGGCCGTTCAAATGTTGCAGAACCAACTCTCGAGGTTTCAACTTTTGTCGAGCGTTGCTGATCTCCCCCCTAATCTCTGATACTGTTACAACAGTCCTTGGTATTAGACAACTGAAAAAGCAATGTAGAAAATTGAGAAGAATCTACAACCTAGAGCAGAAAACTGAGATAGAAGAAGATATTGTTGACAGTCGTTTTCACTTCGGTTTCAAGATTCACTGTCGCGATATCGACAAAACTGTGGATATTGTAAACAATGTGTTTTTTCTTGATCCTTCATGCAGGTGGGGATAGAAGTAGAGCGTCGAGAGTTCGTAGCAATCGAATCGGTAAGTTCGACGAGGTCGTTGAAGGAACGAGAAATCGTTTTTAATGGAAGCTGCTGCAGATGTGAAATCAAATATGCCACGGATTCACCGTGCCAAGATTCCCACGCATCGTAAAGCGAGATACTCTTCCGGCGATAACACCAGCCAATTGTACGAAATCGTCGTAGACGCGAGTACGATTTCCAAGAATACGGAGATATCGCGATCCCTCCTCTCTCGTTACGTCCTACATTCGCGTTTAGATATCGACTATCGCTGGTAATTTTCGACCAGTGTTGTCCTCAGACGAGAAGGTTCGTGTTTCGACAAAAATCAATTTGTATAAAAACTATCGGCTCGATCGTACCTAATTGTAAGTTCAATCGTCGTGACAATTTTTCTTCCCTTATTACGAATTATACGAATTATTTTTCATTTTCGTACCTCGTCGCTAACGAAATTTCTCATTACGGAGTTTATTCAAAACTCTCTGTGCACAGCGCCTTTCATTCCGCGAAGAATGAAATAAAAATCCGAACTTTTATTTTCACGACAAAAAGATCAACTCCAGCGAAGAGGCGAAGAAAAAACAAAAGCGGTAATAACGGAGAGTGCGGGCGAGCATAAAGATAAATATAATAAGATATCGTGTAATACGGTGATAAAAAAAAAGGTATACGTCGGGTGTGAATGGGAATTCACGTCTAAATGGAATTAATAAAACAGACCAGAACGCTTCTGATTATGCCTGTGGGCGCATGCATATATCTCTTTGTATAATAAACAGATTTTGCCGCTCTGTACAGAAATAGGAAGAAAGGGAGGGTGGGAGAGGGATTATTATATTCGGCATCTACGGAAAACCTTCCTTCGTATTTTGCTTTAAACAGTTAAAATAGATGAAAATCGTAGACGTTTAACATTTTGCGGTTTTTGAAATTCTTCGAAAAAGTTAACTTTAACGACTCGACTAAAGTCACGGAGTAAAAATCCATTATTCTGTAACTTTAGCCTTTTGACTGAAGACACGGAGGGAAAGTTTTGTCGAAAATTCCGTTTTTCAGGATAATTCGGTAAATCCATGACCAGTTTATCGAATGTGTGTATGTGTGTTCGTTGTACATTTGATGTGCACTTTCCTATGAGTGTGCCGTCTGTCTACTGCGCGTGATGTGGACCGGTTGTATATGCGCTGTATGTTCTGTACGCGTTATGTCCTGAAGTGACCAAAGTCGCGAAACTGTCTAAAGTCACGGAGTGGATATAGCGCGGTTGACTTCTCTACTGCCGGTAAGGAAGATGCCTAGTAGCCGACCAGTATGAAACTTAAACATATATATACATATCTGCGTATGCTGAGAGGGAGATCAAGGAACGAGGGTGTATTTATGTGAATAATGGAGAGGACCGCGAGCTCTCCCTCTCTCTTTTTCTCTCTCTTTCTCCGGTGCAAGAGTCGAGACCTCGATCAGACGGGCGATAACCGAGCGCACGGTGGTCGCGGCAAAAGCATCGTTCCGGATTCCAGCCAATCACTTGTAAAAGTCGAACTTCCGGGGTTAACGACGCGACCGGCGAGCCAGGTCGATCTCCCTTGGTCCTATCTTTTATCTCTATATACGAATACCTCTATTCGTAGCGCTCACGTGGTCATGGTGCTCGTTGAATCGATCCTCTCCCCCTCTCTTTCTCTTACTCGTGCTTAACTTTTGTTCTCGTACCGCGACCAAGAGAGAGAACGAGCGAGGGAGAGAGAGAAACAGACAGAGAGAGAGAGAAGAGAGAGGCAGGGAGACAGAGAGAGAGAGAAAAAGAGAGTCAGAAACAACGAGAGAGAGAGAAAGAGGGCGGAAGAGTCGAGAAACGTTTATGACCCTCGACCTCGATCGAGTTCGTACAGCACATCGCCTGGGTTATTCAAAATTATTATATCCACGCCAGCCGTGTCTGCCGAAGTAACCTATCATTCCGATGACCGTCCGTTACTCGATGCTCACATTTAGCTCGCGTACATATGTATAGAGTATGACGAAAACGTTCACGACCATTTTTGGTCCTATCGAGACATTTTTGACAGTTTGACCGCCGTGTTTGACGCCATCCAGTTTTATCGACGAAAAACGTGTGCGGTAGACCGCTCCTCGTCACGAGCATTCTGTCATATCTTAAACTATTCGCGTCAATCCCATAGTGACGCAAATCGAGTTCGCATCTAAGTCGAGTTACGTCAACGTCGCCAAAAATTATGACCGTCGCGTTATTCGCCGGAAATTTTCACTCGTGAATCGTAGATTTTTGCGGCCGGTGCAAAATTTCGTCCGCTCCTCAGAATTTTCCAAGAAGCGTTCCATCGCGTAAAATTCGACGATGTCGTAATTTTTACATTTCCACGATTCTTATATCTTTATTGACGTGTTTTCAACAATTTTTCCCTGAGCAACGTTTGTGTCATTTGGCAATTTGTTGTGTCGATAGACCAAAACTTTTACGATTGCTCGCTACCTACGTGCGAGCAATGGTAATATCCACATTTTCAACATTTTACGCTTTGCTTATCGAGATGCGAAAGGCGCAGCCCGTATATCTTATACAGCCCGCGAGATGGGCCGTTCTTCTTGAGAAACGTCCTCTCTCCCTCTCCCTAAGTCGAAAGTACATGCAACGCGCTTGGCAAAAACTAGGATAAAATCATCTTTCTCCTTTTTCTCAAATTTCTTTCCTACTTTTTTGCGTTCTTTCGCAAAAAGCTTTTAGCTGACGTTTCTTCTTATTGTGTACGTCTCGTTGAGCATTGTCGTTTGTACCTACGTATGCTGAAAGTGTTGGAAAATGCTTGGCGATACTGCTACGTTAGTGCTTAGATGAGTATCTACGTATATATATATCTATAATACGCAGGAAGTCATCGGCATAAAATAGGACAGTGCGGAGCTATAATCAAAGCAATAATGATACCTATCGTACTCCGTAGGTGGCGCAGTATGACGAAAACGACTCCCGGCTCTACCGGCTTACCCGCTGACCTGCATTTTATCTATCCGAATCCGGATCCACTTGCTGGAAGTTACCTTCTCTCGCATACCTCTGCAGTGTCTATATAGCGTATTTACATAAAATATATAAGTATAACTTCGGTTTTAACATTTTCTACGTGTATTTGTATTGCGGTTGACAGGAGGGAACAATGCGGTCAATTTTGGCGGCTCTGCTGTCGGGTGCTTGCTTCGAGTGCATGAGAGGGGAAACAGTAAGAGAGAAGGAGATAGAGAACAGGCTGAGAGTACGAGGGGCTGAGTGTAATGGCCGAACACGCATCCCCCCAAGCTCGTCTCGCTCGCCCGGTGTGCTAACAGCAGTGGTGACCGAGAGCGATACACACGGGTGTTACGGTTATAACAGTCCCGAGTCGGTTGAGCTGCATCCCCACTACCCCTTCACCACCCTCCTTCTCAACAACCACCCGACTGTGGCTGCCACCCTTTCGACCACCGACAGCGATAAAACCCGCGGAGTCGCACCCTTAAGCCGAGATAATAATTACCACGCTTCGCGCGTATAATTAGAATAAATTGTGCGATGCTAATTGTCCTATTTATTTGTGGTTCGGTGTAAAGCCCCTTGGCCAGGGTTGCGACAGTTACCACCCAGACTCGACAGTCTTTCGGAAATCTTGGAGAGAAAAAAAAGGGCGTAATTATAATAAAAATGATAATACGACGGACTATTACATATTTGTATATATGGCGTACGTTCGCACGGCATGTTATCTCGGTAAATTCTCGCTTCGCGAGAGGCAGTTATAACGAATGTCTTCTATTTAGTTTCGTATTTGTGGCACGAGCGCGTTGTATTTCCGACTCGTAAAAAAAGAAAAACCGAGAAAAGCAGGCCGTCGTACCTCCTATATAACGTTGTAGCGCGACGCCAAGGCGAATTGTGTAATTTCCTGGTCGTGAATACCATCTTCGAGAATCTTGGCTAATGAAGCGGGACGTCATCACGCTCGAGTGCTCGTATAATCAACGTGGGAGCCCACCATTTTCCCTTGAATTTCTCTCATTTTGTCGGGCGTTATACCGTGTTGCACTTAGCTCCCTCGCTCTTCTTCGTTATTTATATTCATAGAACACCGAAAGTGATAATTGAAAAAAGATAAGACCGGAATTGAACGGGAGTAAACCGAACCTGTGTTGAGAATACGTAACTTGGAAAATTCGTAAGAACGATCGGGATATTATATATTCGATTGTATTCTCGCTCGTCCGAGATCCATCGGGTTACGGTGAAATTTCGCGGTTACTGCCTGACCGTAGCGTGTCTCTCACTACTGATTTTACCCGGATCCAGGGAGAGTTAGTGCGCGAGAGTGAGCGAGCGAGAGCGATAGTGGTTAGAGCTCGATGGTGGTTGCGGACGACATACGTGGCGGAGTCCACTGTCAGTAGATATGGATACTTAATGGTCAGCCAACGGTTACGGACCATTCTCATGTCATTGCTATACTACCGCTGCTGCCAGTGGTCGTGGTGGTGGTCGTCTGCACCGTTGACTTCGTCTCGCATTTGCTCCAAACAGGTGGTAGTACAATTAAACACCGTTATGGCTATGCCTGTCGAGTATACGCGCCGGCGCGTACAGTTGAACGTAAACGTATACATACGCACGTACAACGGGAAACCATCTCTTGCGTTCTCTCAATCTCATACATATATCGCCTATCCTTGGAATTTCTGTATCACACTGTCTCGTTTTATCACGTCACCTCGGTAATCTGCCTCACAACGTTTTGCCACCCTATAATCGCGTTATTCGTTGGACCGTTATAAGCTCGTTTGTTTATATGCGAGGTTTGCACACACACACACACACACCCTTAGCGATTATGGCATCACGCATACAAAGACGCGGTGTACATTCTCCATGGAACGAGACCAGGAGTACACTCACTCGGCAATGGGGAATGAAAAGGGACAAAGGGTCTCCCAGCCACATGCTACGCAGGGTGCCATTGCGGAAATAATAGGCACCCTCATAAAAAGTACGTATATAAAATATAAATATAAATGCGTTGTTGTTGTTGTAATTTAAAAGTTTGACGCATTTCTACTTGTTTTTCGTGAGCGTGTCACATATTCGAGAATTTGTGAGCTCATTTATACGACAGGTAGACTCGACCTTCCATCGATCACATAGATTTAACTTCATGCTATCTATATAAAAAGATAATAAGTAAATGTACATATGCGTACTGCGACATTATTTGCTCCATTGCTAATGCACGATTTTGCATGAATTGGTGCGACTGGAAAAACGATGGAATGGGAGAAAAACATTTTGTTTTCTACGATGATGTAATCTTTTGTTGATGCTGGATTTGCAGGTTGGAACACGGAATACAATAAAAATGCGAAAACAAATGGTCGAGTGCTTTACTCGCCTTGGTATATCCCCTCCTCGTTTTCTCCTTCCGTTCTCGCTCGGTCCCGTTGATTCTTCTTTCTACTCGCCAATTAAATTGCAAATTAAAGCGCATATTTAACCTTACCTCTGGAACCATCATTCGTCTCCCTTTTTTCTTCTCCGTTTCCGTCCTGCTCACAGGAATCCCGAATGAGACCCTGCACGAATACATTTTCTCTACCACGCAAGGTTCCTCATTCTCCAGGGATGCATTAGAGTTTCTCGTGTTCGTGCGGGAATTATAATTCTTTTTGTTCTTCTGACTACCGTCCTCGTTACAGAAGTATTCCGACGATGGATAAACTGTACGCATCTTGTTTTCATTTTTAAAAAAACATTGAGAATTTTTCGATCATTGAAAAAATAATTGAAATTGTTGAAAATAACACTCAAGCTTTCCGAAGGAAACGACCGAGGCACTTTCTTCGACTGGTGTATTTTGTACTTTATCTCTCGCGTCTCGCACTAAGGAAATTAGCCGGGGCGAGAAACCACAATATAAATTCTTACCGATTTGTACACGAACTAAGGGAACCGATTTGGAGTTGAACGCGAAATACAAGAAAATATCCACCATCAAAAACAGACGCGCAGCAAATGGAATTAATACAAAGTAATTATAAAATCTCATAGAAAGTATGAATTGTTTATTATTAAAAATAAAAAGATCTCTATATCAACGCAACTATACCAGTAAACAAATTTTAAAAAGATTTTTAACATTTTTGCAAGTTTTCTCCCTTATTTTTCCATTCGTTCATATTGTCACGATTACTGTTGTACCTCGAGGCAACGCGGTAGAATTCCGGGTAAAAAATGGCGACCGAGAGATAAACTTATGCCGAGAAATAATCAGTCCAAGGGGTGGATTTAGCTTGCGGCGAAAGCTCGTCTATCCGAACAATCCAAGGGTTGGATAAAACTAAAGGGGTTGGGTATGTCGTATCGTGCGAGGTATCGACGAAACGGCTGTGCGCGAGAAGGATAAAACGAGAAAGGATATCTATGGAACGGGCACGAAGTTCGCGGATACAACTTTTTGTTCGGAGAGAAAAAGAGGGAGGGAGTGCGCACGTGGGAGAGTTGGATATTCGCTTAGGGGCTCTACAGAGCTCGAAGGTAAGCGCGAATCCCATCGAGTAAAAAAAGCTGAAAAGAATAGCATGGACGCCCGTACGTATGGCTAAGGGATACGTATACCCACTTTTTACCGACTGGATAAAACTCGTGGCGCATATATAACCGCCTGGTTAAAAAAACGGAAGGTTTGATTTTTTAGAGTTCAGTTCTCGTGGAGATTTGTTTACCTCGTTGCAAAAAAACGCATTCGTCTGAGTAATTTCCATTGCTACTACTTCCAAGTAGTTCTCATCGACTAAATTAATTAAAAATCGTTATCAGTATAATTGATTTTAATCGGAGATCTTTCGGTAACTTTATTGTAATCAGTATCAAAGATTTCAATTACACGTTGTATTAAATAATCGAAGAAGACGCGAATGATAAAAAAGCAAATTTGTAGAGTTGTGCAATGTCGAGACACATTGATACAACTTATATTGTTACCCACGGATACTTCGATTATTTTTCGAGAAATAAAAGTGTAAGCTCGCGTAGTTGGTATTACGACTGTGCGAGGATATAAAAAGAAAGCAAGACGATCATGATCGTAACGTCGACCCCCGCTGGTCGCAGCGGGGAGGAGAGAGTCGAACGGGTAAATTCACGTCGGAGCCTCGTAATTTCATAATTAATTGTCGGATTCATTGCTATCATTTTTCAGATTAAGTGAGAGAGCGAGGGTGGGGTAGCTAACGAGTCTTTAGCGCGAGAATAATGTTACGATCGTGCAGTGAATTATAATTGATTTAGTAAAAAACGAACTCGTAACGTAATTAATTCGATGTATCAAATCGTTATTTTTTCTGCTTTAATAATTTAAATTATAATGTGTCTACTAATAATGGCAACGAGGTGGAAAATCCAAAAGCTTATCTACGAGGTTCACCTTCGATAATTTGACACGAAGCTTACAAGTCGATGAACTCTCGTCAATTTTAATAATAACTTTTTCTAGCCTTAATCTTGGTTTTAAAATATTATTGGAGCGGTGTCAGCACGCAAAGTACTGGGATAAGCTGCAGGAGAGGCTCTCAGCTGGTACCGTATAAATCTTGGAAAAATGAGAATCTGCTATGTCTATAGCGAATCGCTCGCATATTGACAAATTGCTTGTGTGACAACTACGATGAAACGAGGCCATTATAGGTAGGACTCTCGGAAATATCGGTACCAAGGGGATGGAAACCATTGGAGAAAGTCTTTCGTTTCAACTATATATCTCGAGCTCCAATGGCGAATTATCGACGTACTTAATCATAATCGTCACTCGATAGTGGCGCAAAGTCCCTAGCTCTACGAAGCGCCGTTCTTCTTAAATTTCGTACAGAAATACGTATAACGAAAGGATGAAAACCGATCGATGATTTTACTTTCCATTCAATGTTTTCGTAATTATTGTATAATTGGAACAATTTCGATATTCAGCTCGTACCGAAATCGCGATAATCTCGTGAATATTTTCTTGCTGCGATGAAAACAAAACCAGGGTATTTCAAGCAACGAATATATTTATCAACAACTTTTGTCGTACAATCTTGAACTCCTCGTTTCGTCATCAAATTTTCATTTGCTATTAAAAAATCGATATCGATATCTATTCAAAATTGGTTTTATCGCTCGATCGAGAACAAGAACGTTTAAAACGATGGAGGTCAATGACAGTTTGCTTCGTAAATGAATTATTTAAATCTCGCGAATTCAAAGAGCACTTGCACAAGAGTATGCTTGATAATTTACAAACTTACCTTAAACCGATTCAATGTTGGAAATTGTACTCGGTCATCGATCCTATGTGTAACGGCATGAATTCTGGACCATTAAATTTTGAGGAAACCTCCCATGTAGCGTTTTAACGTTTGGTACGTAGCACCAGCGCGTGTTTGATCCTGGCGATTATTAATTTACGCGAATTAATTAATCATCGGGGACATTTCATTGAATACGCCGAGTCGATTTGTTTGTAATGAATAATATGTACGTGCGCATTTGGAAATAATAAATTGACAATATACGTGTGAATAAATAACGATGGCTGGTCTCGGGTGTGGTTCTCCCTCTCCCGCTCGTTTTCTTTCGCTCTCTCCCCGTTTCTCGGCGAGATACATGCTGTGGGCTATATTTTCGAGGCTGACGTTGTAGAACTATGCGCGAATTATCGAAGCGACGAAAATTCGAACTATGTTCTGGCGCATAACTTCGACGAAAAGTTTCGAGTGTCTCGACGAGATTGTAGCTGGGAATTCAACGGGACGAGAGGCACTGAAAGGAACGCCCGAGTTTACCGACGAAGTACGTGTACTAGAAGCGAAAGGAAAACCAGGAGGAAAGAACAAACGATCCTCGCTCGTTCCTCTCGTCCTGCATTTTCCGTTCTTCGACGAGGTAGAAACTTACGAGACAATGTGCTTCGATCTCAGGTGGAAAACGAAAACACTTTTTGTTATATACTTTATGACTTTGTATATTTTTTTAATTACTTATAAATTAACAAAAAATGTTGAAAATTTATGGAACAACGATACGAGCTAAAATCTTTTGATCGCAAGTTGTTTTTTCAATGCTCTTTACCGTATTCGCATTTTATACATTTGAAAGAAAAAAAATCTTTTTTGATTACTTTCAACTACGACGATATAGCGTCTTTCAGCATTAAATATTACGTTATATTTTTATTCAATTAAATCTAAAATTTAATTTTTTACTGTCTTGAAAGTTTTCAGTCTTCGGGTAAAATTAAATTTACATTTGTACGTTATACTTTTCCAATGTAAACTTGACATACCGTGACAACTTCACCTGTACCAAGCCTTCTTATATAGTTGGCATATTATATATATATGTATGGTTGTATTACTTTTTTTCTCCGCAAGCCCGAAGGCTTGGTACGTGTTGGTTTTTTAATCTAGCCACCGAAGAAAGTCTCCACATTTAGGTTTGCCTTTTCTTCTTTTCAACCGTCACACTCACTCACGTGACCACGTCTACGCGGAGGTTTTCACTCTTCGCGTTCCTGCCGCTCTTCCAGGTTTTTGCCATCCATCCCCTCGAGCTATCTTCGGCTCGTGTTCACGGTTTTTCTCTCCCTCTCCCATTCTCGCTCGCGTTGGGGTTTTTAATATTTTTCCAATCCTTTTTCAACGTTTTTCTTTTTTGGTTTTTTCTTTTTCATTTTTTCCCAGTTCATCCATTTTAGGACACCATATCTCGCCGAAGGGTAGAGATAGGGCGCGTCCAAGCGTCGCGCTGAATACACACGATGACAACCGTGAAAGCAGCGCACGTGCGCGTCATTCTCCGCGCATGTTCAGGAAGAAATTATGGCGAAGTGCCCCCATTTTGCTACGTGCATAACCGCGATAGTCGGTTCGGGGTTCTTCGCGTTGAATTTTTCGTACAACGTGTGTATGTGAAACACACAAGCATCGAATAGACAACGGGGTCAAAAAAGTGTGACGAGAGAACAAAAAAAGGAAGGAACCTAAGTGGAACGAGAGATAGAGAAAAGGTCTGCGAGCGAGAATGAAAAAGATGCTCCACTTTCAAGATTCCATCCGTAACGATGAATTGTTGAAATTAAAATATCATGCTCTCGGTAGATTTTCTTCGTAATGTGGATTGCGCTGGAATTATTATCGTTATTATTTCTCGTGAATTACGGAGCGGAACGATCGCCAATCAGTACGTTGCATCGGGAACAGTGGGTGCCGAGTGACGTTCGTTGCTTAATTAAAAATTGCCGGGAGCTACATCGAAATCGGGCACGCTTCCCGTTCAGCACGCACACTTTTTTTCATTGCCGTACGAAAAGAAGAGAAACAGATAACGAGAGAGTAAAATGAAATTGGTGAATCGAGGAGAGAGGTTGTCGGATGTAGAGGAAAAACCCGCGGCGGCAAGAGTGGTTAAAAGAACGAACTAACAGGTAAAGAGACGGCGGGACTAGCATGCCGCAGGGTGGAATTGGTGACGTACGTCGGTTAACCTTAATTGCGATCAATTAAGTGTCGCGTCCGCTTCAATTTTTTCATTTTTATTACATTTTTTCATTCTTTTCATCTTTTACCGCTATCGTTGGTGATCTCCGGGGCCCGAGGTCGCCGAGGGAAGGAGGATTTGAAAACGTTAAAAGCAACCGGGGGAGGCGCATCGAGCGATGTCGGAACGGAAGCGAGGCCGAATGGACGGGAGACCGGGGGCGCTCCGGGGGCGAGAAGAAAAGAGAGAGCCGGAAATAACGGTGGAGAATGGAAAATGGAAGTGGGCTTTGGCACTAGAGAGGGCCTTCCTCTTGGAAGTTCAATGCCAAATGGACGAAAGCCTTCGTTCCATTCCATTGTCCTCTTCACTCCGTTTCTATGTCTCTTCTTTTCTTCTCTCTTTCGCTCTGTAAATCTCTTTTTCCGCCACACTATTTTTTCATTGTTTCATACTTGAATAAAGAAATAAAAACTGAGCGGCCTCCGCCGAACTGCGTCAGCCACGGTAACAATCTATTCCGCGCAGCCTGTTATCATGAAATGCTGATGGAACGAGAAAATGAAGCGCGAGGGTTTTTTCTTTCCAAGCTCTCCTTAATGGCAGTCAATCGGAATATATCCTATGAAATAGCTATCGCTGCGGAAATACATCGCGGATTTCGTGCGAAA
Source organism: Netelia fuscicornis (assembly GCA_946811545.1). Classification (NCBI taxonomy): domain Eukaryota; kingdom Metazoa; phylum Arthropoda; class Insecta; order Hymenoptera; family Ichneumonidae; genus Netelia; species Netelia fuscicornis. The sequence continues at coordinate 11,442,187 of OX328012.1, read as the reverse complement.
AGATGGCTTTCATTTTCGCTTCGGTTAATTTTCCAAGCCCAAAACCTCCCTCTTATACCTATATAGATATCCCGACGTGTTCCTTTCACGATAAATCCTCTACTCTCGGCTCGATGACTTTACCCCGTTCTATACGTAACGGGGTATAATAAAACGTAAAATGGCTGAATGCGAAATGCAACGAAGCGGGTGAAAACCGTGCGACTCGAGGAGCATGACGTTTTAACCTCGTATGCTTTTCCTCCTTGTCTCTCCCTTTCTCCCCCCGTCTTTCGAGGACCACCTTAATAGGAAAGCTGCGTTGTTGCGTGACAAACCTTGCTATGAATAACAATCTCGTGCGATAAAGGTTCTCCCCTAGATAGTCGGTAGAGTTGCTTCTTAATTCGCCTCCTCCACTCTTCTCCCAAATCGAGATGAATGACGTAAAACTCGATATACTACATTTAGATCGTGTTACTTTACGGTCTGCGAGTGACGCGAAGTTGAAGGAAAAATTGAAGACGCCACTCACGTCGACGCGCTCTGTGAAATTCCGGATGGAATCGATTCCAAACGTGATTTAAATTTGAGAAAAGTTCTGTCGCGAAGACAGATGTGATTTTTTATTCATCGCTATTGAAAGTGGGAAAATGTATTACTTTTTTAATTATACATCATATACGCACTATCTTTGCACAGATAGAAATATGTAACACTGTATGTAGCCGGTATTTTTTCCAGATCAGATTAGTTATCTAGCGGATGACGAGCTAAATAATAAATAGGTTATTTTGATTTTGCATTTCGCATTATTGGTTTTGCGGTATCGGTTGATAATAGAGAGAGAGAGAGGGAGAGAGAAGGCAAAAGATGAAACGACAATTGCTGCACATCTCAGGAATTCCTTGTTCCGGATCCGCTGTTTCTGATGCTGTGAGTGCGGAACTTGGTTCCAGCATCGCATGAGTTTCCGGAAATGCCTCCTCCTCACCGGTAAGGAATGCCTTTTGCTGGCTCACAGAACTCCCTTGCGTTCCCTCTCATTCCATCGTAACGTATAGAAGCAAACGAAGTCAATGGCTGGCCTATATGTATGAGATGTATGCATGACTTCCCCCCCCCCCTTGTTCCTTCTCTCTCTTCTCTTCATGTTGCACTCTTCTCGTTCCTGTATGCCGTAGCGTTCCTGTAGTCAAGAAAGCGAGCGCGAACTGGAGAATTTCCAACCCCTATCCCAAGCGGGCCTTTCCGTTCCGTGGTCTTCCTCTTCGTGCACGGTCTCATATCCCTTTACGCGTCGTTGCGCATTCTTTCACCCTCGTTTTGCCGAAGAACGGCAATCCGCGCGTGTAACGAGCTTCCTCTCTTCCTTACTCGTGGAATTCCTTCTCCGAATTCTTCAAAATGTTCCGTGCACTATTCTTCTCGAACATTTTCACTCGGAAACTTCTCGCGCTCCTTCCTTTCGATATCGCTCTCCCTCTCACTTTCTCTCTCTCTCTCCCTCTCTATCCCCATAATATATATCTTTTTAATACGATGGCATTTATTATACTGCATGAGATCGACAATAATCGAAACTCGTAAAACAATCACTAAGTAAATTGTGGAACGTTTATGAGTCGCCCAAAATTTATCTTTGTTCTTGTCTTTTGTGGAAAAGTTTCGATGATTCTTGATCTTTAACGAGAACCACTTTAAAAATTCACCACGATCAGCTCTTAATTCGCCTTTCTCCGGGTTTATCCTCCGCTCGAACAATACCTTCACATTTATCATTCATTAGCCTACGTGGAAGCTTCTATAGACTCGTAGGATTCCGAGTACTTAGACAAGAATTTAGCGCTGCAAGATCGATGCTTAGCGCTCCGCACAAGTTTGAAGCGGTGCGTTGGGTACCACAACAATGCGCGGAGTTCGTTGGGTAAAAGCCTCAACCTCTGGTACGGATAGGAAGGCGATGATATAGACGAACAGGCACCACAGGAAGACCGTTTGAGTGGTTAAAGATGGCGGAGAAATGTAATCAGCAGCTATTCTCTAATTTCTCATTATCTTCCCGACTCACACTAGGAAACTTGATAAGAGTTCCCATATCCAGTGTTTAAACAAATTGCTAATGGATTGAAAATTCTTATTATCGCTCGCTCATCCACTTTCAAAAGTTTAGAAAATTCAAATTTTGACATTTTTTTTACCGTTCGACCGACAATTTATAACGATCCGAGAATACAAGTGTGATATCCGTGTTATACAGGAAACTTCCAATTACGCGCCATCTCGTTAAAGTCGTTTTGGTCAAGACAAAACTTTGATCCTTTTAAGGTATCTAAGGTTCAAACTAGTGGTTGATTTCCATAGATTGTCGGTCGAGGAGAAAAAATGTTGTCTTAGTTCAAAAAGTCTTGTCAGATTGTCGAGGTTTACAAATGGACAACTTGCTCTCTCTTCCTTGACTGCTACTTAAATGTCAGTCTAACAATATGGGTTCCGAAAATTTATATGAAATTCGTACGTTTTCCAATACCCCCCGTTACGTCTCCATAATGTTTGTTGAACCGCTTCACATCCTCAACTCTCCCAAATCTATAGTCAACCAAGAGGACATGCAGATTTCCGTATTCCAAGTTTAACTATAGCTAGTACAGAAGTGTTAAACTTGAAAAAAATGATACTTTCGCAGAGGGCTTGGTTCTAATGAGATTTTGAAATATAACGTAGTGCTTACCCTGGCGTGAACGCCCTGCACTCCCGAACCCGTGCTTTCGCATGTGCGCGTGTTATCTATACCTATCTCGAATATTCTCACACTCCGTCGGGGTTATATGTGACTAGATTACCTGGCGCACCCGGAACCCCGGGGCCACGACGACGCCAGGATTTCGCCGGGGATTTCCTACCAACGTTATACCACCACCACCCCACCCTCTGTCCCTTTCTCTCTCGCGAACCTTCCTATCCCGAGGAATTTGCTCGAAGGATATGCTGTATTTTCACGCCGCCATAGAATTTTCCACGACGAATACAAAGAAACAACGAATTCTTTTTTTTACCTAGGACCACTTTTGAGAAAACAAAAATCTCGAATAATTTGTAAAACTCGTTTTGATAGTCTGGTGTTTCAGCTCCATCATCAAGTTTTTTCTGTGTCCGCGGAGGAAAAATCCACGGAATCTGAGTGTTGTATTATTTCTATGGAATAAACATTACAATCTTATCGACGATATTAGACGAAAGGAATTTTGGAAAAATGAATAAAGTCCACATCAGGCAACTTTCATTTTTTATTAACTTTTCTTCTGCGGTTCAGTTACAAGGAAAGGGAAAACTGTCTTTGCGGAGGTTCCGTTTCATGCGCGCAGGGAGTTGTGGTAGGTACACCAACCAATGCCGATCGCGATCTTGACACAACATGATTATTCATCAATTCCGTGAACCTGTAGGTACAACGGTCAGAAAATATAAGACGACATGGTGGTAACTCGAGGTACCAAGATGTATTGTACCAAAAACTGAAACTCTAACAAAGTTGGCTGGAAGCACTTTCCTCATGGTCGCCTCGAAGGATTTGTACGCCATCGTGTATTTCGGCGGGCGGCAATTTTTAGCTAACGTTATCAAAAAGACAAGGACAAACTGAGTGACAGAGAGAGAAGGAAAGCGAGAAGAAAGTAAGAAACAGAAGAAAAAGGAGATAGGAAAAAGAAGCTTGCGATGGAGCGACGAAGCTAAGATTATTGCTTCAATATCGCTCGATTCAGACGATGCAGTAACGTTCACATTGCCGGATGTCGTACGTATGTGCACGTGCGCTTAGGTATGTAGACGCGAATGCAGCTGTGTCGGGGCACAGCGAAAGCACGTTGGATAGAGCATATGTACGTACGCGTACGGAAACTGGCATTGCACCGTTATTAAGCCATCTCTTACCAGTTATATCCCTGTAAGCCGGGGTACCGCACCGCATCAGCCCTACAGCAACCTTTCTCAACTTTCAGCTTTCCTCTTCGTCGTCGACTATATAGTAGCACCTATGCACGCTGTTGCGAACTGTAGCAATATACCTGGAAATGTATATATGGCTACGTGTATACGAGACGAACGAAGGCGGCGACGAAACTGCACAGGGCACATGGGCAACAGCATTGCAGTCCCACGTCGGCATCGTCGACGTTGTCGACGTCGTTGTTTTCGTGCAAAAGCTTTCATCTCGTCGGGCGTACTGTTTCGTGCTCTGAGAAAAAAATAAAATAGAAACGATGGATCGAAATTCGAGGAAAATACGAAAGGTACACGTATACGATATATGATCAACTTGTCCCGTAGATTCGTCCACGTTTTCTTTTACGAGTGCTCCTCATCCCGCCTTCTGAGCTACGTGTAACCAACATGCTTTCACGTGAAATCATCTCACGTCGCGTTTTCCCAACGAGAAAGATACGAAGCTGGCGAAAGAAGACGGAGAACGCTGGCTCGAGTTAGCTACGATCTTGACAAAGTCACGAGATCGGGAATGAGTAACGGGAAAAACTACCCTCTCGTTGATGAGTTCGTGAGAATATTGGATCAAAATGTTGATGCAATTCAAGAAATTCTCATCTAACATATCGTACGATTCGAGAATTAACCAACTGCCAAACACTATTCCTCATTGCGGAAAAGATATTATACTCACCTCTCTCAGACGGAATTTAATGATGTATCATCTTCAGTTCCCAGCTCTACCATAGACCTGATGTAGGGGAGACTGGGTACGGTTGTAACAGGGTACGGTTGTAACAACTCAAATATCTTCGAAAGTATGCACGGTAGATTAAAGATGCAAAGAGCAAAAATACGCGGATTCTAATTCCGGACATGATTCCCAGTGTTACGGCATGCTTCGAGCCCGGAATACGTTCCATATAGGTCTATTGTGTATCTTCGAGCAAAAGTAACCAATTTTCAAACATTTCATTTCGATATATCTTCTAATTGATATCATTTATCATATTCAATATTTGCATACATAAATCTTGTATTATAGAGATTATAAAACACTAGCTGCCATTTTTGTAAGTTATTTTGTCTCATCACTGTGTATCGTTTTATTGCAAAAAGTGAGGTGGGTACGGTTGTAACGATTTTCATGGGTACGGTTGAAACACTACAAATATTCACGAAAGACAAAAGACACACGTCTTTCAAGCCTCGACACGCATATAAGACTAGACTTTCCGCAGAACTAACGCATGCAGAGAGATCTATTTTATTTATTCGATTAAAAGTAAGTATTTTTGATCAGAACTTTTGTTTAGAAGCGTACAAGCAGAGTCGACCTGGAGAAAAATGAGTGCAATATCAAGGAGATTGTCGACTGTGGTCTCACGTAGGCCGCACCGATGGTAGTCGCTATTACATATTCAATCATTGCGACGAATATGATTAAATTGTCTTGAAAATTCTAATTTTTATTTTTTATTATTTTTTTATCAAGCGTGATGTCTTTATGTTAAGTTACCTTAATTTGTTTTTACTTTTAATTGTTTAAAGACGTTTATTTCAATGTTTATTTCATTAAAGTTGTTGACTGATTATGTGACCATAAGAATATAACTTAAATAATAATAAAAGGTCCCATACAAGAGTAAACAAATTGGAAAATACATTAATACGGGTTTTTCATTTAAAAAAAGTGATAAAAAGGGATGCATTGTATGTGATTTTAATGTGTTACAACTGACCCCCGTCGCTGTTACAACCGCCCCTGGTATGGGTACGGTTGTAACAGTGGCACATGTTTTATAAAACAATTTTTATTTCATATTCTTAAAGGGATGGGCACCTAATCGTGGTCTCTATTTGAAGGCAGATATTCAGCCTTTAATATAAAAAATTTTATTTGCACATTTATACCATAATTGCCAGGTTATGGACGATCAACGCAAAATTGTTACAACCGTACCCAGTCTCCCCTATTCTTTATTCCGTCCAACCAGGACAGAGGACAATTCCATCGATTCTTGTGCACCACAATGACGGCCAATCTTGTTTTATTGTATAGAGAGACGAACATCGCGAAAGCTCTTAGGCTTCGGATCTTCATTCAGGATAATTCCAATTGGTAAATGGTGGAGAGGGCCTGATCGCACCGAACGAGTGGGGTGATCGGATGCGATGGGGCAATCGAACCGCGTTGATTTAGCAATCGGTCGAGAGATCCGGGAGTATACTATGCCAGGGAAACGCCATCCGGCCAGTAATTACGCTCTCTCGATACATCGGAATCATTTGTTTGTACATTGTTGCTGCAAAGCATTGTTGGCCCACGTACACAACATACCACGGATCGTTGCACCCCTGGACTACCGCCAGTTGTACTCGCGATTCCGGCAACCCCCTCCACACTTTGTTCCGTACTCTCTTCGTTGCTCATCGGGCCTGAAATTCCCGTTTCCACCTACACGATTCTTCCAGACCCACCAAGCCCACGCTTGATTACTCTCGCCCAGCTCGATCATTGCGATTCGCTGATAATGGCCGCAGTGGATTTACCGGTCGTTGTCCCAAATTTTGACGTTGGGATTAGTCATGTTTTATAATTATACGCACCTGACGCGTATTATATTTTGGCAACGAATGATTTCTCGTCGACGCGGTTCTCATATAGGTCCAAAATTAATTACACCGTGCGTAAATTCGAAATGCTGCGAAATGATTAAAAAATTCTGAATAAACGGGGATAATCAAGATAAATATAGAATGATAATTAATGATACGCGAAATTATTGTTATTGGTCGTATTACACCGGTTACTGATATTATGAATCACATGAAAATTTTCACCGGTGGTTCATTTATCGATTACCACCACGCGTTTGTTGCCCTCGTAATTTATCGTTCGAAACATCCTTTAACTCTGTAAATGCTCCTACCGCTTAATTAACTAGCTTCGCCATTCACCGAGATAAAAAATGGCTGAATATTCAACCGAGGTTATTTCTGGAAGAGATCGACCTCCCTTTAAAATCCGATTTATACTCCGCTCTGTGATTCTCGACACTTATACTTTAAGCCCGGGCTCGATAAAGTCCAACTTGTACAAGGCGCTCGCGCGTGCGTTCGATTACCAGGGTTGTTGCCAAGTTATCACATGCGGCACGAAGTGAACAATAACTTGTACATTCCTTCTTAGAATTCAACTGCGTGTAAATAGCGTAGTTCCAAGTATGAGTTTACACAGTACCTGGAATGTTAGGGAGAATTAGGTCGACTCGGTTCCGTTCGTTATCGGATCGCCTGCCTTTATCCACCAAAAAATCGTTCCCTCCATTTTTTCATATTCAGCGATAATTTTATTTCTACTTTAAAAAACATAAATCTTTCAATAGCTTCGTGTCACAAGTCTTTTTCGCGTTCATTTTATTCATAGCGAACTAAACATGCATCGTCGATACGTCATTTAAAAACAAAAGAGGATAACTTACGCGACTAACCGTGCATCGTACGAACAACTTAAACTCAGGACTTTTATATAGCAATTTCATGCCAGCGATACGCCGGGATGGAGAATAGAGTGGAGGCAGTATATGCCTTAGGGTATAATGAGTTTGTAGTCTATTGTAACATGGCTAACAGCCTACCATTCAGTCCAGGCACATGTAGATAAGAGGACCAAAATTCCGCAAGCCGCTCATACCCGAAGCTTCATGAATGCCTTCATGCAGGATGAGGCAGAGCCTCTGCTCGACGAGGCCCGAAGTACCCACGCAACCCTGTCGCTCGTCTTTTACCGTTTATATGCCTGCCACCTTGCACATGCCCGCTGTAACCTCTACATTCACTGATACACGTATACCGTATCACGGTCTTGCCGGTTGATGCGGTGCAATCGCGGATTATCGCGTACAGGCACTGGCTTTCTCTGACGTTCACCGTTCTCACTAGCCCGCGCATTTTCCTGTCTCTATTAACACTCGGGCGAACTTCAACGACGCTGCTGCGTATCGCGGCATTTATGGTATAATACCTTGGTTCTTCCTACCGAGGGTACCGATCTCCGCTGGGCTGATGAGAGCAATCCTCTTAATGCCTTTAAGCGCTTTGAGAAAACGAGTCCTATACCTTAGTCTCGCAATCGTATAAGCCGAATTTTCTCTCTCACTGACGCATTACACGATGAAAATGGGAAAGAACGATTTCCCATGCTGAAGTCAAACTTACTGGTTTCCTTTGGAAATAAAAATCCCCTGAATACCGACCGGTCGTTTCGCTTTATTTCATTTAGTACTTGGATCGGGTTTTTTTCATATACATTCTCTACCTTTCCACTTTTTCCAACGGTTCCACTTTTTTCGCTTCTTTTTCTTCCACTTTGATCCTCCATCTTGCTCCACTTCCTCCATCTTACGCTTCTTTTTTTCTTCAATATCGTTAATAGTACCATTTGCAACTGTTTGTATTATGTGCTGCATTATTTTCACAAATTGCAATCAATAAGAATTCTTCCGAGAAAACTCCAGAGTGGGAAACTTCCAGCGGAAAACCAAGAGAAAAGGATGATTGAGTCGTCGATGCAACGAGTGCGCAACAACTAGTGAATCTACGTGACGTCGTATGAATTGTTCATCGAGCACCAATTACGATTCTCTCAAGTACATGACGATCGTCGAAAGTATCGGAAAGAAAGAAGGATGCTCGAGACCGTGATGGGGAAAGAATAGAACCGAAGTATCGTCCGCGTCCATCATAAGAAGATCGCCGATTTATATCTTACAGTCGTTATCGTTACGTTTCGTTACTTTATCATCCACTCTTATAACAATTATTTCGCGTTCTCTCCGTCCAACTAAATATTCTCCCGCCCCTTCCTTACCAGTATTCGAGATCGAAACTAATCCAAACTGGTGTCGAGCGCGACGTTGAGCAGAAACATAAATTAGTTACGACGGGAACAAAATCTTCATCCTTTAATAATCCTCGAAAACTTTTGTGCTTATGCCTCGCGTAGAAAATCCCAGAGGAAAATTCCCATTAATCGCAATCCTTCCATCGGTTGTTCTTACTCAGCTAACAAGAAAATAGTGACGCACCGCACCATCGATCTTCGAACGAGAACGATTTTATTGGTTACTTGGAAGTCAGCCATTGTGTGTAAACTTTGTCGTCTTACGTTGTTCTCTCAAAACTACCCGATGGTTTATACTGCCGAGAGTTAAGAAGAGACGCTGAGAAATGGAGAGGCGCAAAGGGGATGCACATACACACAACGACCGATCCTGTTTTCTGTGCAGACCTTGAGGCGGTGGTCGGGTGTAAGTAATAGCTGAATTAACATCTTAGTATATCCCCGGAGCGTCATCTGCTACCTACGGGCCGTTAACCGCGAATCCCAACACCGACGTAAGTTCTCACAGCAGTAGCACAAGCCTGGTATACGCAAGCGAGTGTAGATGTGCGTACGTGCGTGTGTGTGTATTTGTAGTACTCTCTAAAGCTACAGTCCTCGCCGTTAAACATTGTTTCATCATACTCTATTCCAGCAGCGGAGCGTTAAGGAACATCGTTTCGGTTCCAAGAACTTGATGACGTTAGCAAGATTAATTATACAGAAATAGATTTAATTATCCGCTGAAGGAACAACAATTTAAAAAAATATGCGTAAAGATTTACATCGAGTTCACCCGTCGTACGTGTGAGTGTGAAGAAATAAGTTTAAAGTCGCCACGACGAGTCAAACGATTTCAAAGCGTACGACTGCATAGGGAAAAAATCAAACATCGTGAGGTAGACCGTGCAGAGACGAAGGTAAGAAGCGAACGACATGCGGAAAGAAGTTATCGCGCGTCTTTCTAAGCCGACTCACAGCTGGTCGAACAAGGACGAGAGAGTCCTGCAGTTTCCCTTCTCGACGGCGAAATCTTGCCATTTCTCAACGCTTGTGCGACGAGAAGAGGCTTTACCGCCGTCAAACACCCTTAACTGTACTTCGTAAAGCTCGGAGGCGCTCATCAGAGTCCGCCTGGAAATTCCGGAAGATAAATTATTCCGCTAATTGCTGACAATCCTTGAATTACCTAAGAGTGGAGTACCGCGACAAAAGGAACACAAAAAGAAGTAAAATTCGTCCCATCTGGGCTGGGTCGGCGACCGAGCTGAAGATTAACGTATCACGAGCGTCCTTTTATAGTTCCCGCGTTTTCCTCTTCTCTGTGTCTTCTCGTCTTTTCCACTCGTCTTTTTGTGACGCTCCAGCCATTGATGGGGTTCACGAACCAAGAATATCTCGATTCATGTAGGACACCAGAAAGTCTGTTTTTCCGCGTAAATGAAGCACGGACAAAATTTTCCCTTTCATTACCCTCCGCGAGCGATTATTTTTCACGGTGGGTGATATAAATCGGACAAAAGTCCTCTCCTCGCCCATTTCGTTCCATTTTCTCTTATCCGTCCCAGACGAGTTGTCACGCTCGTGTTTTCGCGACAAAAAAAACAATCTCCCTTCTCTATATCGTCCTTTATTATCTCCCCGTTCTATTCACAAGCGCATGAATTCGTCTAGACTATTGCCCGCTCGCTTTCACGCGAGCGCAACTTTTTTTTACAAGTGCTATCTATCGTCGTAAACCGTTTTACTGACCCAGTTTGTGATTTTTACCGCCTACCGCGTTATAACACGAATCGGCATGTTCGTGTCCTATCATCGATTTTTTTATTCCCTTGAACTGTGTATTTACTATTCTGGCAGAGAATCGACGATAAGTATACGTATATAGAGAAACTACGGAGTGACTGTACGGTCGACCGCGTCGACGTATGTGTCACCAGAGAGCGTTGAACGGCGATGAACGCGAGAGTGAGATAGACCGAGAGGGCAAGAGGACGAGGAAGAAAAGTGCAACGTCCCCCTTCGCGATCGTCTCGCGTATCTTTTAGCCCCCTCGCGCGGGCGCGATGTGTCTGTGGCGTCAACCCGACATCGAGACAACCTCGATTTCGTTGCTTTGCTCCGACGTCTTGAGGGTAGTTGTTGGCGACGACTATCGATCCTCGTCTCTCCAACCACCTATAGTTTCCCCTGTAGCATTCACATTTTATACACCCTCGACGTACACGCGAACCTATAACGTATACGTGCGATTCGATATTACTTTCCTCGTAGTATACATATATATATATTTTTAGTCTCTATATAACGCGAAGGAATACCGGAGAGTGTATATTGTGAGAGAAAGACGGATGGTTCGATATAGAAACGATCGAATTCCCGTTCACCAAGGGAAAAGCGCTACTTCCGGGTCAACGAATGATGAATCGTCATAAAAAAAGCATGCTTCGTAGTTCTGATAATCATGAGATAAAGTGGGGTTAACTAACTCCAGTCACTGACCATTGACACGACTAATTTTAATTGCGATCAATTATTTTCGTTACGAAATTCATTTATTTTATAAATTCGATGGTTTTGATCTACTTTTTGCCTCGTTCCTTATCAATTTTCTTCAATTTCGTAAATGGCGGCGACGCCTCGGTCTTGAATACGCTGGCTCGCTCGTTCCTTCGCGAAACCACCGCTCATTTAGGCACATTCATTCCCTCGGGGGTATAAAGTTTGTGCGCGGAACCTCCCACGTTCGCGGGACGTACTTCGAAGTAGAGAGAGAGAGTAGTCTTGGAAGACAACGAACGAAGATAGGTCGAAAGAGAGAGTGAGAGAGCGAAGGAGGAGGGGGTTGATTCGCGAATGAGCGGCGAAGAAGAAAGGAGAAAAAGAAGAAGGCGAGGGTGGTGGTACGAGAACAGTCGAGAGTTCTCTCGTGGAGCGACATTCGATGGGGATGGTAAGACCGAATAATAAAGTCGACGAGTTATAAGGGCAACGTGTAGTCAGAGGGATGAAACGGTGCGAGGGAGGTCCCTGTGCTGTGTTTCGAGAGCTGGAACGCAGATCAGTTCTCGCGGAGTGTTCCAGGACGAACTGTACGGGTTTTCCCAGATGTCCGGAGAGAATAAGCGAGGCGGAGAATCCGGGGAAGGTTACGAAAAAGAGAGAGAGAGAAAGAGAGACGAAAGGTAGGAGGGTTTGGACGGTAAAGCTTAAGGATCTCCGCGGGAAATCGACGAAAGTTTAGTCGGGGGAGTAAATTAACGAGTGTAATAAAACTCGGATCGCTGGTGGCCCACCAATGGTCCGAATCCCCGGCTCCCACGGTCCATGGACTTCCTTTCTCGCCATGTTATTTCTTTCGATTTTCTTTTCTTTCCTTTTTTATCGCCTCGCTTTATTGGCCGAATTCGCGAAAGAGGAATTCTTACTCGCTCTCTCCTATTATTCGTAATATGTATATATGTATCAACCCTTAGGCAACGAAAGCCCAGCTCCTTTCTCATCAACGACGAAGAGCTCGACGAGGCCGTCATGATGATGGAAATTTGGAGGCTGCGGTAATATAATACGTTCGAGGGCAAAGTTTCGCGTCTGCAGGTGCACAGATGACTAAAATTTCAGAACCATCAAACTATAAACGGCGAGGAAGATGGCGGGAGAGAGGGAGGCTTCTCGAGCGGGCAAAACTACCGCTCTAAGTCTCGTTGTTCAGTGTCGTTTCCCATTACAGAGCTCCGGCATCGTGTCGTATACGAGGTCCATTATAGCAGCCGTTATAATTTACCGACGTTTCAAAGAAATGCGAAGAAAAAGAAATGATTTTTCAGAACACGATGTGATTAATCCGTCGTTGAATGGAACGAAGATCTTTCTATACGTCGCGAAATGAAGCTCGACTTTTTTACTTTTTTATATCGGCTGATCTCGAGAGTCTTCGCCGCGAATGGACTAAGCTTCGAAGCTCTCGAGTGAAAGAATATCGAGCGGTGCTGGAGCTTCTGGATCGAGACTAGACGACATGCAACCGTATACCTTTATATATATATACGTAAAGGAAGAATGAGCCGGTTAGAGGACACGACGTCCTTTCCTTAACGACTTGATCTTCACTCTCCGGCCTCTCTCCCTAGTTTTAACGAGAATTGTAACTCGATCCTCACTCCAGCTGTCGTTGTTCCCGATCCGGCGAGCTTCGTGTTGATAAGACGACGGATACTTCAAATATCCCTCTCTCGAGAGACAAAGTGGCCCTCGCACATCTTCCAGCTCCCTTACCTCGCTCCAACGGAGCCTTCTTGAGATTTGCATCTTGAAAGGAATATAAACCTATCGGTAAAGTCTTTCTCGATTTGTTCCTCATTACTCATTTCTCGATTCTCTTGGCTCGCTTTCGTACAGTTCGGACCGTGAAAAAAAAGAATACGTAATGTCGATGTATCTCGAAATTAAATTTAAATCGTATAAAGAACGTCACGGTTGCACATCTGTTAACTATGACAAAAGTGTATCGAAGTCATGTAATTATTTAAATAAAATTCCCATTTACGGTGAAAAATTCACGAACTTAAAAAAGAAAGTGTGTCGACATCGATGAAAAATGAGGTATGAATTAAGTTTGAAATTGGTTTTCGCGATTGAAAAAAGCGACGCTCTGCATATCCTTCGATCAAAGTTGGACTGGGATTTTGCTCGAGATATCCTTCGGGAAATTATATGTAATCTCGGGGACACATGCGGGGTTTCGAGGGACGAGAGAGAGAGAGTGAGTCTCCCCCCCCCCCCCCCTCCCGTTTTTTCTCGCGCTTCATCTTTTCGTTCGCCGAAGCGAACGAGCTTTTTCCACAAAATAAAATACCGCACTCCTCGTCGTCGAAACGCCGACGAGACTCGAATTGAGATACGTGTGTATATACATAGGAGCGTCCGCGCTATAGCGGAGCGCAAAAAAAGCCCGCGAAAAAGAAGAAAAAAAAAGAAAGAGTATGCTCACAGACTCGCGTGGTGAGGGTCGGCACACAGAAGAATATATCGCGAATTTCCATAGCCCGCGGGAGTTACCGTACGTTCCCGACGGTATGTATGCTGTAGCGCTTCGTCTGCTTTCCTCGCACCTCATCCGTGCTCACTCGCTGCGGAGATCTCGTTTCAGCCTCCGTGATCCCGTAGATCCACTGATACGGACGTATGGACGCGTACGTTTACGTATCAACGTATACACGCTCGCGAAATGAAACACGAGCGTAATACTAAGGCGTTGAGAAAAACAGTAACGTTGCCGTGAAAATATAAATGTAACGTTTCGAAAAACAACCCCTGTTTCACGACCATAATGTGAGCCGTGCTTTTTAACACTGAGCAAAATTTCGCAAGAAATTTGTAAAAAAAAGTGCGATAGAAATTAAGAAATTGTCGTAACGTTCGATAGTTATACATGGCTAATGAGTACGTTGAAAATCTTCAAGCTATTCGAAGTGATAGCGAATGGATGAAACATCCTAGTTGCATTATCGATGAAGGATCGTGGAAGAGTAAGCCTGCAACAAAGAGAAATATGTATGAGAAATGACACAGAATATGTAAGCATAATCGATATTGCATTTACCTCGTCCATCCTTCGTATCATTCGTGCGGTATTCTCGACGAAGACCAGAAATTCAAACGCGAATACATTGCAAACGAGATTTTTTTTCTCGGGATGTCGTCAAGGATTTTACGGTATAGCACAGAGTACCTGCTGCCACACAGTTTCACGTTCATCCCCGAGACTTCAATCGTATCGTATTACCTTTGTCGTCCACGCCAAGGGTATCAGCTATCGCTTCGCATAATGAAACCTTCACGGAACGAGGGAGAGGGTGAACGCCGTGCGGAATGGAAAACAGTTTAATAATAATAAAAAAAACAAAATAAAATGTTGTTCTTATCGCATCTGGAGGTCCGTTTCATAGAAAACAAAGCTACGATATGAAAATAATTGAATCGTTATTAATTAACGTCAATGGAGAATCGACGTGTTGATAATTGTTCGTGTTAATAATTGTTCGACAAAATGTAATTGCATGTAACTGCGAAGAAGAATTATTGATAAACTGGGAAATTTTGTTATAGTTCAGGAACGAAATGCCTGTGTACGTGAACTTTTCCAGTGAGTCGAGTGGAAAAGTCTATGTTTGGTCAGACCGGCAAAACACATGGCGCTCGATTCGATTCTCCCGATCCACTCTTTCAACTTCCATCCTCGGCACCTTTTCCAAACACGCTTATACTCCGTTCCACCATCCACTCTACTTCCTTTTGCCCGCTGTTACCACTATCTCGCGTTGCCTTTTGTTCTATCTATTCGTCCTTCGTACTCGCACTGTTTTCGGAATTCTGCACGCCCTACCGATGCCCGAAGCATCGAGGTTTGACTTTCAAATGGCCCGACACCCGCCTCGACGACGCTGAGCTTGCCGAGTGCCTTCGGCAACACCGAGAGAGAGAGAGAGAGAACGCATGGGTTATTGAGAAATTTCTCGAGTGGTGGGGCGTTCTCTGGGGGTTTGCTCGAGGCTATGCGGGTCTTGTTCTCGCCCTGGCGGAGATGTTTCGTGCGCGTATCTGCGCACATAGACGAAGCTACATGCTAGTACGGTATAACGGTAGGGCACGATCGCAAGCCCGCACTCTCATACACGATGTCCTTCCAAGAAACTCCAAGTTTGAACGTCGCTAGAGAATTTTTGCTCCTTTCGCGTCTAGGGCGGGGGTTAATAGTTAGGGGTTAGGGGTGGATGTGTAAGCGCGTATAGCAATGAGGGAAATCGATTCAGGTGGGACGGAGAGAAAGAGGATTCGTGCGAAAATTTCACGCTGGAACGAGAGGATAAGCTCGGGAGGAGGGAAAGGTCGCGAAAGATCCGCGAAAGGAATAAAAGAAAGGACAAGAACGGGTGGAAGGTAAACGAAAGCTTGGATGAGGAAAAATAAAAGCGTGCCAGCGTTTATACTTCTTCTCTCGAGTTTCTCCAAAGCTTCTCGACGCCGGTGCTTTTCCTCTTTTTTCACTGGTTCTTGGTACGCGAGAGAGCGATGCCGGAGATAAATACAAATATCTTACCAGACGATGACGGATTGTCCAATGAGGATAATTTTTTTTGTACAGTTTTGAATTCAGCTCTGAGCTTTTCCAAGAACCGTGGGATCGATGCAAGTTCACTCGAGCACTGTTCGAATAACCAGTGAAAGTCGTAAGAAAAATAATACAAAGGATAAAATCTAAGACGTTTTTGTATCGTCGATCGCAAAAAAGCGCGAGCTCTTATTCCCTCGGGGTTATCGCATTTCACTCATATTTTCATTACTTTGATGTTCGGGAAAATGTTATTTCCCCATCCCAACATCTCCGGCGTTTGTCGAATAATTCCGACCAAATATATAAATCCTCGAAAATATATTTGAGTGAAATATATTTCCATTCCGGGAAGCTGTATTAGCAATACCGCCTTTGCTACATTTCGCATGCCCGGGTTTTAAAATCGTATAGCTATAACCGATCGACCTATGTATCGCTGTCGCTCTATGGCGTAAGCCCTGTGAAAACGATCGGCTGACCTCTCTTATCCCTTTTTCCTCGATCCACTCTCGTATCGCTTGTGTCACGCTCGAGCTTTCTAGAGAGGAATGCGGAAATCGAATAGAATTCTGCAATTTCGATCGCGATTTACAATCCCCCTCCCCCAGCTGTGTGTATAACGTTACGTGAAAACGTGGGCGCACCGAGAGTTACCGCGATTTGTACTACGGAGGTAGGAGAGTATAAAACGTGTCGTGAAAATATACACATTATATATAAACACGTATATAAATGAAGTTCCAGCGTTCGCATTCGACACCAGACGCCGATTTTTCTTGCTCACGTCACCACCTCGAAATGTATAAATTCGAGATTGTTATACCGAGTTCGATTTGGATCGGAAAATAAACTGACGTTTGGTTTGACTTGGCGAAGGAACGGAACAGAGGAAAGGCGATGATCGATCGGTCATGGTTGGTACATTTGTGCTACAGTCGTGACACACCGAGTATACCTATGATCTAAACTACAAAGCTTTTAAAGGACAAGGGGTTTGATTTTAGTCCGTTAAAAGCTGACAATTTCAGATCTGGCAGAAACTACCCGCGCAAATTTTCAATGACAATTCCATAGTCGATACGAGAGAGAAACTCGATCGATAAATTTGTTCCCCGCCATTTCCAATTTGCTCCGCAATGGCAATCGAGGCGTTAAAAAGTAAAGAATGATCTATATTGGCATATGGAAAAATCTGTCGAGCCGTGCTCCTGGGGTGAAAGGTGAGGTGAATAAAAATTAATTTTAAAAATCACGAGAACGCGCACATTCGAGATCACGGACCCTAGTTCGTTCTATCGAGGTCGAGAGCGGGCGATGAATCTAAATTTGTTGCACGGATTCGCGGTCTCCTATACCCGGCACGATATTTCTCTCTCCCTCTTCCTCAACCCCCTTCCCGTCCTCTCTTTCTTCTTCTTGTTGC
The DNA here is from genome assembly GCA_946811545.1 of Netelia fuscicornis. Lineage (NCBI taxonomy): Eukaryota > Metazoa > Arthropoda > Insecta > Hymenoptera > Ichneumonidae > Netelia > Netelia fuscicornis. Next base: position 11,424,802 of record OX328012.1, on the reverse strand, counting down.
ATTTTTAAAGCTATGTCCCAGCACGGCTGAGCGATCATATATGCAACCATTTCCGAGCTCTACGTGCTCGTACCGGTGTCTTACGGTGAATAAAGAATATACCGGAGAGCACATTTCCTCTGACCGGACAAAGTTGTATTTACTCCGTACCGTCTACCCAAGAATCTCCATTTTTCGCACTTTCGCACGAGACAAACATTTTTCAAAACACAGCAACAACGTAAAGTCATTATAAAACGATATATACGTATAAAACGATGGTAAACCTAAGAATTTTAATTGCAGAAAATAATGATTAATTATGTCACGAATAATAGCGTGTTAGAAATAGATGAACAAAAAATAGAGGAAAGTGAGATTTTGCTAGGATGTAAAAAAATGGCCGGGGGTATTTCTCGAGGACCCAAGAATCTCCATTTTTCGCACTTTTGCACGAGACAAACATTTTTCGAAACACAGCAAGAACGTACAGTCATTATAAAACGATATATGCGTATAAAACGATGGTAAACCTAAGAATTTTAATTGCAGAAAATAATGATTAATTATGTCACGAATAATAGCGTGTTAGAAATAGATGAAAAAAAAATAGAGGAAAGCGAGATTTTGCTAGGATGTAAAAAAAATGGCCGGGGGTATTTCTCGAGGACCTAAGAATCTCCATTTTTCGCACATTCGCACGAGACAAACATTTTTCGAAACACAGCAAGAAGGTAAAGTCATTATAAAACGATATATGCGTATAAAACGATGGTAAACTTAAGAATTTTAATTACGGAAAATAATGATTAATTACATCACGAATAATAGCGTGTTAGAAATAGATGAAAAAAAATAGAGCAAAGCGAGATTTTGCTAGGACGTAAAAAAAATGGCCGGGGGTATTTCTCGAGGACCGATTTGGAATCCGGCATGGAATGGAACTACCAAAGCGTTTGAATATAATTGAAGGGGTAATTCAGGGCGTGAGAACGTACCGACGTGGAAACGACGGGTGGGATGAGAGAGCGAGAGAGAGAGAGGGAGCGAGCGAGAGAATTAGAGGGTGGAGCAGAAAGCTCGAAGAAACGAGGACAGGCATAGCACCCGCTATGGGATAAAAGCAGAGAGACGAAGAAAGGTCGAGATGGAAGGAGAATTGAGCAGACAGAGGAAGAGAGAAGGACTTTGGCCTCGGCATACCTACTCCAGGGATAGAGAGAGGAGGCAAAATTTATTATCGCGTCAATTAGAAATTGATGGAACGCTCCACGATAATCGATTTACGATCGAATGGTTGCCGCCTCTTGAAATGTAAGTCTTTCGTACTACCCTCCCGTATCCTTCTTCTCCTCCACCTACTCACACTCCCTTTTGAGCTCATCTATTTCACTTCGTTACACAATGGAATAAGCCGAAGAGGGTATCGAACAAGAGAAGAGAGAGGACGGGAAAAATAGTCTCGCGAAGAGACAAGCACGAGGATTCCCGGTAAACGTATACACACGAACATGACGCTACCCCGATGGGACACCTCCAAAGGGCACTTTCGCTCCTGCTTGCAATACAAAAGCTTTCAAAAGTACATTTCGATTTCCAAGCGTTCTGGCAAACGATGAAACGATAATCGACTGTGTATTCTCATTCTCTTGTATTACCTCGCCTCTTTCTCTCTCTCTCTCCCTTCCTCTCCCTCTTTACCCACAGGAGCTTTCATCTATCGCTACACTCTCACGGTCAAGGTAGTACGATTTTATCACCCCCTCTGGTTTTCCCTTCCGAATTGGTCAATTGAAATTGGAACACGAATGAAATAGTCCAGAGCTTAATTTTTCGTCGTGCTTTTTTTTCATCAACGCGCGCGGTTCTCGCTTCGCTAGTTATTTTAAATGGTTCGATGCTCGCGAACGTCGTCAGGCGTGTCGCGAAGCTAAGCGTTTGCTATTCGAGCGTGAAAACCTGCCGAGAGAGTCTTCTCTCCGGTACGGTATAAAAATAAAAGCACTGGAATAAGAAATTAATTAAGAAGAGGGTGAGGAGAGCACAGTCGCAAGAGGGTTACGTGCTCGCGCGTAAACGGACTACCCACACCTTCACTGTGCTCTGGGAATAAAATTCGTCGGCCGACGAAAATATAAGGAACAAACCAAAGGCATCGAGGTGACTTTTCTAATTTTATTTTTACAACTTGGCGTCCACACGGGGATTATCTGGCAGAGATAACGGAAAATGAACTCCGGGTCTCTCACTTCGCTTATTACGAAATAGAGCGAGAGAGTCGAGAGTAAAGAAACAAGCATCTTGGTACAAATGCAAATTAAAGTTTCCACATCGACGATATAAATAATATAATTTCTCCTCCCGGATAATTATCGGAAAATCAGAACCTACGAGTACGAAAAGTATTATAACGACGATGTTAATTCTCTCGGTTACACACGCCGTCGCGTTTTACCGCTGATTTTGTCGCTCGCGCGGAGACGATGAGATTTTCCCAAACTGGATACAAAACGATGAGTGATGTGAGCTTTTTGAGAGTGGGACCACTTGGAGAAGTTTACTTGTTGGCTCACTTGGCTCGAGACGCGCGTGGCGAGAGCACCTTGCTAATTAGGAAACTTGTAGAAGTCTCGTGGAATAGAGGAAGGAGAAGAAGGAGAAAGAGAACGAAGGAGTGAAATGTGACGCAACGGAGACTATGAAACGCGTCTTGGAAATTTCGTTGCCACGAATATTCGAAACATTCATTCGGAATTCTCACCCGGACTAACGAGCTTGTTTCCATAAAAGTTGGTATTCGGATACTCGACAAAGTCGACAGGACATAACTTCATAGATGATAATAATAGTTAATTGTAAATTGGACGCTGGTTCTTCCCTCGAACTAGATAAAAAGTACAAATATATTTTGAACTATTCGAATATCCGTGTCAATGAAAAATCAAATTAAATGAACTTTGCAAATTAATTTCTCCCAATTTAGATAAAGATAAATAAAGATCAATCGTTATTAAAGTCGGAATAACGTTTGACCTTAAATTCGTTCTTATATAAATGCAAATTTGGGTAAAAAGAACAAAATTTGCATGAAGTATTTTTCAATGGTTCGTACACGTTGTATTGTAACTCAGTAGCGAGCATTTAAGAACGAGATTTCTTTCGTAAAAGCTTCCGGCACAGATTTCAAAATCTTAGCTCGTACTAGCTTATATCACGTGTATAGTTCGAAGGCGTTAAAAGATACCCGAGACACCTGAACCTCAATCTGTTCGGGAGTGGTCTTTTCCCTTCTTCCTTTCTCCTTAGACGCCTTCCTCCTCGTTCCACCAGCTACCGTAACCTCCCCCGAGCAACCGAATTTATGAAACTATGCATACATAATGCGACGGTACACATACGATCTACCGACCTTAAAGCGTGGGCGTATCGCCCAAAATGGTGGCGACGTGCGCTATATTCCTCGTACAGTAAAGAAGAATCCCAAATACCTTTTACCCATCGTCTTTAGATGAAAAAAAAAACGTTCGATAACACAAAACTATTATCGTGAAAAAACAACTTACAAATCCTTTCGAATTTGTCGACTTTTTCTATAAAAACACAATTTTTAAATAAAAGCAAACTTATAGACAATTTTTATTCCATTTCTAAGATTTGTTCTCTCTCTGCAGTTTCAAAGTATTCAAACCAATTTCCATAGCAACCCCGTAACAAGCGACTAAGTCATAAGAAATCCTAAAACCTTTCTGGAATCCCGCGCGACGTGCAATTTCCGCTTTCCACCCTGTGTGAAAACGTGGCAACGGAAAAGAAGAATGTCGGGGCGAACAGGAGCCCCTACCATGGCAGCTACGAATTTACCGTTCAACCCAACACTCCCGTGTAATATGATGCCAGTATAATCCACGAGATATGCGCTTTCTTCCCAAGTTTTATCATCGTTTCACGTACGAACAACATTCTCGTATGAAAACGTTACGAAAATTCCAGAAATGATTATACCATCCTTATACTTCCTTCCCTGACAAAAAAAAATCCCCACGAAAATTCACAAACTACCTATATACACATACATGTAGCAGTTACGAAATATCCGAAGATGTCTGCGAATAAGCTTTTATGAAGATATACCTTGTTGCATATTTTGAGACGTGTGAATGAAGCAACTATGAAGTGTACGTGTGTGCCCGTATAATTATGTACTTCCTGAAATTACTATACATACATGTATATGTTTATACCGTTGCTTATAATTCGAGAACATACATAACTATACACGTGTGCGAGAGTATTATCGCACATGACAGTGTTTTCACAAGGATACTCCGGTGTACCAAAACCGGCGATTTTGCGAACGTCACGGTCTCGAAGTGATGCACTTGCACGTTCGTTGGGGTATCTCGGTCTATTGTGTGTATCAGAGATGGAAGGGCGAGAAGGGGTAGAGAGGGTGCAGGAATCACGTCGTGATCCCCAATCCCCTTTCCTCGTCCCTCTTAAACACAGTTTTGCTATGTGTTTCTTTATCCAACGGACAGCATAGATTTACCTGGGAACACTGCGTGTGGGCTACTTAAGATACATACTGCATAACCCAAGATGAATATATTACGAGTACGCTTAGTTAGTGGAGTTTAAATTATAACGTCCTGACCTCTCCATGACGTAAATCCATGTTCCAGAGTCCTAAGCCTGGGTGTATCTTTCATAAGCAGCGTTTTATCATGATACAAGTCAGAGTCGAAATGTGCAATTCCAAAATAGGAAAAATGATAGGATTTTTAGAATACGGATGCAAATCCTTGAGACTCGTAATTATTTCTGCATGGAATCGGAATTAATGTCGTATATATGTTTACGGTAATAATATGGCATATATCATCGTTAATTGTGTCGTTTCCTCATTACGCTCGAGGATTAACGCTTTGGTTGAGTTTCTGAATTAACCGGCCGGTAGACCGAGCTGTTGCGCTGCTGGCAACTCATGGTGCGAGTTGCATCGTGCCTGCCTATCTCTACCGGTAAAGCCCCGGTTGGTCCCTGTCGTTACCTCCAACATACGACAAGCATTAGGCATACATAGGTATATATGTATCTATCTATATACAGTTATAAAGCAACATATGTTAGTTTATATATCCGAGAAGGTGGCGGATATTACAAACGTGTGAGTGTTGCATTCGCCTTCCCCTTTGCTCCGCGACGTTGAACTTCGTCGTAGGGGTAATGCGCGCATAGCGAAACTTGCAGCTCGGAGAATGCACGCATTCCCTTGCACATAGGGAGGACGAAATACCATAGCTAGACTTCGTTCGTCCACCTCCCTCCTGTCGAGCTCATGGATTCAGGGATCTGTCTATCCGCGTATACTTCCTCCGTCGTCTACTCCGCAACCCTCGAAAGGCTGTGTACGAGGTGGAGGGGAAGGGGGCTCGGTAATGGTTCAAGTTTCGAGGTCGGCACCTCCAGGAGAGTTCCTCCTCTTAGTTCTCTCGCTCGTCCCCCGTTTGGGTGCTTGCACGCTCTTCTCATCCCTCTCTTCGTACTACCGCCTACCCAGGATATGGGAAAGAGCGAGAGAGGGCATCCGGCTCGCTACCGACGCTCGCAGCAGCCCTGACCCGGCTGGCGCATCGTTGAAATATTGTAATTAAAATTGTTCGTACTCACCTCGCACCCAACGAGCATAGCACGCCACGGCCCAGTCTGCAGACTACCCCTCCTACTCCACACCATCTTTCCAGACTTCCTCCTCAAACCCCAGACCAGCCTCGAGTCTCGCTCACGTCCCGACGACCTGCGACCCGACGTTAATTTGTCGCGGGAGACCGCGCGCCACCTCCGGAATATAGCTCGCTCACCCGTGCCCAACGCGACGATAAATATTCATCCCTTGTACCCCATGAGGGTATGCTATGCGGAAATCGTACAACCTAGCCCCCTCCCACTTGCCTCCTCCCATATCTTGTCCGAGGTCGCGGGGCCCTTTTCTTATCCTTCTTACCGGTCCTTCTCCCGTTCCCGCCACCTTTGAAGAACACTCGAGTGGAACGCCGAGCATATCCTCAGGAGTCTCTCTAGCGCACGGCGTAATTTCTCGGACGCGAGGAGAAGAGTATGACCGTTGAGATTTATGACACGGTTACCAGGCGAATAATTACTCTCGTCGAAGTCTTCATGAATAATTAAAGTATTATTTTTATCTTTTCAGTTGCACAACCACGCGCACCCGGTAGATGACGAACGAGTCTACTACGCGACATTCGGTGAGTGTTGACAATTTAACATTTTGCTCCACGAATAAACCAAAACAGAAGACACTTCGTAAGAACTTGTAGGAAAAACAAGATTACATTATCGGCGAAATTTCGAGAGTAGCTTGTCCTGAATTCGTCTCGCCTTTGGGCGTTACAGCTATAAGTTATTATTATACCTCGCCGAGAATCCTAAGGAGAGCGCTAACTGTCTCGTTGGAAGTGCTCTCCATCACGTTGGAAAATCGCGACGATCATGACGGTCGTATACAGACCGAGTATACAAATACAAATATATACCCGCATACCGAAGCATTTAAGAGCTCACCATCAACGCTCGTGCATCCATACATATACTCGTAGGTACCGTCGAGTAGATGTGTATAGAAGGGTTTTTTTAAGCCCGGATTTTCTCGTCATCCACGGGCTTTTCTCGTATAATTCCCGGTTTATTTTTCTCTCCCGGCTTCTCGTTGCCAAACTGCGTGCATTCAGAAGCAACGACAACACTCCTGGGTAGAGTAGTACACACTTCCTCTCGGTATATATACATCGCTCGGTGGAACGAGCATTAGTAATTCGCAAAGAGAGGTCGCGCGGGTTCAGCAATGCGCAACGAACGGTACACTACCACCTCTCGGACTCCAGATTATAGGCGGGTAGGCGAATGGCGACATGTTGATGCTAAAAGCCCCCAAGGGTACCACGGTGTATACGAATATACGTATTTATAATAAAAAAAAAAAAAGAAAAGTTGCAGGAAGTAAAAAAGAAATATCGGTAAATCCCGAGACCATCTTGCCGTGCCAGAGACGAGAAAATTAACGGGTTTTTCGCGAGAGTTTGCCCTCGTTCTATCCATTCTCCGAGACTCTACTGTTGCCTATAAGGCAGGCATGCAACTGCTTCGTCTCGTTGCAACCCCCGCTCTTTCTCTCTTCTCTTCTCCTACTCAACCGTCTATAGCTGTGGAAGGGTGCCTTAAGTTCTCCCATTTCCTCCCTGCCCTCGCGCTTATGCCCTCGACACTTTACGCGCTGCAGTAGCAATTACGAACATCTGTGCGCCTCTCCTCTGCGAAATCTGCGTATTCAAACGTACCCTTATTCCAACACACGTACACGAACCAGAGACGGGAGACAGTTACGGTGTTTGTCGAAATTTTAAGGCGACCGTGCTGGAAGATCAAGCAGCGTTAAGTCTAAGTAACCGGCTGCGACAGCGCGAGAGTACCTCGAGAATCTCTCGAGTATCAGCGCCGCATCCCTTGCACAATTACCCGCATGCCGTCACCATGTTGCATAACTCGAAATCTGAATGACTTTTGACGAAAGAAGCCATCAACCGCATTCCCAACTACTTGGCCAACGACTTCTGCACGCTATTTTCTTGATAGACAGTTTATACGCACTCGACTCGCGAACATATTGTTATCTATAAAATACATGATCGCTGCGATTGTATTCATTCGAACGAAAGAAATAGATATCTTCATTGATATCAGGAAAGCCGTGCTTGCGAACAAAACTTTTTTAAAGCGATTTCGAACCGAGGTACTCTTATTCTCGGAGCTGCCTTACTCCCGAGACCGATAACGTTATCAGTAATGGACCCTTCGTCCTTTTACTGACAGGACGCGTATCGTGGATCAAGTAGTGTCTGGGATAAAGAAAAGGAGCATATTATACCGATCCTCGTTTTTTCTCTTTTCTCCACTCTTTCTCTGAGAGAGAGAGGGAGGGAGAGCCTCCCACTCTCTCCGTCTCTCTCTTACCTGTCTCACAGACACGCCTCGCTTCGATCCCTGGCACACTTCGACAACGGATGAAGTTTTTCGTATGCATAGATACGAGCCGAACTATGCTTTTTTATGAGTTCATTGACGCAAGGAGGGTCGAGAAGAGGGAGACGGTCTGGGAGCTTTTCCGTTAGTGCTTGGCACAACTTCTATTTACCATAAAATAGACTAGCTACTACAGTGTGCCAATGCGAAGGTTGTAATGGCAAGCATGTTTTCGTGCAACAACACCCCCTCCGACATTCGAGGCATTTTTATCGGTTCGTACGACCGATAACCCCCCCGCGAAAAGTTACCTCCTTGGCAACCTCTCCTTTTGGTTTCGATGAAGGGTGCTGGAACGTTAAAATGGCAAAGGAACGAGAGAAATTCGAGAGCGAGAGAGCAACAGCTCGATGTACCAAGTTGAGGATGTAGGAAGCTTTGTACTATACCTCCGCGAGATAAAATACGCGATCCGGTCTATTGCCATTGGTTCGAGTCGGGGGTGAAAAGTGTATGTTTGACGTCGACGATCCGAAGGAAAATAAAGATGTAAAGATCGAGGAAGCGAGATCCTATACGTTTCGCGAGAGTTTTCAACTTTTTTTTGAACGACCGACTGCTTTTCATTCTTTATCGATGGGTCTAGTTACGATTTTTGTTTGTTATCGCAAAACTTAAGAAAATTTTGAACTCGCTACTGTAACATCTCTCGACAATCGAAATTAATAAAACTGACGACCAATGTTTTTTTTCTGTATGTGGAAAAATTCTTACGTATCGATATCCATGATTTTCCAATTGATACGATTTTTTGTGTACACTTTTTTGTTTTACGTAGAACCACATGGCCAATTCATGAACGATAAATATTTCGATATGATCGAGAGATGCTCGCGGTTAGATGAAAAAGAATTTATTTAGTCCAGTAGTTCGACCAAAGGCTGGAAAACCGGGTATTGCTTAACGGAATGAGCAAGCGCGATATACGCAGGGTCCTGGTGCCAGTGATACTCTGCTGCGAGCTTGCGATATTCACGATCGGCTACTCGGCTGTTTTGTTTGTTCACTCTGTGGAACGCGTTCCAAGCCAGCGAATGAGAGGGAAAAAGAGACAGAGGGAACACTAGAATACGAGAGGTAGAATTTACACGACCGATAGTGGAAGGGAGGAAAGTGTGGGGTAGTTCGGAGCAATGATACGAAATACACGAGGGACAGACCCGTTCAACTTGTTCTCCGTTTTGTTCGAATTACCAAACACGAAAATACGATGAAAATAAATAAATAAATAAATAAATAAATAATTGACAAACCAAACGATCATTTAACATTGCAGCACGAAGAACAAACGTTACGAGCTAAATCTGGATTTGACTATTCACGAGGATAAATCCATTGTCCCATAGGATAAAAATATGAACGACGGTAGGATAGGGACAGAAAGAGATGTTCTCATGGATGATCCGGAGATCTCGAATTCGCGAAACGGACCGGCGCGGAATAGAATTCGCGAAACTCTCGTAGTAGGACGAAGGGTGACACAAAGTGGACAGGCACAAGCCACCGGCCTCATCGGACGTTTTTATCTCGCTCTTTTTTTTTACACTTTTACCATCGTCGCTTCTATTCCTTTAGTCGCCTGCAGAGCTTCTCCCGTCTACTCTTTTATTTTTGCCGTGCGACTGTCCCCGCGCTGACCAGCCGTGCGGTATATGTGGTTGTCAACGGCGATAACACTTTCAGAGATAAAAATTCACCGTATTTTCGTAGCGAGGCCAGCTGCCTGGGGTAGCTCTGACAGCCAGAGTGCGAGACAGGGATGATTCTCCGAGATTCAGACCGGTCTGGGCATTTGGACCTCGACACCGCCATGCTGCGACGCGAATTATACGAATATACACGTGGTTCGTATAACTGTGTAAGCGGTCCACTCTGCATACTGCTGTGGACACTTAAAGTACAACGTGTGACCTCTACCGGATATAACTCGTAGTCGAGATATGCCCGGTGAATTTAGTGTCTCGTTCAAAATATTGTTGTCACCCCTAGTACTCTCACCTCCTACGCTTCCCTGTTTCGTACATGTATCACCGCGATAAGCCCAAACCACCCTGAATTTTGTTCGTATCGAATCCCTTTGTCTCTGGGAGCCTTCGTTACGACTCGTCACCTTTTTGCAAAAACTCAAGCCGCGTGCAACGACGTTTGAACAAAAAAAAAACACATCGTTGCTTATCCAAGTTTTTCAATGCGAGAACGAGCGCACGGATGGCCAGGAGTACGTAACATTCGACAGTCCACTCGGTCGTACAGAGAATTCAACCTCCGGCGATTCTGATGGAACGGAGTGAACGGAGATGGAAGAGTACGGGGATGAAGAGAGAGCGCGATAGCTCCACCGGAATGAGCGAACGAGCGAGGAATGAGGGTGGAGAGGATTCGGATAAACGGCAAACCGAGTCCAACCCAACGTTTCGCGGAATTCCGCAGCATGCATACCGACGTTGTCCGACGCCCGGAGACTGGCAATGGCCGTTTTATAGTTCGTATCGGACGTCCATTCAGTGTCCATTAATTCCTGGTACGATTGGTTCAGGACAAGGCGGGAATCGGGACGCGTGCTCGCGAGGTTACGCTCCGTTCTACCATGGATCAGTATATGCGTTTCGGCCCCATGTCGGCCGCACTTGTTTGTCAGCTCGGTGTTGAACGCGCGAGAAACGAGACACGCTTTTACACTCCCTTCGTCGTACTTGCGCTGTGAAACGTCACGTTTCGGTGATTTCGCGTTACACGAACGTATCGGTGCTTGCAGCTCCGATTACGTCACGAAATAATAAGGATCGAGTGAGAATTTTTAAATAAAATCAGGAATTATACCACCATTCGCTTTTTTTTAACACTAGATTTACCAGACCAATCATTTTGACTGGTCGTGCAATTTTTAATTAAAAATTCCTACTGCATGTAACATTTGTTTTCTGAAATGACGTTATGACTTCTGTAGCTGTAAGTAGAAAATATATTTAATGAACTCAATACAACTTTATATATATTTGTAACAAGTATATTTAGATGGAAGCATGTATATGCAAATAGCTGGTAAATCTAGTGTTAAATAACATGCGAAATATACAGGGTGAATTGCGTAAGGGGTGCCAGGTGGTATTCCAAGGTAGATAGACCCATTACAAACAAAAGTTGCAAATAAACATTAGGGATATTGTTAATAATTTACGAGATATACATTTTTCAAATCGGTCCAATCAGAGCGCGCCGAGAAGAGTTGAAGCCGCCCACCCCCACCAAAGCCGTAGATATAGCATAGATTAGGGCGTTACATTTGGGTTTGCAAAATTCAGAGCAGTCAATTTTATTGATTGTATTATTACGCAGTCATTTTTTTTTTCTCGGGCATTGGCTGCTCTGAGTTTTGCCGACCGTCTCGAGAAGCGTTGGAGCCTCTCACTCCCCGCCCTAGCCTTAGAGATAGCGCAGTGGATTAGACATTAGATGACGGGGGGGGGGGGGGGGGGGGGGGGGGGGGGCTTCAACGCTTCTCAACGCGCTTTGATTGGACCGATTTAAAAAATTGATATCTCGTAAATTCTTAACAATATCCCTAACGTTTATTTGCAACTTTTGTTTGTAACGAGCCCATCTACCTTGAAATACCACCTGGCACCCCTTACGCAATTCACCCTGTAATATTTCAGACTGGCTGAAAAATTATTGAGTTTTTTGTTCTAATGGAATTGAGATACGTGTCTACGCATTGGAGTCGCAATTACCTTTTATCCAAGCTAATGCGTAGAAATGTGTGTCTAGTGAATGAAGAAAGCGAATATTCTTGGATTTACGAGTGTATGAGTAATGTTAAGTGCTTTACACGTGTTGGTACTTACATCCAGACGAGATATATTACGTATGCAAGTGCCGGGAGCGGTCACGCCCTGCCCAGGAAGAAATTGCTGTTACGCTGGCTGCATCTCGGACTTCCGGCTCAAGATATACTAGTACTACTATTACTTTATGGGACTACTACTAGCTCTGCTCTCCCTCGCTCTCTTTCTACATCTTCTTACCCTTCGTCTTATTTTTTTACGTCCTCTTCTACATCCTGATAATCACATACCGCACGGAGCTTCCCTTCGTAAAAACGTAGAGGAATTCTCTCACTTATGAGCGCACGGAAAGAAAAGAACGAATGCCACACTCACCGAGTAACCTAGTTTGCTTAACGAGCCCGAGGCAGAGAATCCGGAGGAAGTGGCAAAATGAAAAGTTGACGACGAGAATAGAAGTCGCGCTGGTCGATGAAAATTGTGATGGTATGTGGGTGATGCATTTTTTTTTAGAATAAATAAATATCCGTATATTGCACACTTTTTTTTTTATCGCTGATAAAATAAAAAGTATTGGGGGTCTCGTGACGTAAAAATTGTGACTTTATGACGACGTGTTATACACTAGTCGCGTGTTTCGGGATAACTTCATCGACCGTGAGTACAAAACCGTCTGATAATACGGCCCTTGCATTATACCCTCCTTCGCTTCTATCCTTATTTGGTCATCCTGTTCACTCCGTGTTCTATCTCGTTCGTTTTGTAGCAGCCTCGTGTAGCGACTTTGATATCGGCAAAATGTCACTCCTCGTTATCCTACACAATTCTATACATCGAGGCATAGAATATTTAGAGCAATAGGGTACGACGTGGGTAGGCGATTTATTTTCCCACCTAGACACGTGCAATGATTTCATCCTGGTCCCGGACGAGCAAGACGGGTATAGATATTCCCCTCTCTCTATTGATAGAACGCGCGGAAGAACGTTGAAGTGTATATTGCATTCAAGCCATCGGGTACATTAATAAACACGACTTTTGGAGTCGCTGCTTTAAACTTGTTCCCATTCAAAAGCTCACACCGACAAACAAACGATTTCCTATCCGATATCGTGTCGTCCTAAACTAAACTCGACGCTCCATGAACGCCTTTTGGTAGTTTCATCGTATTCAACCTCAACAACGTACGCTAATTTCAATACACGTACCAGGTACGATCGAGACAGTCGACACTGGATGTACACCAACCCAGAGAGACGCTGGGACAATTTGAGCTAGTCAGCTGCTCACCCGGGTCACCAATTCGACCAGTAAGTTATCGACTCGTAGATTATCGTTAGGACGTGCTTCGAATACCGTTAACGTAGGGGTTCCGAGGTACCCGTAGCACCGAGAGACTATACAGGAGACTTGGCTTCCTCATCGTTGTCGACGATGTTGCCTCTCTCGCTCTCTCGCTACTGTTTCTCTCCTACCTACCGCGTTTTCCACGATATCCGCCCCTCCGGGGGGGTCGAATGCTATACCTGTCCCCGAGCATTCTCCGTCGAGCCGAACTCCAGCGTTAATGCTCCCAACGGTGGTGAATATACTCCGGGCCAAGATGCGGAGGCTGCATGCACGCCACTGTTATATACGTGCCCTCCGTCGCCTCTATCCACCAACTTGGTACCCTCGCACCTTGACCAGTCGCATTATCACGCTTCGCGATAAGGCTACGTATGCATACAGGCACACACACACCAAAACACATATACACATATAGTGCGTGGGTCCTAAATATATAGCGATGTTCTCCAGTCTACTGTCTGAACTACGGGGTACGAAGGTATCGTACAGCAACCTCAGCACCATCTATACCGATCGCGGGGTCCTTCCTTATATGTATGCAGTGCCGGGCTCGAGAAGCCCTTCCGGCATCTTGGACCAAAATTTCACGACGTAGTATTACCCAACATTTACGATAGCCTACATGCTATATATATATATAGCATCATAGGTAAACCATATTTGCAAGGTACAGGGGATCTGCCTTATTGGTATGGTGTGTAGCCACTAGGCTACGTAGAGTCCTTAGCAAACAACCTTGCGCATGCTCCAACAGCTTGATTGGAGATGTAGACACTCTACCACGTACACGATGTACAAATAATAAAGGCTACCGGGTAGCTGCTAAGTCTAGGTGAAATCTCCTTTCCATTTCGGAAATGTGAGTTTCAATCGACTCAATTGATACACGTTACAGCTGCAAGGACACTTCGTGTAGTTTTTATGCGCTAGTACCTATGACAGCAATGGTAACGGCTTGGCGTCAAATTCGATGCGTCAATGTCCCTGGAAAATATTATTTTACCTGAAATTTGTAGCCGTGAGGTGTTGTCCACGCGTCGGTATGCGAGTGTAGATTCGTCGATCGACACGGGGAATATAGCGCGGTGAAAATCGAACGAGTTCGAGTTGATGTACGGCGTTGGTGTCCCGTTTGGATGGATGAGAATCGGGACCGGAGTAGCCAGGGTTCTCGGCACTGTGCAGCTAGTACGCGCATAGTCCGACTGCCTGAATGCACCGCCGGGAAAGGGATGACTCTCGTCAGAGACGCCGAAGCGTTAAATTCGTGGCACGCCCGATGTCCATTTTGCCGCGACATGTTTACTGTACGGTACAGGTATATACACCTCTTGGACAGATCCTCTAGTGTCGGGCAAATTCCGTGCTATAACCGAGGCAGAAATGATTCATCAGCGAGGATTTTCGCCCGGGAATCATGATGCCCACTAGAGGAAGGATATTGACCTGGAGAATCGTAAAAGGAGAAAGAGACGTGGAAGGTTTCCGTAACGACGTATTGCTCGCATCTGCCGGTATTACTCTTATCAATACTGTAGATAATCCGTGCAGCTCGCGGATTTCTCGTGTCCTCGTATGAATTTAATGAACCGACCATTGGCGAGGCACACACCGCGAACCCAGCGGGAGGATCGAGAGGGTTCTACAATGAACGGCCGCAACTCGTTCTCTCTCTCTCTCTCTCTCTCTCTCACTCACTCGTCTCGGTACACTGGCCATTATAATTTCCAGGGTTTCGGGCTACGTGTGTCAGTATACACGCACACATAGAAAAAAGAACATATATATGTAGGTACCGGTGCAACGGTGAGATCGAGAGGATGAGGCGTAAAAACGAATGTTGCGAGCCCGGGCGCGAGGTACGCTACCGATTGGATCGGTACCCGAATTTATCGCTCGACCACGAGTAGAATAGTTGGAAATTACCTGGTAAATTCGCGTCACGCTTTTGAAAATTTACAATTTCGATTTGGACGATTGAAATATCCTCTCTGCCCCTCTTTCTCCCTTTCTCTCTCTTTCTCTCTCTCGCTCTATATATATGGACCTCTCGGATTGTGGTCATCCTTGCTCGTTGCATCCGTCGATCTCGCTCTCTCCCGATTTCCCAGAATAGGAGAGATATAGATGGCAATATCGAGCAATGGCAGTCGAAAACGTATAATAAAAAATACGATTGAAAATAAACAAAGAAGAGAGTGAGTGCAGCGAGAACGTTGCATTCTCGTGCGCGATGTTGCCGACTGATACACGTCGAACCCGTAAGTTATCGCGACGCGAATCCTCTGTCGTGCGACACGAGAATGTTTTTTTTTTTTCATCGATTGACGTATACTGTAATCAAACGATAAAAAGTATTCCATTATAATTTTCTATATCTCTGATCAAAAGTGCATCGATACACGCACTTAATTCTATTCATCGCGTAAGGCTGGATATCCACACGAAAGAACAGAATTGCAATCTCTATCATTATTAAATCTGAATATTTTTACCACGCTTCGTCTGATTCATCATTATTTCTTTATTTTATTCAATCAAATATTTCACTGCGACATAAAACAGGTATTCTTGCGTGCGCATAGACCCAAGAGCGTTGTTTCTCCCCTACGTTGATACCGGTAGCCGGATGGAAGCTCGAAATGTACACTCGAGTCAACCGGAGACAGGCTAGTGCTCAACTTCTATCACAAATGACAACAGAACCACCCTCGTACTTGTTGAAATCCGAGCTCTACGTTTTACGCTGTGCTTGCCGTATCAAACACATACTACTAACACACGTGCGCCTTGTCTCATGAGAGGGAGTAAGAGAGTGAGAGCTTTTAAACTTTGGCCAAACTCGTTTGAACAAACCCCTGGCGAGAGTGAAGGTAGCTAGATGGCTCTGTCGACGACACTCTCGTAGCTATATACGTATTATGTATATACGATCTGACGAGAGCATTCCCACTACGTCGAACGAGAAATTGAAGGAGCAGAGGGCTTTGTTAATTTGAAGCAGAATTGCGAAACTGGCATGTGCCTGCCCCCGTGTACCTACGCGAACTGTGTGCACCCGGCTCGTGTTGACTTTAGCAATAACCTAACGTTACTAATAACATAACCAATTTTATGGTCTATATTGTATTTATACGCCATTCCTAATATACAATATTTTAGAGGAGAATTAGCGAAGCACGAATCACGCGTCAAACGATGACTCGGAGATCTCGTACGATTTCGCGTTAAAAGACTTCTTTGACAAAAATTCAACGCAACGCAAGAATGGCTTGTTATTTACCAAAAAACGCGGTCGTAATTCGTACCAGAAGGGACCAAAAGTTGAAAAGCCGTGTTCGAAGGTGAGTTCGTTTCCGCGAAGGGTTTCCGGACGAAATCGTCCAATTATGCGCAGCTTTACCACGGGTGTTCTTCACGATCGAACATGTTCACTTTTTCCGACTTTTTGTTGTTCTTCCTTTCCGTAAGGTACATTATATTCGTATCGAGGACTCTTATATATAACCGGCACATGCAGATATGCCATAAAAAGCCTTATATCCCTATCCTAATATCCTGAGTATCGTTTATGCATGCACGACGAGAGACGACCTCACCATCCCCGCCTTTCTTTCGTTCTTTCCGCCTACGTGCATCAGCGTTCTTCCATTCTCTCTCCGATAGATTGAACCACCGACGCGCTCCTCCAAAATACGAGGACGCTATCGTGGTTTTGCTTACTACGTTCTATAAACTGGCGGCGCGAGGTTCCACATTCATCCGAGCTTTTTCTTATTTCGACCAGGGGCGAAGGAGTAGGGAGGGGCCTGAGGATAGGGGTTGAAACGAGAGGGAGGTTTCTTGTTCGACGGCGTTCACGGGGAGACCTATAGACCGATCTATATATATATATATGTCATCATGCACGAGCCGTACCGGGTCTTAGCCAGCATATATATATATACTATATACATATATATAATATGCACGATACTCCACAGCATTCGCGTTTTCCGCGATTCCCGCTGCTGCTTGCATTATTTATGCGTTACTCGGCATTGCTCTCTCCCCCGCCCTCTGCCTCTCTCTCTCTCCCTCCCTCCCTCCCTCTCTCGCGCTCTCTCTCTTTCTTTCTCCCTCTCTCTCTCTTTCGACCGCGTTTGTGGAAATACTACTTTCGGAACTTCGAAAACTTCTGACGGAAACCACCGGGCGCGGCAAAGCGGAAATTTATGGATTTTGTTTGGAGTCCTTGCATGCTGTATATAGGTGTACACATATTCGGAGGCACGTAGAGCTTCTCCAAGGGGATGGAAAGGAAGCGAGCAAGGCAAAGATGGGGAGGGGAGGTCGAAAAGGAGAGGGTAGGGGAGAGAGAAAGAAGATCTCTACTCTGATTTACGGGCATAGTCCGTCGTTTATATTCCGGGAGGGGCAGGAGGAAGACAGTATAGTCGATGGGGGTAACTCGTGAAAGCTCTGCTTCAGCTGATATCGAGTGCGCGACACGCGCCATGTTAAATATATATGTATGTGTGCGTCTATGTATAAACTTGACAGCGCTCGAGCAATTTTACGCACGGTGGCATCCATTCGAAAATTCTATTTATACGTTCTCATACACCTGGGCATGAATGCAAATAAAAAATAACGATACCGACTTTTACGTTATGTCGTCATTTAATTGAAATTTCTATCAAATATTTGCTCGTATCCCAGAGACAATAATTACGAATTTTTTATTCGTCGAGATTACGCTCTAATGAGTAAGCAATGTGACGATATAATTGCTCGGTTCGTTTTCATCGTAAACGATGCAGTTATAACAGATTTTCGACATCGACAAATAACGCTCGTTAATAGAAAATCGAGAATGTAAAAAATCTCTAGCTTGAATTCATAACAGATATTCGAAGCTTTCTCTCGCTCTCTCTTCTTCTCTCTCTCTCTCTCACTCCGTGCTTTTACCACCGCATTTACCACGAACTGTAATATGGAGAGGCTAATATTGCGCTTAATTGCACAACTCGGGTTTTGTCCCATTACTCGATGCAAAGTGTGTTATATCGTATCCACTGCCTAATATCTGGAATACATTAAATTTTGATGACGCCCTCGTGGCTCTCAGAGCGTGTATCGGCTAATTTCCGCCTCTTCGTTGCCTTGAGAGAAAGAGGGAGGGTGAAATTGAGAGAGGGTGAGAGAGAGAGAGAGAGAGAGAGAGAGGGGGGGGGGGGTGAATACGACGCAGAATATTCCAGAGCACGTCTGATGTGCTCGAACGAACGCTTTCCTCCAATGACGATGGACCAAAAGGGGGTCAGGGAGGAAAGGAGATTGGTTGGTAAATGGGAATTGCACGTCACGATTCAATTTGATGTTCTCACGTCAGAACATCTTCCGGCTATTGCGTATATATGCGTATATGTGCCATATATACACCATATAAACGTAAATATCATTCGAAGCGCGATTTAGTCAAATTTCACACCAAATCTTAGAAGATTTCATTCGTATGCTTGATTGTCAAATATTTATACGGAATTGATAATGAAATTCTGATTGCCTCTGGTATAATTGTGGCGTGAATATACGCGCAATTACACCAATGGATACGATACAGCGCACCCGCTCAAACGGCCAGTTCGGTGCAAAGTGTAAATGCACACGCATATATACCTATCTATCGATCATTTTCAATCAAGAGTACGTACCTCTGACGATATCTCGCACTGGGTGAGACGTCCAACGAAACTCGTAGCATTTCCCACTCGAATGTTCCTCTAACGTACCGGGCCTTGAATCGTAACTACTGTGTCACGTCAAAGGATCCATATAATTAGTACATGCTCGCTGTCTCTCTTTCCTTCTTCCTCTCACAGTTCCTAGATGATACATGTACGCAAAGCTGAGCGTCCAAAGAGACGCATATAGAACTGCAGGAATATACAAAGTCGATTTATAGCGAAAGTCCTCGATAGTCTATAGAATTCGGACCGTTCGTCAAAGGACCTCGCGTATACCACGCCGGGTCTAATTTGTTGCCACGGAACTTCCCTTCTTCTTGTACGTTCAATTCTCCGAGCGGTTAATATTTACCTGTATTTGATAGATTCGAGAAGGCAATTTCGGAAGTGCCAGGGGCAGTCAATTTCTAGCTCCAAACTTCCCTCTAACGATATATATATATGTATCTACCTCTGACAATATAAATGTATATTGTTTGCTCCTTCTATTCATATATATATATATATGTCAATATACACAACCATCGATTGCCCACATTTCAAAATTGAACAAAATCTTAGATGGTTGTTGATCAAATCTTTAATTTCCGTGGTCGTCGGTCGTATCTTTGTTCTTGGTTCGTACCAATTTGTCATTAAACACCTAGAAAGAAAGGATTTTTACCTCTTTTTCGATTTTCAACCGACAAATTGTTACGTGAAAAAAATCCAATATGGTAGCTAAAAAACTTTTCAATTTCACGCGTTTTTGCTCATACACACTGTAGGTACTCGTGAAATTTAAATATTCCAATAACCTTCGGCTTTTCTTTTATTCTTGGACGTTGATTTTATGCTACATGGGTCTCGTGATTGGGTGCGTATGCACACATGTAACTGCCTGCCATTCGTCCCACGGTGGAGAGTTTATGAAAATTCTTTCGCGTCGTTTGTGCTGTCTCAGTAAAATTTCTATTTCCGCGATTCACGCGTACCCGGCACCCTCGGGTATGTACGCACTTACCTCGATATATCAACAGCGTAGCCATGCACGACAATGGGAAACGGTGCGTACGGACCGAAGAAATTGAAACGGAACAGACATGTTATTCTTACATGCCGGGAGGTAGAAAAAATATGACGAACAGGAGAGTGGAAGACTGAATGAAACGCGATACGGGCAACATTTTATTCGTCCTGGAACGTTGAATTATCAAGAAGACTTACCAATTCGCGTCAAAGCAACTTTGAAAAACGTCAAAAAAATTTAATAAAAATTCTCATTTTCAAACGAGAAACTCCTATTTATTATTTCACATACTTGCGTAAACGAACTAACGTAAAGTCTGTTAAACGTCAAACGTTTTATTTGAGAAATATACGGCATAATTGTTTTTTTCTCTTCTGTTTTTAAATGAAACTTCCAGTAAAATGGACTTTTTAAAAAAGTGATAAATGCGTCGCAATCCTGAAACAGTGGTATGGAGAAAGTATTGCAGGGATAAGAGAGATTGAAATGTGCAATCACGGTACAGTGTCCCGTGCGGGACATACGCTGCATTTTCATTTGCGTAAATGTAGTAAGGGCACACGCGACGTGAAAAAGGCTTTTAATCTTTTCAGTAAATCTCGTTAACTCTTTTATTGCGGGCAAGCGGAGAGTAGAAAAAGAGACGGGAATTTCACCCCGTCTACGGGGCTGTTCTCTCGTTACAAGTTTAGATATATGTATATACGCGGGTGTGTGTGTGTGTGTTTATACAGCGATGCAATGAGATGAAAAAAGAAAAGCATACCGCGCGAAGATAACGCGAAGAAAAACGAGATCTCCCTTTCACGCTCCAGTCTCGCGTCAGCCTCTCTTCCTCCGTCGGCGATCGTTCCTAGCGAAGAATTCGAGGATTGAAGCTTTGAAAAAAACAAACGATAAGAGAAGGATTCTGAGATTTTGAACTCGGCAAAGTCGAGTGGAGCATCGCGATAAGTACAAGAACACTGTCGTAATTCGTGCTCTCTCGACACGTTTATACATTATATACTTTCGTTCCTCAATGTATATATATAGCATTTAGAGAAAAAAGTTAGCACGAGGCATTTGCTACGCAGGCTGATTTCCACTGGTAGATAAGAACCAGCTTCACGCTACGATTGCTCCCCTTCGTTCTTTAGGAAGACTCGTAGCTTTCAACCCTTTCGATTCGCGAAATTAATTTCGCCCAATACAAAGATAAAAAATCTTGATAACATTTTATTCAATCATCATAGGAATGTGAATAAAAACATTAAATTGTAGCGTTGATAAACGATTCAAGAATTGTTAATTCTTTCTTATAAGACGAGATAGATTTAATTCTTACCGTTGTTGCATTTTCGTTGCATCCCCTTAAGAAACAATATTAATGCAACGCATTAACGCTATTTCCTTGGAACTTTTCCCGCAGGACTGCGGTATATTTCTTAATCCGTTTCAGAAAGACAGTCATAGTTTGGGGACGAGAGAAGGGGTAAGAACATGTACACATGACGTGAATGGCACACGTGTGTGTAAGACCCGAATTCGAAATTAGTACATACGTCTACGATACGCCAACACACATACTCATACGTTGATGTGCCTTGTCTGTTTGTCCAGCCTCGAGCGTTGAACGCGAACTCGACAAACGGTCCGTAAATAAACGAGATCTCGTGAGGGAGTAGGTACGTACCTCGCGTAGGCCGAAAGCGGAGAGAAGCCGCGATGCGAGAAGCTTCGCACTAACGTATATACGTACTCGACACGGCACAAGCGTGTATTCACGTTACTACGACGGAGATAGAGAAATAGAGAGGTTGGAGTTAGCAGGGAGCAATTCGACAGTGCCGACGGCGCAATGCGAGCTGAACAATTGCCGAGCCCCGGCGGTCATTGAAGTCGATTATACAATGAGGAAAGGTTGGACGCAAAAGCGTCGCATGCCGACGTAGAATCGATTCGATGCCCGCAAAGGCCCCGCGTCGCATACTCCGTAATAACTGTTATCTACATTGAGCCATTTCGCGATTCTCTCGGACCGCTTTTCACGATGACGAGCGAATTTCCTTCAATTCCCACCCAGCTTAATACCGGAGTTCTTTGTCCGCATAGATGAAAAGCGCTAAATGTTGATATTGCCAATTACTTGAGGACAAAAGAAATTATCTCGTTTCGACAAATGTCCAACCAAAACTGTGCACGTCCACAAAACAATTACCATCGAATCTTTTCATATTTTAATTATTCCTCGATTTTTTATTTAAAACAATGTAATCATCACTCTCAGAAGGGTCTGCAAAGTTGAGTTTGAAAAAGGGAAAATGTTCGTAGTTTTAGGTGGAACTGGAAATCAAAACTTATTTAAATAACTTTCGCTGGTTTTCCTGCAATTATGTTCCTTACCAGACGATTCGAATTATATACTTTATGCAATTATGTTCCTTACCAGACAATTCGAATTATAAACTTTATGCAGACATTTTGGCCTTGTTGTTGATAATTTTTAACAGATTTTATTATTTCTCCTTACACAGAAGCATAATCTTTAAGTGACATCTCCTTTTTTTAAGAAAGACAATATTTTTACCTTGCAAGAACAATATTATCGATGCATTGATTTAGGTCTGAATATCCATCGTAGATCATCGTGATTCAACAATATTGCAGAATGACCCTAAATTTGGTGATAATACGCGTTTGCATTTGTACCCACGTTTACCTGTCGTCACTACGAGACTACTTTGTGACTGCCAAAACAGCGTTGATGTTACCGGGAGTCGTCTCAGCATGGCACTGTGGCGTGCCAAGCGCTAGCTAGAGTATAAGTAGATACATACCGCGCGGTACCTGTGGCGGGCAAAGCGGGTGATCGGTCAGGGGTGGGGGGTGAGGGGGTGGGGTAATTCCTAGTTCTGACTAGCCTAGCGTGCAGCAAGTCTCCGCAGTGGGGATGTGGATTTCCACGCGTTGTTCCACCTAAACACGAACGCAGGTGCACGGCCCTGACCAGGCGAGTGGTGGGGGAGCTGAGGCCGAGGAGTGGGGTTACATTCGTGCGGATGCTCGGTAGATAGCATGGTGGGGGGAGACGCGGCGGTCTGGCCAGCAGTGAGTCGAGGGTGAGGTACAGTCGAAGCTCGGTTGCCTCGTGCGCCGAGGACTATGGGAGATAACACGCGATATCACGGACATATCACTGCTGTACAGTTAACCTGAGAGGGAGGAACAGTCGAGTGGGGGAAGAATTATTCGTAAAGCGCTATAAATTTCTCACGGGGTTGATGGAAACAGCTATAGCACGGTTCCACTTTAGAAGGTATCGACTGTATCGAGAACTCTGGTATGCTCGGAAAGAAAGTGCGAGCGAGACGAGAATACTCTCGGTTCGAAGGGTGGGGGATGCTGAGCGTCATAGCGCTGGCCATATAAACCGTCGCGAGTAGGAGCGAGAACGATAGAGAGTTCGTCGACAGGGACGTAGGAAAAAAGTGGGTTCAAGCTCCCCTCTGTACCATGATCTTCTTTCTTTTTTTTGGTTTCCAAGCAGAAACGTGAATGAATGTCGAGAACAAAAAACAGAGTTGAATAGTAGGAATTCGACCCGTTCCCACGTTTCAATTTCCTGTTAACTGACCATTCGAAATAGTTAAATTGCGTTCGAGACGATATCGCGCTTATCTCTTCACGCGTATCACTTTTCTTGGGACAACAGAATCGGAGCAAAGGTCGCGTTAAAATATGCGCACTGGAATCCTTGAAAATTTAATTTATGCAAATAAAAAACAAAAGTGAGGAATTAAATCGTGTCAACCGACTATACCCACTTTTTCATTTAAACGATAAACTTAATAACTCCTGACGATAACACTGACAAAAATCCGGCACGGTTTGAAATAAAACCGGCCATTTTTTATTAACTTTTCTGTCTAATAAAATATACAGCTTAAAATTTATTTCTAATGCTAGAAAAAATTTATAAAAAAAACAGAATTTTTTTTAATGTTGTTTAAGAGTTTGACGTAAAGAATAATTGGAGGGAAAGAACGGAGTCTTCGTTCTCTTCCTTGGTGGCTCGAAGAAAGGGAAAGCTCCCTCGATCGGGTTACCTTATTCCGCCCCTGATCGCCTCGTTCTCTACCCCCCAACCTTCTTCCCCTCGACGATTCGTATTTCTTCTCGCTCAGATTCACGAACCCGTCCTTCTCGTCGTCTCTCTCGCTCTCGCACGGTTATATTTCCCCTCGACGGCAGAGTTGCGCGTACTAGCCCGCAGCAGCCAGCCAGCCAGCCAGCCAGACCAGTGGCAGTTTGACGCCGGTCGCGCAGCCAGCATGGCTCGATCGTTTTATCAGTTTTCGACGTAACGCCCGCACGTAATGTAACAACAATAATTCCAGGCGTTTCAGTGACGGACTTTAAAACACTTCTACAATTCGGTGCGGACGTCGTCGCGAAATTGGGACGTCGATTTAAAGGGAAAAGAACAAATCTTAATAATGTTACATTCGTGACGTTCGACTCTCTTTCTCTCCCTCTCTCGTACGAAACACGACGTTACTCCGAAGAGATATCGTGAAAGTCGTGCTCCTCTTAAACCAGATGCCCGGATCTAACCTCAAAGAGACAAAGAGAAAACGCGTTTTTTTTACGTTTCGGAGTCGACCGTGCAAAAATCTTTCGTGAGTCAAAAGCCGCAAATATCCCGTCTACTGGACCAATATCGACGCTGATCCGAGACGATTTTTTTCATCTTCACAAAGGATACAAAAGCGGAGCGCGAGCTCGTGGAAATTTATGTCAGTCTTTGTGAGTGCACGAATTATTCGTGAATTATCTCGAGAAATAAAAAAAAAAAGTTTCCTCGAATTTTCGATCGATATCGAAACGTTCATTTCTACACGAGATCTCGATGAACCACCCAGTGATAACGGGGTTTTCAGTGATAATGAGTTTTTTCTTTAAGCAAAATACGAAATAAACAAATCGCTCGAGTTATCTACGGAGCGACATAATAATAATAATAATAATAATAACAATTACAAGTAATAATAAATATAATAATAATTAATAATAATAAAAAAGTAATAATAATAATAATAATAACGGAGCAAGACGAAGAAGATTCTCAAACGAGGTTCCGGTGAAAAGCTCGAGGCAATCTCGTCTCGTCGTGGAGTAAGACGGTGAGTCTCTATCTTTCCCCCATCCTCGTCTTTATATCATCGCGGAGTAAAAGATAGCGGGAACGTAGTACGTATACGATGGCACTTCTTTCCTTCGATAGTTCTCCAGGCGCAAGCTTTTGTCTTTGGCGCGATTTCAAGGCACGCTCGCGCGTGGTACATGCTCTACGACCAACGCCGCGACGTTGTATACGGAACACACGGAGCAAGACAGCAGACTCTCTTTCATGCGCCGCAAGCCAGTGTCGTATCAAAGTTCTCGCCGCGCCCCCCGCCACTCGCCACCATTAATCATTCCCCGTCGTCGCTCGTTGCGCGTAATATCGTTTCTTCGACTCTGTATCCAATCGTAAAAATCAATATTGCAACGAAAAAAAAGGCCCAACGATTTTTTTTAAACATCGTGAACGGTTGAAAAAAAAAACAATATATCCGGAAATTATTGATTATTCAATTTTTCATGTAGTAAAATAATAAAATTATAAATTATAATAATAAAATTATATTATTATTAAAATTTGATTATATTACAATATAATAATAAAATTATATTATTATTAAAATTTTATTATATTACAATATAATAATAAAATTATATTATTATTATCAAATTTATAATTATAATAATTTATAAAATTATAAATTTCCAAATAAAGAAAAAAGCAAACATAATCCAATTATCGTAAAAGATTTTATCATATTTCGGAGATAACGCTCGTAACAATATTTCCGAAAGTTCCCACCGAGCGAGAATTCAGTTTGTTCTTTTTTCTTCTTTCGGGATTCTCGGCGTTAACATCATTGGCAGGAACACACCTGTTTTCAAATTTTTCCCAATTCTTATAATTCGGTAATAAAACGCGAGTGCTACGGATTTCTTTTTATGTAGGAATTTCGTGAGCGTCGCTGCAGTTTCGCCAGCAACGACGCGATAGAGGGTTGCGCGTGCTTTCTCTGCCGCTCATCATCTTTCCGCATCGGGAGACGCGGGAGAACGCTCGAGATTAAAGCGCGACCTCGATACATCGAGGTATTTCAAGCTCACGCGTTCATTCTTTCCTTCGGTTTATACACGAGCATCGAGACGCGATGACGATTCTTGTGCGAGAGTGATTCATCGTTTTCATTGATAGATACGCGGCTATATACGTACAGACATTTATCATAACTAGTACAGCGAGCATTGTCTCGTAATGCGTTTGTCGACAACGGTTTATTGAAGTCACGCGCGCACGTGCACATACGCAGATAAATGTAGATTGTCGTGAAGCAACGTTAAATAATAGCTAATCTCATCGGTAACTATACAAAGTACAATAAAAAGAAAGAAAAAAAAGAAAAAGAAAACATCGATTAACAAACAACATCGCGATAAGTAATTATTATTTTTCATTAAATAATATCCGAATGGACATTTATCGGAATTATTATTGTCTCGATAATATCAAAACTTTCCGAACGATATAAAACCAATCTAATTTTATTCAATTTTCCTAGCAATGTTTTATCGTTGATTAAAATAATAAATTTTTCATTTTTTTTATATCGAGAATTTTGTCGAATTTCACTTCCGGTTTGGAGAATCGTGATGCTTCCGGTGGGTAAATATGAGAATGAAAAAGAAGTAAAACGTGAGCATTGAGAAATCGCAGGTGCGTTCCCGAGAATGAGGATAAACGCAGCGGGCGCGACGTTTTGCGAGACTGGTCGGCTTTAACTCTCGCAGGTCTCCTTTAACGCGAGTGCTTGCACTTGTATACACACACACACACGCACACACACACGCACACACACATATATAAGCATATACGTATAATACACGTATCGGTGCCGCGAACACCCTCGTCAGGACTTGCTCGTCGAGGTCGCAGTAAAAATTCCGCGTCTGGGAGGTGAGGCGCGCGTCCAACCAGGGGGAGGAGTGTTATTTGGCGAGAGGCAGTACGGTCTCTCTTCGCGACTGGGCGAGGGGTAAGATTGTCCGGGGAAGCTGGCTGGCGGAAAAAAAGTGCTGCGCGAGCATCAGCAGTTGAAGACGGGAAGAAAGGGTGATATATATATGTTGGTAAAGAGAGACGGAGAAAGAATGAGAGCAGAGTAGGCTGAATGAGAGTGAGATAAAAGATTGAGATGAGCTATATATATCGCTATAGATAAGAACCCTCTACTTTTGTATGTACGAAATTGGGATATGGCAACTGCGAAAGACAGCGAGAAAAGGGTGTGAGAGTAAGAGGGAGAGAGAGAGAGAGAGAACGAGAGTAAATAACGAATGGAAAAAACCGAGTGCATAATAAACCTTGGCACTTGAGAAGGTGAATTTACCATGCATTACGAGTTCTAGAAAAATTGCATTATTAAGAAAATCACCTGGCGCAACGTACTCGCGCGATAGTTATTAGAAAAAGGGATGCAGGTGAAGAATAGCAAAGTTTCAAATCGATTATGGGTTTACAGCAAAGCCAAAAATGCGCTAAAAGAAAACATTTTTTTACTAGGGATAATAATTGAAATTAATAAAAATAAATAGTATACATTGTTTGTTGGTATTTAAACTTTATACGAAAATTGATTTTACTTTATTTTTACAAAAACTATTTTAAAAATCACGTTATCTACGACACTAAGAAAAAAAAAGTTGATTCACGATCGACATCGTATCTCCAATAAATGTTGATCGATCTACAAAATTGTTAACAAATGCTTCTAAAATAAAGTTGTAGTTATAATATGTCGATCCAGAATTTAGAATTTTGAAATTTTTTGCGCTTTATGGCACTTTAAAATAAAGTATGTGTTTCACGTCATAAATTTTACACTTTAATTATTTTTATAATTTTTTACAATCAAAATATCAAAAATCTAATTTGACATACTATAGACAAAACGATTTCGAATATTACAAAAAAATCGCATTAAAGAATATTAAAAACTATGAATTATCATGCCGACCGTGGTGGAAAAAGTAGTTTCGAGAAAAACGCGTTTAATCAACTCAATTGAACAAAATCATAATAAAATTCAGAAAATTATATAGTTATTATTATATCATCGACTATAGATATAAAATATCAAGAAATCAAAGGATGACATGTAAACAGTGGTGATTGTTAAAAAGCTCGACATTCGTTTGTCGAATAATTTATCGTAAGGTGAGTTCGAGCGAATAATTCAAAGTAACGAAGCATATTTCATCTCTCCGTGTCTGGGAGAAGAAAATTATCAAAGTTGAAGGAACGTTGTGCAACTGCGAAGAAACTGGCCAAGCGGTGGTTATTCAGCGACGCTTCTAACTGCGCATTATCGCGTTAAATGTAGTATAACGTTTCGAAGGTTGCACTACCGAGAAAAGGTTGAAAAGCCGCGAGCGTAACCGTTTTGCCACCAGAGTGCGGAACGCACTTCAAAGAAGATTCGCCATTATCTCGAGGAGATTGTTACATTTTCTCGGGAGCGAGGTTACTATGCATACGGACCTTACCAGTAGAGAAATAGCGCCGGGTGACTTAACTCACTGCTATTTCCTCCGATATTATATTCTTTATTTTTTTAATCTTTTTCTATTCGTTTGCATACGAGTGTCTCGGCGTTGTTGAAAAGAGACATCGTTCGATGGATCTCGCAATTCGCAGGAATTTCATTAAAGTAGTGGCCTTAGAATTTTCATGAGCGCGAGTCGAGGAAAGACAGCGTTTTTCGAATTTTATATATCTTCCTTTTTACACTTTAAAATATTTTTAACACGAGAAAACACGTCGTATGTATTGGTAAATTATTATGCAAACTCGAATCATTCGAAGGTTGCATAACAATTGAAAATGATTCTAGCGTTGAAAATTCTCGACGCGTTTCAACGGTCTCGATGACGATTTAATTTATAGATTTTGTAGTTTCATCAAAGTTCCCGACACTTTACGTTTCATTTCGTTCATCTCACGGATCACTCCTGTCTTTCTGTCGCCTTTTAAAGCGTCACGCTTTTTTTCCATAACGGAAAGAATTAAAATGCGCGAGCAAGAAAGAGAAAAAAGAAGACAGAGCGTCCCGAGGGATGCAAAAGGGACCTGAAGGAGGTCGAATCTCTCGGTAGAATTTTCCACCGCAGCACATGTCACGCTCGCTGGCATGTAAATCCGGAAAATTCCAGGTCAGAATTTACGGTCGTGCCAGGTATAGTTTGTCGTAAAGGACGATCTTTTCTCCGCGTGTCGTCGTCTCATCCAAACTCACTCCACGAGACTATTTACTTCGTTTTCTTTCTCTCTATACATACAAAAAAAAAACATTATTTTTCCCGCGACGAAACCCAAGAGAAATACAATCTTTTCTCCGATTCCGCATATCAACTTTGACTTTTCCCCACAGACGTACATTCCCAATATCCCTACGTGCATGTCTACACATTTCCATCTCACACCCGGCCATAATTTCATTCTTAACAAAAAGAAAACAAAATCTGCGAATCTGCCGTCATCGCGTTAACGCGTTATGAAGACTTCCTTATTTTTCAAGCTAAATGATTACATATCGATTGAAGAATTTTTATCAATCCATCGGACCGTTTGAAGAGCAAAATATCAAATCGCGTAAATATCTTTCGATAACGTATGGATAAATGTTCGAGACGTATACGCGATTCTCTATTCGCGAATACGCGCGTTAATCGAGCGTTGTGACGAGTGTAGTTGTACAAGAATATGGATATACAACCAATATCTCTTTCGCATTTCCTCGACATACAACATCGTCTCTGTAAGCGTACAGCAATAAGCTACGAGGCCTGTTCGAGAGATACGAGGCGTGTATTGCATATACATAAATATGTAGCCGGATTTAACCCGACGACAAGGAATATACGTCGTTCGTGATTTCAGAGTTCGCGTTCAACACGTGTGCGCGACAGTGGCCCCAATGTCGTCGATGATCAGCCTTGTACGCATAATAATTGAATGTATTCTAATAAATGCAGTCCAGGGGCCAATAGGAGCATTGAAAAAAAATATATATATATATATATATATATACATATACAACGCCATTTAGAAGTATAAAATGCGCATGTTACAGGTTCTCGTTGAAAGTGCGAGCTCGACGCATCGGTTACAAATGCTCGTGGTAATTGGCTTGGACATAATAACACCCGGGTATAGAGAAAGAGAGACAGTCCACACCACCGCACCATGATACTTTATATAATAACGCGTTTTATGGCGGATAAGCTATACGCCAATTTCACATGGCATGTACATATATAATTGTCTCTCTCTCTCTCTCTCTCTATATATATGTATATATATATATATATATGTGTGCACATATACGTCTAAACTATGCATCGAGGGGGAAGTGCGAATAATAAAAAGACATGAAATATCGTTGATAATAAATGATCATTATTACGGTGAAACGAGGCGCGTGCTTCCAATTTGAATAAAAAAAGTAAAACCATAACGAGCGTATGTAGTTCGGTAAATTCGTTATAGCAGTCACGTGAGAGAGAAGGATAAGAGATGGAAATAAATAAAAAAAAAACAAATACTACCACGGATATCGAGATTTTCTCGTTAAAAAAACCGTCTCGTAGGTATGTGCAGTCGATGATACGCTCTTGCATTGTCAATGTTTCATACCATGCGGGAATATTCATGATCTTTGGACAACGAGTGTATCGTCTGTACGAGTTAAAACTTATAATTAATACTGGAATAATGAAAAATTAACAAAAATTCTCATCCATTCGCTATTCTCCCGAATTTATCGGCGAATGTTATTTTCGTTTCTTTTCGTGTATAATAATGGCGTGGGAAAATATCTTGTATCGATAGAACTATTTGCGGTTCATTAATTCTGGTATCAACCGCTATGGAAGGGTTTCTATAAGGAACTAAAAAAACGAAAAAAAACAGGAAGGAATTCGAAATTCAGTCCCGGAAAACGCGCATACCTGGCATTGGTTCGCTACCTACCTGTCTCTCTCTCTCTCTCTCTCTCTCCCTCTCTCCATTTCTCTCTTTCTCTTGTTCTCTCGTAGATTCAACGCCATTGGTTTTTTTTTCTTTTTCATACGAGGACCGCGAGCATGCCAACCTTGGTAAAATGGCTGAGGCACGCGGTAAAGGGACGAAGGAGAGAGGATGCATCATCGTGTGTGCTCTCCGCTATGTGTTGTGAATTCGGGCCTAGGGTCGTTGGCCCATCGCCATCAGGCAGGCCGCGCCGACGAAGAGAGAGAGAGAAAGAGAGAGTCACATGCACACACATGCACACATATACACTTACACAAATAGAGAGAAAGAGAGAGAGAGAGAGAGGGAAAGAGAAACAGAGAGAGAGAGAGAGACAGATGAACGTGCGTGTATATATCATGTTCATCGCACGGTGCGCGTGCACCCACCAGCAACACCGCGAGGTCCGAGTAGGTCGAGCCACGCCCGGAATTCCCCCGTTAAACATGTTTCGTTCTCGCTCTCTTTTTCTCTTCGTCCCTCTCCCTTTAATTCGTCGTCTCGTTTTCGTCCTTTCGATCGAATAATTCTATCGAAAATATCGATCGATCCAGTTTTCGTGTTTTATTCGATCGAGAAAAAAAAAGAAATCGGAACCCCGTTTTTATTCCCAAGCCCTCGAGGTGATACGAAAAATTCATTTTTACAAACGCGCCTCGAGGGGACCACCGGAAATTGCCAATGGAATATTGAAAAAACGATAAACGTATGAAATCGCGAAAATAAAATGAATATACGAAATTGACGTCTGATTAAATATATAATATTCCTTATCGTAATTCAAATTTGATCAAAATTATAAATAACAAAACGATACTTTAACTCGTCATTATACAAATCTTGTTACCGCAGACACTTTACTTGAGTTTCAGTTTTCGAACTTGTATAAGTCACGTTCGAAAATGGATTAAACCGTACACGTTATTCGATGCCATAACGCTTATTCTCAACAGGATATACGTACCTACGTATTCAACCGAACGCGTGTGCATACACGTATCAAAAAGTCTGCGTTACGTATATGCACGCGCGTAGGTACTATTGAGTTGAAACAGCGTGGGCGCAGGGTAAACACGAAGGCAAACTTGCGTTGGGATTCTATGCGGAAATGCTATATTTGCTACGGATAAAACACACGTGTACGAATCGCGTTTACGCGACAAAGAGACAGACGGAAAGAGACCCTATCCTAGTACTAGTACTGTTATATATATATATATATATATATATATATATATATATATATATATATATATTTCTCCACCAATATTTCTATACATATATATATTTCTCTACCAATATTTTTATACATATATATATATATATATACCTAGGTATAACATGAACACGCGTTATACGGCTTGAGCCTTTGAATTTCCGAAGCAATGTACCAGAGACACACATCTCCTCTCAAACATTCTTTTGAGAAAATCTTTGTAAAAATATCTCAAAACGACACACGTTGACTGACGCATTACGACACATCCCACAACGATATATTCGATCAACTTCTCGACGTACAACTGTCCCTTCTTGCCTATAACTTTATTTATCTTTCGACTTCACTCATTGTCACGTAACGAATAGCCGGGTAAAATTCTGAGCACGATTTTTAAAAAGCCTGACGCTATCATTAAAAATAAAGTCAACCACAATGATGTAAAGTCTCCTTGCGTACCAAAGTTAACAAATTTGACTCATCTTTCCTGTTTATGCGTTCGTAGTTTGACACGTATTGTAGGTCGACGCCAGTCACTTCGTGACGCATTTACATCGCGTCGTAAGAGAAAAAAATAATGTGCCAGAGAACGGAGGATGGATTGAAGACAGTATCGTTGAAGAGAATAACGTCAAGGCCGTGACCACCAGCGTTTCCGAGCGCTATCTCAATCACGCGGAGAAGAATCCATCCCAACGTTTTGTCTCTGTTCTTTTCTCGAGGCGTTTTCTTACTTCGTGGTGTATAGATACGACTCGTAGAGAGTCACGTAGATCGTAACGATAGCGAATCGCGTAGACGATATAGAGTTGGCACGTGCGATACTACGCTTTTCGTTAAATTTTCAAAAATCTCGTGCTTTGAGGTTAGCGAAGATCGTATAGGTACGTTCTCCATGTGCGAATGAACAAAAAATGTTCAGCACCGACCAACGCCAGGAGTCGAGCGAAGGGAGATAAAAAGATGGAATAAAGAGGGAAGCGAGAATCTACGATTGCACAGCCCGGTGTGCATACACCGGTGGACCAACCGCAATGAAGACTTTTTCCGGAGACTGCGAGAGAGACGAACTACCGTCGCTCGCCTTGACCTCCGACGATTACTTCGTTCAGCCACGGGAAGCCCACAATCCTCCCCTTCTTCTCTCGTTATATCGCATTTTTCTGAATTTCTATCTTCGTTCTGACTATCGCTCGAATTTTTCTCGTATGGAACGAGAGCAACCCGAGCCGTATCGCTGACTCTCGCGGAAAACGCGATATCGATAACTCACTTCCCTCGTTGATTCGCCCACGATCGCCTAGTTGAAGTATAGTTCGTTGGAGAACGAACGAGATGAGAAGATTATTATTTTTTCTTCGAACCTCCGAACTACGAATATACAAAGTTCACGAAGTAGCCGATAACACATTGGTACATTCACTTTTGACCGTATTAAAGCGATAAAGTTTCGAATCGTATGAATTTTCCGCGTTACAACGTTTTATCACGTTGAGTTGCTACATCGTTCGAGTTTGACCCGTCTTTTGACGCGTTCGATGATACGTCGACCAGAAAATCTTCGACTCGTTTATTCGGCGCGAATCGCATATTTAACGACGTTTTATTGGCAGCAAACGTCGGGACGGTCGATAATTGATGACGCAACGAAACTTATAACTACGTGAACTATACACGTACGAGCTGAATGAGATCGTCAAAAAACAAATAAACCAGAGAAAACAAAGCTGTGTTAATACACCTAACGAGACAATAAAGCCATGTGCGAACATCGAGACGAGACCTCTTTCCGGTCACGTATCGCACACGTGTCCGAGTGGATAGACGGAGCTTAATTACGCGAAAGAGGCAACGAAAAAATCTTGAGGAAAATTCTCTCCCCGTTATATCCAGAGTTATACGCAACATCGAATAACCCAACCCCCATACATCTTCGCACGTACGAGACGCGTACACGGTCGATGTAATCTGTGTGCCTACTCAACCGTAGAAGAGCTGAGCTTGCACGTTTTCAACGCTATAGAGATAAATGATTCGCCCAAGACGGTGAGACAGTGAGATCGAAAAAATTCCAAGGGTTGCTGACTATACGCGATAAAATTATCGTAGATAAATATAATATGGAGATATTTACATATTTGTCGATAATATCGAAAGATTTATCTATAAAGTCGGTGCGCAAAGTGAAGATAAAAGTCGCATTTTTATGATATAATTACCAGATCGACTTGTATACTAAAAGTATCATCGTAAAGCTCCGCGTCGTTACGTAATTTAAAGTCGAGAATTTACGAGCTTGCACAGTTCATTCGACGTGACGCGAGGTACTCAAGGCGCCTGGGGGGATGAAAGGTACAAGATGGTTCAGGATGCATGCAGGATGGTTAAACACCCTTCGCGGCCTCCACGTGGAGCAACACACCACCTCCCGTTGTATCTCCGGGGGGTGTGCACTGCCTCGTTAGGTCGAGGACCGCGGAAGGGTGGGGGAGACAAATGCACACGTGGTTTCCGAGAAACCCCGAGCGCAATTATATTTGCCGACACGTGGGAATGAGAGAGAGAGGGGGAGAGTATGGAATTCGTATGTCGTGAGAGCAATGCGAATGAGAATCTCGCGTCTCGGATAGCAGATCTCGAAACGGCCCGGTAACACGGTGAAGCGGACCGAGAGCTATCGTCTCGAAATACTAGCTAAAACCATTACCACGGCTAGATATACATATCGTCTAGGAAATAGCAGGGAAGAGATAGAGAAAGAGAGAGAGGGTGAGATTAACCCCATTTAACCGGCGGGGAATTTTACGAAAGAATGCTTTGACATCCTTTGATATTTAATAATAGATACGACAGGTTTATCAAAATTCATGAGACTCAGTTTATTTTTCTCGATATCTGAATAACCCTAGGAGGAAATGATAAATGATCTTTCATCGAGTGCAAAATGGAGCAGATGTTAATAAACCATAACATATGCGAATATGTTACACATGCATGGGTGGTCCATCATCCGGGCAAGTTTCTTCTCTTGGTAGGAAGATGGAGGCTCTTGCACACAATTTTCTTAGTCAAAGCGAGATTGAAAATAACGATGGTGACGATGACAAAAACTGTGAATTTAACGATTAATGATTATAAACTCTTACCTTGAAAATCAAAAACGATTTTACTGACTCGAAGATTCATGACTCGACGAGCAAGGTGAATGCTCCAGGTTTTTCCAGGCTGTCCCAGCTTTGAGTCGCTTCCATTGTGAACTGTAATAACAATGTTATAATATTTACTATCAATTATAAAAAAAACTTATTGTTCCAGAGTTTTTTTCGTTTAGTTTTTCATGAAATCGTAGATCGTGATGGAATCGCCAGTGGTAAAATGTTACGTGGATCCATTTGCGAGAGTCCCATGGGCAACCCCTCCCCCTTCCCTGGTGCCTTCGCGACCTGGACGAAAAGCCATCGATCATTGTAGAGTCGTTAGCTCGGACCTCGTCCAAAATCTCATTTGGGTCCTAGAACATCTACCACAGATTTTTAAGAAGAATGAACCACGAACATCAACGCGAATACGAACGTGTGACACGGGTCAAGGTATAATGGAACGCGTTGAAATTGACCTCAGCCGCCTCCGGTGGGTTGTCATTACCCCCAACAACAACCGCGATCTCATGCACCGACGAGTGCATAGACCCGGGTGCCATCAATCACTACCTTAAACGACACTTTAAAAAAGAAACAAATTTGCGAGTGACCGTGAGCTCGCGACGGTCGTAGTACCTTGCACAATTTTCAGTAAATTTTCAAAATACAATTATTATAAGCTAGATTGGTGATTCATCGATGTACTTATACACAGGCATGTTTATGTTGGATAAAATGTAAGATGTGGATTAATTAACCAAACTTGTCAGGAACGATATTGGGATAAATTATTCTAATTCTGTCCCTGATTACCTTATTTCAACCTGCAATTAGCCCCACGTCGTCACCTAATCCCCCATCGATGACATACATTGACAGCTCAGCTTGATTAGTAGACGCTGACTTCGTTCAGAACAAATTCGCGAATGACCGTGACCTCGCAACGGTTGTAGTACTTTGCACAATTTTCAGTAAATTTACAAAATACAATTATTATAAGCTAGATTGGTTTCATCGATTCATCGATGTACTTTTACACAGGCATTTTTATGATGAATAAAATGTAGGATGTGGAATAATTAATCAATCTTGTTAGGGACGATATTTGGATAAATTATTCTAATTTTGTACCTGATTACCTTATTTTTCGCTGCAATTAGCTCCACGTCGCGACCCAATGCCTCATCAATGCGACTCATTGACAGCTCAGCTTGATTAGTAGATGTTGACTTCGTTTAGAACAATATACAAACCTAATATCGTAGCTAGGACGGGAGTACGAGACTTTGATAACGTTAATACGCATTAAATATTCCACGCATACAGTGTCCAACGGATATCTAATACGTTTAATTCGTCCAAAAACGAGAGCAGCCTTGAAATATCAGCACGCACGAATGAACAGGTAATGGCAATAGAGCGCTCGAGCGGCTACCGCCACCACGCCACTACGCTCGATTGTATCGGTAACGTCTCCCTCCTCTCATTTCGTCGACTACCTGTTCATCGCAGTAGGCCTATAATATCGCATCGGCAGTTTATATAAATATGCATATACGTATTATGATAGGCCAACGTTGTTTAATGAGATCTATGTAGAATGTCATTAATAGATAGGTATGCTCTCATAGGAAAATTTACATTTAACTTTGAAAATCTATTGAAATTCAGCAAATTATCGCAACCTGACGAATCAAAATATTCAACACCTAAAATTGTTGAAGAGCGAAGTATTTTTGTCCAAAAATTATTTTATAGGTTTATATATTCCTCTCATAATTCCTCTAGAACAAAAATACGATATTCCTCCCAAACTTTACCATTAATAATTAAAAATATCAAGAACAGTATACAATTGTACGATTTTTCTACTGTTCACGTATAAATTGATTTATG
This sequence comes from Netelia fuscicornis, assembly GCA_946811545.1. Taxonomy (NCBI): domain Eukaryota; kingdom Metazoa; phylum Arthropoda; class Insecta; order Hymenoptera; family Ichneumonidae; genus Netelia; species Netelia fuscicornis. The sequence continues at coordinate 11,387,428 of OX328012.1, read as the reverse complement.
TAGAAATAAAATTTGACAAAATTTTGAAAGACATCTGGCAACAAAAAAATCCTTAAAATTTCCAGAAAATAAATTTTTCAATAATTATTTTAAAAGGATACATTTTCGTCGAAAGTTTTCCAAACGGCACGAAGATCACAGTCGTTCTTTCGATAATTCGAAATTAATAGTCGAAACAGGGAAATAAAAATTTTGTTTCTTTTTAAAAGGATCAATATTAGTATATTTGCATGCAAGTAGATAATCACTTCAAATCCTTAATTTCCCAAAATAATAAAAAAATAAAATATTTCCGACTAGCTATTAGTTTTAAGTGAATTCAAAAAAATGAAATCCGTGAATCGTAAACTCTCTCGAATGTACCAATAAACCACGTGGATCTATATAAGTTCAGAGCCAGAGCATCTTCGAGCACTGAAAATCTCAGAAGAATGAGATAAAACAGGAAAGTCTCGAAAGAACGAGGAGAAGAGAAATAAAATCTCTCGTGAGCGATCGGATTCAGGTGCTCATCTCGCTCCAAGGAAGCACTTCCGCTTTGCCGCGACAAAACGTGAGACACTACTCGAGGTGCTTCCGATCTAGACGATAGTATTCTCTCTCAAAGAAATCGCGCTGCGTGCTTGGATATATAACTGCAAATCGATTTTCAACAACGATATATGAAAAAAACTAACTTCTCTCTCTCTCTCTCGAGACTCCTTTATCTCGTAGTATTAACCTTCGAATCGTCTTAATCTCCTTCAATTCGGTTAATTTGCCAAAAAAAAAAAAAAACGCTCGTTATAAGACCCAAGTTTTGTCAAAATAAATAAATCTCATATCAAACTAACAACAAATATTTCTCGAATACAATTTATTAGATCGAGAATTCGCAGCGTGAACGAATTTTCACGAACAAAAATATTTTGTAAGAAGTTTACGGAATCAAAAATTTCCCTCGCAATACGAATATTATCCTTATAATCTTGATATATTGCAATTTATTAAAATATCCAAACTATTTCACCGCTGTAAACACATTTAAACAATATTGTCGAGGAGACTCGTGTTATGAAAAAATTTGTATTCGAAGTCAACTACGCGTATTATTAGAAAGCTTGCGTAGGCTCGGATACACATGCGTATCCTTGCAATTGTACGTACGCTACAGCGTATAATATACGTAATAGAATATGGCCATACACTGAGAATATAATCCGCCTGAAGCCCAAGAAGAGAAACGCGTGTGTGACTATGAATTCTCGAGGGAGCAATTGCGAGGTTTAACTCCGCAATGGAAAAACTGCATACACAGTTACAGAGCGTTATACGCCGAAGCGTTTCAGATCTCTCCGCATCGTCGTCTCGCAAGCTTTTACGTCCATTGACACCAATCAACGCGGAAACGCGCGCGCTCTTCTCCTTGTCGATGTTTGTGCTCCTCCGCGTTATCTCGTCCTCTCTCACTCCTTCTCATCGAACAAGCCAGCATCTTCTTCAATTACCACATACATTGCTGTGAACCGTGAATGACTCGAGAACGTGCTGCACACGTACATATGCGTTTTCAAAGCAACTCTTCTATCTGTTTGCACGAGGCTTTTCTCGCGCATACCAGAGACCACGAGTAGTTACGAAACATTTTATGAAATTTTTTTAAATTCCTCTTTTATAAATTCAACCAAAAATTCGTTTTATTATATTCCGTATAATTTTATAAATAATAATATAAAGTTTTATCAATATTTCATAAGTATGAAAATTTAAGCTTTTATAAATAATCGAATTTAAATAATTAATGAATTAAACATGAATTCTCAATATTATTAATGGATGAGTCATATTTTAATGAAATAACGATGGAAAATATGGTGGAAGTTCAATGGGCAGAACGAATTTACTATTCGTAAATCGATATCGAGAAAACTTGTTGAAGACAAAAGCGCCCACGTATGTTCGATCGACGGAAAATCATTTGGATGACAGCGTTTGTATCGCTCTCATCTCGAATATACGTGCGTCCCATGAACATAAACTATACCCAACATCGCGTTTATTATAGCCCCACGCACCAGTCCAGAAATATCTCTAACGATACGAGACGGTATGACTTACAACGCGCTTAGCGTGTCAGTTATTTGCGAGCGTTACTCACGTTTCTCCTTTCTCCTCTCGTGCATCACCGAACTATTTCTGTTTATACATATACATACATTCCGCGTATTACATCGAGTAGTTGAAATATATATGTGGACGAGCGATTCAACATTTACGCGTCTGCGTGTGGGCAATGCGATTGTGTGTCACCGGGGCGAGAGAAAGGACGAGAAAAAGACCACTTTCGTGTAGAAGAGCTATGAGAAACAATGATATAAAGCTTCGTTAGATGATAACGATGAGTTATTGTGGGTGTCATTTAATGGTCTTATGTACATAGGGAAGCACGGGGCCATTTGGAGCAGAGGCGCAATGTGTCACATGACCCGATAAAAAATTCGCTATTACCTAAACGACTTGATCTCATTGACCACAAAGCATAATTCTCAGTCAGAGTAAGTGCTACGTGCAATATTTACTACATTTTAATATATTTTTCAAAGTATATCAAATATATCAAATATATTAAAATATATCAAATATATTGATATATATCAAATATATTAATATATCAAATATATCAAATTATATCAAATGACGATATTAAAAAAAAAAATATTTTCTATATTTTAAAATATAAATCATTCCACGAATCTGAAATATTTTTAAGCTCATACCTATCGAATCTTGAGTACAAATCAACTTTGCAATCTTCTCACAACAGTCTTTTTTTCTAAAGGGAAAGTAAAAATAAGAATTCTTCGATAAAATTGTTTTTATTTCTTCCAAATGTTATCCAAAGTACGGGACAATCGGTTTTATCAAACTTGACGCAGTAGACCTCATTCTCGACCATAATATAAGTCACATTTACCGTTAGTGAAATGGGCAATTGAAGATAGTCGTGGTGTTTCCAAGGCACGAATTCTCTCGCCATATAGTTCGACCCTTTGGCGTGTATCACGCGCGGTAATAAAGTACATTGCCCCTCCAACTCCCTTTTTTCTCTCGGTCTGTGTTACGTCGCTAAGTAACATTACGAGTCCCTACGAACTTAACGCGAGACCTTATATCTCCCTCGATATATTTATATCGTCAGACGCAACGCTGCTTTGCAGAAAAATCCAACGAAGCCGCAAATGCGCCACTTTCTCACTCTTCCTTTCCCTCGTCTCGACTTTGTCCTATGGCTTCGTCTCTCGCTCGATCGTCACCCTTGTTCTAATAAAAATATCCAATTTTTCAAACCTCTCGACGTTTCCCCATGGTCATTGCACAAAATATTTTATATTTTTCGTGAAAAAATTCGTCTCGATAAATATCCTTTCGTTTTCATTGATTTATTTAGGTTTTTTTTTCACGAACCGGAGGAAAAATGTTTGTAAGAGTCGCAGAGGGTGAATACGGGGGGCGCGTGTGTACCAACCCCCTGAGAGCTATCGCATGAAAATCGAATCGTAAATTTGGTACATGCGAATTCGCAAAGTTTTCCCGGAATCGAGGCGGATAGGCCGGTGTATGCCAATATGGTGCCCTGGCGCACGCTTCGTCGAGGCTGACACGATTTTCCGCGGTCGATTGGATTAAATTTAACGCCAATGCCAATATCCAATCTCTGTCGCTTCTACTTTGATTCAATTACTGTTTATATTGCCGTCCAATTTCGCATATAGAGTAATACACGTTAAGGGGTAGGTCAACTTTGTCGTGCGCGATAATGGCCTCGAATTAAATTTAACTGATGGCTCCGCGCGTGTGATCGCGTTTACGGAATCGTGTCGTTCGGAAAGATTCGAAAGGACGCGCGTGTGTCATAAAACACCGAATATCGAAGCGTTTCGCAATGTCTCACCATCGTGTTCCAAAAATATGGTAAAAAAAATGACTTCCTTATTTTTTTTTTTTTTTTTTCAACCTACGTTACATTTCCCTACGCAAATTTTGTATTGTACAAGCTGCATCAAAGTGTCAATTTAAAAACGTAACGTCAGATAATATTTTACGAAAGGCAGGAATGATCGGGTGAACAAAAATTCGCGACCAAAGCTGGATTCACCTTCGCAAACAATAATTCATTGTTATATACCTCCATTATCTTAATTGAGAAACCTAATAAATTCGAGTACAGTAACGTTGTATGAACCGCGAATTAAATGAATGCTCGACAGGCGACTCTCGTAAAAGCCCTCTATCACTCCTCTCCCTGTTCCTGCCTCGCACCTCGGACACACGCGGTCTCTCGCGCGGAGGAGAGAGAAAAGCCACGGGAGAAAGAGTGAAAGAGAAAGAGAGAAAGCGTGTCACGGAGAGGAGAATGAATAAATTTTCGCTCGAGTTACAACCGAGTTAGGGAGGTTGGTGAGGTTCGGTAGGGGTGGTGATGGTGGTGGTGGTGGTGGATCGAGTCGACCGAGAAGGCGAGAGCTTTTGCAAAGCTCCGACAGAGAGATTTCCGGGCAGCGAGCGAACAGGTGTATATATAGAACGAACACACACATTTATATATATATATATATACATGTATACATAGTGGTACAAGGGCTGGAAAAGTAGAGGCCAAACTCGGGTGAAAGCTGCGCGATTCTCGTCGTCTCGTTCTTTCAAACGTCTCTCTCTCTCTCTCTCTCTTGCTCTCGTGTTCTCATCCACCTTTTCTACCAGCCTCACCAACCCCTTTCCCTCTCTCTTTATACCCTCTTCTCGTACACGGTGTAAGACTACTACATTATCGTCAACGGGAATCGGACATTTCCGACAGACCACGTGCGTCGGTGCCACGTCCACTCGCCCTTTCTCTTCGTTTTAACACATATATATCTATATATCGATAGCTATATTTGTGTACATATGTATATACTTACAATGGAGTCATATACATCGAGCTCCTTTCCTTTGCGGAAAACTATTCTCGCAAATTGCCGCCGTCCGGGAGAGACCGACGTCGGACGTCAGCACTCTCCGTTCCGCCGCTCGCCCTCTTCTCATTTCCTCCCTCCCGTAACTACACTCCACAGCCCGCAACGTATAGCTTTTCCAGGTAAATTAACACGTAGTTATACTGTACCGGGCGAGTCGACCTGCGACCTGCTTCGGAATTCTCGCTGAGGAGCGTACAAGGGTTGCGCGCTCTCGCCAACCTAGAATTTCCAGCGTACACGTGAATCGTTTCAACGCAAGCTCTCGTTCTGCCCCACTTCCTCGACACAATAAATATAGTTTTACATTGTTGTCTAGGCCTACATATATACATATGTATGAAATCGTCAGTTTGGTGAATTCTATCCTGGAGTTATATCGTCAGGAAACCTGGACGATGCATAACGTTTCGGGGTTAACGCTCGAATGACGACGCGATACATTATTAAACGCATGATTGGGCTGCGAAGTACGGAGGTTTCGTTTAATATTAAAACGTATAAAGGGTTATAAATATCGTGGCTAAAATCGACACGATGTCTCGTGCATCAACGCTATAGCGTGACAATCGGTACGGACAAGAGGAGTAAATGACAGACTTCGGGGACGTGTCTTTTTTCAGAACGTGTGATATCATCGATCCGATTAGAACTTCGAACCTTTCGTACTATCGAAAATCTGTCAGTTTGTAATAAAAAATTTATCCCGGGCGATTTTCAATATTGATTTTTAACTCGGTTTCTTACTTTTGTCACTATCGACTTCTTCGACTTTCTAGTCTCATATTTTATGTATACCTCCTACTCGTATATTCGTTTACTTTTCGTGGCTCTTCTCCGTTTTTACGCACGCGCATATCGTCGTAATTTTGTATTCGTTTGTTTTTCTTATCGTCCCGAGCGAAGTTTGCGAACACCCACGGGATTCTGTCTCTCGCAATTTTTTTTTTCTCTCGTGCCAGCGCGTTATCCCGCCCTTTCTTTTCCATTGTTTTTCCTCTCGCCCACACACATATTAGCTCGCTACTCCGCGTTGCTGTGTGTGCGCTATCGATCAGTCGGTACTTCATCACTGGCCACGAGGGTATATGCCAGCTCGAGCCAGCGATCCGGTCAGGCATACAGTATAAAGAGCATTTGCGGTACATAGGTATATGTATATTTTGAGTATATAATAAATAAAGCGTTGTACATATAGACGGGACGTCGCGAACGGTCCACCCAAAGAAATCTTTTCCCAAATTTGTTCACTCTTAAGGTTGTTTAGAAGCAAATTACGGTTTATAAGAAAATTTTGAATTTTAAACAGTAGATAGTTCAATAGTTAAACTATGCCTCTGCCAAAATTCAAGTCACTTCGGAGTTTATTAGTGGAGATAAAAAATCAGAAAGTTATGCACTTTTAAGCATCCGTCTACAGCCTATAATGCGCAGAACTATGCGCGATCTCAATAAACTCACGATAAATTTATTCGCGCCTATAAACTTTTGTTAAAAAATTGACTGAGTATTCTCCGGAATATTACGCATCAATCAGCGCTACAATCATGCGGTTTTGGAGATTTTCCATAGAGATTTTTGAGTTTGAAAACGAAAAATCGTGTCAACATACACTTTGAACGAGTGAGTGTCTGACCGACATGGCAACGCTGTACCGGAGAAAGAAAGGGCGCAAGGCAGAGGACCTTTTGTTTTTCCACATAAATCTTCTTTTTGTATCGTGTATTTTTTCACTTGCATCATTTTTTTCTTTCATTTTACTCTCACTGTTTTCTCGACTTTCGTTATCCATGATGCAATGTCATAAGTAACTTTTTGAGGTTTTGTCGGCCGCTGACGTCAGCTGGTAACATGTACGATACTGGACATGGGCACCGAAAGGGCTCAACGTTGCCACGATTATGCATGATTTAAAAAAATTGTCATATTGTAATATTTAAACATCTAAAAATAAATAAATCTAAAAAATCTTACTAACTTCGGTAAAAACTCAGTCTTATCTAAATTGGGATCGTAATTATCAAGTAAACAAAAAAAATAATTCATGGATTGCTTACAGGGCACTAAAAGCAATGGTACAGCGCCCAATGTATAAGCATAGAGAAATCTCCCCCACTCTTATCTATCCCCACCCTGTTTCTAAACAACCTTAAAAAAACCAGTTGCTATTTTTCCGAAGTATTATTACGATTATCATCCAAATTATGTACAATAATCAGATTGAGTTTGTCGTCTATGCGATACAAAGGTTAATCAATGATAAAATCCAAAGGAGAGAAATTTAATCGAACCGGTAATTTAGGATAATACTTGATTAATTAATAAAAATTCTTAGTTGGTTACAATGAAAAATTGGCGTGATCCATTCATGCAACCGGACCGTCTACACTGCCATTCCCCTCTAGTGCAGCACGAGGGCGGAAGCATCGAAGTCGAACAAAGTATCGCGTACTTTGTCGTGGTATAACTTCGCGAACGGTTTACCTAAAGAAATCCTTTCCTAAATTTCTTCACACTTAAACAAACTAGTTGCTATTCTTCCAAAGTATTATTACGATTATCATCCAAATTATGGACAATAATCAGGTTGAGTTTGTCGTCTGCGCGATAAAAAGATGAATCGTTGATGAATCAAAGATAGTTCAATTAAATTTAGGATATTATTTAATTAATAAAAATTCTTAGTTGGTTATAAAGAAAAATTGGCTTGATCCATTTATGCAACCGGACCGTCTATACTGCCACTCCCCTTTAGTGCAGCACGAGGGCGGAAGCAACGACGTCGAACCGAGTATCGCGTACTTTATCGTGGCATAAACGACGGCTGGGCCCCATCTCGTATATCGTATATACATATGTAGAACAGTGGGTCCACGTAGCCGAATATATCGATGTACATATGTACACGTACATATATCTCGCACCTCCCTTATATACGACTCCGTAGTTTCTGGTTAGCGTTATTCTCAATCTCTCGCATTATGGTAATACGTCAGTTGCGGTTTTACGGCGATCAATTGCCATTCAAATCACTGTCAATGTTTCTCGCGAAGTGAATGAGAAAGATGGTGGGAGAGCGAGAGAACGGGGGAGAAGTAGGGAGGGTGATCAGGTAATAGAGGCAACCTCCATCACGGCCAGGAAACGACATTCATCCGGAAAGTCTCCCAAAGGGGGAGTTGCTTCTACGCAGCCGTACCTACCGCTCTCGCGTGTGGTTTTGAGGCCGAGAGTTGGAAAATTTGAAACCCGCAGCGCGGTGAGAAGAGGTGGATGGAGACTGCATCGGGGTTGAAATTTATTCTCGATCGACTCAGAAACGAGACGTGTAGGGACCCTCTCTCCCTCTCCCTCTCTCCCTCTCTCTCTCTCCCTCTATGTCTCTCTCTCTCTATCTCTCTCTCTCTCTCTCTCTCTCTCTCTCTCTCTCTCTCTCTCTCTCTCTCTCTCTCTCTCTCGCGCGCGCGCATACATTGCAAAGTGAGCCCTTCTATAGTATTGCCATGCGTTCGACGCATATTGCGTGCAATCATGTACGATTAAATTTTAATACATATACCTATGTATCATCTGGGCGTTTCATCAACGTATATGAACCAACATACACATGCGCGATATCCACGTTACTCTGGCTCCGCTCATCGTCGATACTCTCTCGAACGTCAATCGCAATTATACTCTGCGAGAGCATGTAACGCATAATATTGATTAACTCGGGACACGAGAGAGAATGAGAGAGAACTGCTTCTTCTCTCTTCACGATGATTTGTCGACGTTGTAGATAACCCTGTTTGCGATATTTCAGCAGTCTTGGTATAATTAAAAAATCACGTTTTCCCAACGATATTAATTTTACGCGTGATACAGACACATTTATTTCACATATTTATGCTAAAATTTTGAATAATTCATCGATCGTGTTCGACGATTTGTCGACGTTGCAAAAAGGAAATACGCCACACGTGGTGGCTGTGTATATACTGTATTAAGAATGTAGACTAGAAAACACACGGAGAATGGAAAATTTTCATGCTCCAGTTTACCATGCGGTTCGCAGTTTGCAAAACAATAGTTTTAAACTATAGTGCACTAGTCGCACAGACGTTTGATTAGATGTTAATTATTTATGTAAGGTAATGTAAGGTAATTACTCCAGACATGGGTATCTAGGGACGAACAATCGTGGCTCATTGAGAGTCGCGACGAGTAATTAAAAAATTTAATTAAATGGAGTCAAACGACGAGATAAAAGAAAAATAAATGTAAACAAAAAACAAAATAACTTTTGTTTTTCGTTTATTTACAAATGTGCTCGAGTTTGGGTGAAAGTAAATGAGAAAGATAGATTTCATTGAACTCGACCTGGAATCTTCTTATTTCTTTAGAATAGAAATTGAGGTCGGTTTTTGCATTCGAGTCCCTCAAAGTGCAATCGAGGTGACGTAACTTCGGAATTAATCGAGGAACAGTCCCACGTTTCCTTGACCTCTTTCATCCGCATTAAAATGCCACGCTTTATCGTTATAGACTGGTAATTCGCGATTATAAACGGGGTCGACCATGAAAATGGGAGAATGAAAATATTACACGGTTCAAAAAGTTCAAGTGTTTAACAACACGTGTTCCATCTCTGCCGTTATAATCCTCGACAAGAGATCGCAGGCGACCGAAAATTTTCCCGTTTGCCGCATGAGCGCCTGCATTGCATGCCCGCGATCCTCTCCTACCGGCACACTATATTTAGTCTCGAAATAGTTGCATATAAAACCCGAGAGACCAAGCGCAAGAACTTCTCTTCTCTACCCTCGCTCTCCCTCTTTCTCCGTTTCTTTCTCTCTCCCTCTTTCCCTTACTTCACTTATTTATTTCTCGTCTATGCGCACACGCGCGCTTCCACTTAAAATCATAATTTCCACATTTTTTCCATCCGCCTCGTTCTTAGTAGGTTAATTAATCATCTCGCTTATTAATTCTTAATTATCAATGACATCGATGAATTCCAACTAAAACATCAATTAAAGATTCGTCACGATGAATAATAACGCACAAATCAGTGTTTAATTGACCTCGCGATATTTCAAACAGAAAAAGTTATTCACCAAACCCGAGAAAAACGCGACGTTGTAACTTTCATCGACGTTTCCCTATCGGTTTTCTTGTATACTTCGAGATTTATTTTTATGACGCGGTTTTGCGAGGAAACCGCATAGCTTTTGTCACCACTGTTCTATGTTATGCGAATCTACATATAGGTATATCAATAAAATAGTACGGAAAGTTCACGGAAGTGGTAAATGCAAGCGTACGCGCGCGCGCGCGCGCTCGCGCCTCCGAGAAATGACCGTCGAAGACACGAGATACGGTCGTTGACCTGGTGCACATATAATACTGATGCTTGGGCACTCTTCGAACTGGAATCGAAGTGCGCATGTGTGTGTGTGTGTGCGAGGTGTGTATAGCAACCTCTTCGGGTGGGTATACTTGTGTATGTACATAAACGTTGGCCACGTGGGTAGCCGACATTGCGGCCGCGCTTGGCCGTAGGCACCGATTATATACACCGATTCTACATAGATACAACGTACCAATACAGATATATATATATATGTCAGGAGTTTATAGCATTGGTGGTCGTGGATATCCCAGCAAATGGTACACATACAATACCAATTATCGCATATAGATATACGAAAGATTCGAGCAGCTCCGATACGTCTGACCAGTCCAGACTTTAACCACTACGATATCTGGATCTGACTTTGCCACGCGAGAACTTACCGACCGCGTTGAGCCTCGCCAGTCTCTGCCGATTTCACTCCTATAAAGTACGCGACTAGGATAGATAAGGCTACCAATGTATCGTGTATATATATATATATATGTGTGTGTATGTAGATAAACTAAAATCGTGCAGGAACGTCATTGGCGAAGGTTGCCCAGTTTCTTTTTTTTTCATTCCCTTCGCATTTTTACCTTTTTTTTTCGTAAAAACTTTGCAAACTACTTCTTTTCAAGCGTAATATTTCAGAGATATGCTAATGGATACGAATCTCTGAATACTAAATTGGTGTACGAAAAAGAAAAGATGAAATAACAGTTCGCAGAAGGGCGAGGGAAGGGGGGAGCATAATGTATGATCTCGTAAATATGAAATATTTTGGGGGCAAGAAAAGTTTTCGGCTTGCTAATCGATCTTCGGGGAAAGAGCGAGAGAACGTATATATACTCTCCAGGTACAAGTAAAAATATATATATATGAGTGTGAGTATGTATATATACGTGTACACGTATACGGTCTAGGATATAGGAGGAAAAGAGCTTCGCTCTTTAATAGCAGAAGCGCGAGAGGGTTGAGCACCACAGGATGGTGCGCGCTCGAGGCGAGCGAGCCGGCCGTAAATCCGGGGTTGAAAGAAAGTTGCGAAAGAGAGCGGAGGTTTAAGGCTTCTCTTCTATGTATATATCGTGTGGGCGGACGAGCGCGCGTCTTCGCGCGAGAGCGAGAGAGGGAATAAAAAAGAAGAAGAGGTAGCGGTGAAGGAGGAGGACGAGGACGAGAGTAATAGCGAGACTTGCGAAACGTGTATAGAAAATTGAGAAAGAGGACAGGGTAGAGAGAGGGAGAATAATATATAAAAAAAAAAGAGAGAGAGAAGAAATAGGATGGGTAGGAGAAGACGAAGGAGTTGGGTGGAAGATCGCAACGAGAAAAGAATGTAGAAACGTGAAAATTTTCAGAGGGAATGCCTCGGAGTTTCCAGCACTGCTTTCCTTCGAGGTCCGCGCTATGCATATGTAATACGTCTTCTCGACGGTCGATGTACGTGCACCCTTATGCATTTTCATATATATATATATGTGTGTGTATAACCGAATTCGCACGTGAATCTGATCGACTTGACACGAATTCTACAATTTCGAGAGGAAACGAAGAAAGAAAAATGGCGACTTGAACTCTACGATGCTCGAGCCTATCAACCACTGTCTCGAGAACTAAAAAAAAAGAAACAAAGAACCCTCATAAATATAAGAGAGTAAAATTTTATACTTATTTTCCTTCTCCACGATACCAAGGCAATTTCCTATAGTTGACTTTTAGAGATATAACGGTTTTTTTTTTTTAGTAAAATTCTTCAGGGTAGAGACCAAGATTCTTTCACGAACAGTTGAAAATTCTTGAAATTTTCCAAGATCGTAATTTCTATTTCGCTACGATAAAAATTGAGAATAAAAAATAAAAGGATACGATCGAGATGAAATACGTTTCTGAATAAAAAATAAAGGACAAAGCCTCGAGGGTGTTTCACGAAGATTTACGAATAATATGGAAATTTCAAAATCAATTTTCTCGACTGAATATTTATATTAAAGTATGACAAAAATCTTGAATAAAAAATAAAGTACACGATTAAAAAGCTATACCTACGATAATATCTACAGCACGATAGAAAAGTGTATCGGCCGCGTGTGCAATACGTAACTAGTGTCTGTGTATACCTACACTACGGTATATAACCGTCTTGGAATGACCGAAGTTCCAGACATACGTGAGACGAGTTTGCTCTCCGCTTGACATATAGTAACTCACGGTCTGTTCTGCGTTCCTTACATTACGTACGTATGTACACACGCATATATACGTGTGTGTGTGTGTGTGTTTCTATATACATAAACTGCAGACATTATATGTTGTGTATACGCCATATGTGCGTGCCTCGAGGCACGCACTCGAGAAACTCGAAGCAATAGCAACCCATGGCCTCTGTGGCGGATGCGATGCAACTAAGAGACACGAATGGAAAGGCCAAAGCATATATATATAGATAGATATATTGACGTTCGAACTAAATGCATACAACCGATACATAGCAAGAAGCATCATGGTCTCGTGCACTTTCTCGGGAGTAGCGAGAGTGCCCAGCAGTTCCTGCGAATGGAAATTATGATGGAGGCAAGCGTATTTGTTTACGATTTATATGCAATGGTGTCGAGCGTCGAGAGACTCGCATCGGTTAGCCAGGCCATAGCAATGTAGCATACTCGACAACGTTCTATACGTACAATTTATATATATAGGGTGAATTTCATAAGGTGTCACAGCCTTTGTTCTAAGCTAGATGGGATTATTACAAACAAAAGTTGCAAATGGACATTAGGCATATTTTTAATAGTTTACGAGATATAAATGTTTAAAGTTGGTCCAATCAGAGCCCGCCGAGAAGCATTGGAGCCGCCCACTCCCGCACTAGCCGCAGAGATAGCACAGTGTAGGACATCACATTTGGAGTTGCAAAATTCAGAGCAGTCAACTTTATTTATTATATTATTACGCAGTCATTTTTATTTCACGGACATTGACTGCTAGGGCGGGAACGTGCTCTGATTGGGCCAACTGTAAAAATTCATATCTCGTAAACTATTAAAAATATCCCTAATGTATATTTGGAACTTTTGTTTGTAATGATCCCATCTACCTTAGAATAAAGCTTGTTACACCTTGAGAAATTCGCCCTGTATAGATAGATAAATATGTAGATAGATGGATAGATAGATCGATAGATAGATAGATATATAGATATATGAGGTATACATGAGGTAGTATCAGGGCGAGGCACGACGTCATCTAGGAGTGCCTCCACTTATACAGTTATGACGACAGGTACGAGAGAAAAATCGTAAAAAAAGTCGTTAAATTTCATTCAAAAAACAAATATGCTCACACATGTATAAGTATATACGTATATGTGTATGATATAATACGACTTTTTCTGTAAAAAAAAAAGCTGTTGGCTAATTTGCTAATTATGCGCTCCATCGTTACCTACGAGCGCCGGACCGTTAATAAATTTCCCGAACGAAAGCGTGGAAAGTTTTCGTACGATAGTTCGTTTTTTTCACCTTTTTCTCCCGATTTTTTTATTTTTATTTTTTTTTTGTTTTCTTTATATTTTATAACACAGCACACTCTTTTCTCCATCTCGTTCCCTCGTAATCCGGAATAACTCGCGCGAACTTTTTTGGCAAATGTTCGCCTTTCGCCGAAACAGAATTCGCGCGCACGTGCTATTCTCGCGGTATACGTAATACGGTACAAACCGACGTTGCTCCGAACAGCATGGGGAGAGAAGAGAGGGGCGAATCGCCGCACACGGTGAACTAATTTGCGGACGAGAAAACGAGCTTTCCCGGGCATCTTCCTCTACCCTCTGAAGAGGATTCGCGTCCACTTGTACGTGTGTGTGTGTATATTATGAGAAAGAGGGAGGATGAGATCCCCAGATGAGCGTCACACACCGATGTTATACACGATGAAATAGCACGAGGCATATACCAGTACACGGCCATCTTTCTGTGACGACTAGATCCTGGGGTGCCAAGTCTCGTAATGGCTTTAGTTTTAATGCTCCTATATACAGGGGCTTCGCTCGTCCTCGTCCTCGTCGTTGTCTCATTTCACGTCCCTCTTCTTATCGCGTTTCGAGGCCTTTTCTCTCTTGTCCCGTGTGTATACGAGAGGAGCTTGAAAATAAAGAGATATATAGGAGAGACGAGAGGTGCGAGGGAGAAGAAACGGTTGTCTTTCGAGGCGATGAGAGGATGGGATTAGCACGTATTTACGCGAGAATCCGTGTGGTCACGGTCACCAAAACCTGGTCCCCGCCTCCTTGCGGATCAAGAGCTTTGTATTTTTGCACATATCGCAGATGCTTTTAGTCGCAGTCACGTGACTCGTGCTTCAATGCTCTATTTTCAAATATTTAGGTGGGATCTTTCGCATTGTCCTCTTTGTTTTCTTTCTGTTTTTTTTTTAAATTGTAATTATTGTTCTACTTGTTAGAAATTAAAAGGTCGAGTTACAGAGTTATCGAGAACTCTTATTTGACCCGCGTGAAGTGAGCAAAAGTGACGATTGTTGTTGTATTTTTGAGTCGAGAAAGTGTTCGAAATGGAAATTAAATGACAATTTAACATCCGTCACTCCGTTTATAGACATCGCACTCGATTTCATTCGTTTCCGAATGAAAATGGAATTCGTCCGATATAACGTTCGGGATTTCGATCTTTCTCGTATATGTCGCATCGATGCAAGCATCGTCGCGAAAACCGGGCGTTCTCGATCAAGGCGACGAATTTCGTCGTACCGCCTGCAGGCACTTTGATTCGGGATTGAAATTTTGGACGAGCGTCGACGACAAAATCGTCGACAACTAGGAAATTGAGTACGTATACGGTTACGACATGTGTATACGTGTACGAGCAATCAAAGACGGGTAGAGTTCGATTAATCTCGTTCCATCCGCAGTTGTACAAAGTTTAACCGTGTTCAAACGCCCGTTAGTTCGAATCGACAAGGCCACAGGAGACATTGATGTGAGAGACCGAGTGTCTCGAAATTACTGTAATTCAACGAAATACTTTTTGTCGATATTTTCGAAACTCCGATGAAAAGTGAAACGAGGGTAGTTTGGCGATTCGTCAAAGGGTAAATTATCAAACGTCATAAACAACGTTAAACTCTGAAAAATCATCAATGTCGAAAAGATCGTGAAAATTTTTAAAATTTCAACGTGAAAAATGCATCAGCTTTTCCAAGAAGCTATGAAAGTTGATGCTATACGAGATGATCTTTTTCTCACATAAAACTAGATTCGATCGAGCCTCATCGTTGTCGTCTTCGTCGTTGTCGCCGTCGTCAATATCGATCCTCTTTTATTTACACGCTCGATCCTCGGAGTTAGCCCCTCGAGAGGCCAAGTGAACAGGCACGTGTCGATAATACTTGAGTTACTCGTGAGAATGAAAGAGAGATAGTATGGCGCGCGTGTACGTACTACAGCAATGTTGGCAGACGAAGAAAGAGGGAGAGAAAGAAGGAGAAAGAGGGAGTGAAGTGAAGTACGAGGGAAGATTTTCTACTCCGTGGCGAAGCTTGAAAGATGCGAGAAGCACAGGAAAAGTATAAGTTCGAAGCGGAATATTTCGATGCTTTTTCAATGCCGAAACTTGGAAGAAAGACCAAGCAAGAAAATACAATGATGCGAAAATTCGGAACACCAAAAATTAAATCGCTGAAATCGTTAAAAACCAATTGCAAATATGACGAAAAAATATGTTTCAACAATTTCCTAAGCGAAAATATAATTCTTCGTTATAAATTGAATTTTTCCTTTCGCACGTAGGGGATTAAAAAAGACGCGAGGGTAAATTTACCCTCGATCATCCAGGAATAATCACGCGCTTATAATACTCATGGTTCTCGTATTTAGCCAACGGTTTTTACCATGTTCTCTATCTAAAACGTGTAAAGATCGAGAGGAAAGAAGGTACGGTTCGTCAAGATTGCAAAGGGCGAGAAGTGAGAAGAGCGTGGTGGTCGAATCCACGGGAGGTTGGAGGTAAATTGGTGTAGGAAATGGACGGTTCGATAATCGAGGAAGAAGCTCCCGCAGCAGTCGGATCGAGCTTCTCTTATACCTTTTCGTCTCGTCTCTATCCTCACCGCCTGGCGATTCTCGTTTAGTAGAAGCGAATCATCCGAAGAACAGTGGAATTAGATAGAGCGAGGGAAGGAGATATGTCTGTGTGTGTGTGTGTGTATATGTATGTGAGCGAGAGAAATAGCGTAACCCAGAGAAGCTAGAGGGATTCTTATTGGTTGGCTATAGTCTGGGGGGAGGAGGAAGGGGGGGGGCGTATAATTAAATTCCTAGCACGCCTAACATCTCGTAGACCCTGCACTCACTATTTCCCTCGAAAAGAAAGCCATTTTTTCCCCGGGTAAGTCGACGACAGCGGCGACGACGACGAGAAGCCATTCGTAAGTTACTGTCGGACCTAATATATATATCTATATAAAGTTTCACGCGAGAAAGGATTCAGCTATTCAGGACTATATCCGGTGGCAGTTCTTTTTCTCCTTCGCCCCTATATTCCTCTCGACCGCTTCTTTTCATTCCGAATCTCACTTTCTTTTACAAGAGCAAACGTTTCTTCGTTTACTTTCTTTTTCTCATTTTTTACCCCGTTCTTTTTCCTTTTTTTCGTGTTTTCTTTCGTTTTTTTCTCTTCTTTTTCTTCATTTTTGTTCCCTACCCCCTTTATGTCGCGATGTGAGCAAACTGCGTTTCAGCCGACGGGTCACTGTGCAGCTTTCCACTTGAGGATTCGCGAGAGCACACGCGGAGACCGAGGATATCAATATTCGCCCGGGTGAAAAATGTCAGGTCAGCTTTCGCGCGAGAAAACGAGAAAAGGAGACTGACGAAGAACAAAAGAAATGAGAGAATGAGGAAGTGCCAGAAGCTGTTCCATCTACTGTTATATATATATATATACGCGTATCTATATGCGAAATACGAGCATGAGCGAACTCTTTTCCCCTTTCTACGGAAAAAAAACTCCCGGAAAATGGGAAATTGGCAACGGGCGGATAAAAATGAATTTCTTCGATTCGTCGATCGTACGATTTCCATTCGTTTTTATAATTAAACGACTGGAAAACAGGAACGCTGCAACAGTAAATAATTTGTACGAAACAAAATGATGAAACTTTGAGCGAATAATCGGTCAAATCTTCAAAACCCCGAGCCATTTCTTATTTTTCTCGACGTTTTTTTGTTCCTTTTTTTTGCAAACTCCATCTTCTACACCCTCGTCCGGTCTACTTCCTGCATGTTTTCCGTCGCTTTCTCGTTTGCGGATATGGTCTTCCTGTTTTTCTTAGCTCATCCACTTTTTCAATTTATTCCCGATGTAATATCGTTCGAGCTATGTATACATGTACACGCGCATATATATAAAGAACCGAGTGGTTCTATTCTTTTAGTCGGCGTTCAAAAACGAGGGGATAAAGTGGAAAAAAAAGTCGGTGGAAACTCTCGCCAACCGATCCACACACAGACACACACACGCTCATATATATATATGTTTATATACGAAAAATATAATGAAAAAAGCTCTTCAAGTATATACGTATGTATGGAAAGCTTTGAAGCAGCACCGTACACGAAAGGCAAGCGATATAGGGTTGCAACACTGACGGAAGCGAGAGCAACGCGCTCTCTACCAGAAACCGACGACGAGAACGAAGAGAGAAAGAGAAAAGAGCGCATGCTGCACTAGCGGCGCGCTCTCCGGATGGAAGAGAGCTTGATTAATGGACTTCTTGTTGGTCCGATGTCCGGGGGTTGAGAGAGAGAGAGAGAGAGAGAGAGGGAGAGAGAAAAAAATTACTTCGCTACAACAACAGAGGATGCTCGAGAATACGGTCGATTAATTGCGGCGAGCGTTGCGCCTTTCCTCTTTTCTGCGATGCGTCTCTCTCTCGCTCCCTTCTTTTCCCAACCCTCGATCCTCTCCACCATTCCCACCCCATTCTTCCTCCATGCGCTGTGTTTCTTTCTGGCACTCGACCCTCCTCCACGTAGCGGGTGAACCGACGAGCCGTCCCGTTATTGCGCGGCTCGTTGCTTAAACGATGCTCGGGGATAAACCCTCGGCGAAAAAATATTGCTAAATTGCGAAAAAAAAATAGAAAAAAAGGCACGCGCGCGCGCGATACCACGGCTCTGGCGCTTTGCGTTGCTGTGTTCGCTATGTAGCCTTGTCTCTCTTTCTCTCGGGCTCGCTGTATCGGCACAGAAGGGAGCTTTTTGCTGCGCGCAACCCTCTCGTTGATCGGACGATACGTATATCTATATATATATACATATATATACATATATTACTCCCAATCCGATTACCAACTTTTTTTTCACGTTTTATACAATCGAAACGTTTCAGAGTCGAGTAATCGTTTGGTAGTAGTTTAAAGAAACAAAAAAAAACTCGGGTAGAGAGACAGAGAGCAATAGATGGCGAGTGGGAGGGAGAAAGGGAGAAAAGGGAAAACTGGTCTGAAAATGTGAAATGGGATTGATCAATCGTTTCGCATACGCGACAATCAACGTTTTAACACACGGAGTTTTCCCCCGGAACAACTTTATCATCGAATCGATTTTTACGTTCTGTTTTTTTTTCATCCCTTTTTATTCGTGCAACGATACATATGTTTAACACATCCGTGCGAGGGTCTCGACAAACTTTCGATACGTAGAGAATCGTCCCGGGCGATAGAACGTTTAAACTGAAAAAATTCCGATTTTGTTGTATGCAAACGAACGCGAAGGATTTCTGCTTTTATTTTGCCATTAGTTCGGGGAATTTGTGTTTAATTGAGATTCGGCACGAATAAATATTCATTAACGAAACGAACGTACTTCATTGCAGTCGTAAAAATCTTTGCTTCGAAATTGCCTTCGTTTCGATAGAATGTGAAAAACTTTCGACCCAATTTGTTGGAATATCAATTTTAACCATTTTTCTTCTTATTATCTTTGTTGCAGGAAAATCTGTCGAGGCGAAATATCGAAAATTGTCCGTGCTGGTAAACTGGCGAGAGATTGGAGCGAGCCGGCGAAAGAAAAATCCCTCGATGTCCAGGAAATCGCGGCTTTACATCATCTCTAATTGAAGAGGGCACAAGTAGACGAAAAAAAAAGAAACAAAATAAACCGCGAACGAGTGAGAGAGAGAAATTTTTGGTGCGGTGCAATCCGGCACATAGAAACGAGAGTGGGCGGTGGGGGGAGAAGAGAGGAGTAGGAAGGGAGAAGAGATTCGCGCAACGTTAAAAATTTACGATTGCGAGTGAGACTCTCTCTCTCTTTCTCTCTCGACGAAGCGGAAACGAGCTGCAACGGAAGAGGAGAGGGTTGGCGGGTGAGTCAGAGAGGGTTGAATGTCTCCCCTCTCCCCCCTCCACCCCTTGCTCAGTGGCGGTGCTTCAGCGTATAACGAATGGGCTTCGAGAGAAACGGAGTGCCGGCGAACCATCGAGAGTAGCGGAAGTGGCCAGTGGGCGTCCTGCTCGTCGAAATAAAAATTGATTTTTATTCACCATTATACGGACACACATTTTCAACGTTATAATGTCGAGAGAAGGAAGAGGTCAATTCTCAGAGGCGGAACGTACGAAAATATAACTTCGTAACTCGCCGAATTTCACGAACAAACAAATCTTCTTTTTTTTGTTACCTCGTCTATTCTCGTTTATAGTTTTTTCCTTTCTCGATTTCTCCATCTCTAGAAAAAAAAACGAAGCGTTTCTCCGAGCGTCAAGGAATTTTTACCGGGACGACCTTTGTCGTGATTTTTCATCCTCGTTTTATTCGGGAAAATAGAAGCGACGCGCATATTACCGTCGATTCTCATTTTTCTCATCGTCCATTCGGTTTCGAGCAATATTCTTCATAGACATCGGCGCGAAGGGCGGCTTCGCGAAACGTGAGAAACCGAATGCGAAGCTCAGAGTCGTCGACTCAGCCGAGTTTCACGTCGCCACTGACGTTATCCAATTATTCACGGGTGGATAGATCAATCGCGGGATATGAAAAACGACGATACGATTTATCGAAAGTTGGAGAATGGATCACGTGACGAGAGAACGAGAAAAGGAGGATCGAGCATCGCCTGGATGAATAATCGAGGCTTTTTTCACGACCAGCAGAAACACGAGTACGATATTATTTTCATCGCAAATATCTAGACTATTCGATGGAACATCTCGTCAATCTTCGTACAAATTCTTCGCATTTTAAAGAAAAACAAAATTGAGACAAAAGAAAAAAACGAAAACATAAAAATATGAATCATTGATAAAAAATTATCGTCGTTGTAAATAAAATTGAAAAAAAAAGAAACCAGTGTCGCGCCATCGTGCGGCGATGAATGAAAAGAGTGTCGGTATCGCGTCGTAGCGCTCAAAAAAGAAATCCGTTTCGTCGATAAAACAGCGTCGATGTTCACTCTCGTGGAAAATAAATTTTCAAATTTTCGCTATTTAATTTCTCCTTATCGCGTCGAGTCTCGATAATTCGAGATGATTTGATACACGACGAGCGTAACATCGATACCAATAATCGAAAAAAAAACGGTCGATGGAATCGATTCGTAACAGCGCGACTGTTCATAGCGACGATCGTGGAAAAGCGACGATCGAGGGAGGCGAGTTGTATCGGGTGTATACGCCTCTTTGGCCGAGTCGTGAGAACGAGAGGAAAAACGCTTCGGGCGACAATCTCGATTTTTGCCGAGCGCACCGCAACGTTCCACCGAGGCTTTGCCGCATAAATGTGTAAAAACGCGAAAAACAAAAAAAGGAAAATATTCCATCACGTCTGTGTAATCGTACAGACGCAGCGCTCCGAGGGATCGGAATCGTCTGGTCGTAGATTATACGCGCGTCGCCGATATCTCGGTGTACAAAGGGTATAAAAAAAGCTTTTTTTTTTTTTTTTAATAAAAAGTATCGAAGAGAACGATCTCGAAGCGAGTGCGCGTGGCTGGGGCGGTATCGAGATCAATTTTTATTCGCGGCGGGGAAGACAACGAACTTCGAGAGATGAAGATCCCGAGTGGCGAGGCTGGGGTGCCTCTTTTTGGCCCGTTCGGACCTCGATGCATCGTCAAACAGGCCACGGTAAAACGTTGCGTCGCGGCGCTTCTCCTCGTATCAGTCGCCAGTATATTTTACTACACCCATTACATCATCAGCAGTCCGTTGTCCAGGTGAGATTTACTATTTTAATTATCATTTAAAATAAAATTAATGTTTTCATGTTTTCGTGCCGAGTGGCAAAGAAAAAAAGAGCCTTTCGACTTTCGCGAAAAAAAAATACAATTTTCCATTTACGTTTTACAGCGGATATAAAATCAACGATATCGATGCGCGAAAGTAGATCAAAAATTGGATTTGAGATTCGCGAATATTTGGAAAAAACGTCGTGTTTTTTTATATTTTTTACCGATACGATCGGCGAATCGACGAGCCAATTCGTTCGTTCTTTTTTCCTACTAACGAATTTTGATGAATCGGGTCGCGGGACACGGAGAGTCAACGGAAAATAATCGAAGCGGTGGGAAAGGGTGAGCGTGCGGACTAAACGTTCCGCACGTACCCAAGCTCTATCAACATTCCTATCTGCGCCGCACTTTTTCCACCTCGTTCACAATATCTGTATATTACTATATATATATACGTACATTACGTACGTAACCGGGGTGGAAAAGAGAGAGGGAGGGGCAGAAATTCACGTGATACACGCATCGATCAAATCGCCCGAATTTCATTTTGTTCATCGTGATTATGACGGCTCGCTTTATCGTCGATCGATTTTCGCCCCTCGGCCGGTAGTCTGCGAAAGAAAAATGAGAGAAAAAAAGGGTGTAATATATACCAACCCTCCATGTGGAGATGTTTATCATAAAAATTGGAAGTACCCACCCTTTATCGTTATTTCCTATTGTGCGTGCGCTATGTGTTTGTTATTCGTCGTCATTTTTACCGGATCGTTACACGCTCGCGAAAGAAAATTCGAATGAAAAATAGAGCCCTCGAGCTGTCACTAAAAATCCCCAGGGCAAAATCATCCACCCCTGATATATTTCAACGATGAAATTAATGTTCGTGCCGATTTCGAATACGTAGAACTTGGCTACGGTAGCGTGGGAAAGTATCCGGTACGGGAATGAGATGGTAGAGAGAGAGAAAGTCTTCATCATCGTTCCATCTTCATATACGTACGTATTTATACAGAGACGAGGGAAAATGCCTCTCCCACACGGGAGCTCAGGATCGAGATGAGCAAACACACCGATGGTACAGTCTCCCTCTCTATCTATTTCTCCCTGGCGTACTCAGTTTGGGATAGGCGAGGTCCATGCGTGTATTTTCCCGTCGTTCCCATCCCCATACGACCCTCCTTCGTCTCTTGCGAGAGCTTTCGACAAGGAACGGGGTAGGATTGCTATCACGGTCCGTCGAAATGTGCTCTCCTCCGCTATGAGAAAACGGAGGGCGAGGCGGGAAGGTGGCAACAGCCAACTTTTAGTTAATAAACTAGCGAATCGAGGGAAGCGGGTCACTTAGGGTAACGAGTTAGCCGAGCCCGGGCGTCTCTGGCTTGTTCGCTTGGAAACTGTTCACAGTGGCTATACTCGACACAGCGCCACTATTATCATTATATATATATATATATTTACTATATCCTCTGTACTATGTGGGCCGCCCGTTGAATGCAAAGTTAGTTTTCCCCAAAGCTTTGGGTCCCTGGAAAGCGCGAGATTGAGATGACTATATACACACACATATATATACTTATATGTGTTTACCTATGGGTGCATATATATATATATATGTGTGTCTGTGTATGTATATGAATGCACCAACGAAAACGAGAGATGAGTACCTTGAATAGGAAATTCATGCGGGATCCTTCTCCTGGCCAAATTCAGATACGAATGCGCACTTACACAACGTATGCTGTATAGGTATATATATATATAATAAACTACGAGATTGCTCAACTATACGTCTTGTTGCAACCTCGGCGTATAGATAAAGAAAATTTGGTGGTTAAAGCTCGTTAACGCACTTTGGTCAATCACCATCTCACCAGCTCCAGGTTCACTGCAACAACAACACACAACGGAACCTTTTCATGGTCGGGTATTGTAGGAGGAAAAATTCTCTCGGCCCTCTTAGCACTCTTGACTCTTCGGCTTGCTATCTCTCTTACTCTCTCCTTTCTTCTCTCTCTCGTATTTGCGAAGCACGAAACGTGCAAACAGCACCGCGCGTAACGCTGTTTCCTTCTGTATTATTAGGACCAATTACGGAGGAAGTAATTACTGCTTGGCGCAGCAACCCCAAGCGCTTAAGTTATTTTTGTTTTCGCTCGAAACGGAATTTCAAAGAATAAATTGAAACGATATAAAATGTCGGATATAGCAATGGTAAAAATCGATGTTCAATTTTTGATGCGTTGTTCGTTCTTGAATCGTTCAATGTAAAAATTGTGTTCGCAATCGATGGTGAACGGTGAAAATTCATACTAATTAGTTTCAAGCTCGCGATGCAATTTTACAACGAGAATACTTTTTCGCCAATGCGACGAAATAGATTCGTGATTTTGCACTATTAATCACACAGCCGGGTTATAATTAATCGACGTGCAAAAACTACGTT
Organism: Netelia fuscicornis; assembly: GCA_946811545.1. Taxonomy (NCBI): domain Eukaryota; kingdom Metazoa; phylum Arthropoda; class Insecta; order Hymenoptera; family Ichneumonidae; genus Netelia; species Netelia fuscicornis. The sequence continues at coordinate 11,363,368 of OX328012.1, read as the reverse complement.
AGAATTTTCGATGAAATAAATAACGTAAAAAAGGGGTAAAGGGATTCCTTGAGTTTTTACCGTGCTCGACTCCGTTGGACGATTCGATCGAACTTTGCGACGAAATTCTCCGGCTCTTCGGCAATGAGATTTCATGATATAACCAGGAACATGATCTCTCTCTCTCTCTCCCTCTTTCTCTCTCTCTCCCTCTGGTTGTTACTCTCCACCTCCTTCAACGCTCACTTCGGAAATTCCGAATAGTTTGTGGACTCGGCAAATTGCGGGCTACCTCTTGCTCTTGGCGTCCGAGAAACGGTGATCGTGCGACTCCCCCATCCCTCGATCCTCTCCTCCTCAACCCTTACCACCCTCTTGTGCTCTTGCTCTCACGTGACTGCGTAGGCCCCATTTAAGTCGGTGAATATATGACCGGGCGTATATTTCCGTAATGTAACCACGGTCCAATTCCAATTATCTGTACGATTTCAGGTCGCTGGAAGTCTATATAGCGTATGTACGCCCTGTGCGCCCTTTTCATCTTCTTGCACCAGCAAAATCTCCCTCTCTCCGTCTCTTTCAAGTATTAACCAGAGCTTTTAGCAACTACCCGTGATTCGTGTGCTCGTCCTTGCCTCCGACTCGATAAACTCTAACCTCTTTAATTTTATTCCGATATTTCTCGCTCTAAATGCCTGTACGTGGTCCAATTGGTTCTTCGAGCGAGGTAGGGTGGGTCGAGCGGATAGTGAAGTGACTTCTCACCAATTACGTAGAAAATCTCCTCGGCTCATTGGGATATACAAATTACCCGCTCTCGAAATTCACCTTACACCGAGTACTTCGACAAAGTGTTTATCGATAATCGTACATCAACCTTGTTTCTAAAAACATAATTATTTCAAATTACATAAACAAAAAATCGTTTAATCCTAAATAACAGATATTGATAATTATTCCATCGAATCCATCTATCTCTCGATTCACGTTTTGCATTTTATCACTTCAAATCGTCGATTCATTCCCTCTCTCTCTCTCTCTCTCACCCTCTTACCCGCGTGCTACATTTTCGAATAAATTTTCTAGATATTGCATGAATAAAATATCTGTTCTTATTCATTTGAATCATTCGATCGAGGATGATAAACGTCAATAGAAAATTCGCTATATTACATATATATATATATATGTATATATACACACACGTGTACTTCCAGTGTGATATTTCCACCGCGTTTTCCAAGACTTTGAAAGTGCAGCAAGTGAAGCTGACAACCTCGCTGTTGCGGTCACGTTCCAGTGAGTCAGTGCTTCCTACATAAATATATTCTACACGCATATACATATATATAATCTCACCCACTTGCCGAGAGAAATAGAGAGAGAGAGAGAGAGAGAGAGAGAGAGAGAGAGAGAGAGTTGAGCCTAGAAACGCTACCGGATGTTTCTTGCACGCCCAATCACCGTCAATTCAAGTCTCTCTCACGCTTGTGCATCCCTCCATGTATGTTTACATCTATATATATATATATAGATATGTACACAACACAGAGCTTTGGTTGCATCACGCCCACGCGCCAAATTCGATATCCCTTCGGTCTCTCGAGTCTTGCACTTCTCCCCTTTCGAACGTTCCACATCCAACGAGACGCCCTTTCCAATATATATATATAATTCAGCATGTGCGCCGTACAATGATGTACAACGTCTATGTACGAGTGTGGAGAACGGAGAGTGTGAGCAGTCAGCCAAACGTGTGACGTGTCTGTGGCCAGCGAGAGAAGCTTGCTTCGCTTCTAACTCCGCTTCGTATCTCGTTCAAGTCGCGATATCGACGGTGTTGTCAATTTGCCGAGTGAAGCACCAACGACCGTTCTTCCTCCCTCCGGGTTCGTTTCACTGATGGACAGGGGGAATAAAAATCGTAAACAGGGACGCAAAGCCCGCATCCCTCTCCCTCCGAACTCACACCCGGAAATCTTGGAAGATCGATCGAAACGATCGCATATCACCATCCTTTTACGATAGGAATTCCTTTCATTCGCGCCAAATATCATCAAAGAACGCGAGATTTTTATTTTGTTCGCATGATTTGCCGATTTTATAGTTTATTAAAAATCGACTTTATCGATTGAGTCTTTGAGCTGTTGCTAGTGTAGAATGTACGGAAATTTATTAGAGAATGACCGAAATATATACAGATATACATATATATATTTACATAATACTATGTAGTTATGTAATGTAAACGGTTGTTAAACTTTGAGAGCCGAGAAAACGGACGAAAAGGATCGTGAAAACTTTTGGCAGTTTCGCTGAGAACGCCCGGTTGCTGATCATATACATATATATGAAAGTGTATATGTATGCTGTCAGGCTGTTTGGAAAGTCGAAACGGTACTTCGACGTAGAAGTAGCGAGGTTTAAGTCGGTGACGTGCTTAATTGGCGTGATAATCTTCCTTCGTGAACATTTCGGAAATTTATATAGATGTACTAAAAAAAAAAGATGAGTCGAAGAGTTTTCCAGCCACTATTACGAATTCTATACGATGAAAAGCTGGATAAAGTGGGTTTTCACTTTATCTCAACTTTTCACCGACAAATTGCGAGAAAGAATCAAAATGTGACGTTCGAATTTATACGGAAAATTTCGGATTCCACGAACCCTCGATAAAATCTTTTTGGACCCAAAAAATGTCTACCCTCGTCAAATGTCGATGGTGTTCAGTTATAATTTGATTGCGAGATAAATTGTAGGTCGGGTGGAACGCATTTTTTTTTTGTTTTTCACAAAGGCTTCATAGGAGAGATAGAATATCGGAAATTTCACGTGCAAAAGCAATATCACATTTGTAATTTAGTTTTATTTCAATTTATCGGTCAAAGGCTCAAAAAACGGAATTTTCGCGTTTTTTCGATTTTTGAGGAACAAGTTGCAACAAACCAAAATGATAAATATGGTATTCGCTTTTTCCGGAAAATTTTGGATTTTGTAACAACCCAACTTACTTTTTTTGAGCAAGAAACAAAATTTCGTCCCTACCGTTCTACCGCACGTCTCAAAATTAAATTACTAATGTAGATCATCGTTAACTTCAAGAGAGATTCACATTTTTGCAATTCACAATTCAAAAATAGCTTATCCACTGTAAATCTCATAATTTTCTACACAAATGTCAAAGAATGAATAAATTATTTAACGAAAATGAAGTCAAATATCTGCTTCGCTCATCGCGGATATAGATTTTCGTTAAAAGCAAAAGCTACTTTCCTCCCACATATGATTTATGCATGCAAATTGCTTTCTGACAGATCAGGCTCGATTATTATGATCGTGCATATTTAGATAAGAGACAGGGTTTTTGATAACGCCATTAGCAAAATTTATTTTCAGCCGAGTAACCAAGTTCATTTATTCGTTAGACAGATCCTTTGCATAAAACATGCGGCTCAACATTAATTAAGAACAACTGCAATTTTAAACGATCTCAAGTAATCCAAAAATTCGTTGTCATTCGATCCCAAGAATAGACGATCGAGCACTAGTCAATATCGCAAAATTTAGAAATATGTAGACCGATAGTTAATAATAATCAAGCTGTTATTAATACTACCGTGTTTTTCGGACTCGACGTTCCTATATATCGCAACAATATTAATATACCGATGTAAAAATTCCTTGATAATCTTGCAAATCGTAAGCTTGACACGGAAATATCGAGAGTTTGCTCACTTCCGTTGTTTTTCTCACTTTTTTAAATTCAAACATCGCCATTAGTGGTCGTATATAGTTTCGTTATCCGAATCATCAGAATTAATTGTCACTCTCTCACAACTCTATACACGCCCAACTTGTATAACAAATTACGCCCCATTATTATATCATTTGTTTAATTACGCTCAGAAATTACGTTATCGTTAAATATTAGGTCGATATCAGCGGCGAGCGTGGAATATGACACCCTCGGTTATTATTCATGCGCTACCTCCCTCTCTCTCTCTCTCTCTCTCTAACTTCCTCTCTCTCATTCATGGCACACGATAAATTGCATTTGCGATGGGTCTTTTGTATTCCGGTTGAACCAATGCGAATTCATTGGTGACGGCAGGAACGCATCACGGACGCTGCGCGGACCACGGTAAAGAGTATATTGCACCGAAACTTTTACGATTATTTTTTTTTTTTCGTTTTTTCTCTCTCTCTCTAAATGTGGGTGATCACCGGGAGCCGTTACAAAGCGGATAAAACCCCCGTAAAAATTTTCTCATCAAGAATAATTTCATTGTACGAGCTCGCCCGTCGACATTCATATCACTTTTTTTTCAAATCAATTATTTTATTACCCATCTATTTCCTCTTTTCGAAAAAAAAAAAAATTGTTTTTGATTAAATTACTCTCGGCTCTTCAACCATCCAATCGAAGTATAAAAAATTCTCGATAAAATTTGAAGAATTTATGCTCTGTAAATACGTGATGTGAAGGGGAGTTAAGTACACCCTAACCGTATGTATCTCGCTCATTCAATTTTAACGACGTAATGACGGTATCTCGATACGACGCACACCATATATCTTTAACGAGCTCTCGTCACGTTTTCCTTTCAACGCAGGCTCTCACTCGTCCGTAAGCCAACCCTCCCAGAACCCCTCCCCCCACCCCCCTTTCTCCCTCTCACGAACGTATTGAAAGGTTTTCGAGGATCTCCGCTCGACGATCGCATCGTCCGCATTACACACGTCGCCAATGGTTAAGTTTGCGGCCATGGATTTTCAACGACCCATGTATACACCGTAAATAGCGCGCCCTCTCTCGAAATCTCGCTGAGGCGATCCGTCGTGAGTATGGCGCGCGTACAGGAAACCCCGTGGGCTTTGGGTTTGGACTACCCTCGTTATTGACGCAACGCTCGCCGTTTACAATCGCGAATTCTCGAGATCCTCGATATAGTCACGAGTGTACCGCGAAATTCGCGGTCCCGTTCGAGTATGTACGAGACCCTCGAGAAATTCCGATCGAGCACTCATTGTCGAGATATCACACGTGTGTCCCCATGCGCGTTGCCAATTATAACACGCGCGGATGATTAAATCCTAGAGCGAACGATGAATAAGTGCTAAAGCATGGGGATTGATATAAATTCGATGGATCGTTCGATAAGGTTGAAAGATTCGTACGAACGAACGAAAATACAAGAACGAAAATAATTCATCCGATTCCTTCCGTTCGTCAATTCGTAAAATTACAATTGTCACAAGATTTGATTATATGCTGTAAGGAAAATCAGGGTAATTTGTTTAACGTTATATTCGATTCGATAACCGAAATAGAGATTCGTGAATTTTTTAAATTTCGTTTCCTCCTTTGGTGAAATTGGAGATATAACGATACGTTTCGTATAAAATTTAGGTTATCTTTATAATCGTTCTACGAGATCGTTAGAAGAAGACGATTTGTAGATAATGGACAAACCGAGAATACTACAAATTCAATATGGAAAATTGTATCGATGTCTGAACGTGCAACGCGAGATAACGATACCGTCGTCCGGCCAAAGTCCTTGCTCGTTCTAACGGAGATTAACGGGCCGCGAATTTCGAGACATTCCATCGATAGCTGACGACCATTCCCCCGTATGCTTTACGTTTACATACACGAAATACGCATTTCTGCCGAATACAGACGTGTACACGTGGGATGTTTGCGGGCTTCGGCTTGGGCAAACCTCGGCACGGTCCTAATCATGCTTCTAATCACGTGCCTGCGGACGAAATTAGCCACCGCCGAGAGATAGGCAGGAAGATCCCGGACATAGCTAGGGTGAGGGAGAGAGAGGGTGAGAGTTTGAGTTCAAAGGAAGTAATCCGAGACGCGCAGGGCGCTGTAACGAGGGCTCGAGGTTGCGACCAACGAGATATGGAGAGCCATGAGAGATTCTGGGCACTCTGTTTTGCGTGTAAGGTATGAGCAAAACCCAACAAACTCATCCACTGTACACAACCAAAACTGCTTTGTGGGCAGCTTTCTACCACGTTGGTATAGTATATACACTTCGGCCATTCTCGCTTCTAACTTTTCGTAATACCGTGTGCGTACACCTATAGTGTATACGGTTTTCGGGTTTGACAAAATTGCGAGTCAACGTACGGAAAATAAATACTAATCTTTCATCGTCTCGGTAGTTCGATGTTCAATCGCGATAAATAAACAAACAGTTTTCTTTTTTTATTCAAGTATTTACGTACGTTCAGCATCGACCGATAGAAAATATAAAATTGAATTTTTTATGTATATTTTTTGTTTAGTTTTTTTCGTTCGGAATTGCATTTTTCGGTGGATTTCAATTTTAGGTTTCCCTCGGGCGTATTTCTACGATAACGAAGTCTACATCTGCGAAATCGATGGATGACGATATTGAAGATTGACGGGTTGCGCAAAACGCAAACGGGGTATTGATTCGTTAACCCCTTACCGCATGCAAAGTCATATATAGTTGTTAAAGCTTCTATGTTTTTAATATATTAAAAAAAATTGTTTTCAATAAAGTACTTTACTTGACGCCAGCAAAAAAATACGTTCCATTGAACGAAAAAATGTACTATCAGGATTCAAAGTTGGTTTTAAAAACAAAATTTGTAACATATCGACAAAAAATTAGTAACTTTAGCTGCCATGAATGGCAGCTAGAGTTTCTTTTTTTCAGTATGTTAAAAAAAATATTTTTCAACTACTTCGCTAAGTGTCAACAAAAATTCCGATCCGTTGCACACACAAATTTTCAATTAAGATGCAAAGTTGGTTTAAAAAAAAAGATTTTTTAACATTCTAACAAAAAATTCGAAATTTTTAGCAACCATACATGGATATAAAAGTTTATAGGTGGTAAGGGAAACATACAAAAGAAGTTTTCACGCAAAAAAAGAAAATTTATTTCATCTCATTCATAATTCATGTAATACCGAATTAAATAAAAAATGCGAATAAAAAATCAATTAATACACGTATCAGCCGATCGCCAAGAAATATAAGATTTACAAACATCGAACAATCAACACAATAACCTTTATTTCCAATTTTTGTTTTCATATAAGAAATTTACGTTTTTCTTTCAAATACGAATTTTCCATCGTACCGCACAAATCTAATAAGAGTCAAGCATTCGTTCGATATATTGCCCGGTGAGTGAAATCAAGAGAAAAATCTCCTATTGAGAATAGTTCGCGGTACGGCTGAAAGGGAAAGGGAGAAGGATAATACAAATAGTCAAGAAATCATATGTTTGACGTACGGTAGTTATTGGATATGTCCGCGAAAATATATATACACCAGTACAATCCGATATCCAATATTATTCTTGCCCCCGATCGAAATGTCCTGTTTCTACTTGGATCGATTCACACGAGGCCGGCACACCCACACACGTCACTTTTGCATATGTATACAGGACGCTCGCAGAGAGCGCGGTATATCCACGGATATGTCGTTAACAGGACAAGAGATGGGAAAAAAGCACCGGGATTGGAACGGGGTGAAACGATGCGAGAAAAAAGCCCACACTCTCTCTCTCTCTCTCTCTCTCTCTCTCTCTCTCTCTCTCTCTCTCTCTCTCTCTCTCTCTCTCTCTCTCTTTATCTATCTCTCTGCGTCGGCCCTCCCTCTCGTTCCTCCAAACGTACAACACGGTTGACCGATCGTGCTCCATTGTTTAGGATCCCAATTATTGGACGCAATTGGCTTTTATTTTATGGAGTTTCGACGTTCCCTTTTTTCCTGTCTGTGCGCTTCCTAACCCTTCTTTCCCTTTTATCGTCGCAGCGAACATCCCCGCGCTCGACCCACCTCCGCAAGTTATTTTTACCCCTCGGTTTATACTTGTATTCTTTTTTCTACGTCTGCCCCTTCCGTCGCTCGAACGTTTATCTATACGTCGCGGAGGTTATCACCCTCTCTATTCTTATATCGCGAATTTACTTTGGTCACGCGAAGACGTGAGATATTTAATAAACTTTTCGTAAATTATTCTTAACTCCAAAAACATCGTTCTAGACGAAATAAAACGACGATTATTTCCCGAGATCGTGAACAAATTTAAACCTCGAATTTTTTTACATTATTGATTATTGATATACGATATTGTTATTATTACTTATTTTTTCTTAATTATTCGAATTTATTATTTCTCTCCGAATATCGAAGACCGGATGTTGCAGCAGTCGAGAATTTTTTCGATTGCTATGCACTCGAGCTCCCCGACCGTTTGAATTCAAATTTGAGAACGAAGAAGCACGAGAGAGTCGACAGACGGGAGAACGTGAGCCACATTCGTGACTGTGTGCGAATGTTAATGAGCGAGAAGAAAGTACACTCAGCGACACAACACTGTAATGGCGTAATCGTGACGATCGAGCGTTATTCCAGAAGCGGCAATGACGTTCGAGAGATGAGTGACGAATGACACACGTGCGAGCCCTCGTGATCGTGAGAAGGAGATGAAATCGATCGATATTATCGACGCTACATACTTACATCGTACGAACAAACCATAAACAGTGCGAATGAATTTTCCGATGAGAAAGAAACCGAGATCTAAAGTATCGTTGCATTTTGTACGACGATCAAACCGCACCCTCGTCTCCGCACGTCGTTGATATAAATAAAAATACTAATTATCGAAGGGAGAGACCGTGATATAAGGGTAGCGTTCTCGACTCACAACGCAAAGGGCCGGGGTTCGATTCCCACCGACATCAATAGAATTTTTTATATGCTTTTTCTGTGCTCTCGGTATTTCAGAACCCACCTAAGAAAAACTGTAGGTTCACCTGAGTGGTTGATGGTGGAATTGAAACTGGAGATGTGTATGAGAAGAAAAGATGTAAAAAGGCGAGCGAAGTACACTGTACATTGCAATTTGTGCATACAACCGCCTCGATCTGAGAGCTGTGCACCAAGTTACTATCGATTTATCTACTATTTCATGAAGAGAGGGACAGTGGCATAGGGGTAGCGTTCCTGACTCATAACGCAGTGGACCAAGGTTCGATTCCCGATGGCACCAATGAAATTTTTCTATGTGCTTTTTCTGTGCTCTCGGTATTTCAGAACCCACCTAAGAAAAACTGTAGGTTCACCTGAGTGGTTGATGGTGGAATTGAAACTGGAGATGTGTATGAGGAGAAAAGATGTAAAAAGGCGAAGTACACTGTACATTGCAATTTGTGCATACAACCGCCTCGATCTGAGAGCTATGCACCAAGTTACTATCGATTTATCTACTATTTCATGAAAAGAGGGACAGTGACATAGGGGTAGCGTTCCCGACTCATAACGCAGTGGACCAGGGTTCGATTCCCGATGGCACCAATGAAATTTTTCTATGTGCTTTTTCTGTGCTCTCGGTATTTCAGAACCCACCTAAGAAAAACTGTAGGTTCACCTGAGTGGTTGATGGTGGAATTGAGACTGGAGATGTGTATGAGGAGAAAAGATGTAAAAAGGCGAAGTACACTGTACATTGCAATTTGTGCGTACAACCACCTCGATCTGAGAGCTGTGCACCAAGTTACTATCGATTTATCTACTATTTCATGAAAAGAGGGACAGTGACATAGGGGTAGCGTTCCCGACTCATAACGCAGTGGACCAGGGTTCGATTCACGACGGCACCAATGGAATTTTTCTATGTGCTTTTTCTGTGCTCTCGGTATTTCAGAACCCACCTAAGAAAAACTGTAGGTTCACCTGAGTGGTTGATGGTGGAATTGAGACTGGAGATGTGTATGAGGAGAAAAGATGTAAAAAGGCGAAGTACACTGTACATTGCAATTTGTGCGTACAACCACCTCGATCTGAGAGCTGTGCACCAAGTTACTATCGATTTATCTACTATTTCATCAAAAGAGGGACAGTGGCATAGGGGTAGCGTTCCCGACTCATAACGCAGTGGACCAGGGTTCGATTCACGACGGCACCAATGGAATTTTTCTATGTGCTTTTTCTGTTTCTGTCTGTTGATGGTTCGGAACTCACCTAAGAAAAACTGTAGGTCCATCTGAGTGGTTGATGGTGGAATTGAGGCTGGAGATGTGTATGAGGAGAAGAGATGTAAAAAGGCGAAGTTACATGTACATTGTAATTTGCGCATACAATCACGCCGATCTGAGAGCTGTGCACCAAGTTATTATCTATCTACTAATTAACGAAGAAATTAAATCGCTCAATTTAAAACGTCGTTCTTAGACTCAAGCAATTTTCGCCTCGGTGAAAATACAAGTTAACCAATGATTAATTGATAAAAGAAAGACACATCGATATTTACCTGTGTTTACATACGCATAATTTTTTACATCAGTTTCCATTTTTATAAATGTATTATTGCGCGAGAAAATTCGTTTGTCGTTAAGTAAGAAGTACAAAGTCTTCGTTTCATTGACAAATATTATCGCGAAAGCTTTTCACTCGAGTAAGTTTGCAATGTAAGCCGATCGTTTGCGCAAATGTATTGATTTATCACTAAACGGTATCCCTCGAGAAAACGTCACGAGCTCTTAGAAACTCGAGTATATAAATCCACATACATATCTAACTATATATATACGTGTGTATGTGTGAGTTCTCATGATCGCGCGAGAGCTATCAGCGAAATCGACTTTCGATCAAACGATTTGGCTGTGAGTGGAACTTTGTGGCTTAACTCGAGACTCACTCTCTCGTCGACCTTAATCGCTCGACCTACACTCCGCGCGCCCGTCGTCGGTGTCTGTTCCGCACGAGAGCACGTCTCCATTTCTCCCCTCTGCCAAGCTATCGAAGCGAGCGCCACCTCTCGTTTGCATTTGTCGTAATCCGTCCGGGAACACCGTTCTCTCGCTCAATCTCTCTTTCCCTCTCTCTCTCTCTCCCTTTTCTGTAATCGATTGACTCTTTTGCAAGCTGTGCCATCTCCCTTGTCTCTCGTCTCCCGATAGCAACGTTCCTAGAACGATCGGGGATTATAAAAGTCGGAAAGCCACGGATCCGGCTGTAATTCACTTTATCGCAATGCAAGTTTTGTACACAAAACAGGATCAAGAGACGTTATGCATACGATACAAAAACTGATTTATTATTATCCAATAATTGATTACTTTATTACTATCCAATAATTAATCCATAGATCTTCTGTCATTCTTTCCTGTTATAAATTATTGGAGAAGAATAAAGCGAGTGTAAAAATCTCTGAAAGTGTATCGATTCATTAAAAAAACAAACGGACAATATAAATTATTTCCCTTCGATCAAAACTTTTGTTATTCTCTCGCCGTTCGTTTCGAGAACGTGAGATAGGCAGGATGCACCTATCGTTGAAATTTGGTCATTCGAAAACACGTTTTATCGATTTCTGATAGCGTCGAATTTACAATAAAAAAAAGACTAGCCCACGAGGCAATTCCTGAATATACATGCAACCTTTACAAATATATAATTTCCATGTTCGAGGGTCTTATATATATATATCTATAAGACCACTCACATATATAAATGTATATATCGTCGAGTGGTCACGTAGCAACATTTCCTACGGTGAAGTTCCTCGGGGTTTCGCCCGAACCCTCTGTGGCCATCGCGTGCTTCCACCATCGCGTGGAAAACTTTCAATGGTAACACACATACAACCCGATAGCACACGTACAATGTTACATACCGCTCGTAGTTCGATGCGCGTAAGAGCCATACAAGGCTCATGCAAAAAACTTCCTTTCGTCAGTTCCACTTACTTTTTCTGACAAATCCTCTTATTCACTCGTATACACACAAACAATATATATTTTTTTTCATCAAGAAAGTCGTGTCGTCAAAGTTTCCAAAACTTTAACAATGAAACCCCACTTTTTCGATATACACGAGGATCCATAGACTCGAAAAAAGCTCGAACAAACATGTGGTAGGGTTGTTCGTCGAGCGATACTTTAATCCTGTCGCATTATCAGAAATACTCGGGGGTAAATCGTTACAATAGCAAATGTGTTTAAGGTATTTTTTATAAAATTTCGTATTAATTCGCTCTATCCTCGGGCACTCAAAATCAAGATATCTACGAAATATTCATTATGTTCGTATATGTATGTATGTATAGATAAATATAATTATATATAGATAAAGTATGTATAGATAAATATATATGCGAATCGTTGAACTCCACCCCTCTTTTCTACCTCGGCAGGCCAACGTATATAAGCTCTTTGCCGCGGCGCCAACCACGAGCTTTAATGACGCATTAATTGCATCGCGTTTGATGTGAGATACCTATAACTCTATAGTACGATGTCGACAGAAACAGTTAACAGTGTATATGTAACATTGTATAATTGCGATTGTGAGCTTCTCTGATTGGTCTGTCTCTGTCTCCCTCTCCCTCTACCCTCCGTGTGACTCTCTCGTTCGGTGCTGCTCGTTTTCCGAGTACATAGCCGAGATATTATTATCGTGCCCGATGGACGAAACGATGCCTGCAAATTCTCACTAAGACCACAATATTTCGATATGCTGTTCGCTTCGAAATTCCCATTTAATTTTCCTTGTTATACACGTTTCGTTCGATTACGTGCATGACCAGGGGATAATTGCCGGCACTGGAGTTATGACAATTTATTGTTCGTGTTTGTGCAGATATTGTATTTAAATGAAAAAAAAAAGAAACACAGAAAGAACAGTGAGCAGAGAAAATTTAATTGCTCGAGCGATAAATTGATTGTCCGACCACAAATTGTGATTGTTCGATGCAAAATTATGCATTTGTCAATAATTTGATATCTTTTGGCAAGTGGATAATTACGATAATGACGATCGATCGAGAGAAATATCGAGTACGGTAGAAATTCGAGTCTCGCAATTCTCGTCAAATTTGAAAAGACTCCACGATCACCGAGACGTAAGATTGAAGATTCTGGAATTTTCGCGGAAGTAATTTTGCTTCTTCGTAAAAGTGAGTGACAGAGATGGAGAGAGAAAGGCAGAGAGGGTGAGAGAGAGAGAGGGGGCGGTTAAAATCAGTTTTGTCGTACGAAACGTTCTTTTAAATTGCCGGAAACATTTCTCGGTCTTTTCGTGGGTGTCCTGTCGTGTCAAAGAGAAGCTCTCTCTCTCTCTCTCTCTCTCTCTCTCTCTCTCTCTCTCTCTCTCTCTCTCTCTCAAACCATTTTTCGGTATGAATTTTTTGCAGCACTTCTCTCTCTCTTCCTCTCGTCTTATTTTCGCGAAGATGCGAGAGAGAAAAGTCCGAACACGATCAATTTTCTTCCCTCTTCATACACGTTCGACCAACAAGAATTTTGTTGACGCCATGATGAACGGTAGACCGTCAATATAGCGAATTGGTGATGAAAAAAAAACGGTGCCAATTTATTAATGGTTAAAATTAATTAATAGCTTTTTATTAATTCAAATTCATTTTTGTTTCGTTGACTTGGTTTTAATATTGTAAACTGGGATGATCGATCAGCGAAAAAAAAGTTGTCGATTCATCAATCGACAATTTTTTAATATATTTTTTACATAAACTTACTATATTATATATTTTTTTATATATGTACTACGATGATGGAACGATGAAAAAAGAATTACCGACTGATAAATGGGCAATTTTTTTTTTCACCGATGGATCGACGTAGTTTACGATATTCAAAACGATCAACAAAACAAAAATGTGTTCGAAACGAATAAAAAGTCAATGCATTAATTCTATCATAAAATTATAATGAGTAGGTACTCGTTGAAAACTTTGAACCAATATAATACTTTTTTTTTTCCTAAACTGTCTCGTAAAATTAATTTTCACATTTTTATTCCTTTCCTTGAACGACATACTTTTTTCAACCTCCTACTTTCTCATCTCCGTTCGCTATAGCTGCAGGAGCTAAACTCTCCATGATACGGTAGTAAAACGTTCGATATGAATGTATCGACTTCTTATCGGTTTATGTAGATTGTATTTTGATATGGATGAGTCATCGCTCTCCTATATTCTCGGTCGAAAACGGAAGACCGTGGCAGAGCAAGTGTTCCGTATACACGTAAAGCAAAAAGATAAAGAGAGAAAAAACTGGCGGATCGCGAGAGTGCAAGAGACACAGAGGAAGAGAGAGAGAGAGAGAGAGAGAGAGAGGGAGAGGAAGAGGAACAAAATTCGCTTCTCTGGCAAACGCATACTTTATTCAAGAGATGTCGGGGAACGTGCCGTTGGAAAATGTGGCTCAACACGCAGACCTTGTACATATATATCGCGTTTGACGCGCCTAGTGTTGAAGAGAGAGAGAGAGAGAGAGAGAGGCAAAGAGAAAGAGCGAAAAAGCCATGGTGAATAAGAGAAGAGAAGAGTACGAGGACTTTCGTGCTGGAGCACAGTTAAAGCTCTCCGGCTCGCTTTGTAGTACGTAACGACGTGGAGAACGATTACCCCAATATCGCTAATAATAATGACGTGTAGCCGAGCTACAAAAACATGTACACCAGCTTATACATATATATATATACGTAATTTTTTTACTTCTTCGATCGAAGCGAGACGGGAGTAAAATCAGATGAGCCGAGAGCGATACAACTAAGAGAGAAAAAGAGAGCGTCGTTCATGGTAAATTTTGCTATACGCCGGTTATAAAAGCTTTTCACCCTCTGGTGGCGAAGCCATCGGCTGTTTTGTATAAGAGAGAAACAGGGAGAGAGAGAGAGAGAGAGAGAAAGAGAGAGAGATAGAGAGAGAGAGAGAGAGAGAGAGAGAGAGAGAAAATGAGAGTATGTACGTGTACGTGCGAAACCGTAAGCGGAGGAGCCTCGTGTTATGTTCGCTATCACACCGGCGTTATCTTTCGAAAACTATGGCTCTATCGCACGAGTTTCCCGTTACAAACACGAGACTCGGGGTCTCTCTTGCGCTTTGCCACACGGACCGGTCGTACCTTCGACGTTCTCTGTTTTCTTCGCGGCACAAATTCTCGTCTCTCCCCTTTTCTCTTCGGGTTTGTTTGTGTGGTAAACGCACGAAACAAGGACGTCCCATCCCCCGCATTTCCGTTTGCATCGAGTTCACTACGCGCAATATGTATTCGAGTATATAGAGCGTTATGTAAGAAAATATCTTGGTACAATGTTTAACTAAGTCTTACGTACGTATAGAAGTTTTAACGATTCGCTTGACCACGTTTGAATGCGTGCAAAACGCACTAATTTCCTACCGGTGTATTTTTGGTCTGACCATGCACGCTCGTTATCTACTGCCTCGTCAATTTTTATTCGTCCTGAATTCTTAATATTCTCGATCCTTTCTAATTAGGCCAAACGAATAAAGTTTTTTTTTGACAAAAATAGCACCCGATAACGGCGAGTGCCATCAGACGCGGAACAGCCTCCCGATCATAACTGACCACTTTGCGACTCCTGATTACCATTTTATTTTTTGTTATTAACAAATTAGTGAAAAAAGCACGTTTTTTTCGTTTTTTGCTTATAAAGCAAAAAATAATGAACGAATCTGTTTCGTCCCAATGGACGAATTGTAGGTAATTAAAATACGCATTAAATGAGCGCTGAAAGAAGCCGATCGGTCCATAATTAAGGGAGATAGACTGAAAAAACCGAGAAAAAAGAGTTCTTTTCAAAAATGTATAACTCCGCCATTTTTAAAGTTGTAGGCCAAGCTCTTCGCGAGATAGTAGGTATTGATACGTACTGTTTGTTTACGAAACCTGGGCACTGTCGGATAATTAGTTTTTGCGTTATTGCAATGAACATTTTATTGTACCATATTTTGCGGAGAGGCTCGATGCTCTGGAGGTCGTCCGATTTAAGTTTAACAAGCGGCTTTTGAAACTAGAACTGTTGACCTATAAATCGTCAATTTTAGATTTTCGTTTAATTGCGTTTAAGTAGGTGAAAATCGCGCCTAAACATGACCAAAAACGCCCGGCCGCGCGAAAATGGCCCCGTAGTGGGGGTAGACCGGCAGACGCCGGGAAGCCGCATATATAATAATAGAAGCGCGCTCGGTCCAAGTTTCGTATCTATTTATTTGATTATTTCAAGAACCAGTGGAGACTATTTAAACATATTTTTTTTAATTTGGGGTAACTCGATCACCGGAATCTGATTCTTTACTCAAATTTCATGTAAAATGAACGAACAACTTTTTTTCAGATGTTTTAATCGACACGTCCGCACATTAATATAATATAATGCAATTATCATTTTTTAATATTCAATATTGCACTTCGTACATTGAACAATTAAGAATATTATCGAATATTATTCAAATATTTGAATATTATTATTATTATTATTATTTGAATATTATTCGAATATTAGTCGAATAATTATTTGATGGACTAAATGAATATCGCAACGAATTGAAACAATTTTACAGTTTTCATTCCTACGAAAAAATTAATATCGGAAACGAAATGAAAGAACGTAGGAAAAGAAACAATTTTCGACTATTTAAGTGAAAGTCATTTTTCAGAATTTCATGATAACGAGAGTGAAACACGACAAAGAACCTTCCGGGTGGAGTCGACTTTCAACGTTGAACGACTTTAACGAGTAATTCGATAGAGACGTTTTTTTTCACATATCGTCGTTCCATTAAAAACGAGGCCAGCTCCGGACGAACAATATATATTGTCCTTTCCTTTTATATCTTTCGAGCTTTTTCTTGCTCGACGTCTATTATTAAGGTTTCTATGAGATTGATTATGATATCGCCATTGTGCGCAGGAACATTCGCGCCCGCTAATCTATCGATTATTTCGTTCTTAATTAAGAATTTCTAGGCATTATCCCTTCAGATACGGGTTTCGTTGTAAGGGTTATATAGTCGGCCTCAGCCCGCGTTAATTGAATGACATTTAATATGCTCTCGTGGACATCAAACGGCCATGTACTCCCGATGCGCGACCGGATCATCCACGTATAATTCTTTGGCGCGGCGCTCTTCATTTTATCGTTTTTTTTTTCCTTTTTTAATCGACAGCAGGCTAAAAAAATATTGCATGGTTCCCGCTACGGATGACGCACGCACGTGGATTATTATCGATTGTCATTAAATATACGTGTGTATGTGTGGGTGTGCGTTTATTTAATTTTCCAACCGTACACGCACCGTCGCATCTTTACTTCTATTTTTTCCTCGGTAATTCAACGATCGTTCAAGGTAATAGAGACGCGCAAACACTGGATGTTCGTTGCAATTAATCGTTTGCCAGTAACATCGCAGTGGCTCTATAAACGTACATGTGCGAATTGGTGTAAAACGCTTTTCGCAGTCTTTCGGGGATTTCGTGACGAAAAAAGAAAGAAACGTTACGTACACAGCGGGTAATTGCCCGCTGCACACGAATTCTACCATTACAACGTCGGAGATTTGACCGTAACGACGCAATAAATCTTGTAAAGAAGCCTTCTGGGAGAAAGAGATAGTTTCGTAGAACGAGATAGTTTCACTCGGGGCTCCAAAATCTCGTATAACGTCCGTGCGAACGATCTTGAATCTCATACCCCCCGGAATCTTGCGAATAACATTTATCCCTCCAAAATTTGAATTTTTAAACTAAAGTATATTTTTTGTTTTCCGTTAAATCGTACGATAAAAAGAATTACCTTTAACATTTTGTTATTGAAAAGTGAATGGAAACAAGGAAATTCCCGGTATTTCAAAATATAATTAAAAATAAATATATAAGTATTTCCGGAATCCTACGAATAACAATTATCTCCCCAAAATATGAATTTTTCAAACTAATTTGTATTTTTTATTTTCCGTTAAATCCAACGATAAACACAATTACCTTTATCAAACTTTTTGTTATTGAATAGTGAATGAAAACAAGGAAATTCCCGATGTGTCAAAATATAACTAAAAAGAAAATATACATATTTATGGAATCCTGCGAATACTATTTATCTCCCCAAAATTTGAATTTTTAAACTAGCTTGTATTTTTTGTTTTCCGTTAAATCCAACGATAAACACAATTACCTTTATCAAACTTTTCGTTATTGAATAGTGAATAAAAACAAGGAAATTCCCGATGTGTCAAAATATAACTAAAAAGAAAATATATATATTTCTGGAATCCTGCGAATACTATTTATCTTCCCAAAATTTGAATTTTTAAACTAGCTTGTATTTTTTGTTTTCCGTTAAATCCAACAATAAACACAATTACCTTTATCAAACTTTTTGTTATTGAATAGTGAATGAAAACAAGGAAATTCCCGATGTTTCAAAATATAACTAAAAAGAAAATATACATATTTCTGGAATCCTGCGAATACCATTTATCTCCCCAAAATTTGAATTTTTAAACTAGCTTGTATTTTTTGTTTTCCGTTAAATCAAATGATAAAAAGAATTACTTTTAATAAACACTTTCGTCATTGAAAAGTGAATGAAAACGAGGGAATGCCCGATGTTTCAAAGTATAATTAAAGAGGAAATATACATATTTCTTTTATATTTATTTCCTATATATATGTATAACGTAATCATCAAAGAGGAGGCACGAAGTAAAAAATGAATGAATCGAGCTTAAACTCCACGGCCATCTGGTTGAAAAAGTGATGTGCTATAGGTACGCAAGGTCCGTGAAAACAAAAAAATATATCTATGCATATACAGGCCGTGTGACAGTGTCCGCGAAAGCAACGCGATGCGATACCATGTGAAAAAACATCTTCCATAACGAAAAGAAGAACGGCAAAAAAAATACACACACACACACACACAGACTCCGCACTTTTTCATTACATTAGCCGAACAAGCGGCTCTACTGCATATATTAGACAGCACTTTCATGCGAGTGTCCGGAAAAGTGCTATAACGACAAAGAAAAAATCGCTCATGCTCGAGAGGTGGATGATTTTTTTTTTTTGAAAAAAAAAAAAAGGAAAAAAGATTTTAAAAACGCCGAGGTCACTATTGCACAACAGTGGCTTGTCAATATCAAATCCTCGCAAGAGGTAGATTTTCGTATATAACGGTGCGAGAGCACCCTTCATCGTATTCACAGGGCTTTTTTCATCCGGAAATCGAGGGAGAGAGAGAGCGATAGAGCGAGAGACCTATATATATAGATAGAGAGAAAAAACGGGAAACCTGCGGCCATCGCGTGCACATCCGAAAGCTCTCGAAAAGGGCTTTGGCGAACGCATAAATATACATATACGCGATACCGAGTTTGCAGAGCTCGCTCTCAGTTGCAACCAGGGGCAACGCGAGAAGAGCACGTCGCGCATTTTAGTCCATGGAACTCTTTGTTTCAGTCGAACCAACGCAATAAGAGCGACGGACATTTTTCCGTGCCGACCAGCTTGAAAAAAAAAGATCGTTCTCCGACCTACGCAGCTTGATCCCCCCCCCCCCCCCCCCCCCCCCCCCCCCGTATACGTTCCTATATTATATACGCCGCCAAATAAAAAATGGAAGAGAATTTTTGCCACACGAACGCAGAGGTCATTCTTCTAGTTTTTATCGGGATATAAATTCTCCTGCGTATAAGTACTTAGGGACATATATGAATTTTTCAAATTTTTTAACATGTCGAAGAGAGAATGCGAAAGGATTTTAGTACGTTAAAAGAAAAAGGGTATTTTGAGACCAGAACAAAATTAAAGATTAAAGGGCACGAACAAGTGAGGAAAGCAGCTTGACCAGAAAAGCGGGTTGTCCTTGATGGAAAGCTTGCCGACACGAGCGATGCACTCACGGAAGATATACCTACCCGTACATATTCACGGGCACGAGCACTCTCGGAAAATTCTCTGCGATATGGCGCCTCTGATGCTCTTCGAAGCAGTCCCGTACGCGTTGTAATAAAAAGAGAGAGAAGGAAATTGCCAAGCTGCCTCGATCGTACTGTCGACATATATATATGTCTACAGTACGACATATATATATATATATATAAACGTCCATTTACGGCATCGCGTAAAGTCAATCTTTTTCCATGTAACACAATTCACTGAAAGCCCACTCGAACGAGTCGTTGTCTATGTACGTTCATCTATATAGAGCAGTAAACATTACGCTTCCGGTTTTCAATTCTAACGACGATGGCTGCAATAAAAAGACACTACCATAGTCAGGAATGTCTTTTTCTTACTATAATACGCAATTTTTGTTATTTTTTTTATGGGGAATAATTCAAATCTTCGTAGATTCGTTGGAAAAATAAGGGAGATCACGGGACAAAAATTATGCGAACGATGGGAAAATAAAAGATTTTCTTTTTGTTTTGAGAGAAGGGTTGGAGAGTGGAAGGTTAAATCTCGTTTTTCTCCCCACGTCCTTCGATAATTGAAAGGAGAAAAGAGTCTTCATCTCGCAATCTCGGATTTATCGGTGAAACGCTTGATAAGACATGAAGTAGATGATGCTTCAAGTGGTTCGAGTACGGAAGCGCGCACGCGGGGTGGCTGGTTCGGGTTTTATCAGCGCGCCGTGGTTGGTTCATTTCTCAAGAAGCGGAGAAAGAGAAGCGTATACGAGGGCACGGTGTAGTGCACCGCCAAGATAGAAGGCCCCGCCGCAATTGCCTGGAGAGTTCACGATCATTTTTCTTATCCACCCCGGCGTAATATCGATTAACCGATTGGGAAACGAGGACTTTTTCTCTCTTCGCCCTCTCGTTCGTTCATCCACTGTCTTCTCGCGCTGGTGCGCGTCTCTCGATTTTGCCGAGACGGTTTTCACGGAGCTTTTCATGCCTGCTCGCATATACACGTTTTTGCCCGGCACGAACAGGCGATAAAACCTCGCTTATCCGTGAATCCGTCAAATTTCCCCTCGGCGTACTTAATCATCGCTTCTCGCGTCTTTACAAATGCTTGATGTATTATATATATCGTGAATATAACGCGACCATCGGTCGAAGCCCTCTTACGCTTCTCGACCGCGAGATCGCCCCGTTAACGTCCTAAGATTTATTCGAGAAAGAGCCCAAAATCGATCAATTACGAGAACGAAGCCGAAAAAAATAATACCTACGTAACTCGATAAATCACGATACGAAGAATGTAATCGATCCTTTATCCTTGTTTTTATTATTCTTGCAGCCTGATACATCGCGACACGAGACTCGAGCCGTCGATAAAATGCTCGACCCTGAGAGGTTCAACGAGATTACCGGCAGCGCCGGATCATCGAAGCGAGGCACGTCTCAGGATAGATCCGAAGGTTCTCGTTTTCGTCGAGACCTTATATTCGAGGCTCGGTCGTGAAATTGCCGAGTTACTCGTATACAACAGAATAAAGTGAGTACCTATACGTATAACCATGAAAAAAAAAAGAATTTTGTGAAAAAAAAACAGCAGAAAACATTCGCGTCAGCTTTCATCCTCAGTTTCAATCCCTCTTCGATTTTAATTATCGTCAACGATCGAATCGACAGTCTCGAACGTTACAAAACCACCAGAAAATAATAATTACCGAAACGAAACATTAAAGCACCAAAAACTGTTCGTCAAAAACAACATGCAAATATCACAATTGAAAATTATTCTCAAATAGAGACACAAAGTTACAGGTTTTATTCGTCAATGAACCAATTTCGAATCATCCTTTCCGATACATATGTACGCGTACCGCGTAATCAGTTTACCGGTGTATTTGTATTTTGTCATATTTGGTACTTCGCTCGGAGTTTATTGGAGTAAATATGCGGGACAAGAATGTGCGTAAATATACGCTGGCAAACACGAGTTTTAAATGCGATACGAGATAGGGGAGTTCGGGGGAGGGGAGTGGGAGGGGAGGGGGTGGAGGGGGAGGGGATGTTTCAAGCGGGATGGGAGATATAGTTAGTACGAAGCCCACGAGGAGCGTTGAATTCAGTACGTGGTAATTACACCCTCCCTCCCCTCCCCCTCCCTCCGGGTCCCTCCACCCGCGAAACCCGCGTCTCTCTCGGCACATTACCGGTTGCACCGCTTCGTCAACGACGAGCTCCATTGGCAAGTGCAAACACGAAAGCGTCGAATGAACGTTTACAAAACGCGATAGCATGGTGAGAGAGCCAGCTTGACAGAGCGTGAGAGAGAGAAAGAGAGAGAGGGAGGGGTATGCGTGCAAGAACAAAAACCACAAAGGATTCTAAAGAGACGTGAATATTGTGTGCACAGGCCAACGCGCACGCGCGTATGTATGCAACTCGCACGTTTACGTGTGTGTGTGTTTTCGTACGATGGAATGCCAATAATAGGCCCGACGATATATCGAACTTGGAGTATGCTGACACGATTATTAACCCCTTGTACTATAACCACGTGCGACGCACAGGGTAAGGTATTCGGGGCAAAATTGATTAGCACGTGCCTGACTCGTGGTATATCGCACGGGTCAGATGAGTTCGTTTATGTTTCGAGAGCGCGATCTTGGAACTTAAAGCATAGGGCTAGGGATTAAGGGAGTCTTCGTACATTTATTCATGTAGGAAGGGTTTAATACAAGCGGGAGGAAATATTTAATTTTGTTTTTACTTTTGTTTTTCGGTTTTTTTTTTTCAATCAATCGAAACGGTACCAGCATACCACGTTCCTTTCAGAGATACTTTCTTTGATCGGATCCAATCATCGTGCGTAGTATCTCGATTAAATTGAAAATTATATTTTAGTGGATCGAAAGTCCAATTTTTTACGCAAATTTTCACTATTGGCTCGAATCGAAAACGATGTTGATAATATTAATCGTGAATTGATAATACGTCGAGTCGATGAGAGAGAATTATTTATGTAGGCTCATTGAAAATCGTTTCGATACTGCCACGGACTATTTGTTCCGATAAATGTACATTAATCGTCAAATACGAAAGAGCGTTTTTGGTATTATTATTATTATTATTATTATTATTGCCGTTCATGCCAATTATTAAATATCGTAATTACGAAATGACTCAAAGGTGATACGACGAGCGAACGCTCGGGCTCATTAGGCGAGGGCTTTCTGGTTTACATTAATATTTTGCGTCACGAATATACGATCGATTTTTGGCCTTTGTAAAGTTTCATCGCGCGATTGTTTCGTGTAACATGGGAAACGTATTATCGGGGCGATATTAATATTATCAACAATGCAAACTGCGAACGCGTACGAATAATTTGATCCTCGTTCGCGGCAATATTTAAACCGATGTCAAAAAATGAATTTGATCAAACTGTAGGAGAAAACTTATGGACAAATGCAAAGGGCAAATGCCTCGAGGATATCGTGCCTTTGGAAACAACGCGTCTATTCACGAAACAATATTTGGGACTATTAATATCGATCGAAAAAATTACACAATGTGAATGAGGTCACGTGGGATACGCATGAGACGAAATTTTCAAACCGGGAAATTCGATTTCGGATCGGATCAAGAGCAATAACCTCTTTCGTCCTAATTCGCTATATTTCTCAAGGGAATTCACATTCGACCACTAAACAAAGTTCGGACCGGATTCAATCCTCCCGGAACAAAAACAAAATAACCAAAACAAAAAAGAATTAACGGGCTCCCAATATTTCGAAAGATAAACAAAGTTCTTCAAATACTTCGGAAACGTATCAAAAAAAAAGACAAACCAAAAACTCTAAAATTCCACAATAACATCGAAACGTAATTTGGTAGTCGTCGTTAAGTGGAATTGGATCGAGTACTTTAATGCTGAGCTGGAAAATACGATAGAGGCGACAATTTTCCATGTTTTTTTTCGTGATGAAGCTTTACGACGTGCTTTTCGTTTCATATCTCGTTCTGATCCTTGGCATCTTTATTTTTGTTTTTGGTTTTTTTTTTGTTATTTTGCTTTTTACATACAGTCATATCCCGCACGATGAGATCAATTTGGTTTTATGTTTTACTTCCGGGGTAAATATCTGATAAATATCCACTACCGTTGTCGCACACGCGACGAGCGTATAGGCAATGAGTGAAATAGTGTGGGACGATTTGCGAGGGGTTTACCCCGGAATTCATGTATAGCGTACAACGAGAGAAAAATATCACCCCTTCTTCCCCCTCTTGCTCCTCCTTCCCCCTCCCGAGAGCATGTTTGGTCGTATGAAACCCTGTTTGCTATCATCCACCATCCTCGCGAATCTCTATATATTATCATTCGCTCCGATATATATACGCGACGTATATATAACATAGCACTCGCTTCGCTAATACCAGCGACCCTCGAAATGCGACCTTGCGCGTCAACCCTCCCTCCCTCCCTCCCCCCAGTCCCTCCCACCTGAAACTTCTCTCCACGGATTTTCATTCGAAATGAATACGCCATAAACAAAAACGAGAGCAGAGGGAGTGAGAGACGCGTGACAACGAAACAACGAAGATACAAAAACTCGTGATTACAATTTTTCATCCATTTTTACACGCGTCCGTATATCTTTTTACACCGAAGGCCGTATCACGTATATTCGTCGCGGAAATAAAAAAATATTTAAAAAAGAAATATATATAACAACAAAAATATTAAATAAAAAAATATGGACGGGAGATGAAAAATACAATATTCGACAGTTTCGTTGAAATAACGCGAGTCGAACGCCCCGTCACGAATCAACGATAAATTAAATACGTTCGATTACGCGAAATTTCGTTACGCGCCGTTCTACATTTTGTACTTCTTTTTTTTTCAAAATTCCATCGTACCGGAAAAAATGGAATTACGCGTTTGGCCCGAATGCGAATTAATCCCTCGGCCATTTGGATTCTCGTATAACTCGCGAACCATTTCGAGGAAATTGAATTACCGCGACAACGAACTCATTGACTCTCGGCCTCGGTGTAATGGGACGCGCGTTAGCCTCGATGCAATGGCGGCGGGTTGAATAAACGAAGGACGAGGTTGAGAAAGGGGGCTGCAGGTGCGCGAGATGATAAGGGGTTAACCTGACGCTGCTATGGAGTCGCTCCAGTCGTCCGAATATGTGCCTCGAGGTTAACGCCCACCGTTCATTAAAATAATCACCGCGCGAGACTTGAATAACTTCCAAACCCCGACGCTCGTGGAGAATCAAGAAGGTGGAAGGGAGATCACGGCCCGCCATTTGCATTACGTGCTATAGGTGCGAGTCCATTTTACTCCCTCTCTCAATATTCGTGTACATAAATTTATTTAAAAACAAGAAAAACGACTTCTTTTTTAAACGACGCAAATATGTAAATGTACGAAAAACTTTACACGAATTTACGGTCTCGAAAAGATCGAGCGAATAACCATACGAGAATCCGCGAATCAAGCTTACCCGTCGATATAAACACGTGTATACGGTGTAGAGTTGTTATATCTAGTGTAGAGTGCATTGAAGTCTCGGGAGAGAGAGCTACGCGACTCGGATTTTCCGAAACTAATTGGGGAATTACATTCACACCGAGCTGGGAGCTCGTATCGATCGGTTAACCTCAATTATTCCAATATCGATTAATTTCTTGAAACATTGGGCAATTAAATAGACGCGCGAACTCCGGGGGTTGCCGCGAAAAAAATGTTATAATTTTATTCGACGTAACATCGATCGTAAAAAAAAGAATTTCTTTTTTTTTTTGTTAAAAGTTCGTTCCATGGTAACACACTCGTTTCACGGGATAATGGGCAGAGTGGGAACAGGCTGTTGCGTCTCGCGCGAATGGAATTCCGGAAATTCCTGGACTCGTGCTGTTTTTTTCCCTCTACCTTCTTTCTTTTTTTTATATTTTTTATTCCCGAATAATGATCTTGTCGGATACGTAGGTGTAATATATCTCGAGCCGTCGGGTATATCGAGTTCGTAGGCCACGAAGTTGCGCGATTTTCCGGGAGCCTTTCTCTCCCCGCATTTCGCGCCCGGTGGATGCGGAACGAAACTCATAAAAAAAAAGAACAGAGAAAAGAGGGAGGAAGAAAAAAAGTGGAAGGCAAATAAATAAAACAAAGTGCACATACAGAGAGAATGCCGGGTATCTCGGTAACGCGGGGAGGAGGGAAGGGTTCGAAAAATGAATTAGCTGGCTCGGCCACTCGGGAAATATAGTATTCGAGCCTCAGGTGGGCAATCGCGTGGTTTTCGCGCAGGCTTTTCCCACATCAGCCGCACACGTTACACTGCACCCAGTGCGCTATATGCGCCGTAACCCCCGCCCCCTTCTGTACAACTGCTCGTATATTGTTCATATATATATAAATAAATATATACAGCTATATATATATATATATATAGTTATAGATATTTACAGCAACACCGCACACTCCAGACCGCGATACGTATAGATATAGAATGATGCACGTTATACGTACCTATATATCCGCGCATGGAACGAGCTTGAATAATAGAAAATATTTCTCGGCTCTAGAAGCTACCTGTGTACGTATGTGTGGGTGTGCGTGTTTTTCTCTCGGTGTGGGTGTGTCTCTCCCAACCGAGCTACGAATTCCTATATCGCCATTCACGCCGTCAGGTCAATTATGGAATATTTGTCTATCCACACCACTTATTTTTTATCCATAAAGGTTGCAAAGTGCAGTGAGGTTATTTGCAAAAAATAAGCGTGTGGTTACAAAGTGTGGGTAGGATGATAATTTATAAGGTTTTTGCTACGATTTGTTTTTTGAATCGCTGGAGGAACGATACTTTTGAAGATCGGGGGATGATTGGGGTAGTGTCGTTGACGAATGGACGAACCGAACGCTAATTCGAAGTAGGAAAGATTAAACGTTCGATGGAACGATGAATATCTGACAAAAAATAGCAATTTTCCTTTCATTTTGATGTTTTGACCGAAAACAACGTTCGAAAACTTTTACAAATCGGCGAGAATCTCTCGATCCGATTGTAACATAGTCCGTTAGCTGAAAATCTTTTTTAACAACGTGATTCGCCGAATGGCTATTCCACTGGCTACGTAGAAACTCAATGAAAAAAACTTGCGATAACCGAGGAAATTGGGGAGGGGAAGAGAGAGCGGATAAACGCTCGCTGACAGTAAACCGAGAGTTTTTGTCGAAGGATAATATATCAAACGAATCCTGGGAGGGAGAACGAAGGACGAAGAGATGTTTGCGACGACGATTGTTTGCCATACGGGCTTTGTTGAAAGTTTGCCATCGTCTAGTTAGAACGACCCTTTACAGCACGAGGACACAATGTCAACATCTCGCTGTATTTTCAACGAAACGAACCCTAAAAACTACTAAAAAAAAGTAATTAATCACAAAAGAAAATCATCCGTCATTATTTTATATACAAAGTTATCGATCATAATTTTTGTTTTTCATTGAGATGCTGTTTCATCCTCAATTGCGCAGTAAAGTTCGTATATTTTTCTACCCTCGCATTTCTCGCCCTCTTTTTAACTCTTGAAGCTTGCCAGACAATCCCAATGTACTGTTCCATATACATATATATGTAGTCGAAACCGAGAGTGTGGGAAGTGAGGAATAGTCAATTGTTGGAAATAAACTTTATTAACGAAAAAGAATTCAAATATAATTGGAAATAATCAATAATTATGATTAATGAAAATTTAGACGACAAAATTAAATCGAATTTCTTTTAAGATAGAAATTCTGTTGTTTGCTCGCTCGACCGATCTCGACTAAGGCTCCTTCCGAGGAGTTGGTCACCTGAGAAATCAGTGAAGCATTTCACCCAAAATCAAGCTAGGAATCACTAAAAATCGCTGGAAATTGCAGGAAATCGCTGAAGTCGAATGATTATTCCTGATTTCCTCGTGATTTCCCCAAATCTATAGGGAATCATTGGGAATCATAAAAAATCGTGTGGTTTCGGGAATCACCGGGCATCACTCATCCCCCCTCCAAGCGAGCAATCATTTATCAAAGTGTTTCTATTGACAGTCCAAAAATCACTGATTTCTAAATTCGGGAATCACTGAAAATCATTGAAATCAACAGAAATCTCGTGGAATCGTAGGTTATCTTATTGATTCGAAAATCGCAGAAATCGCAGTAAAATTCGCAAGGAATTGATTCCTTTTGGAAATCGTTGCGTCACCAAATCTGCGAGGGACCAACCCCTGGGCTCCTCTTTGTTGCAGCCCGCTCTGATTATCAAAATCAGACGTCCCTTCGCGAAAATTCGTTGCCCTGGCAATTCCAGAAGTATCGACGGCATTAATTCATATTCAAAGCTTTCCGAATGTTTGACAACCGTTTGTTTCGTTTTATGGATCCGACATATATACAGGGTGAATTTGGTAAGGTGTAACAGACTTTATTCTAAGGTAGATGAGATAATTACAAACAAAAGTTGTAAATATACATTAGGAATAGTTTTAATAGTTCTCGAAATATAAATGTTTAAACTTGGTCCAATCAGAGCGCGCGTAGAAGCGGTGGAGCCGCCCACTTCTCGCCCTAGCAGCCAATGCCCGAGAAATAAAAGTAACTGCGTGATAATATAATAAATAAAATTGTCTACTCTGAAGTTTGCAAGCTCAAATGTAACGCCCTACACTGTGCTGTCTCTACGGCTAGGGCGGGAGTAGGCGGGTCCAACGCTTCTCGGCGCGCTCTGATTGGACCAACTTTAAAAATTAATATCTAGTAAACTATGAAAAATATCCCCAATGTATATTTCCAACTTTTGATTGTAATGATCTCCTCTATCTTAGAATAAAGCCTGTTACACCTTATGAAATTCACCCTGTATATATACACATCTTGTTGAGAGGAGGTAAATGTCTTTAGCTTCGCAACGAGGCGGGTGGGTATGAACACGAACAATTGCGAGCAGGGTGCGGGCTAGTTTGACTGAACCAATACACGTAAAATCGCCTGAGAACTATAACCTCTGTGCCACTATTCCTGTACGCGAAGGATGAAGCCCTCCACAAACTCGCGAAATCGCGAGAGTTGCGGTGTGGGAGTGTACATGTTCTTTTGGAATGGCTTCATGTATTTCTCTCTCTCTCTCTCTCTCACTCGCTCTCGCCCCTTCCCTCGCATCATCCCGCTTTTCCTCCCTCCCTCCCTCTCCCGTTTTTCCCTCGCGTGCTCGACAACTTTCTCCTGACTATTCGATCGAGGGAAAAATGGCGGAGTGGAGGAAGCGCGCGGCAAAGCGCACAAGGGAATCCCCGGTACGTAGAGAAGAGCGAACGGTACTCGAGAAAGGGCATCGCGGCGTTCTCGCTTCTCGGGAATTCCCCCTGAAATCTCCCGACGGGAGTAACAACGTCCGGACCTTCGCGTTTTCCTCTACTCTCTGGCTGTCCGTCTCTCCTCCTCTATTTCGCTCTGTCTCGCGCGCGCGCTTTATACGTCTCTTACTCCTTCACTTTACCCCTTTTCCTCTTTCCTCTTGTTCAATTCCCGCTCGTCTTTCCGTCTGGTTTTATTTATTTCTTTAGTTTGTTTTTCATTCTTTACCTACTTTTTTTCTGCCGATTTTCACCGAGGCGTTCACGGCAGCTGCGGGTTTGTCGTGTTCGCGAGAAGGAAAAGGCGAGGAAAGGATGCCGCTCGCATCGTCCTTTCTCTTTTTGACCTCCGGCCTCCCCCCTCCTCCCTCCTTCCTCCCTGTCCTTCCCCCGTGACACATATCGTACGTATCTTTCGATTTTCCTTCTCGACTTTCGTACGCCTCACTCTAATTGGCAGCTGAGAAACTTCCCTCGACCAGCGAATCGAGAACTCTCGCTCTTCTTTCATCGACGAAACGACGTCGAATCGAAATGGAAAGAGCCGTATGAACGTTTCCCGCGATATTTATACATTTATATCTTCGAATTGTTCCCCCGCGTCTTTCCAATTCCGTCGATCCGATGCAAAATACAACGTATCGTTGCGAAAAATATGAAGAATCGTACGCTCGGGATGAAAAAGTCACGAGACTTTTTCGCAAGTATCTATAAATATTTGTATCGCGAGCATTTTGTTATACCGACCGAAAAGACTTTTATCGTTGGATATCCGCGCGAGGTGTTCGCACGTATATATATAAACGCGTATCTTAACGTATAAGGTGGATTTGCGACAGTACTTCGACACATATATATTCAGCGAAGTATTTTGCCCGTGGACTTTTCCAACTTAGGTGAAAAGGGGGTTTTCCACGGCTCTCGCGCGTTCGATATATTTCGTGGAATTTGTTAGCGCGCCAACGCCGCGAGCTTTCTCGAGAAAATATTGTTCTCGTTCGCGAGAAAGGGAAGAGAGAAGAGAGAGCGGAAGTTTAAGGATTGGTGAGGAGAAGGAGAAGGAGAAGAAGGAGGTGAGGGAGGTGAGGGTGAGATGAAAACGATCGAGGAAACGGTACGACGTGGATGCGGAGAGGACGCGGGGCGTTAGCTGCAACCCATGCAGAAGATCCTTCATGAATAATTCCGCGAGCCTCGTCGCTTCCTGAGACCGTATACCGGCATATATCCGGCTGTGAAATCTAACGAGGACTTCGCGGCTATCCACGTACACACGAATATATAGAGATATATATAGATATATGTATGACGTATAATTCACGAGACAGAGTGTAACATTGACGATACCACATTTGGTAGATTGAACTCGGTTCGTTCAATGCAACTACGTTGGTTTCAATGTCTTCGTAGCGAGGCAGTCGCGACAGCTTCGAAGACATTGAAACCAACGAAGCTCTTAACTATAACAAACAAACTAAGCCCTCGGTTTTGACAAGACCTCATCGAAATTCATCCTCTGGGCTCGAAATCATGTCCTTTCCCTCGTACAAGATGTTTCGAACTGTAATAATCCCCTTGAATTTCGTACGATCGTATCGCGACAGATGACAAAATTTCTGAATAAATTCACCCCCAAACAATAATTCTCGATTCGACAACGAAATTTGATGAACAAATATTTTGTTTCTTAAACTATATAAATCGTATAAATCAAAATAATTAACTCCTTTCCGTTATTCGATAACGAATCGTTGTACACAATTATTCCATTGGGATTTTGATTTGAGAAGCTATTCACGAGCGTGACACGTGCTTCGACTGTCGGGCCCAGCTACGAAGGGAACCGCGTTCGGAGAGTTATTATAACTCGAGTGCGCATGCGCGAGGTGGAATCAAACGCATGCAATCGAAGGAGCCGTAATTGATTATTCATAGAACACGACGAGGACGATTGTTATTTGTCTCGTCGGTCGACCGAAAGATGAGGAAGGAGGGATGAATAAAAAGACTTCAGAGAAGGATGAAACGCGGGTGCTTTGTTTCTCCGTACACCTGCTTGGTCTTTTGATCCTTCGAATACAAACACACACATATATATACACGGTTTATATATCCCCTCGTGCAAAAACGGGAGAGAGGTGAGAGTCACGTGTCTATAGAGACCGACACGAGGACATTGTGCCAGGCAGGAACAGCAGCACTTTTGGTACGTGATTTGAATCCCAAAAGACGCGGGAGACTCTCGTGTATATAATGTCGCGCGTCAGGACGAACGCGAACACTTGAAGGCTTTGAAACACGTCAAATATATATATATATATATATATATATATACATATATAAATACATCTACAAAGCGGATCGGAGATCCCAAGGGTTTACTCTGGAACTCGACCTTCGCGCGCTCTAGCGGCGCAACGACGCAGTACATCAACTTAATCGAATCCGAGCCCGGAATTAATTGGATCAGCTCAAAATTGCTCGTGAAATTCTCCGTTGTACGGTAGCCGTTCTACGCGACGTTGAAGCTTGAACCCGATCTGACGAACGACGGGCTGTTATTAAAACAAAATGAAACTCGACAAATCGCTTTTGAAATCTTTCAAAGTATTCAGGCACGCTCGATTCAACTCGACGTTCTTACCGTTATCATTTATATATCTCACGGTACATGTAAGATTCGTATACGAATTTCGGAATGGAAATCCCTTCAGCTTCTCTGGTTGACAACAGAATGAAGCGAGGTCGATTTGTCACGATCGTTTCTTGGCACTTTATACGCTCGATGAATAAGAAAAAGGGTTAAAGAGTTTCTAGAATAGGGAGAAAAATTCGCGCGTGGAAATGTACGCGGAATTTTTTTACCGCCCCCTTTCTCTCTCTCTCTCTTTCTACCTCGCTCTCTTACTCTTCGTCTATTTCACGTTTTCGTCATTGTAACAATCGTCGATGGCATAAAGCGAAAAAAGGTCGTGATGACAATGCACGAAAATTTGAACGCTTCGTGGATTCGAAAGTAGCGAACGCGGCATTGCGATATATATATATATATATATATATATATATATATATATATATATATATATATATATATATATATATATATATATATATATATATATATATATATATATATATATATATATATATATATACGTATATATATATATATATATATAATATATATATATACGTAGTCGAAGATCACGTGGATGCTGCAAAAATCTCGTGCAGCCCTTTCTCTCTGTATCGTTCTATTTTCCTTTCTTCCTGCTCTAGGATTACGTATATAGAGCAAAGGCCGCGCAATTCACGGAGCGAGGGATTTTTCACATAGGCGCATAGACCCATCTGTGGCTCGCGAGAGGGTGAGAGGGGGAAGCTTTCAAATCAGATTCCATCTCTGGAGATACACGGAGAAGCCGCCGGAATGCGATATAGAACCATGGGCGTTGAGGGCGCGATAGAAAGTGTGATAAAG
Organism: Netelia fuscicornis; assembly: GCA_946811545.1. Classification (NCBI taxonomy): domain Eukaryota; kingdom Metazoa; phylum Arthropoda; class Insecta; order Hymenoptera; family Ichneumonidae; genus Netelia; species Netelia fuscicornis. Next base: position 11,330,761 of record OX328012.1, on the reverse strand, counting down.
GAGAACGAAAAATAAACGAGCAAGTTCTGGTAAAATAGAAAAGGCAGTCGCGTGGGTGAGACAACGGGAGAGAGAATAAACAAAAAAGAAAAAAAAATTCAAGATCTGTCTATATATTTTTTATATGAACATATTTTCTATATATATATATATATATATTATAGGCTCGACAAAAGGACACCCTCTGCCGCCTCCCAAGAGGGATCCTTCCCGGTTTGTTTCCTTCATTCGTTCGCTTTTATTTCTTTCTCCCGTTCACTTCAGTTCTCATTCCCCCTACATATTTAACGTATATGAGCATATACCCCCAATGGTATATAGGGGTGACAATATCCCTTCGCCTTCGCAAACTCTAAACTCCCTAATAGGCTCGAAGCTTACTCGCGTCACTCGCGGAACTTTGTCAATCCTATTTTCTCGAGGAAAAAAAAAGGAAGAAGAAAAATCCCCTTGAAGGTACGCCTCTCTGGTATCTTGTCTCCGCCCCCCCCCCCGCTCCCTGGCGAATCCATATCTTGCTCTTATATTATATAATGACGCGTAGGTATTAGGTACAATTTACGTTTTCTCTCTTTCGTTATTTGCGAATAAATAAATCGGATTAAAGTCCCTCGGCGTTTTTACTTTTAAGCTATTAATGAACTCGATGTATTGCGAGAAACTATAATAATTATAGTTCTTGTTATTTTTGTTATTATTATTATTATTATTATTATTATTTTATTAATTTGCGTAGCCGATATATTTCATATTTTATGGAACATTTCCCAAATTTATTTCGTAACAGGGACTAATTATCTGTAATTGATAATTAATATTTTCCATCAATGCGCCCCCCTCGTCACTGTTATGTTTTTATTACTATTTTCGTTTTATTACGGTGTAAAAATGGAACCCATGAAATTTTACTCACAGCTGCAGGTATATCGTATTAACCTATAGAAATATACCGTCAAACGGGATTACTTTGAACAGATATTGGAAGCTTTTTGTTGGTAACTTTTTCTAATATCCGAAATTCCAACTTTTTTACTCCAATAAAACAATATTGATTTTCGGTGAAATTTAATTTTTTCTTAAGGTCCAAGAAACTGCGTCGATCACAAATTTACCGTACAACAAGAAAATCATGGTTTCGTTTTCGAATTTTCAAAATTTATCGACCTTAAGTCGGTAAATCCTTATTTCGCGTTTTTTGCACTTTTCTCCTAGAATTTTTGAGATATCGGCCAAAATAAAGTCATAACCTTCATCAGCGACAAATTTTCGAATTCGTAATCCCCCAACAAAGTCTTTTTGGATGAAAACAAATTTTGAAACCCCCGGACCCCCTAAAAGTCTCGAAAAGAAATCACGAATGTCTACCACCCGCCCTCGCCGGGGGTCAAAATTTGTTTTCATCCAAAAAGACTTTAATTGGAGATTGTAGAATGAGAAATTTCCCGCACAACACGAATATCGCTATTAAAATCTCGATATCTAGCAATTTACGTAAATATTTTGATTTCCACCTTGTCATCGCTGCAAACACATTTAACCGTATTTTGGCGCCTCATTACAGTCGTCCCAAAAACTGTCAAAATTATCAGTAATACCAATGTAACCAAGTTTTACGGTAGATCAAACATAGGACGAAATTAGCACCTGCAATGCTAATTAATCGGCCGCATAGTCGAAGCTCGTATTTATTCCAATTACGTACCTACATACATGAAAACGAGAGCTAACGTAAACACGTCGACAAACTCCCAAATTGTGAAACATATATGTGTATATACATATATATGAATACGCCCATACTGCGTCCCGAGTTACAAAAACCGTGTTAGATACAACGAAAGAATCCGTGAATGTGCGGAGGGGTGGGGAGGGGGATTAAAAACCCGAATTACGAATTTTACGACGATATGGGGTACGAATGTTTTTCAAGGCTCCCTCTCTCTCTCTCTCCCAGTACAACTGAAAAATACGCTCATCACAAGAAAGAGAAACGCGAAATTCGCAGGAAGTGGGTGGGAACTGGGGGGGTGCATACCCCGTTCGCCTGCAATCTCCGGTGGGAGAGTCGTGTTATTCCGAATGAACGGGAAATCGTACTCGAGGTTTCCGTTGAGTTGGTTCGCGCCTCTACATCCCCTTTCTAGGATGTACAGAATATATAGGCGGATCGGGGATGGCCCCTCTCCCCGGGAGCTTTCGCGTAATTCGATGTTTTGCGCTGTCGGAACTCGCCCTTCCGTGCTCTCTCTCTCTCTCTCTCTCGCACTCTCTCCTTCCTGCTTTCACCTCTTCATTTTCTCTCTCGTTCACGTTCTCGTTCTGAAATATATATACAACCGGGAAAGCAGAGATTTCGCTCACGCTACCGCGACCCCTAGACGCGGATTCAACATCGCCCAAAAGCCGCGAACCACCCCATCACCCTATTACCAAAATACCCCATGGGGATTTCCCCCGGTTTGCCTTTGCGGCTGTTCCAATCTTCTATTCGCCAAAATCTCTCGAACCGAGAGTAACGAGATGTATAAAAGATATTTAAAAAAATCGCGAAGAAAAAGCGTTTCGCTCCAATCAGAAATTGCTGCTAGCAATTTACTATTCAATATCACTATGTATATATATGTATATATGGCGGTCTATACGTGGTAAAGTCTCGCTGAAATCCATTCCACGTTTTTCCACCGGGTAAATTTCATAGATTCTCGTCCAATTTGCAGCGCCACATAAATTTGAAAGGAGCTTCGATAAAAAAACCTTTGCAAGACGAAAAAAAAATACTCGATTCGTAAGCATGAAAGGTTTCGTTTTAAAAAAAGGCTTCTAACTTTGCTTCGACTTTCACCGTGATGACGAATATTTTCGTGCCATGATTTTCCCTAAAGAAAATCTTCTACACTCCAATCGAAATTACGAGACAGTAAAGTCATCGTCTTTCCATAAACGCCCAACGAAAAGATATTTGACAAAAAGGTCAACCAACAAGGCAAAATATAATTAAATATTGTTTTCTCACAGTCAATAATTGTCGTTGAATCTCACCGTTACAAACATAAAGACAGGCATGAGAGGTAAAAACCGCCCCCTTTCTCTCCCACTTTAACGAGGGTTGATCCGAGCTAATCCGACGTGAGAAAAAGAAACAAAAAAAAATACGAACTGATGAAAAGAAACACGTCGATTAGTCGCGACATGCGTTACTCGTCGCAAACGGCCAACGTTGCATGCGGACTCTTACTGCGACAAAAAGATGATAGGAGAGTGAAGCAAAGGGGGCTTACGCCTGAGTGCTGCAGGAACCCCCCGGGAATAGCCCTCAAATATTTAATGATCGTACGAAAAAAAAGCGAGAGAAGAGTAAAATGGACGAGAACGAAACTCAAACAGAAAAAAAGACAAAAATAAACAAATATTCATCTTAGACAGCACGAGGAAAAATACTGACAGCGAGCAAAAGCAAACATTATTGGCTCATTAATGAAGTATCGTGCGTTCTATCATTATATAATTGTTATTAAAGCATTCCACAGCTTGATTAAGAGGATGCAAATAATAATTGCATACCGATGCATCCGTTGATAATAGAACTTCGTGGTAAAAGGGAGGGGGTGGGGCAGAGTTGCAAGTGACACGAAGAACTATAGAGCACGATTCAGGGGAAAATGTCCGCATCCAGTTTCCGTTTGTGCAATCCGCCGTGAAAGTGAGAGGATTCGGCCGCGAGATAGAACTATGTTTGCAGATTTATATGCATATCTACACACGCACGTACGCATATGTATATATATATGGGAGTAAATATATGTGTGTGTGTGTGTGTATATCTGTATCTGTGGATATTCCTGTGTGTACACGTAATAACAGAGAACAGCCGGGTGGTATATTTTGCATAGCGAGCACTCTGCGCTTGATTACTTAATTAACTTCGACGGTTGGCTCCGCTGGTGTCTCTCCAGAATTTGATGGACGCGCCATTAACGAACGAAACCTATCCATGCGCTCTTGCGGATTTATATATGTATATATCTTGGGTTGCGCGTACGTGGGCGGCTGCAGTGTGGAAAATTGCGTCAATAGGAAAATCTATAGATATACGTATATAGATCACGTGCTCGGAAGACAGGCGGAATGAAACGACAAAATATGCTTCGCGATAACGATTTTCTTTTTTACCTTTTACACTTTTTATTTGTTTTGGTTTCTTTTCAATCTACGAATTTTCTTCCGTTCTTTTTCCATCGCCAGGTGGAAATGAATGCGAATGTATTAATGAATTTGTGTTTTTTGTTTTTTCTTTTTATTATCGAACGTTTCGTCAGGTACAAAGTGGAGGTCGCGGGTAAAAGTCTTCCCGTCTTGACGAATCTCGATAAGGGACGATACGGGGTATTGGTGTTCGAGAATCTCAACAAGTATCTACAGATGGACAAGTGGAATCGGGAATTGCTCGACAAGTATTGCCGTGAATATTCGGTTGGAATTGTCGGATTCGCTCCACCCGGTGAAGAGAGCCTCGTGGGAGCGCAGCTCAAAGGATTTCCGCTCTTCATACACACGAATCTGAGGCTCAAGGTACGTTTCCGCGAGGTTTTGGGATAAAATGTCCGAGTAAAATTTTTTCGTTTTGCTTTTTTTTCTTTCTTTTTTAAAAAAACGAGATATGTAATTTTCTGTGTGTTTTTATCTTCTTTTGCTGCGAACAGGACGCACAACTCAATGCCGCATCGCCGATTCTCAGGCTAACGAGATCCGGGGAAACTGCATGGGGACCTTTACCCGGGGGTGACTGGACGATATTCCAGGCAAACCACAGCACGTACGAGCCTCTCGCATGGGCGCACAGGGACAGCCTTGATTATCCGACTAACAAGAGTCCTCTCGCTACTGTAATACAGGTATATCATTCGTACATAAAATTTATTGTTGCGTAGGAAAAATAAACATTTTTAGCTAAGATTATATTTTTTCACAAAGATAGATGCGTTTCAAGAATAACAAATTTTGAGGTGGATGAGAAATATTGGTGTCGTCTATTTTAGCTCGAAGATAGATTAACTAAAAGAAAACTAAAATCTCAAGCTCGTTAATCCTAAAAACTAACAAAAGCAATTTAATTTTTATCCCTGGACTAAAATTATTTGTTTTCACCCTTCCGAGCATTTTTCTTGCTTAATTCTAGCTAAGGTTTTTCTAAAAATTGTGTCTTTTGTAAACGAACGTGATACGAACTTGATATCGAGAGTACTTTTGTACTTTGACGTGAATTTACACAAAAAAAAAGAATGAAAATCGACCAAGAATCGATTACAAACTTTCCTCAACGAAAGTAGAAAAATTAGATGGACAAGAAGAAACAGAGAGGAAGAAAGAAAAATAAGTCGCAGGTCACCCAAGAGTGAATCCTCAAAGATTTGCTTCCACCCCGTGTGTTTGTTTCTTTTTTTTTTGGTCACAATCTTTCTTTTATTTAACTTCACCCTCCATCGAGGTATTTTCCTCGTGGAATGTGAACGATAGAAAAGTTCGAGTTTGAAATTCCCGACAAACCCAGGAAGCGCTCCAAGCTTCCCTTTGACGATGTTCCATTGTTCATTGTTAACAAACAAGAATCGGTACGTAGAGTGATACAGATAGAAAAGCGAATTAAAAAAAAGCTTCAAATCGGTCGAAAAAAGAATCGCTTTGGAAAAACTGTGGATCGCACAGAATGTTTTTAGAAAAAGGAAGAACAAGAAAAACACACAGACACACAGAAACCTAGATACGACGCGATACAGGTTTGTTTCCCACGACGAACAAATTCGCCGGATTAAGAGGGATAAAAGTTTCGAACTGAAGTATCGTCGATTAAATTGTTTTAAGTGAAAGGTCAACGACAATGGGAATTTCCTCGGGTCATGGGTCAGGAAGCCGTAAAGCTGTTGGCTATCGTGGATGGGATAAAACGAAACCAAAAAGTGCATTCGCGAAATGCCATACGGCGTATAATCGTTTATTTTTTTATCCCCCCGCATCTCCGAAGAGTTAGAACAATTCGTAAAGCTGTTTCGAGTCGCGTTTACATTCCCGAAGGAATTCGCGATTGCGAGATTCCAGGGTTTGAAGATGTAAGCGAATCTTCTAGTTTCACTCCCAAATCTCTCTGTCTCTCTCTCTCTCTCTCTCTCTCTCTCTCTCTCTCTCTCTCTCTCTCTCTCTCTCTCTCTCTCTCTCTCGTGACACAGCCCTTCTTTTTCTCTCCCTCCCTCTCTCATTCCCTTTCTTTCTCGTTCCATTTTCTCCAATAACGCGGAGAAACGACATGATCCGAGAGTAACCGGAAGGATCTCGCTATTGCAATAGCCGAGTGTTGGCCGAGAATTGCAAGCTCCGCGAAGAGGCGAAGTTTATGATACAAATAAGATTTTACGATGCAGTATATTTTTTGTTGTTGTTTCATCTCTTTAGTTTCTATATAAGTGTCTATCTTCTTTTTTCACTTCAATCTTCGTGCGCCGACGTACCAATTTTACGTTTTTATCAAATATTGGATTTTCCATGAAGAATGTCGAATCAAAATTTTTCACATAGTCGAAACGAATTTTAAGATCGAATATAGTTTTTAACGATCGGCTAAAAAAATTCTGACCCTTGAGCTTGAGCGTTTACGTTGATAACACGTTTCGAAACAATGTTTTATTTTTCTATCTCTCGCTCAACAAAAATTTCCCATCTCTCGCTCAACAAAAATTTCCCTCGCGTCTGATTCGCGCTATCGCGTCAAGAAACATCGATAAACCGCGTATACGCCGACGCGAAATGTTTCAGGGATGAAAAAATAAAACCATTCGAAAATTGTAACGCGATACAGTTCCATTGTTTTTTTTTTGTTTTTTTTTTTTTATTATTTATTATTTTTTTATTTCGAAACAAGAGGCGCGCGACTATTTCATTCGCTCTCTTCATTTTTATTATTCTCGTTTCTCGCGTAGACCGATAATACGAGTTTCTGCCCGAGAGTACAAGTACGAACGAATTCGAACGAGCTGGAAACAAAAAAATTGTTTCCCCGATACGCTTGTACGAACGTTGAACGAACCGAGAGTGAAAGAGAGAAAGAGAGAGAAGGCAAACGCGAGTAAGCGAGATAGAGAGGGTGAGAGAGTCACGGCATTGCTCATTAATCGAATCAACCTACCGGTTGATTGGCTCTTGATTTAATTACGTCCTGGATCGTTGTTACGACCTATTCGCACAGGTAACACAAAATCGCAAGAAGTTGTGTTAGTAGCGCGTGGGTGGCCGGGGTAGCGAGACGCCAAGGGAGGAAGGGAGGAAGTGCTGTAAAATTCGTACTCCGACGTATAGCGTATCTCCCACACCTATGAGCACGTAATGAGGTTTTCAACGAGATTATTATTATTGTTTACTGCTAACAATCTCACTTAACTCGATGTTTCCGCCCTCCGCGCGACTGTGCAACGAGGGATGCTGCGTTGAAAGTTGAGAGGGTGAGACGCGCGCGAGACTACCGAACGGTTGCGCGAGTCGGTGGAGGCGGCGAAGGTCGCTACTCACCACCGAGGGAGTGATAACGAAAAGAAAGGACTTTACGCGGAAGAGTCTGGGGGGTGAGAGGCGAAAGGTGTAGTAACGAGAGAGAGAGAGAGAGGAGGGAAGGGCCGAGGGGGCTGGAGGGAGGGGTGAAGGGTGAAGCAGTTTCCCAACCGATGCAATTAACGGATCTCTCTTCCGGTTTTCCATCCAGACCTCTCCCGTCTACTACGTTTCGGTGTACTTTTATCGCAATTTACATGCAGACGAGAGAGAGACATTCCCGAGGCGAGCAACGGGACTCTCGGAATGAAATTACGTACGCGTGTAACTAAAGCACGCCGGACTTGTAAAATATTTTTATCGTGATTTCTGTTTTGTTGAGCTTGTTTCAATATGTTTTTTTTTTGGTATACTTGATTTTCTTTTTTTGAGAGATCGATGAGATTTACTTCGTTCGCGAATGAATGGGGAGAAATTAGTTATTGTTGTAGTTTGAATTTTATTTGGATAATTATTTTTTTGATTTGGTTTTCAATTATTTAAGGAAAAAATCTATGAAACAATATTTTATGATTTTTTAATATTAATAAAATAATATTTTGCAATTATCTTAAGTGCGTCAAATAATATTCGATGAATTTACAAAATAATTTAAAAAATAACTCTCGTTATTTGATTTCAAGTAATTCCATGAAAAAAAGAAATAATCGATAATCATGCGATATAATTATTTGAATTATTTGAATATTCTGTTTTTATTCCGTTTTCGATTATTTAAGTAAAAAATCCATGAACCAATATTTTATGATTTTTTAATATTAATAAAATAATATTTTACAGTTAAATTCTTAAGTGCATAAAATAATATTCCACGAATTTACAAAATAATTAAAAAACTCTTGTTATTTTATTTCAAGTAATACGATGAAAAAAAGAAATAATCCGTAATCCTTCGATATAATTATTTGAATTATTTGAATATTTTATTTTTATTCCGTTTTCGATTATTTAAGTAAAAAAAATCTATGAAACAATATTTTATGATTTTTTAATATTAATAAAATAATATTTTACAGTTAAATTCTTAAGTGCATAAAATAATATTCCACGAATTTACAAAATAATTTAAAAACTCTTGTTATTTTATTTCAAGTAATTCGATGAAAAAAAGAAATAATCCGTAATCCTTCGATATAATTATTTGAATTATTTGAATATTTTGTTTTTATTTCATTTTCGATTATTTAAATACTAGTAGTAGTATTTATTTCCACCTGTATGCCCTTTCGAGCTTTTACACACTCCTCTCTTCCTCTTTCCCATATTTACATTTTAACATTTCCTTATTAATATAATATGGATTAATATCCATTGCTATTTCTACTTGTTACTTTACTATTTTTCTCGTTCCCTCTCTTCCTCTCTTCTATTGACTATTTTTCGAACTGTCTCACCACCTCACACATTTCCTCAATTAATTCCTTTCCTTCCAGTGCCTTGGCCCGACCCGTTGGTTCGGTGTCCTGTTGTTGTTCCTATTATTGAAGTAAAAAATCCATGAAACAATATTTTATGATTTTCTAATATTAATAAAATAATATTTTACAATTATCTTAACTGTATAAAATAATATTCCACGAATTTACAAAATAATTTAAAAAATAGCTCTCATTATTTGATTTCAAGTAATTCGATGAAAAAACGAAATAATCGACAATCCTTCGATATAATTATTTGAATTATTTGAATATTTTCTTTTTATTTCGTTTTCGATTATTTAAGTAAAAAATCCATGAAACAAAATTTTATGATTTTTTAATATTAATAAAATAATATTTTACAATTATCTTAACTGTATAAAATAATATTCCACGAATTTACAAAATAATTTAAAAAATAACTCTCATTATATGATTTCAAGTAATTCGATGAAAAACACGAAATAATCAACAATCCTTCGATATGATATTAGATATTCGTATCGACTTTAAGAATTTATTGATATAAATGTTTAATGATATTACAGGATCATGGAAGATACGATGGAATTCAGAGGGTATTATTCGGAGGTGGTCTACGATTCTGGCTCCACAAGCTTCTACTTCTCGACTCACTGTCCTATCTATCTCACGGCCAGTTGAGTCTCAGCCTGAATCGTATGATACTGGTAGACGTGGATGACATATTCGTCGGTGAAAAGGGAACGAGACTGAAGAAGGACGACGTACTCGCCTTGCTCGCCACTCAACAGAGGATACAGGCCCTCGTCCCGGGTTTCAAATTCAATTTGGGGTTTTCCGGGAAATATTTCCATCGCGGAACATCGGAGGAGAATTTGGGGGACGACATGCTGCTCGAGAACGTCGACAGGTGTGTATCTACGCGTCGCTGATCGATCTATCGAATACATTGATCTCGAGCACTAATCATCGATATATCCATTACTTCCATCGTTATATATTCCATTACTTCCATCATTAATTCCATCACGACCATTATCGGTTTCCACATTTCGCGGATAATCGTTGTTCGACGTCCGTGGAGAATTAATCTTTGAACGGATATTCTAATTATCCGCAGTCGTTTTATAATAGTTCGTTGATTAAAATTCGAAAGGGTTGACGCGAATAGACGAACGATCGTAAAAATACGCTACATCGGGTCTCGCGCTCGAAAATTAAAAAAAGGAAAAAAGAACAATCAATGAACTCGTTATCCGCGGTGAATTTTTCATCGCTATATTTCCATGAATGAAAGAACTTTTTTTTTGGCGATGATATTATGTCAACTACCTGTGGATGATTCATTTTTGTCTCACAATTATACAGGTTGATGATCATTTTCTATTTTGTCGTAATTATACAAAGCGATAATCAAAGCTGTTTTAATCGTACGAGATTAAAATTGTACGTTTCTTTTTTAGATTTACGTGGTTTTCCCACATGTGGAATCATCAACAGCCTCATCTGTACGAGAATGTAACACATCTACAATTGGACATGGCACTTAATAAACAATTCGCTAAAGATCACGGTATACCTACTGTAAGTGGTTACAGCGTGAGTCCTCATCACTCCGGAGTGTATCCGGTTCATGAAGGGCTCTACGAGGCTTGGAAAAAAGTGTGGAACATCAAAGTTACGAGTACGGAGGAATATCCGCATCTGAGGCCAGCGCGTCTGCGACGAGGATTCGTTCATCGTAATATAATGGTACGCGACCAAGGAAGAGTCGATAAAAAACCTTGGCTGAAAACTTTTTAATATTTTCCCTTTTAATTTTCCTTTTTGTCCTTTTTAAAAACAATGTCGAAAAGTTTTTACGAAGGTCAACATAGCTGCCTTCGAACGAGGCTTGGAAAATTAATGTAGCAACGGAAGCTCCGTCAAACTTTACCCTCTTGTCTAATTATGTTTGCCTAATTGAATTTTTCCCTTTTTTTCTCTGTGCTTTTTTTCAACACTTTCATCTCCTATATTGTACAAAGAGGGGCAAAGATGCTTTTTCACGATGGGGGAGGAGAGAATGATTATTTTACAATTACGAACTCTTTTCAGGTCCTGCCGAGACAAACCTGTGGTCTGTTCACTCATACAATTTTCATCGAGCGCTATCCAGGAGGAAGGGACAAACTGGACGAGTCTATTCAGGGTGGTGAACTCTTTCAAACTATCGTTTATAATCCCGTGAGTAAAACAGAGTAGCTCGAAGCGATAATTTTATATAGTTATAAGGACGACAAGCTTCGACGATGGAAATTGGTTGAAACATTTTGTTTTTGTTTATCTTCCTAGATCAATATCTTCATGACTCACATGTCGAATTATGGTAACGATCGTCTGGCTCTTTACACGTTCGAGTCGGTGATAAAATTCATTCAGTGCTGGACCAATTTGAGACTGTCGAGTGCGCCGCCTCTTCAACTGGGCGAGAGATATTTTCAGCTTTATCCAGAAGAGGCAGATCCAGTTTGGGGAGTGAGTAATCGAGACTCAATGCTTGAGACAATGGATATTCCATTTCCATTATCGGATATCGTTAACATTAAACGTTACAAATTAATTTGTTGGCACGATACTCGAAGCGATGAATGAATCGATGAAAAAGATTGAAGATTTTCTCAACGAGGATAATTTTTATCACCAGAATCCTTGCGACGATCAGCGTCATCAGAAGATTTGGTCGAGAAACAAGACGTGCGATCAGCTACCGAGATTTCTTGTAATAGGACCGCAGAAAACAGGAACAACGGCTCTCTACACGTTTCTATCAATTCATCCGGCTATAAGCAGCAATCTTCCAAGTCCCGATACGTTCGAGGAGATACAATTCTTCAACGGGAAGAATTATTACAAAGGCCTGGATTGGTGAGTGCTCTCAATCTGCCTTGAAAGAGATAATAAGAGTTTATATAAAGCACGAACGTTTACTATTTCAACTAATAAAAAATCATGGAACTAGATAATGCGACGAGATATAATAATGCTACGTCTGTTTTCATTTCCAACAGGTACATGAGCTTCTTCCCGGCTTCGAAGAACGAGAGCTCGCGTTATCTGTTCGAAAAATCGGCAACCTACTTTGACGGTGAGCTCGTGCCACGACGGGCTCACGCTCTATTGCCACGCGCAAAATTAATTACCATTCTTCTGTCACCGGCTAGAAGAGCTTACTCGTGGTATCAGCATACTCGTGTACACGGCGATCCGGTTGCGAACAATTACACATTTCACGCGGTCATAACAGCGAGTGACACAGCGCCAAAGCCGCTTCGAGATTTGCGCAACAGATGTTTAAATCCTGGCAAATATGCCCAACATCTTGAACGATGGCTCTCGTACTACACGCCGCAACAGTTGCACATTATCGATGGTGAACAACTTCGACAGAATCCAGTCGAGACGCTTCACGAGCTACAGAGATTTCTCAAAATTACACCGGCTTTCAATTACTCGACGCATCTGAGATACGATCCGAAGAAGGGCTTCTTCTGCCAGGTAACGAACGAGGATCGTACCAAGTGTCTCGGTAAGAGTAAGGGTAGACAGTATCCACCGATGGAAGACAGATCTTACAAACTTTTGCAGGTGAGATTATTAAGAAGATTTAGAAAATTCCATGGAGAATTATAACTCTTTTTTTACGCATTGACTGGGAGGAGGTGAAAAATGTTATCTCTTTTTCAATTCACAGAGATATTATCTGTCGCACAATACAGCTTTGGTAAAGCTTCTGAAACGACTGGGTTCGCGAACGATACCTCAATGGCTGAAGGACGATCTAACGGACACGGTGATGACTTAGCAAACGCCGGACGCATGAAACGTTCTGACGTTTTTACGAATAAAGAATTCGACTTCCGAGGTGTCGACGACACCAGGTGCAAGCACGCCTCAGGAAGATCTGTAATTAATTGTACATTTCACACATTCCGCGTTGGACTGTAAATTCCTAAAGAAGAAAAGACGAAGAAAGAAGGAGAAATACGCGTGAAAGCGACGGCTATAGCCGGGGGCCTAAAATACGAAAAACCATGTGTTTGCGTACTGGCCTAAAGCTTACTGCCTGAACTCGTCAAGCAGCCAATACAAAACTAGTCAATGGTAAACGTCTCACGATGACGGATTAATGAGCTTTATCTGCAAACCAAGCAATTGCCTGAGTTCGAGCATTATTGAGACGAATATACGAACGAGGGGAAGAAACGTAAAGAAGACAAGGAGAAATCTCAGATCAAATATTGTCAACGTCGTTAATGCCTATCAGGACGAAGAACGATACAAAAAAAAAGCAATGTTGATGAGCGAACGTTATTTGTACTACGTGCATTCTTATGCAAGTGCCATCGATGTATTTCTCTATTTATGACGGGCTTCTCTCGAGTAATTAATCATCCCCGTTACAAAAGTCTCCCTAATACATAAAAAAAAGTTCCAATCTTGCCTCAGGTAACGATAGGAACAGTTCCAATGGTTTCTGTGAGATTTTTCTCACGGGGATGTGCCCAACGATTGTAAACAAAATTCGTTTCCGACTCGAGAATTCTCTTCGAAGAGATGGCCTAAAGATGTTGCGTGGTCTCGTGGTTCATTGTCCAATTACGAGTCCCAATCTGGGCAAATATATAGGGAAAATATTTTACAAAATGGTTCGAAAAGAGATGTCGTTGCGGGAAAATCGATTGGCGACTCGAGCAGCAAATTAAAGTTAGCCAAGATCTATATGGGTGTGTTTGATAATGGATAAAACAAAAAAGAGCCTCGAAGAGCTTCAATTTCCGTGTACGTGTGAACAAACAAGAATGTTTATCGGACCAAATCATTCAGGGGCACTAATGAAGAATGGAGAGAAAGGAGAGCGAGAGAAGTTCGTAAAACTCATGTCTCAACAATTTTGGGATCGCATCTGTCCAAATTGTCCTAAATGTCTCTCTAGTGATATTTGTCGACACGCATTAGTGTGAGACTCGGTAATGGACGTTCGACTCTACGACTATTATAATCTCGCGCAAGATATAAGCTTCTTTTCCTCGTCTTTTCATTTGAGAAATCGCCGAAGAGTCGAATCGTCGTAAGATCGTCCATGGTCGTCGTGAATTTTCCAATCCGCGACAACCGCCAATTTCGGTGACAGTGTGAGTTATTATCGTTGTAAGAATTTTCAACGTAGTCCGTATCATCTCGTGCAGCAAGAATGCATTTAAGAATAATTCAAAGACGTGCAAATAATTTTGAAAAATTGTTCAGACATGGCGAATTTTTTTGTTACTGCGTAGGATGATTATTGTCGCATACAGTAAAGTAGAAAAATATCGAGCACACCTGGAAATTATCACGATGCATCGATTTTTTAAATCATCCGGACAGAATTTAGATATGCTTTTTTATATTTACTGCCTGAGGTAAAAATGAAAATAACCATGATTATATTTTGATGATGAACGTAATCATGATTCCGTGTATATTTTGACAATACTATTCTTGGTACAGATTCTTACGCCGGATACAAGGCGTTTGTTTGTAAATTTACCGCAAAACGCGAACTATTCCGAGATAAATCGAGCATAAGTGTATATCGTGTGTCGCATTTGTGAGGAACAAATTGTTTTTTTTTTTCGTCGCATTTTGTTCCCCTAAATCAAGGTATTAGGCAATACGTATAATTATCGAGTCACGAACGAAACGTGCACAATTTTTACTTTCAAAACTGCCTTCGAGTTGGCTCGTACAGTGCGAAAAGAAAAGAAGCTACGAATCTTTTCGTTGCTTTTACATATCCACGCGTTTGTACAGAACGATCTGGAATGTAACAACGTACGTATGTTCGATTGCATGTTTGTATGAATCTGTAATATTGTTTTATCGAGTCGTTGAGAAATTATGAAGATGCGATTCCAGTTGCCCCGGGTCCCCTAATCGAAAGCGCGAGTCCCATACAATGTCTGCGTTGACACGAAAAATGAAATCATCGTCTTTTTTTTTGTTAAGTTTGTACATTTCTTTTCTTCTGCCTCTTTTTTCACGCGAATAATTTACGGATATTGTAAGTTGTATAATGCGAGCGGTATACGGATGTGAAAATGAGCGAAAGTGCGAGTGTCAAGTGCGTATCGTAAAATCATCATGTACAAAGTTATTAATTGTTGACGACGAGAAAAGATTTTGCGACAAATCTCGTCGTCAAACGTGCCATTACGTCAATGTTTTGTAAATACTCATATACATACATACACATATATATATATATATATATATATATAAATATATATATATTAATTTTCATCTCGTGATGATGAGATCGAAGAGCGTATCTCCTTTGAATAATGAATTTAACGCGAGTTTTGCATGAATATTCACGAATTCTCGATTTGATACTTAATTTTGATTCTTTTCTTTTATTCATTGGGTCCGCAGCGACGATGGTCAAACCGTCCACAACCGTCGTCGTCTGACAATAATTGTATCCCCGTGACGAGAAAAAAAAATCGTCGCGGCTTTGAAAATTCGACTTTAGCGGTCGAGCTCCTACGTTCCACTTTCTTTTCGGCAACGGAGGTAAAGAAAAATCTTACAACAATTGCGATTGAGATCCAACGATCGGAAATCAATTTATCTTTTTTAGAAGAATTTAAAGAAATCGATACTTTCTTTTTCCTTCTCTTTTGTTTTTGCATTCCACGTGCACGACAGACTTTAATAGAGGCCATTAATTGTTTAACTTACCATCACATATATTGTAAAATACTGTATTAACTGTACGGATAGACGATAAGTTCTAATAAAAGAAAAATATTAAAAAAAGAAAGTAAAAGTGGCAATGTACGAACTACGCAGCGATGAAAATATTTTCATGTTCACAGACGAATGTCCGTGCACTCGGGAGTTTTTCGTAGCAAGCTAACTGGAACCGAAGTTAAATCATTTTTCGGATATTTTTTATGCAGGATGTTAATCGTTTCTCCGTCACTATCGGATTCCGTGCTGGTAAAACTACGTGCTCGGGGTCGTACGAGATATTTTACCCCGTCGTTGTTCTCATCTATCGCCTCGAGTCGAAGATTCGTGCATTTTTGCGTTCTATGGAGTCTCCAAGGATCGTGATATCTCTTCAGATTTTTGTCCAATGCATTTCTCACGTTGGTACCGTTATCGAGAATATCAAGTTTGTCGATCAACGAACCGTCGTCAATTTTTACTCGCTCCGCCGAAGAATCTCCGGCGCATTCCATCATTGAAATTTGTCCATTCTCGCTGATTTGTCCTTCGGTGTCTGGCGTTTTTGGATCGTAGGTGGATATTCGACTGTCGCCCATTGCTTCGCTGTCCCCCTCGGCCTCGATCGTAGTGATGTCACTCGTTGATCTCAACGTATGAACATGACGTAATTTCTTGACTCTCTTTGCTACAACGACGCTTGAACGCGACGAGGAAATGATTACTTCGGAATCCACGGACTTCCGCGTTTCTTGAACAACTTCCTGAGGTTTTATTTTCTGCAATCTCGGCGAGGTGGTGTTATCTTTCATCGTTCGCGGAACTGAGTCGATGGATCGTTGTTGAACGCGTGTTGTTCGAGGCTGAAGGTACGATGTCTCGCCCTCCGGGAGAAAAATTCGCTGCATGTACGATCTGAAAAAACGAATGATTTGAGAAAGTTGAAACTGTGGCGGAATCTTTTTATCTACTATTAAAAATTGTTATAGACAGTAATTCTTTCTTAGCGTTTCCAAATTACACAAATAAA
Source organism: Netelia fuscicornis (assembly GCA_946811545.1). Taxonomy (NCBI): domain Eukaryota; kingdom Metazoa; phylum Arthropoda; class Insecta; order Hymenoptera; family Ichneumonidae; genus Netelia; species Netelia fuscicornis. The sequence goes on along the minus strand of OX328012.1, from coordinate 11,313,985 downwards.
AATGGAGTTTGTTTCAATCAAAGTCTACTACGATTTTAAACTTAAGGTAGTTCTATCGTGACATTAAAATCGAAAAATTATTTTTCAGTTTTTCTCACATACAAAATGGTTTGCGGGCTCAAGTTAATAAAGAACAATTGTTGCGCATTGACTAAAGAACAACATATTCTAAATTCAAGGTCATCCAAGGTAATACGTACTTGCTGTACAATTACAAAAATTCTTTTCTTTAGATTTTTTTGAAAAACTAAATAAAGTTTCTTTGATGTTGCATAAAAATGTATGCAAAGTTTTAGAACGCTTCACCGAGTAGAAGCCAATATATTTATGAATGAAAATGCAACTTTTAACACGCGCTCTTATGAGAGACTACCGAGAATTCGGATGTTTACCAATAAATATCTCAACTTCCGCGTGGTAAAACCTTCCAAAAATTATTACACACGTACATATGACATCGAAGAAGACATATCCAAATTTTCAACAAAATCTTAAGAAAACGATAAAACGTTAGAACTACCTTAAGACAGTTTTCATTCTAATCGACCAAGCTTTGTTGAAAAAATCTCTTGTAAATTGAAGCTTGACAAATTCTTTGCCTACAGTATGCTCGATAAGATTTTATTGTTGTATTCTTTCGCTCTTACCGAACAAAATGATTCCTACCTCGGTGGTCCTCTTTCAGCCGCAACGACGGCACGCAAATGATTGACAATTTCCGATCTGTTACGAAGAATACCAAGGCACTTGAGAAACGAAAATGCCAGTGTCATCGTCAGGGAAACCAAGGCGACTACAGCGGCGAGACAAATGACTTGCCAGGCAACATTGTAAAGCATCGTGCGATGATCGTCGTTGTTTTTTATCGTTGCACCGAAAGGAGCGACGAAACTTCCAACCAGCGAGCATACAAGATGCGTCGCAACGATATTGCAGTAATCTTCGAGTGCGCTTTGAAAGACTCGTCGGGAGACGAGATAGTGAATTATTCCCCCGGAAAATCCAAGTCCGAGGCAAAGAATCGGTGTGTAAAAATTCACACCGGCTGAGACGATCGTCGTACCGGCTACAGAGGCTTGAACGCATCTCATTACCGTCCAGTGATTGAAAGGCTCGCGACTCAGAATAAAATGAAGAGCAACGACCGTGAGACTACAGGCTGTCGCGGCGAGAAGATTGTTCACGACGATATGGGACATTTCTTTCTCGGATATTTGTGGATTTTCTGCATTGCCGTTTGGCAAACACAAACTCTGCAATTCTCGAAAAAAATCATACTTTCTTTACAAATATGTTGGGAGGATCAAAAATACAAATTTGAACTGGAGAAAAGTAATTGATCGTAATTTGAATGGAAAAAGTTCGAGGAAAACGTAACAAAGACCCAATCGATACAGTGAAAATAATAATTGATATTGATTGTAGGACAATATTAAATTTTTTATCTCATTTTTTAAATCTTATTTTTAATCTTGGGAATCATAATCACAATTGGATTAACAATTTAGCGACAATGTGAACGGTTCATTGGCCAGCATAATAATCGATTCGCCCTAATGGGACGTGAAATACTGACAAACGGTATGGAATATCAATGTCAATCGTCCTTCCAGAGATGGTTTCCAATATTTACAAACATTTTTAAGGGTAAGTTCAATATCGCAAATTCGATGGAAAAAGTTCGAGGAAAATGTAACAAAGATCCAATCGTTACAGTGAAAATAATAATTGATATTGATTGTAGGACAATATTAAATTTTTTATCTGATTTTTTAAATCTTATTTTTAATCTTGGGAATTATAATCACAATTGGATTAACAATCTAGCGACAGTGTGAACGGTTCATTGGCCAGCATAATAATCGATTCACCCTAATGGGACGTGAAATACCGACAAACGGTATGGAATATCAATCTCAATCGTCCTTCCAGAGATGGTTTCCAATATTTACAAACATTTTTAAGGGTAAGTTCAATATCGCAAGTCGGCAATAAAAAACAGCCGTTTAGTATCTCATGGAGAAAATATCCTGCGTATACCAGTCGATGATAAAAATACCAGCCCTAGGACCTGGATATTTTCCACAAGCCTTTAATTAATACGACACAAGCCTCTGTGTCTCATAAAAATGTCTGTTTACTCGAAAATCATCGCTGCAACAAAAAACAATAATTCATAACAATTTTCATTTACTAGAAATCTTAGCCTTAAAAAAAAGATTTGCACCTTTACCAATGAAACGATTATTTTTGCAATAACCTTGAATCCTCCCTGTTACGTTTGTCCCTCAATCGCTCTTTCCTTCTGCCTCTCGCTCTGTACAGTATTCTCAATAAAAGAATACAATGTAAAAATACCTGTAGACCAAGCAGTATGAGTAAATAACCAGCGAAAGCCATGCCGGCTGAGTCAGCCGGTATACTGGCGTCATCAATATCCCTCAGCCTGACGATTCTCCTGCCGAGAATCGCGCAGCCAATATAACCCGTGAGACTTCCTACGGTGTGAACTACGGTGGAGCCGGCGTAATCGCGAAAACCAACAGTCCGATCATAAACGTTGTTACTGGCCATCCAACCTTTCCTTGTCCATGACCAATGTATAACGAGGGGTTGAACGAGACCGGCCATTATCATGGCAACGAGGAGATAACCAATGGTGTGAGTTCTGCCAACGACGGACGAGGTGCAAATGGCCGATGCGACATTCACCGCTTGCCAACCGACGAGTGCCTGGTCTTTATCTATCGTCTCATCGCCAATCCATCGGCCTTCACCGATCAGACCGTTTATATCACCGTTGTAAGCGATGACGAAGCCAGCAAGAACGTAAACAATCGTGACAGACGAAAAATCAACAACGTTTTGCAGTAGTATGAGATTTATGTTCGTCACCGGCACACTTCCTATCTGTACGAGCAAAAACCCGATTCGCAGAAGAATCGTCAGTACGAAACGTGTCACGCCGAGCCAAGATGTCTCGTTCGACGACTTCTCCGTTGTATCGTCGTTGCGCGATAAATTGAGATGGCGAAAAGTCGCGTAATCGAAGTAATTTGGATAGAGATCGTCGTGATCGAATGTCGACATTACGATCGACCATGTGAATATTTTCGCGACTTCGAGAGATACATCGTTGCAACGAGGGATGTTCGATGAAAGATGGAAGTTTGGAATATTGACAGCGCGGTCTGTCGTGTGCCTATGTTCACGGTGTGAAGATTGGCGTGAAGTGCGCTGCTACTGAAACCGGCTGCGTTTGTTTACGTATTAGACTGTTTCCGATCGACTTCACCACTTTTTTTGGGAAATGAGATAAAGTTTTCGATAATTTTTGATATTTATTTAAATTTTAGGAGTCGTTCAAGTGTTTCGTAGCTCTCGATATTTCGATTAATTAATAAGACGTAATTAAGAAAATTAGTAGAAATGATTCGACTAATTATCATTCGGTTTATAAACAGATAATAATTTTGTTAATAGATTCGAGAAAAAGATCGATTTTAAATAATACACAGGCGTTTTTGTAGAGTTAAAAAAAAATTAATAGTTTTATGTATGCACCAGGGCGCATGCGCGTATGCGCGAAAAAATGGCGCTGCGCATGTGCGAATATGCATATATATGTAGAGCCTATATTTGTTTGCCGGGCCCTCTTTTTTCGGGAGGTTATAATACGTAATGATGTAAAAATATTTTATTTCCCGATTCTTGGATGAATTTCGTAACCACAACGCAAAATTGGTGGACTCTAAACAAAAACAGGCTTCCGCGTGTATAGGTGCTCCCCACACTCACTTGTCTCTACGTATTGGGCCAGAGGAGGGAGCAGTGACAAGTTATTCATTCGAAAAATCACTGTTTGATCCAATTTCTCGATGTTTGTACGTTAGCGTACATTAAATCATCGTGTAGTTAGCCGATGTCGAATATTACGCGGGATTTCGTTCAAATTCTGTCATTTCTTGTGTATCGCCCGCGTCCTCGCCACTGCTTTCAGTCTCTCTTCCATCCTTCTTTCTCCAGTTGACTACACCGAGCCGCTACATAACACACCGGCTTCATTCATTCCCACTCTCCGTACTCGGGATCATCACGCAAGAATCTAATGCTATATAATCGTACTCTCACTTAAAACATCGCGACCCAATACTGTATAATTGACGGAAAGAAACGAGGAGAAAAATCACGGAAATAACTTGTAAAAAGATCCCGGCTCTGATCGTTTACAGTACGATGGTGTGTGTGTGCGCCGCGAGCGTCGCGCCATGTCATCGGCTACGTTCGGAACTCGTCGTGTTTCGAGCCGCCGGAACCCGAGAAAGATTCGGCTGTACGGGTGCGCTGCGTTCATCACGACAGTCGCGCGTGAACGGCCGTTGGGTCCTTCTGGTTATTCCAGAGACGAAAACGTAGGACGCAACGAGTTCGCGCTGTACCAACGGAATAACTAACAGAGAAAGAGAGAGATACGTATAGTCCGATTAACACCGACAGTTCCTCATTCACAGAAGATACCGCGAAAAACGAAGAAAACGATCATTTCAGCGGCGCAAGTGTCGCGGTGGGGATAACGGAACGAACGTGTTCGTGTGCGCAACGACAGGTATTGTGTCGCAGCGAATGTCGAGTAGTCAGTGTGCGTGTGACGGTGTACGCGGGTAAACATGGCTGTCGCTGCTGTATCGCGTCAGGCTTTCGTCGTTCTCAGGCTCGAAATTACCCGTGCATTGAGTGTCGGATCATTATCAACACCGAGGAAATATCAAAACGTGAGTACAATAATAATATTTCAATTAATAATACGTAACTCGAGTTTTTTTCAAACAAAAGAAAGCAAACCCGGTCTGCGTACCGGAATGAGCGTTTGCTTGCGCGAAAAAGGCCGGGTCGTTACCGGCTTTTTCATATTGTATACATAATTATAATGTTCTCGAGGATCGTACCATTCACTTTTACTCATTGTCAGCGTAACGAGAAGATCCGTGTCTCATTAGAGTCGTTAACGTTTCCTTTCTCGCTCGTTATTTATCTTGACACTTTATAATTTATTCAACGAGTATCTTCTTTCAGAACATGCAACTGTACGTCATTTAGTAAATAACTGAAAGTAATAACGTGAAAACATTTCAAAATTCATATATTCTCGCAGTGTAAACAAAACGGAACACGTATCGAGTTTATCATAACTTCACGTTACGAGCTTGATATCATAAATTTAATGCACCTATTGTGTACATTGGGCTTGATACGGGAGAGATAGTTGTAATGCCACTTAATACTTGGCGTTCGAAGAGTCTTGTGTACTATATATAGCTTATCAACACACGTTATTCGTAGAGAAGATAGGAGATTACGGTTAGCCCTCTGACATTGTGACACACGTGTATATATGTGGAAAAAAAATAGCATACAGTGCAGCGTGTAGTTGGACTGAATCATTGACGAACGTCCGTAATTTCTCTCCCTCTTTCTCGCTCTTTCGCGCGCGTTCAATGAATCAGTATTGTACCAAGAATATAACGAGTCTGGTAATGTGTACATCATGAATCGCACATTGCTACAATTGTCTCTCTGAACGATTTCCAACGTGTATATAGTTCCTATGTGATTTTCACGTTTTGTGTTTCCTCAGTTATTCGTGTAATTATTTTATTGATCATGATATTATAATTCTGACTTTTTAATAAGAATTCGTTAATTAACAACAAATAAAAATGTCTATCACATAGGTTTCATTATGTTTTATCAGAATAATGAACTTATACAACTTTATGACAGATTTTTGAGGTATTTAAAATTCTTTATTTTCGCTACATTGCCACAATTGTCTCTCTGAACGATTTCCCACGTGTACATAGTCCCTATGTCATTTTCACGTTTTGTGTTTCCTCAGTTATTCGTGTAATTATTTTATTGGTCATGATATTATCATTCTGACTTCTTAATAAGTAATTCGTTAATTAACAATAAATAAAAATATCTATCACATAGTTTTCATTATGTTTTATCAGAATAATGAACTTATACAACTTTGTGACAGATTTTTGAGGTATTTAAAATTCTTTATTTTTGCTACATTGCTACAATTGTCTCTCTGAACAATTTTCCACGTGTATATAGTCCCTATGTCATTTTCACGTTTTGTGTTTCCTCATTTATTCGTGAATAAATGAGGAATTTACACGTAATTATTTTATTGATCATGATATTATAATTCTGACTTCTTAATAAGTAATTCGTTAATTAACAATAAATAAAAATATCTATCACATAAGTTTCATTATGTTTTATCAGAATAATGAACTTATACAACTTTGTGACAGATTTTTGAGGTATTTAAAATTCTTTATTTTTGCTACATTGCTACAATTGTCTCTCTGAACAATTTTCCACGTGTATATAGTCCCTATGTCATTTTCACATTTTGTGTTTCCTCATATATTCGTGTAATTATTTTATTGATCATGATATTATAATTCTGACTTCTTAATAAGTAATTCGTTAATTAACAATAAATAAAAATATCTATCACATAAGTTTCATTATGTTTTATCAGAATGATGAACTTATACAACTTTGTGACAGATTTTTGAGGTATTTAAAATTCTTTATTTTTGATACATTGCTACAATTGTCTCTCTGAACAATTTCCCACGTGTACATAGTCCCTATGCCATTTTCACGTTTTGTATTTCCTCATTTATTCGTGTAATTATTTTATTGATCATGATATTATAATTCTGACTTCTTAATAAGTAATTCGTTAATTAACAATAAATAAAAATATCTATCACATAGTTTTCATTATGTTTTATCAGAATAATGAACTTATACAACTTTGTAACAGATTTTTGAGGTATTTAAAATTCTTTATTTTTGCTACATTGCCACAATTGTCTCTCTGAACGATTTCCCACGTGTATATAGTTCCTATGTCATTTTCACGTTTTGTATTTCCTCATTTATTCGTGTAATTAATTTATTGATCATGACATTATAATTCTGACTTCTTAATAAGTAATTCGTTAATTAACAATAAATAAAAATGTCTATCACATAGGTTTCATTATGTTTTATCAGAATAATGAACTTATACAACTTTGTGACAGATTCTTGAAGTATTTAAAATTCTTTATTTTTACTACATTGCTACAATTGTCTCTCTGAACGATTTCCAACTTGTACATAGTCCCTATGTGATTTTCACGCTTTGTGTTTCCTCATTTCTTCGTGTAATTATTTTATTCATCATGATATTATCATTCTGACTTCTTAATAAGTAATTCGTTAATTAACAATAAATAAAAATATCTATCACATAATTTTCATTATATTTTATCAGAATAATGAACTTATACAACTTTGTGTCAGACTTTCGAGATATTTAAAATTCATTATTTTTCAGATTAAAAGGAAATTATAAAACCTATCGAAACTTTTTTTAATCAATCCTTATGATAACAACATAACGAACACGTTAATCTTTCCAGTTTATTCGTTCACGCGTTGCATCATCGCCCATTCCTAGTTACCAAATTTAAATGCAATCAAACGTTAACACTTTTCTCGTTTGCGTTCTCGTGCTCGTACGTACTTGAAACTTTACCGGAAGCACTGCAGTCTTGTTTTCAATGCACGTACCGATGGTTGGACAAAACTTGTTATTAGAGTTTCTCGAGACGTCGGAAACTCGCGTAATTCGCTTGCGAATTGATCGATGAGAAAACGTTAGGGAAGAGCGAGAGAGAGAGTTACTCTTCTCGTTCATCCACCGTCGGCCACGGGAAAGGCTCACGACCCATTCTTGCCAACCGTGACCTTCCATGTGGAATGTTTTTATTGCTTTTTTTCTTGCGAATACTCACAACCAAGATATTTCCCTGCATCTCTCTCACATATTTCAGCCATCGATCGCTTCTCCATCTTCGCATCTTCCATTCCTTACTTCTTTCTCCATTCGTTCGCCTTCATTTCCACGAATCCAGTCAATTCTCATGGTCGATAAAACTTATTTAAATTTATTCAAACATTCAAGGTTTCCTTTTTTCTTTTTTTTTCTTCCTTTTTTCGTGGGTAGCTAGTTAGCTCGTTCATTTTCGACACCCTTTTTCTCACGATCGTGTGAATATCTTATTACGAAATTAAACCATCTCTCTGTTTCGTTGTAAGAACGTCTCTCGCGCAACATGGAACGAGAGACGGAACGTGCGATCTCGACCTTCTTCGCGGATTATCTCGCTAAGTCGAGGCGTGATCTATCCTCGGTGAACATCTCGAAAATGTTCAGACTTTATCTCCCGTGTACAAAAAAAAAAAAAAACAAACACGTTTCATCGTTTTCTTCGTCGTTTAATTTCCATGAACTTGCGCGATTTTTTCTCAACGACTCTGCAATGTTTACCCTCGTTTATCTTTCCTTTTTTAGTTTGCGATTTTCACCAATTACTGAGAATTCCGCGATAACTTCCGGGATGTAACGAGAAGGAGATAAAAAATGAGCGATCTCGTCGCAATATTTTAGAACGAGACGTAGAACTTTCGTTTTTATTTCTGCCCAAAACTCGTGAATTTTTCAAAATGTTTACTCGCAATCCAACTTCGTGACTGAAAAATTATCATTACGGACGGTACAACAGACTCGTATCAAAATGAGTCGTAAATATTTTATGATTTCATTCCATTAATGAGTTCCGCTGGTTTGATGTTCCGAAATAACGATATTATTTTTTTGTTCCAACGCCCGAGCGTCGAATCGTGAAACCACGAACCGCGATTCCCTCCGCTGTGCGAGGTCGCACGTTTAATCAGTTCCCGGCGCGCCGTTTCCTTACCGCGTATCAAAAGAACGTACAAAATATATTTATTAGTCCGTTCCCAAAAAACAGAGAAAAAAAAACACCAAATTAATTCCCCTAGTTTCGAAAATATGTAGCGAACCCCGAACTAAATAATCTTTTCACGCCGCTCTAATGATCTTGACGTTAACGTCCGATTGAACTTTTGTATTCAAAATCGTCTCCGATAAATCCAAACGTTTTGTCGGGCGTTCCGGGTCGCCAGTCGTCGAACTCGAATTGCGTTGCTGATTACGTTAACACTTGCTTCCCATGGCGTATAAAAATACGCGCCCTTTGCCAGAAATATAACGATATAAGCCGTTTCCTTACCGCGTATCAAAAGAACGTACAAAATATATTTATTAGTCCGTTCCCAAAAAAAAAAGAAAAAAAAACACCAAATTAATTCCCCTAGTCTCGAAAATATGTAGCGAACCCCGAACTAAATAATCTTTTCACGCCGCTCTAATGATCTTGGCGTTAACGTCCGATTGAACTTTTGTATTCAAAATCGTCTCCGATAAATCCAAACGTTTTGTCGGGCGTTCCGGGTCGTCAGTCGTCTCGAACTCGAGTCGCGTTGCTGATTACGTTAACACTTGCTTCCCATGGCGTATAAAAATACGCGCCCTTTGCCAGAAATATAACGATATACGATATTAAAGTGGGTGGGTGGGTGGGTGGGGATAGAGAAGAGACGAGACGAGAACCATGGAACACACTCCTACCTCGAATTTTTGTCGCGACTCGAGAAAGTGGACGGTAAAGCGGTGTGTTTGAGTTCGTTGCGTCCATACGCGATATATTTTTGTGTGGCACACTCGGTGCAAGAGGTCGTTGACTCGCCGAGAAAAATTCGTCGCGATGAAATCTTCTTGTGGATTTTTTTTCTTTCTTTTTTTTTCTTCTTTGGTTCTTTTTTTTCGATAAGATCGGCAGAGCAAATTTAATTCCCGTTAGGTTTTGTTTTTGTAATTCGTCGATGTCGTTCGAGCGACATCCTCGTGGCTTGACGATGCGCGTGCGAAATTTTACAAGCCGAAAGAGTTGGTCGTTGCTACATTGAGAAAAATTATTTGGGACGACGATTACGTATAAGGCAAAGTTTCTCGTTTTGTAAGTTCCACGATGGAGAATCGCTTATGTCGCCTTCGTACTTGAATTAAAACGTTGCTTGTGAGGAATAAATAAAATTGACGCTCGATGGACGATGCGGATAAATTTGACTCGAGGCAAAAATCGGCTTGATTCAAGAATTTATTATTTGTTTTCAAGGGGAAATGTCCAACCGGTTTTCCGACTTTCTCAACAGCCGAATTTTAAATTCGATGAGTATCGCTTATTTCACTTTTAAAAACATTAAATAACGTTTCAATTTTGTCGTATTCTTCAGTTTTTAGAAATTAGAATACTTTTCTGTCATGGTTATATGACAAATAAATTATTATTATTTTTTTAATATTGAATAACGTAAGTAAAAAAATTATTATTTTTTTAATATTGAATAACGTAAGTAAACAAATTATTATTTTTTAAATATTGAATAACGTAAGTAAAAAAATTATTATTTTTTTAATATTGAATAACGTAAGTAAAAAAATTATTATTATTTTAATATTGAATAACGTAATGAAATTTTTTATAATTATATTAGCGCAGACTTTCATTTTCTATTCTCTTTCTTTTTCGGAATTCTTATTAACGAGGCTAAAAAATCATTTATTATTATTTTTTTAATATTGAATAACGTAATGAAATTTTGTATAATTTTATTAGCACAAACTTTCATTTTTCTATTCTCTTTCCTTTTAAGAATTCTTATTAACGAGGATAAACAAATATTTATTACGAAAACAAATAGCGAGCCGACTTTTTTATCACGTTTTTAAATTGCAGAATTTTCGATATACATACGTTTATCGAAAAACAAGAAAAAGAGGAACAGCTGGTCGGCTACGAAACCTTGTAATCGAATATGCGCCAGTAATCGCGTGGAATCGACACACTTTACATTTTCAGTCCGTCGTATCAGCCCTAATATTTGGATAAGACGACATACACGCCTACCAATTTATGTATTCATACAATTTCATAACTTATACGTTGACTATGTAAGCCCCAAAAAAAAAATCACACGAGTAAAACTCGCTATAACAGTTAATCAAATAATAAAATAATTCTAAATTTGATTTGATTGATTTATCGGATCGCCATTTACGTATATTTCAAAATTCTTTTTCAATATCAAAATATCGTCTCCCTCCCTCGTTAAGATCTCTTATCACTCGGTGTGTACGTCACTAAAATGGTCGAATTTGTTTTAAATTCGATTTCTAAAAAAGCCAGAACCGTTCTAAATTTGTTCAACCGTTAAATAATGTCGCCGAACAGTATAACGTCGTCTTGGAGTTTTGGTTGGGAGGCCAGATCGTCAGACGGTTTAGTCGCACGCGAAATGGATGAATCGCGTTTTACGACGGTCTCATGGTTAAACGCAAAGGTGACCCGTGTACAAACTACGATATATGGTCATGCGGGGTAGGTCATCAAACTCATTGCACGAAAGAGGCAAAAGTCTTTCTCTCTCTCTCTCTCTCTCTCTCTCTTCGTTCCTCTTACCCCGGACGATTTTATGGACTTGGTTACTGTAACGGGCTTTATTTATTATCGCGGCGTTGCGACGAGTTTCTCGTTGATGAGTTTCAGTCGTCGCGATAACGATTTGAGCGATAGCTGCGAATTTTGGTTCTTTCTTTTGGTATAATAAGTCTATCGCGTGAAACGTTTAATTCCTTCTCGGTAAAAGGGTCAATTATCTCATTTACATAATTAGGGAATGAATTTTTTATATTGGAAGAATTTTATTTTATCCTTTTTTTTTAGAATAAAAAGGAATGAAGCTGGTGATAATAATAGTGTTGATAAAAGAGAGTCTTAAGGTAGTCGTATCGTTATAGCGTTTTCGTTAGATTTCACTGAAAATTTGCAGGAACGTTGTTTGATGTCATATGTATATGTGCGTAAAATTTTAGGGATCTTGTCGACTCAAAAATCACGATATTTATTCTGGAAAATCGTCATTTTTCGCAATCTCCCATAAGAGCCCGTGTTAAATATTGCAACATTATACAACGAGTATCTCGATTATTTGGTCGATGAAGCCTGGTGAAATTTTGCACACATTTTTATATGACATCAAAGAAGTTTCGATTAATTTTTATAACAAATCTTATGGAACAAAAATTCATGATTTTGTTTATTATATAACAAATAAACTTTACGTAGGGTCAATTTGAATTTTGAGTATGTTGTTCTTTAGTCGATTTGTAACAACTTTTCTCTATGAACTTAAACGCTCAGTCCACTTGGAATGTAAGAAAAAAGGGAACTAAAATTTTAATCTCCTCCATCGATACGATTACCTTAAAATACTGTGTTTTTTAATTAATGCTGTAATAATATTGCATACACGAGTGTCATTATTTAAAAATCCTAATATTCGTTTAGAACCCATAATTAAAAATGTGAGCGAAGTCGTAACGGTTCGTTAATTGGTTATTGGGATCGAATAAAAAAAGTACCATTTTTACTTGCAAACATCTAATAAACTAAACGGTGAATAAAATTCAAAATTTAGTGTTCAATCCATAAAGGTTGTATCGACATCATACTCAAATTTCAAGCCATTTCAGGAATTAAGAGGAATTTTTTTCGTAAAATCTATGTAGAAAATTTGGGAACTTTCTTTGTGTGTAATCAATAATATAGAATTTTTTTCCATCGTTACTGTCTTCAAGCCGTAATGATTTTTCGATTGGTCGAACTAAATTGAAAAGGAAAAAACGAGGTAAAGAGAGGAATTTCCACTCGACAAAATCGAGTCCATGATTTCAAAGTAATAACGAGGTATCATAATGAGACTCCCGCTTGGAATTGGAGCGGGTGACCTTTCTCGACCCATGCTCTTTCTCTCTCTCTGCTATATCTTTCACAGCACAGCGCTGTCTTTCCTGGAACTTAATCTTTATAAATTCGATATTAATTCGTGAACTTAGAAGCGCGATTAATTTATTCCAATCGACAACACGTGGCAATTCCTAAGATACCTCACTTTTTTAGGTCACCTTGAACAACCTTGAAATGTTAACCAAGATGAGGAAAAAATGAAATAAAACGTGATTAGTCGGCACCTTCTGTGCCAGATTTCGATATTACGAAATTACCTCGCCGTTGATAAATAAATATCACAAAAATTTTTGTACCAAAAACCAAAAATTTGCTTCAACGAGCTGAACGATACAATTTCCTTATACCAATATTTATTTTCAAACTGCGAATGAAAAGTTAATAAAGCAAACTTGATTAAACGTTTAAAATTGTAACGCGTTGATTTATATTTTGTGATTTTTTGTTTGTAGATTTACAAAACGAGCACGACGTGGATTATTTTGTAAATATGGAGAAGCTCCGTTATTGTATAATCATACGCATCGATATGCACAGTAACTTACGAGAGACCACGATGAACTGAAATATTCAAGCGATACTAAAGGACCGGTTCGAGGTCCTGTCTTTTTTTTAAGGTAGCTCGACGAAACCACCGGTTGAACTTGACCCACAAAATCCAACACCGGTCCCCTTCGTGCGAGATGATACGAGCAAGAGCCGAGGGAGTGCGAGAACGGACTATCGCAGCTCGATCGACTTTATCGAGGTGTGGCTCACATGGCGAGGGTACACGAGTCCAAGCTTATGTTCGTCTTCTTCGCTAGCCTGTAGAAAAAAACAAACGTATCCTCCACATTCTGTTAAAACAATAGCCAATATCCGATTAGTCATCACGGAAAATCTCGCAAATTATTTACAGTCTGTTTAAAATTTTATTGTCTAATGAGATAATAATGTAATTAATAATTTTAGGCTGTTCAAAATTTTATTATCTCATTAGATAATAAAATTATTAATTACATTATTATCTTACATTATTATTATTAAATTACATTATTATCTAATTATCATTAGATAATAACATTTTAAACAGGCGGTAACTTTTTAATAATCGTATTTCTATTTGAAAAGTTTGTTAATAAGACGGAAAACAATTTTCGATTTTGTACTCGAGAATTGAATAGTTTTAGAGAATTGAAAAAATCAATTCACTTCTCTAAAACTGTTTAATTCTCGTGTCCAAAATGGAGAATTGTTTTCCGTTTTGTTAACAAATTTTTCAAACAGAAATACCTTTATTAAAAAAGCTAGAACCATTATTTATTAGCGATGTTTAATTATTCAAAATATTAAAATAATTAAGGAGATTAATTCGCTCTGGTGTTGAACAAATGGCGAAAGAAAAAAAACGAAAACAGATATTTCACCTTTTCGAAAGAATGATGCTGCGTTATTGGTTAAAATAAATGTTGGATTAATGGAAGGGGGTGTTTCGCTATCGGGCGCTAATTACTACCGCCCAGGCACTCGACCGAGACGCCCAATGGGGTAAGCAGCCCTCGACGAAGCGAACGAGCGTGCGGACGAGGGTTGGTTAAGAGAGTAGAATTTATGTTGACGGCCTAGGGTGCGGTCGGAAATCATCCGATCCTTTGTAGCTTCATCAATATATACACGTTTACTTACGTCCGTCGATATAGATATGTAGATATATATATTGTAACGTTGTACAATATCTCCCCTGCACCCGGCTCGTCCCAAAGGCAACCGTCCCCACGGATAGGCCCAAAACAGGCAAGTAAGGAGTATTATTTCATTTTCCCCTCCCTTTTTCTTCCCCCTAAAACATTGTAAGGCCTGTGCAACACACGAGAAGAGGACCGGCCCGCCAGGCCCGAAGAAATCGCCATCACATCGCCATCATTATCACCGTCCAGTCAACAACTCGCATACTCGCACACACCACACTCAATCATCCGTCACAATCGAGAGAATTCATCCGTCCGTCCCCGCACCACAGCCATCCATCGGCTGAGCGGCGACGAAGAAGTGAAGATGGCAGCAGCGCACGGCAATCCCAAAATTACGATTACCCGTAATTACCAAACCCCGTCCAAAATTATTCCCTACTTACCGACCGACCTACTTACCTGCCCGTCCCCAGTAAATCCCGATAGCGACGATCAAATATCGATCGATACGCTTGACCCTTCCCCTACCAATCCGTGACGCTGCTGACCAAAGATCGACCCCGAGGACAAGCGAAGAAGAAGAAAAATTCACTTTTGCGACGAGCCACCGAATAGTACGATTAGCGGGAGAAAATATTAGCGACACAAATTAGAGAAATTTAGCGAGAGAAAGTTACAGTGTAGAGAAAAGGACATTAAAGAGTGTGAAGTGTGTGTGAGAGCGAGAAGAAAGGACAAAAGGGAGAAAAGCGAAGGCAAAGGACAGAGACGAGAAAGGAGAGGACGACGAGAAGGAAAATCCGCCACCTGAAAGTAAGTGTTTGCACAGGTCAACCTTATCGGTACATTTTTTTTCCATTCCCTTTTTGCAATCGAATTGTATAGAGTATTCCCCCCCCCCCTTTTTATTGCGTGCGTCCACTCCTTGCATTTTGGCCTCAGTTTTGTATTAAAAAGTCGTGTGGGACGGCTGTGTAAATTAGAGAATTCGAAATAGCGAATATTGCGATAATAAGAGTAACGGTCATTTCCCGCCTGACCTCCCCTCCCCGCCAACCTATCCGAGCACGCAGCACAGACAAGTTTCGATCGCGCCGGCCGCGCGATCGTCCTTGCTGTCACCTCAGCCGCACCGTCCAAAACAATTCCCCTATCTCCTCGCATACCCCTCCCCCGGCGACAGACCGTGTAGCGTAACATAGAGTGTGAAATATCATCGAACGAATACGTACCTGAAAATAAATTACAGCCAGTGGTAATTATTAAGAGGCCGTTGAGTCGGCGAACCTCACCCTGAGAATCCGTCCGATTGACCCCTTCCTTTGTCTATGCGCTAGCCCTTCCAGTATTCAGTTTGTATTATTTTTGTTAAATTTTTTTGTTACTGTAAAAATTAACTGGCGCCCAAAAATTCGAGATATTTGTTCATTGCCCCGGAGATAGTCCGCCGTTAATCATATTGCAAAAATAAACGTTAGTATTTCAGTTATTAAGGATTTCTTTTTCTTTCCCCCAAATTCCCCATACCCCTCTCCCAACGGCGTGACAAAATTGGCGCCCAACGTGGGGCCCGAAAAGTTACCCTCTCCCCCCCGAAAATTTACCCCCCAACCCCCCCAAAAATAAAATAGCGCAAACGGAAGACATCGGCAGCAACATTTTTTTTTGAGTATACAGACCTTGAAACAGAGTTGAGAGATTTTGAGATTACAGCTACGTTGACAGAATTTATTTTGGAAGAGATAAAACTTTTTTTTTTTGGTTTTTGTTTTGGAGATTGGAGTTCCGTAAGAAATTTTTCTTGAGTGAAATTTGCATTAGAAATTTTTTTTTTTTGATTGTGAAGAAATTTGAGAATAATTCCCCCCCTCTTTACCTATTGTGATTATTTTTCAGACGATTTGACCTTTGCGTTGAAACCTTTTCTTTTGGAGAAGAAGTAATTCCTCTTTGAGTGGAGTATCGTGGAAAAAGAGGAAAATATACATTTTTTTGAGATTTTGAGAATTTTTGTTGAGTTGCCAGATAAAGAGTTCGAGATGTATTTATCCCCAGACAACCTTCTTTTTTTTTGTGTGAGAAGAATTTTGAGCAAAATTTGCGTGAGAATAAAGGGAGAATAATTACCCCTTTACCCGTTGAGATCTATTTTGAGACTTTGTTTTACCTTGAGATTTTTTTTGAGAATTTGTTTTTTTTTTGACCCTGTTTCGAGTTTTTTTTTTCAGTTGAGAATTTCGTTTATAGATAATAAGTAACAATACTTCCCCCCTTGAGCCATAGCGTTTTATTTTTGAGTATTTGTTTTGCGACCGAAATATATGTTTTTTTCAATTAGTTTTTTTTAATCCATTTTGCGAAATAAGTTTTTCCCCTTTTTCCCCATCGAGTAATCATATTATTGCGAACCCATCCATTTTTGAGAATCCTTTTTTTGACAATCCTTTTTTCTTTTGCGCTGAAGAATTTGCTTGTTTTTGCGACTAGTATATTTTTTTTTTTTAATCTTTTTTTTTTAGAAGTTTTTTTTTGCGATTAAGATATTTTTCCCTTTGAGGGCCCCTTTGAGTTTTTTTGAATCCCGTCTTTGAGAAATTGTTTTTTTTTATGTTTTTTTTTTTTTTGTGAGAATTCGTCTCTTAGGAGAACCCTCTGAATTTTGTTTCTCCCTATTGAGCTATTTAGTTGGAGAATAATTGAGAATAATTTGAAAATAATTGAGCATTTGTTATCGTTGTTGAGAAGCGATTTTTTTTTTTTTTTTTTTTTTTTTGAGAATTTTGTTTCCGAGATTAAGAACGATTGGAGGATCGTTGTGTACTTTTTTTTTTGAACACCCCTGGAAACTTTTTTTTTGTTTTGCGCTGCGCTTCCGTCCTGCTGCTACCCCCTCCCTGTATCAATAGTGCCCGCCACTGGCTACTTCAGGAAATACGCAGATCATTTGTATTGCGAATAATTCCCCCCCAGATATATTGCAAGTATTGTACTTTGTTGTTCCCCGAGTATTGCGATTGATTTTTTTTTCTCGTTGTGTATTCCGAATATTTTGTTTGAATACATCGACTATCGTCTTCCCCCGAGTATTGCGAGTATATATTTTTTTTTTGGGTACTCCAAATAATTTTTTTTGAGTACACCGATTAAAAATTTTTTTTTTTTTGAGCATTGAGAAATTTTCTTTCTTTTGAGTATTGCGAATATTTTTGACCCCCTTTTGTTTTTGCGTACCGTCAGGATAAGTACACCGTTCCACACGCACCGTAGGGCATACGTTGCTCCTTTTCGCCGAATATCGTAATTTGCGTTGTGTTTATTTTTATTTTGAGTGAATATTTGGAATGATTGACTTGCGAACCCCGACAGATACCATGGACCGAATCTTCCTGACGCTACCCATGACCGCAGTGACTGTTACGACCACGACAATTACTTCCCCCATTGTCCACAGTTCACAAAGTCAACCCCTATTCCCCGCTAGACCCCAACGCGACTACGAATCCCTAGAACCCGTCCAAGAGATAAAAGACAGAATCGACAGTATTGGAGAAATTTGTGAACTGATAAGAATGTGCCTTTGTGCACAAATTAATTCGAGTGGAACAGAGACAGACTTACGTGACAGACTAATACGATACGAGATTAGACGACTGTACCCCTCCCTCCCCGTACCCTGGAATCCTATGGACGATGAGTCCGATATATCCCTCCCCTACTCTCCCGATAAAGAATTAGCGGAATACCTGTGCTGTTCCGCATCGGTACCACCCGCCATCCCCCAACAAACCATTCTTGAGCCACTCACCCCCCTCTACATCCCTCCATCACCCCCTTACACACCAAACCCCCCCTCCGAACCCCCTTCCCCCCGTGAACGAGGCGTTCACATCCCACAACCTTCCCCCAGAACCATCTGGAGGACCCAAAATCCCCTCCCCACGGCTGCAAAAGCCGTTCAACCCCCCTACCAACCCCCTTCACCCTCTCCCCAGCCTATACAAGCCGCGCAAGCGGAGAAGCTTGCGCCTACTACCAGTCCCCAAGCACCTCTGACACCAACTACCCCTGACCCCCCGGCCGTAACCCCTCCACCACCCCGTCCGGCCCCAAGACGTCTGCCAATCACCCCTAAAATCCCTTCTCTCGACCGCAGCTATCGCGACGTAGCCGCGACAGTACCCACTCTACCCTTTCGGCAAAACCACCATCCCCAATTACCCCGTTCCCCTCTCCAAGTCCGGAGACACCCTCCAAAACACATCCCCCGTCTTGCAGACGTCGCCCCAAAATATCCCCCTCCCAATTTCCCTCTAAACACCCGCTCCGACCGTCCTGATCGCTGTTTTAATTGCAGCCAGGCCGGTCATCGTTACCGTGACTGCACGTACCCCCTTGGGTACTTTTGCCGACGGTGCGGCCGCCGCGGCAAGGACACACGATCCTGCCCGGTGTGTCAGCCGAACCGATCCGCAAATAGTGCAGGGAGAAGGCCGCTTATCATGCGCCTCCCCTCACGAGTACGACCCGTCAATTCCCCTAACCACCCCCGTAAGACCCATTTCAACCCATCCACGACTTACGGAAACCATCGCACTGTACACACCCCAAACCCGGTAAAATTCACTCCCCGTAAACGTCCCCTATATTCCGAACATCTGAGTACAAGATAGAGAATTTGAGCATCCCGTCTCTACCGAGTACACGTGAAATCCCCGACCGACCGACCCGCGAAAGACCCGATAATGAATGGAAAAATGCGTGAAAGAATTTTAGTAAAGTTTGCGGCAGAGGAGCCACGTATCCCTAATTCGAGTAAGGCCCGAGGAGACTGCACGCGGTACCAAGGAATTTTTTTTTGTTGTTAGACCCGAAGTGCCGATAATGTTGCGAAGTGCAAGCACTTACGGTCTGTTTCCTTCTTTTTGAGATTTCTGCGAAATGTATTTTTTTTGTTGTTCTCCCCGTTTATATTGAAGATTTGTGTGTTGGAGTGTGTGTGAGTATGAGTGAGTGTATTTAGATTCTCAGGGTTAGTAAGTTCATTTATTTAGCCTGCTCGAGTACGTTTAAAAACGTACTCTCGTTTAAGCAGGGGGGTGTTGTAACGTTGTACAATATCTCCCCTGCACCCGGCTCGTCCCAAAGGCAACCGTCCCCACGGATAGGCCCAAAACAGGCAAGTAAGGAGTATTATTTCATTTTCCCCTCCCTTTTTCTTCCCCCTAAAACATTGTAAGGCCTGTGCAACACACGAGAAGAGGACCGGCCCGCCAGGCCCGAAGAAATCGCCATCACATCGCCATCATTATCACCGTCCAGTCAACAACTCGCATACTCGCACACACCACACTCAATCATCCGTCACAATCGAGAGAATTCATCCGTCCGTCCCCGCACCACAGCCATCCATCGGCTGAGCGGCGACGAAGAAGTGAAGATGGCAGCAGCGCACGGCAATCCCAAAATTACGATTACCCGTAATTACCAAACCCCGTCCAAAATTATTCCCTACTTACCGACCGACCTACTTACCTGCCCGTCCCCAGTAAATCCCGATAGCGACGATCAAATATCGATCGATACGCTTGACCCTTCCCCTACCAATCCGTGACGCTGCTGACCAAAGATCGACCCCGAGGACAAGCGAAGAAGAAGAAAAATTCACTTTTGCGACGAGCCACCGAATAGTACGATTAGCGGGAGAAAATATTAGCGACACAAATTAGAGAAATTTAGCGAGAGAAAGTTACAGTGTAGAGAAAAGGACATTAAAGAGTGTGAAGTGTGTGTGAGAGCGAGAAGAAAGGACAAAAGGGAGAAAAGCGAAGGCAAAGGACAGAGACGAGAAAGGAGAGGACGACGAGAAGGAAAATCCGCCACCTGAAAGTAAGTGTTTGCACAGGTCAACCTTATCGGTACATTTTTTTTCCATTCCCTTTTTGCAATCGAATTGTATAGAGTATTCCCCCCCCCCTTTTTATTGCGTGCGTCCACTCCTTGCATTTTGGCCTCAGTTTTGTATTAAAAAGTCGTGTGGGACGGCTGTGTAAATTAGAGAATTCGAAATAGCGAATATTGCGATAATAAGAGTAACGGTCATTTCCCGCCTGACCTCCCCTCCCCGCCAACCTATCCGAGCACGCAGCACAGACAAGTTTCGATCGCGCCGGCCGCGCGATCGTCCTTGCTGTCACCTCAGCCGCACCGTCCAAAACAATTCCCCTATCTCCTCGCATACCCCTCCCCCGGCGACAGACCGTGTAGCGTAACATAGAGTGTGAAATATCATCGAACGAATACGTACCTGAAAATAAATTACAGCCAGTGGTAATTATTAAGAGGCCGTTGAGTCGGCGAACCTCACCCTGAGAATCCGTCCGATTGACCCCTTCCTTTGTCTATGCGCTAGCCCTTCCAGTATTCAGTTTGTATTATTTTTGTTAAATTTTTTTGTTACTGTAAAAATTAACTGGCGCCCAAAAATTCGAGATATTTGTTCATTGCCCCGGAGATAGTCCGCCGTTAATCATATTGCAAAAATAAACGTTAGTATTTCAGTTATTAAGGATTTCTTTTTCTTTCCCCCAAATTCCCCATACCCCTCTCCCAACGGCGTGACAATATATATATAAAGATGTAGATAGATAGATCGGTAGATAGATGGACAGATAGATAGATACATATATAGATAAACAGATAAATAGATAGGTAGATAGATAGATAGATGATAAATAGATAGAAAGATAGATGAATAGATGGATGTCTATATATATCTATCCATCTATCTTTCTATCTATCTATCTATCATCTATCTATCAATCTATCTATATATCTCTCTATATATATATACATATATATATAGATAAATAGATCTATATACTACTACTTTATGATCTACTACTATATATATATAAATATATAGATAAATAGATAAATAGATAGATAGATAGATTGATAGATAGATGGATATATATATATATATATATATATCTGGACGCAAGTAAACGTGTGCGTATATGTGTACCTAATGTATACGAATATTCACACATCGATCTAGAGACTCACTTTTTATTGCCCATAAAAAAAAAACGGAACAAAGCAATCGGTCATGATTTGAGCGAAAAATCGAACACCTATGTCTATATCCATGACTATATCTACCCACAGAATCCACAAAATTGTGATCGAGTTCGTGAACGTATATCGACATAGAAATACGAAAGTGTGTTATTTCCCAAAACTTGTATCCCCGGTAATCCCGAGGTCGAAATATTTGAAACTCGATCCCACTAGAAACGAGACGTGGTTCGTCCTTTTACATTTTACCCTATCGATTTATCGTTGAAGGTATTTTTTTTTAATTAAACTCCAGTTTCCAACAATCTTTTTTTCTCTCGAGTAAAATTCCTCTTCGTACTTTTTATGAACGCGCAATCGCAAAAAATTCCGAAATGAATGAAATCACAGAGGACAGACTGCTGTGTGTGGTCGTCATTTTATGGGAATAAATTTTGTAGTTATCAAAGCAACGTTTTCTCGTGTTGCTTCGTTCTTTTTCGTTCTTTCTCGCTCTATCTCACACAATCTTTTTTTGTCTCGTTAAATTTAGAACTCTTTTTCTCTTCTCGAACGACCCGGTGCCAACTTGCCAGTCTGATTCACAGCGGGAGACTCGATTTTGTACAGCTTTTGAACTTTTTTTTAGATTTTAGGAACGAATGACACTTTTCGTTTTTATGAAAAAATCGTTCGAGCGTTATAAAAATTTTTTGTACAATCGCATGTGGCGAAAATGTCAATATAAATTGTTTAGAATCAAACAATATTGTTTATTTTTACATTATTTGATAAATTTTGCAATACCGTTCGCAAATTAAAATCGTCTCATTTCCTTCAAATAATATTTGTCACTCTTTTGGAATTAATTTAAAAACAAAAATTGCACATTGTCGCACAATATCGTTACTCGAATTGTCACATTTCAGTTGAATCCATGCATATTTGATACTTTAACTGCGCCAATGGTTTTAACGCGGCGTCATAAAAATCCTTTCGCTAATGCTCGAAACAAGGTCGAAAACGTGCAAAAAGTTCTCCAAGACGTGAAACGTTTCCGGATATAAAAGAAGAATTTATGTTCCGTAAATTTATAGCTTTAGGGAAAAGGGGTTGTTTTTTTTCATACCTCAAGTTTATCGAAATTTGTCGAAAGTTATTCGTCCCCTTTTCGTAAACGCTTATCTCGAATATTTGACGAAGATCCGTGTATATTTCAACGGTTACAGGACTAATGTTCGATCACGAGATGTCTAGCAACGTGAGTTAAAAGAGCAAGTATAAAATATCACGATAACGTTCGTACATTCTCCCCTTAAGCATTTTTCTTCATTTTGCCACAAATTTAAGAAAAAAGAACTGCATAAGTCAACCACTCGCGAAAATTGGGTCATGAAACATTTCAGGTATTAACAAACTGAACTTTTGACCTTCGCTAATGTCGAAAGTTCATTATCGATTAATTTTTTAAATTACAAAAAAAAAGGATGGAATGTCGATTTTCTCATCGAATTAAATTTCCTCTATTTCCGTTTTAGCTCCGGAAGGAAGGAATGACGTTTACGACGATCGAGATAAAGTCTGCTCCAGATATCCAAAAAACTAGACAAGTTCAACGAGAAAGTGGAAACTGAGATCGAAGAGAAAATTTTTAATCACGATTATCGTTCGACGCGTTGAGATAACAGGAACCCATTAAGCCCGGTCGCAATCGGTTAGTTCGC
The DNA here is from genome assembly GCA_946811545.1 of Netelia fuscicornis. Lineage (NCBI taxonomy): Eukaryota > Metazoa > Arthropoda > Insecta > Hymenoptera > Ichneumonidae > Netelia > Netelia fuscicornis. The sequence continues at coordinate 11,290,726 of OX328012.1, read as the reverse complement.
GCAGTTCTTACGTTGTCACAGAAAAGGAAGAAGAAAGAAGAGAGGAAGAAAAACGAGAAATTATTCGAGTCTCGAGGCTCGACGCGAAGGCGGGAAAACCGCTCCCTTCGTGTTTACGTTGTTATCAAAACGAGAGGACATAAGAGGAGAGCCACTAGAGCCTAGGGGATGAACGAGAGGGATGAACGGTGGGTGCGCTGCGGGGATATGTTGGCGCTCTGGCTTGTCCAGGCGGTATTCCGCAGACTGCGGAGGCTGCGACGGGCGCCACGTGCATCGATCTGCCACCCCACTCTATACGTTTCTTCGCACCCACCAGTCTCGACGGTCTACGTGTATATATACAAGTTAGGTCTTTCTTGGCTTTTCGGAAGCGAAAACGTTACTCTCGTTTGCCAGAGTTTATGCCAACCTCCGTTTGGCGCTCCACTTTTCCGACTGGAAAAGGGGTCAAACCACTCCCCAACGGAATCTCCCGAGAAAAAAAAAGGAATGGAAAACTGAAAATAAAATTGTTCCAAGACATCTCCGCCAAAAGAAGCATATATTTTCCGTCTACCATGTTTCTACCTCTTGCGAGATAGACGTATACATACGTCTTTCCTGCTTTCGTATTCCCAAATATTTGCGTTTTTGATGATGCAATCATTTCCAACCCCTGGGAGGAAACGTTACATTTCATTCGCGATTTTTATTTTAGTTTGTATTTTATTTCTTCATTTCGCTTTATTTATCACGTTCTTTGCATGAGTTGAATCGAATCGTTACTTTTTTATGAATCGTGTTTCAGTGGATAAATAGCTTTTCTTTTGGATTCTTTTTCTCCTTGGGAGAGAAAAAAACTTTGTAACTCTTAGGAAAATTTGATAAATTTTGAGAAGTGTTTAGAAATTTTAATTAATCTGTCGAACGTTTCATTGCTTGAATTTTTATCCTCTTTTTTTCTTTTTATCGTAGCCTTTCTCTAAAATAACCGAATCATCGTTCACTTACTCGCGATTTTTATTTTGTTTATATTTTATTTCTCTATTTCACTTCACTTGTTACGTTACTTGCATGATTCGAATCGAATCGTCAATTTTTTTTTACCAAACATGTTTCAGTGGATAAATAATTTTTCTTTCGTATTTTCTCTTTGGAAGATCGTAACTCTTAGGAAAATTTTATAAATTTTGGGAAATGTTTAGAAATTTACGTCGATCCGTCGATCGTGTCGTTTCTTGAAGTTTTCATCCTCATTTTTGTTTTCTTTCTACCATCGCCCTCCTCTAAAATAGTCGCATCATCGTTCACTTAAGGACGAACGCGATCGCAATCGTGAAAGAAATAACATTTGACCCACGTGAAAATTAATAAATGACGAAACGATGGAGGAATTGTACGAAGGTCTCGCGCGTCGACACTGATTTCCTTAGGCAAACCGGACGAGGTAGAGGCTTACTTTCTTATACGTCCTCGACCCCGAGAAGCCGACGACGCGGTCCGAACCTTTGCGTCGATCGTTCCTCGTGAAATATCGATGAGACGTTCTTTTTTCCCTCGTCTTTTTTTATCGCTACGTACGCTTCTCGAGTCGTTCGAAAGTCTCCTCGGGTATGTAAAAAGTATTCGCCAATCGCGTATTTTTCTCGTACCCCGGGTTGCCCCAGGGTACCGCGTGTGTGGGCTTCGTGCCAGGAGAGTTTCAAGAAAATTGAATGAACGATTCGACACTCTTTTTTTGAGTTAACAACCAGGAGACCAAAAAAGAGGGAATCGAGACGACCAAATCGACCGATTGAAAAATGTTCGATGGAAATAAAATTTCACGAAGTTATCACTTTTTTCAATATGTGAGTTTTCCTTTTTTTCTTTCGTGAAAATTTTGTCTATAATCGAATAATATTAAGGGTATCGAGGCATCGTATTTTTGAAAAAATAAATTAAACAAATCATATAAAAGTGCTAAAACTTAAAAAAAATTGTATTTTTATTTTACTTCAACGAATTTTTAAATTCAAATTAACTTCAATTGATGGAAATTCTAAATACAATAGCACAGAGCGGCAAGATTTATATACTCGTTGAATGATTGATATCATTATCTCCTTTCTTTGTTCACATACATTCAAAATTCTCGTTAAAATTGCGACCACCGAGTTGCTCCCGAGTTGCTCCCATTTATGTAAATTTTAGGAATGGAAACTTGCGACTCTTTGAAGTTCACGAAGCTTTGCACTAGCACCGAGGAGAATTGAATGGATCCGTGGAATATCGTGCGAATGCCCACAGGAAACGTTGTGGAAAGTGCCAAAAGCTTTGTACGTCTAGGAGAGAGTTAAGTTTTATAGAGAGAGAACCGCCAAAGGTTTTCTTTCGAAATTTTCAACACGAGGGTGAAGGAAACTCGTCTGTTTCGCTCGAACGAGCGCCGATTTTCAAAGAACCCTTTGACGACGAAAACGTTCGGTAAGACGTTTTCCTCGTAACGGTTTCGATTTTTTGAGAACAAATCGAAATAGGGTGGGCGAATAAGTTCATCGAAAACAAGAGCCTTGAAAGAGGCGTTCAAATATTTTGACTTTTATCCTTACGTTTCTTCACGCCGAAGGGCACTCGAAAATATTCGCGGGACCGAACACACTCTCTCTTCCGCGTTTATGGCTCGAAACGTATACAGCAAATGGAAAAACCGATGTAGGGGTAGCAAAAAAAAACGATATATACGTATAAAAGTGACGGAAATTCGTGAAAAAAACGAGATACGAGTCACGTGCTTGGAACATCGCGGTAACGCCCCATGTTTATTTACGACTTTCTACGGTCGTTAACGAAAACCACTGGGCATTGTATAAAGGATGGAAAGAAAATAACCAATGGTAATATACGGTACAACAAAAAAGAAAGAATTTTCCAAAAAAAAAAATGGCCCAAGGCTCTTTTTTTCGCCATTTTTCCATTTTTTCTTTCTCAATTCTTACAACTATTTACCATAGCTCGGATCGATTTCTAGGTTGACGAAAAAGACTTCTGTCTTGTATGGATTTTTGAGATTTTCACCCAATCGGGTGAAACCAGGAACGGAAACGAACGCCTGCATTGTCGTCTTTATCTAAAAGTCTAAAATCTCAGGAAGAATAAGCTCTTCTCGTCTCGTCTATCCTTTCAGTGATTTACCTATAACAATATCGAGACAATACGAATTCTACACAGAAAACATTCTAAAAGCACAGAAATTATTCATAGTAGTATCGTATATTTTATACAAAAAATAAAACAAATTTATAAATAACAAAAAAAAACAATTTCCCTTCATCCATGCAAATTTATGCTGCAAATTTTTGCAGCATAGAGTTTCTTTTTACGACATCTATTGAAACGAGTGTTCGTTACTCCTACCACAATTCATCCTGTTCGTGACACCCTCACCCTTCGCTCTCAATGCTAATCTCCCTAATTAGACTAATTTAACGGAAGCACGTCGCTCTCGCACCTTAACCCGACGTAACAAAAATAACAATAATAATATCCCCATTAATTATGAAAGAAGAAAAAAACTTGTGATCCTTTGAGGCGATAATTCACAGACATTTTGCATAATAATTTTTAATGTTTATTTTATTTTAATTTTTTTTAAATATTCTTTCCCTTTCAACCAAGTCGTGTCTCCCTTTTTCCCTATTTACCGCAGGGTTATAGTTGGCGAGGCTGGGTACTTTACGGAGAGGGCAACCCGTCGAGTCAAGCACCAAGTGTGCAACCGAGCACTTGCGAAACGAGAGTTTCGTTGGAGTAAAGTAACTCGAGCATACTCGACTCTCTCTCTCTTCCTCTCTCTCTCTCTCTCTCTCTCTCTCTCTCTCTCTCTCTCTCTCTCTCTCTCTCTCTCTCTCTCTCTCTCTCTCTCTCCCCCCCCCCCCCCCCTCTCTCTCTCTCTCTCTCCCTCTCTCTCTTTCTCTCTCTCTCTCTCTCGCTCACTCCTCGTGTGCCTCTCATTTCTTTTGGGTATATATGTATAAGATATATAAATATGCGCATGTAAGTTTCACACACATGTGGACCCTGAGAGTTACATAGAACGTGTAGCAGTTTTCCACTTTGATGGACGAGTTTACTCCAGGGAGGAAAGAGAAGCCATGCCACCTCTCTTTTACCGCTCCTCTAATGTCACCGCAAAATGTCCCAATCATACGCGAAAGCTCTTCCCGGCCGACTGTCTCCGGGGGTTCGTCGAATGTCACGGTAAAGTTCTATCATGATGCCTCGCGCATGTCATCGCGTCCTACCAACAGTTCAATTTTCAATCGAGAGTTCCCAATCAGTTTCCAAAACCTCGATGGCTTCCGGAAGCTCTAACGAGAATTCACCGTGACGCACCTTCAGCGTCGACGAGATCACGACCTGATTTCGACCGAGCTAGGTAGTAAGCAAATGTGACAATTTATTTTCGTTTTTTTATTTGTTTGAGAAATTTGTCTTCAACGAGTATTTATTCGCTCGTGGATATTCACAGAAAACAAATGTATATCAATAAAATTAAAGCTTTTTCTTCAATAATTGTTTATAAAAATAATAATTATGTTTTTTTTAAACTATCGCGATTATAAAATTGCGTTAATAAATGTTTATTAAAACATCAAATTAGAACGTTTGTGATAAAATTAAATTAAACTACTTAACGTCCGCCAAATTTTTCGGAGAAGAACAGATACAAGAATTTCTCAAAAAATAAATTTTAGCTAGCCATTCCACACATTTTTTGAAGATACTCATTAAACTATCGAAACAAAAATTCTCAGAAATGTTCAAAAATTCTGAAATTCCGTAGAGAAATTTGTAGCGCGATAAGGAAACAAGCGAGACGAAGAACGTATCGACGTGCCGAAATTCACGAAATGGCCCATAGATTCATCAGTTGTGTAAATATCGTTAGACACAAAGTGTACACACGATTCTGGTATCTTCGAGTTGAAATCCCGGTAAAAAAACGCGTCGTTTTCACGCCCGAGCGAGTAAATCGTCAACGCGATCATTTTTATTGCAACCGCTCGTTTGAATTAAAATTCAAATAAACATAAAAATTCTTACATAAACCCCGATGATAATCGCGCGTGCCTAAATCAAATTTCACCTCTGGATTATCTTCATCTCCCTCGCAAATTCCCGCTCTCTACCACGTCCTACGATCTTCTTTTTTTCGATTAATTTTGTTTGTCCCTCGCTCGTTCCTCCGAGTGCTTTTGGTTGAAGGGGCCAATGATCTACGTGACGAACGAGAGGGGAAAAAAGACGATAGGAAAAAACGAAAAACAACGATATAAAAAAAAAGCGAGAGAGGGGAACGAGTTTGTCGGTTCGAAGGATCCCGTGATGGCCCACCAAAGGGAGAGAAGACGTAACGTGTGTGTTCGAACGTTTCCAGTCTCTCGGGCGACCATCAGACTGCCTTGTGTGTGCTCTTTCCCCCGCGTAACACGGGCAACGTCTATCTCCTTTTTCTCTTTGAGCGCAAAAAAAAGAGGTCGGAAAACGTCCGTGACGACCGTGCGACCTCCCTGCCGGTTGACCCAAATGCAACGGGCCGAGATATACGAGATAAGCGATTACAGTTATTGGCCGTTTGAAAAATGGCTAGTTATCAATTATTGGCATATTTCCGGCCCATTTCTTTTCGCGCGACTTCCGTGGGCAAATGTCGTTCGCTGCCCGGTTACCGGCACAGGGTTTACTTTTAACGTACATATACCGGGGTCAGACTGAGTAAGGAGCTTGCGTCAAGGAGTGGAAAGGGTGTTTGGCATTCGGTACCCAAGAATCGCGACATTATTAAGAAGAAAAGAGGTCAGACAAAAGTCTCCGTCTACGTTCTACTTTCTTCAAGAACGCAGGAACCAACACCTTATATCCAAAGCTCCGGATTAAAATCGAGTTCTTATTGAAAACCTATCGAGATTTTTTGTTTCAAAACGCAATTATCGAATCTTTGAGAAGATTACTTTTTACTTTTATTATTATTATTACTATTAATTATTGGATTAAACAAAATCTGACGAAACATTTAAAAAATCTTTTTCACACGTTTGTACAACTTGCAACAAATCGTTTGATAACATTTGTGACATTGATTACCTTCGACTGGTGGAAAATTCTATTTCTATGCTGCAAATTTTTTCCCAATGCATAATTGAAATGAGAATTACCAGAGTGGCAGAGCTAAATGTTTCGTAGATTATTCATCGACGATGTCAATAAGACACGATGATCCAACGATATAGTGCATACAATGCGATAACGCATATTCTCCCTTCGTTAAACCTGGAAAATCGATTTGTACATACGTATATATCTATACGTGTAAGATCAATCGATCACGAGTTGTTCCTTAAAGCAAAAACCAGCCGGTCTTCTATGACATTTCGAACCCAATTAATAATTCAACGAATCCCGATAACGCTTTCTTTCTTCACAATTGTTCGTGGTATACCTGTCAGGTGTTGCGAATTAACGTCCGTGCGACAGCGAGGATAAAAATATCCGTTATGAAAGAAAAAGAAAATGAATTTAAAAAAAAAAAGGAAAAATCACAATAGTCTCTCACCTGCCGGCCATGACCTAATGGCCCTGCGAAACTGGGGCTTGGCGATGCTCCTCTTCCCGGAATTTAAATAGTAAAGAAAAGCTACGATCGATGAAAAGCTCCTCGACACACCATTGGCCAAGAGAACCCACTTGATGGCGCAATTTAAAGATACACCCGGGTTTACAACGGAATATAGATCGAATCAATGATTAACAGTCCCTGGACGAATACGTAATCGATATCTCGTAACGACTAGTGCTTTTTAAAAAAAGATACAATCTTCCCTCGATTCTCGCTGTATATGCGAGTGACCCAATTTTCGCACAAGGGACGTTGGAAAATGTATGTGGCTTGTATCGTTACAATATTAAATTATTCATCCCGTGTCGAGCTTATCTTGATTCGTTCGTGTTATTTACATTTCTCAGTATTTTTATTTATACAAAAATTCGATACTTTTCTACATTTTTAATACGCTGTCATTATTACTAGATATACGTGTCTATATATAAATTTACCATGCGGAATTCCCCGGGATTTTCTCCGCATCGGGTGGACTCAGTTTCCTCTCGAAACCCCGGAGACTCGCGGTAGGAATTGCGAGATGAAAACTTCGCGAAGCTTGAGCGAATCTCTAACGAAGATTTAAACTGTGCAGGGTCTTTGTGCTTGTTACTTTCTTACAAATCTGCAAATTTTTATGGCAATCCAAGATTCACTTTGGCTCCTAGACAGTCTCTTAGCACAGTAAGATTTCCGTCGGTGATAATCACGCTCGGTTTGTTCGGCGACTTAAGCCTCGACGATATTAGAACCGCCTGATGGAGTAGCCGTGCAAACTTATTCGACGCTATGCAATCGTCTGCACCAGCCTTCCTCATATGTCACTGTTAAGAAGGCACACAGAGGCTAACATTGTCCACCAGCAGAGAGGAAATGTACACATCAACAGCAGAGAAGATAGTATTTTTAATCATTAGCTAAGAAAACAATAGCGACTACAAATTTGCTAAAAATAACAAAGTACGTTACGAAACAGTAATTTCTTTTTATCATTATCAAATATTAAATTCGCACATTTTTTCAGCCGATGAATTGTGACAAACGGACACTAGGAATGTGATGTTTGTGTTGTACGAAGACTTTCACCTCGACGAGTCAATGGCATAAAGTCGTCACTTCCAGGGTTGGATCAAGGAAGCCAAATTTCTTCGTGTTCGACGAGAGTTTGTTAGGAGGTTGAGGAATCGAAAAGTGGACACATTTCCAGGACATGGCTAAAAGCCAGGAATAAGGATATTATTAGCGTGTTATACGGGGACATTTGAGGTCCTGGAAAACAAACGTTCTATGAAGTTACTTTGAACAGAGAGAAATTTTGTTCCATCGGAGATGCACGAATTTGTGAAATTCTACCGGGGCACTTTGGTAATGGTCGGTGAGTGATCAAATATAATGGCCCAATGTCCCCGCAACTATTTTCCACGAGTAGATCCGTTCGCGTCTCGTCGTATCTGTCCCGGACGATTTTCTGTCGTGCGCAACGAATGATGAGTAACAAAAATAACGCGATCACCGCCCGGTCCCGGGTAACCGCGTTCACTTCCTGGCGAAACGCCAAAGCCAGGGCCTACGAAGCCAACGAGTCTTCGTCTGGAATTTATCCTGTAACATCACGTATTCGTGAGCTTGGCTGGGACTTTTGACAGCGGGCCAGGGGGAAGAGCGAGGAGAATGGAGAATTAAAAAAAAAGAATATACAAAGAAAATAGAAAGAACGAGGCTCAATATGCACCCACGCACGCTCCGAGAGATAAGCAACAGCGGTAAGAAAAACCTTTAAAACCAACGTGAAGTAAAAAATATATTCACTCGCGAGGGTGAATTTTGATACGATTTATTCACATTCGGTTGCAGTCCAACCGAATTTAATTCATTTCAAAATGGATAATAATTTAATATTATTTCAACTACAGATTAATTCAACAAACGTATTTTTTCAGATACGTTCCTGGCTCGAATTTATCCCAGCAGATAGCGAACACTTCCTGCCTCTTCGGTTCGCCAACGCAGCTTGATTTTTCCTGGAAAATATTCGATAGGGAAACACGACGTGATGGTCGTCTATATACAAAAAGGAATACAAGGAGATACACCAGTAACAAATTCTCTGAGAAATATTGAGGAAGATGTGAGCGATGGGACTCGACAAAGCATCTTAATAAAAGGAAGAAAATAGAAATAACAGCTTGCACATCTGTGTCGTCGTAGGCGCGACCTAGGGAATTTAATATTTCAAGTCGTATATTATTCTCTCTACCCATTCGCGTATACGCGTATACATCTCTTTTATCCGAGTATAAGGGACTACGAAGACTTTTAGTTCACATAAGACAACCGTATACGTGCGATAGGTGTTTCACGCGATAAAGGAAAGCTTCCGGGGCGAGGAGAACCTTGGCTTTAAACTCGTGCTTCCGAGTGAAATTGTGCCTCGAGTTTCTTCACAGTAACGTCGCAGATGCGCCTCGAGGAAATACTTTTCACGTTCGTAGCACGCGTCCCATGCACCGACTCTTGGAAAAGTTCACATTGGATGCAAATAATAAAGCTCATACCACTCGCGCTACATTTTAACGAACACTCGTGCTATTAGAGTCTCGCCACGATGTACCAACTTCTCGCGTGTTAATTACAATCGGGAATGAAAAAAGTAAGATTGCATATTTCGCAAAGAGCTCAAATCTTGAATCGTGCACTCGAGCCAAAGATCGCAATTTCCCTCGAATGTTCTAAATAATCAAACTACAAAAATTCACTACGCGTTAATCATAAATACATATTGCTGTTTTTTTACAATTCCTATTTTATCACAAGTCGATGTTACGACGGATTAGCTCCATTCTGCTGGAAAATTCTAACAGAGTAATCGGATTATACAAATACACAAATTGGCGCGGGAATTCGCGATCATTGAAACGATAATGGACGTTATTACGATAATGATAGATCCACGAGGTAATGGACAACGACACGCGAGGGTGACTGCATGCGTTTTCAATTACTATAATTCTTCGATGTTCCTTCATACTCACCACCGCAAAAAGCACATTATTCAAGGCTTTGTCGTTATCGGCATATCGACAGGCCTTATCGATCTTAATATCGCGCTCATTCCTGCTAACACTTTCAATCCCCCGTTGGGAATAAAGAGGGAGAATTATTAAGATTGAAATTTTATTATAATGATCCAGGGTCGCCTCCCTCGGGAAAGGGGGAGAGAATTTGTTGAGGAACTCGAACTTTCCCAGCTGTTATCACTGTTAACTCACTTACAATCTTGGTAGTTACAGCGAGACGAAAGCTTATCGTCACGTTCAAACGGTGATAGTACACACGAAGATGGCAAATATCCAGGGTTCCCTTCGATTGAACGCATCGATCGATCGAGCAGAGGAAGGAGGGAGGCGCATCTACATCGTGTGTTGTTCGTTGTTGAGTACTTGGCTCGTTTGAGCTTCCGCAGTCGTGCGATATACCCGGCTTTCCTCTCCATCGACCGGGTTCGTACAGGACCACACTGAGTACACAAGCCGGGGTTTTCATGCAGACACGCACGCACCCGCGCACTTGCTGCCTTTTAAAAACACTGTAAAAAACCGTTTCGCTGCACGAACCGAGGGATCGACTGGCTGAAAAAGTTTTTGTAACGAGAAATTGCGTCGAACTTATTTTGTTTGCGTTTCTTCTCAGGAAAAGCGTGTTTTTGTTTTTCAACGAGTAACGTAAAACAAAGTCTTGAAAAAGTGCGATCAACAAGACAGGAGAACGTGATGGTGAACATTTTTTTACGGAGCTAGGATAGCTCGACAAAACGTCAAATTTAAGATGAGAATAAAAATAAAGAAAATAAATAAATGTAAAAATTATAAAGAGCTTGTTCCTAAAATCGTCCTACGTCGACGTCATAAAGATCATTTTATACGTATAAGCTTAATAGCATTTTCATATTTAAAGTGTTTTTTGTCACGATGAAATTAGACAATGATAAAATTATGATGTTGTAAAAAAACGTTTTAATTCAATAAAAAATTTATGAACTTTGGAGCAACTGTTTGACTGTAATCGATTGCATATAAATTATGAAGGTCGTGACGTTAAAAATACACGCGAAGCTTTTATCCTTGTGCAACGTATCCTTCACGTGCAAACGAGAATTTTAAGAGAGGTTGTAAGAAGGGACGTATAAAACGTGCGTGAGGAACGAGGATTGAAAAGACGTGCCCATTCGACCACCGTTCGTCCGTTACCCTTTTCCTTCATGCCGGCTTGAAAGCTTCGGACGAGGTCGTTGATTATCAGTATGGAGAGACTGACGACGATAGCGAATGAAGTTCTGATAACCCGACTATACCACAGAGTGTTTCGACGCTGATTGTGAGAGACGTAGCTGAGGTTATGATCGAGAACACTCGTATCCAATAGGTCGAGTAGTAGTACAGCCCATAGGATAACTATCAATCAAACGTCTCCTAGGAAAATCCTCCGCCCTATCCTCGATTATCCATTCTCGGTTGTCCTATCTCAATCCACTTCCCATCGACTGACGTTACACAGGAAAAATTGTTGTTCTCGAGGTAACGTTACAAGTGGTTTGCTTGTAGAGAATATCATAGTGATTGTTTTATTGTATTTTTGAATCACCAATAAAGTTTGTAAACAGAAGAATTACTTTCATTTTTTAAATCGTTGAAAAATAAGTTTTTGAATGATAAAGTATTTTGAGCAGAAACATATTTGAATTGTTACGTGGTAAATAAATAGATAGGTATCTCTTTAACGTCGAGGAAAAAATCGAAGAAAGTATAAAACGAAGGAAGAAAGAAAACGTATAAGCTCGTGTTATCGACCATTTTTACTACACGCTTCGTACGAACTATTCTCATAGGGGTACGTGAATCGGAAATAGGCCAATGTAATTTCATGAAACCGAGTTATGGTGACATGAAAATATATAAGAAAGAAAGAAAGCGAACGAAATACTCGCATGGGGCTTGCAACATGCATGAGGTTGTCGCTGTTTTGTTCGCCAAGCTAGTCCTCGCTGGATAAGCCACTCTGTCGAGGGAATCGAGGCTCATGAGATAGCAAATTGAAAATCTGCTGAAAATCGAATAAACAGGTGCGACAAAACAGCTACTAGTATAGAGATGATGGAACGAGCGAGATAGGAGCGAAGAATTGTAAAAGGTCGAGTTGCTGGCAATATATCGGGAGCTTTGTAGTCCAAAGCTTTCATCGGGTGACAGCTATAAAGTATCGAGTTTTCCACATATTTCCGATCACCGAGAGTCGATTGGGGATAAGAACGTACGTTCATTGCCGTATAAGGACAATATTCGAATGTGTCGAAAATCTACGAAATTGCTGTAATTGGAAATTCCTCGCGTTCGAGCAAATTCCTCGAAGTATGTCCACTGCGAAAACAAACTCTCTCAAACGCGAGTGATCAAACTAGATTGAGGATATACTGTCGCCAAGACTATTAGTCACACGATCAAACCCTTATCGAGCGACAAATTGGAACTAATTGATGTTCTCTCGTTCGCTTTGGGTATGTCAATCCGAGAACCGTTATCGGATTTCTATAAATTCGAGGAAGTTTCGGGTTTCACGACTCGATACACGGTAATTCGAAGGGATAAGTGGATGTTGGAACAAAATCAACAATCCGAGTGTCGTTTGAGACCAGAAGATTGGTGAAACGAACACAATAATTATAAAAATTAAAATTAAAACATACTTTTCTTTTTAGAAAAACAATTGGATCGACGTTCTATTATCTTCGTACACTGCTACATTGAACACGTGACGTAATCAAGGTTCATTTCTGTTGCGCAGGAAACTACGTGGTGCAGGAGAACAATTTCCCACAGAGAATTGTGCACAACGAGCTCCTCTTTCGCTCCGACTCTAAGTCCGTTTCTCAGCAAGGATTTCGGAGGATACAAGGAATCCAAGAATCACAAAGATTCGAAGAGCCACAAAGACTCGAAGACCTCGAAAAGTTCAAAAGACAACGACGCGCCTGATAGCACCACAGTACCTGGTGAGTTTATAATTATTATGTTAAACATTCACTCCGCTCTAAGATTGATACGTTCCATTGATCGTCAAGCTTCGACGTATCTTTACCTCGGATTTTTCGATTAGAACCTCCTTTTCATAGACTCGATAACAAAATCGTACTGTGTTAAGGTAGTCCTATCGTTGGGTGGGGGATTAAAATTTTATTCCCGTTTTTTCTCACATTGAAAGTAGACTAAGCGTTAAAGTTCATTAAGAAAAGTTGTTGCAAATCGACTAAAGAACAACATACTCAAAATTCAAATTGATCCTACGTAAAGTTTATTTGTTATATAATAATCAAAATCATGAATTTTTGTTTCCATAAGATTTGTTATAAAAACTAATCGAAGCTTCTTTGATGTCATATAAAAATATGTGCAAAATTTCAACAGGCTTCATCGACCAAATGATCGAGATACTCGTTGCATAATGTTGCGATATTTAACACCGGCTCATATGGGAGATTGCGAAAAATGACGTTTTTCAAGAATAAATATCGTGATTTTTGAGTCGATAAAGGCCTCTGAAATTTTACACACATACATATGACATCAAATAACGTTTCTGCAAATTTTCAGTGAAATCTAACGGAAGCGCTGTAACGATAGGACTACCTTAATACATTAAGACTTTGCACATCATGCATTATTAAAAACAATCCAACATGAATTCCAATTTGATTAAGAAGCCGATAAAAAATGTGGCCAGTGCACCTTCTCCGTTTTACTATCGCACTGGAAAGTCTCTCAGAGCAACATGACTCACGTAATTTCGAGGGACGCTCAACTTTTATCGCTCCAACTAGAATTTCGCATATCACATTACCAAAGGCCGGATGAAACTGGCAGTGTAGAATGTCTCATCGCGACGTCATAATATTTATTACGCGTGTCGTTACGATACTATCACGGTATCGCGCTACTATTTCGTTCCCCACATATCCGGTAAACAAATTGTATCCTTGTTTCATTCGATACAATGCTATTTTCCCTCCGTCTTTCTCTCTGTACGTTCGTTGTAACGAAACCGATCGATTTTTACGATAGCCTGCACGACTATCATATTCCTTTTCCATTTACGCAAAAATAAAGTTCAGTAGTTTTACTGTTCCATATATACGAGTTAGATTATAAAAATGATATTGCGCCATTTTAACACCGTGTATTTCCCTCCTGACCGGACCAAAGGGCATTTTACTAGCTTTTCTGCAAAGGTGTACACCCTAAACCATATTCACAAAAGCATCGTGGGTTCCTCTGTTAAATTTGGCAAAGGTTCAATACTGTTCATGACACGATTCATAGCCCAAAGGGGCGCAAAAAGAGAAGACACTTGCACCGTTGAATGGCACTCTCACTGGTTGTAATGTGCACAACCGGACACTCAGCTGCAACCTAGGGGATGTCTGTCGGTGTCGTTCACACGAAAGTCCTAACGCCAGAAATAACTTTCTGAGTGCTCTCTTACTGCCAACTGGTAACACACTTGCATCTATGTATTCGTAACGTACGTACGCTCGCTACGTAGTGTGTCCCACAGAACTCAGTGAAATTAAACTTTATCCGATGGCTCTCGTGGGAAGAAGACATTCGGTGACATTTGGACGCCGTAGAGAAATGAAAAAGGGAAAGGAGAGTTTTGAAAAGCAATCTACATCTAATTCGTCTTTATGGTAACTACGTAATTACATATTTATCGTCGTTATTATGTTTATGTATAATGTGAGAATCGAATTATCGGATAACCATATTGGATTATTGGATGATTCAATACGATCTAATTGATAGCTGGAACCCACATACGCTCGGCATACAGGCTTTTCATTCGATCGTGATTCAACACAAAGTCGAGCCAAGATAAGCGCGCTTCGTTCCTCCAGGGCATTTGGAGAAATTCCAAGTTATATATAAACAGCTAGAACTGACATTATGATATTTCAATAAAATGTTCGTAGGATCGACGTCTCTGGACGGATTGGAAATAAATCATTCCTGGATTCGACGTATCCCTCGTTGACTAAATTTCTTCTGGAAAAAACCAGACGTATTGCACCCAGTTTGACCTTCTTCTTCGCGGTGTACTCTTATTGGGAGGAACTTAATTTTCGTTGCCATTAAGACTATCCTCGAGTACCTCGAACTCCTCGAACTCCATTTTTCCAAAATCCGCGTTAGTCTTCTTCCAGTTGGTCTCGTTGATTTGCCATCTCGTAAGAGCGCTACCGAAACGATTAACGTAGCCGGGTCTCGTGTCATCGATCTTTCCTAACTTGAAATCTGCCTTGAATCCACTGGTCTCCTTGTTCTCGTCTTTCTTCGGTTCCAATCCTATGACGATAGGTGGTTCACGCTTCGCCTCGCGCGCCGTCTCGTCTTCGTTACTTCTCTCCTCGATCTCGATTCTGTTGTCCATCGTCGTGATCTCGATGCTTGGTGTCTCTACAATCGTAGATTCCCGGAGATACGCGGGAGTCTTGTCACGACTATTTCTCATTGCTGATTCTCTTGCCTCGAGACGGGAACGACGCTCTATAACACGTCCTGTCAGCTCGAGTCTGCTGTCGCACGAGTTGCTTTTCACCAATCGAAACTTTACATAATCCTCGTTACCAAGCAAGGAACGTTCGATCCTCTTGCCTAGTTTGCAGCTCATCGGTGATATCAAAGGTCCGTTACAGGTATTAACAACTTTGCCACCGTAATAAGTCACAGATGTCCCACATTCGCGGATCTTCCTCAAGACATCCTGCGACACAAAATGGCCGGATACTCGATCGGATTCTTGCGACTCGTACTCGTCTCTGAGATCGATTTCCTCGTCTTCCGAGGATGTGCAGTGGGCACCGCTTCCAGGATCTGTGTCGGGATAATCGCTCGAGACACCAGAACTCACGCTTCCGGCGTCCCAGTTCTGTTGACGACGATGATGGCTCCTATGATTTTGATGACGGTAACGCCCTATTTTGTTGCGTGATCCGGAGTCACTCGGTGATGTGTTGCCACTTCGAGCTTCGAAGGATTGAGCCAGGATTCGTGTTTTCGTCTCGTTCTTTGGACTCTCCGGAGTGTCTTTTGCGTTTTGACTGGTCTGATTCGGAGTCTTGTCCAGACCCTCGAACAATCTCGTCAAATCTTTGGCCGTGCTGGAACACCGAGATCTAGGAAAAATAGCCAACTAGAGATTAACCGAATTCTATCACAATGTATCCACGGTAAAATCTTTATTCGCTTCGCCGTACCTGCTAGATGTCTCGAAGGTTCTCTCACCGACGTCATCCAAGGGTGGTGCTTCGATTCTCCGAAGGTCTTTCATGCTCGCGCTTTTACGACTTTCGCACTCGTTCTCATTGATCTGCTTTGTAACGCTCTTACTCCTAAGGGTGTTCTCGAACATTCTACGAACATTTCTCACTGTGTCGGGATCTGGCAATTCCTCGTCGATCAATTCTCTGTTGACTCTGTCGAGAGAGAAATATAAGTTCGGTAATAAAGAAAAGTTTTCCGCGAGGAAAATGAACTGGATTATTGGCTTTTTACGTACCTGATGGGATGATAAAAAAAGTGTTTTCTTAGTGACGATTGTTTCGGACTCTTTGAGCCACTTTCCCCATCGTTCATTTTATCGTCAATTCTGTCGCCATTTTCATTATCGATTCTCTTCTGAACACCGCCAGGCATTTTAGACAGTCTATTCGATCGTTCCTTTGTCCCAACCGAGGAAGGCTTTCTCTCGACCATTTCCGCTCGTACCGGTTCGATGATAACGACGTTATTGTCCATCAAAAGTTCCTGGAACGAGTATTCTCGCAGATATTCCATGAGACCATCGTAAGTCACGTCTCTCTTGTTCGCTGCATTGTCGAACATATTTTTTCCAAACAAGCGGGATTTGACAATTTTGTAGCGTACGTGATCGAACTCCGGTGCCTCGTCGGACTGGCATTCGATCGAATCGACGCAACTTTGCGATCTCGTTAAATTCGTCCGAGATTTTCTGCCATTGTTCGCAATCGCATCGTCGTCGCGATTCAGCTGATCTTTGGCTGGCTTGTGCGAATCTTCCAAAGGTCCGACGATGTCGTCCACGACATCGACACCATCGTCTATCGATCTTCGCCTCGTATCGCTTCCACAATCGGAACCCAAACCCAGATCGGAGCTTTCCGATCTCGCCTCAAAGCCAAGACTTCCCCTGACAGCGGTACAAGCTTTTCCCAGTATACTGGAGGTGTCCTTGACGATCCTTTCGAATCTCCCCTCGTTCTGCCTATTCCTCGTCGTTTCTTTGCCCATGGTCTTTCCCTCGAAGAAATTTCTCGCCGTCTCCACCTCGGATTTGTCCACGAGCCCAGGTACCTACAATTCCAATCAAATCTCTCAAATCTTTCGATGATTATAGACAAGAAATTGGAAACTGTCGATATTCCATTGCTTACAAAACAAGTTCCAATCAAATCTGATGAAAACCGATGGAAATTAGAAATCTTACCGTCACCACTTTTTGGCTCTGCTCGACGTCTCCAGTTTCCTTCGTAACGGCTGGGATTTTTCGTTGTCGGGATTCCGCTCGCGAAAACTCGTCACCTTGGACGTGATCGCAATCTTCCGGAATCGGTGTATCTCGGATAACAGTGTCGATCTCCACGACGCTCAGAGGTCTGCTCCTTCGTCTCGTGACGTCATTATCGACGACTTTGAGGACTTGCGGTCTTCGCGACATTTCTTCCGGTTCGTCAGTGTCTGAGATCCAAATGGATTTGTAATCTTCCGCCTCTTCAACCCCCGCTCGGTTTCTAGTTGCAATTTCCTTCAGCGTCGTCACTATGCTCGCCTCGTGCGTCTCCTCGTTATTTATTCGTTCTTCGAGTAGATCCTTGACACTCGACGTTCCGCTCGCGGTTTCCGAAGTCGAAGGACTCTCGAGCTTCGAAGGAGCTTCCCTGATGACTTTTTCCAACGGCCAATCTAGCTTGCTCGAGGTAGAAGTTTCACTCGCTATCGCGACCTCGCTATTCAGCGATTTTCCTAGTGAGAACGAGGCGAAACTTTGCCGCGATTCGTGCTCGTTCCTACGCTCGTGAAACTCGACGATCTCGGGATACAATTTTTTCGGCTGACTCTTGCATTTCTCCTCGTCGGTGTAATTTTTTCCAAAACTTGTCGTTTCGTCGTCTCGTAGAATTTCCGTTATTTCAATTTTATTATCGTCACGAAGACACTCGCTCAGTTCGGAATCCTCGCTAACTTCGGTGCCCTCGTGCTCGTTGTCGTCCTCGTCGTCCTCGTCGTCGTCATCGGGATCGCTCGAGGTAACACCCTCCGTTATCGCTCTTTTAATTATTTCACGACCTCTACCGATCGACGAACCGTTATTGCTACTACCAAAATTACCAAAGTTGCTGCCTCGATTGTTCCCAAAGTTGATGTTCGAGCTGCTACTACGTGCGTCCGATTCGTCAAACTCGAGGCGTACTTTAGATAATGGCAACAGGTTTAACACGTCGAAATATTCCAATTCGTCCTCGTCCTCGTTTAGGATACTGTCGAGGCTACGATGTTCCTTCCGCTTTCGCTTTACCTGATGATTTTCGTGAAAATAAAAAAATTTAAATGAAACAATCCATCATTCATCGTTCTTATCCATGTGAAATCATAAATTTCACCCTGACTCTTTTCACGAAAGTGACATCATTTTTTTATGAGAATGATAAATCTTCAAGAGCTTCCCCTAGTCATTATTTTACCTCTATTTTGTTTTTGTCTCTAACCAGGTTGCTCGCTACAAAAAAGATTCAGAGCTCCTACATAGGGAACGAAAATATATATTTTTTTATTATCAAAGGGCGAAAGTGTACAAGGACGTGGAATACTACCTGTGTATATTAATCGTCAACGGTGAATCTCACAAATATAAATGTATGTATGTGTCTGTGTGCGTGTGTGTAGGGAATCGCTGCGGAGCATAATAATTGGTCGACCGGGTGAAATATTCCACCCGAATAGAAAAAGAGGAGAGGCAAGTTGCCATGGAGTCGTGAGTATATTTTCGTCGGTGGAGGAAAACGAGAAAAGTTGGCAAACGCCGGAGTCGGAAAGCAGGAAACGAAATGGAAAGGGAGTAAGCCGCGACCGAAAAAGTCGAGGTTATCGCTCGCATCATGCGCATTTGGCCAAGACTTTTCCCCTCGGCTGCGATGAAATTTTGTTTACCCAGTTTCCTTTTTATTTGCTACGTAACGAAAAGTGTTCGTAGAAACGCGTTTTGGATTGGTCCACGTAGCTTGAGTAAATTGAAAGAAAGAAAAGCCTACTTCTCTATCGCTCTCGGTCTCATCAACTCGGCGAGAAAGCAATTAGGCTAATGTACACAAGACCGAAAGTCCGCTGGCGATACAGGCTCGAGTGAGAAGGGTCGTGGCAACTTGCGTTAATTTAAATTCATCGACCGGAAAGACAGCCTTTTGCTTCCGGCGAAATTGTCTGCAATGATAACTCAAAAATTCAACCTTACGTATTTAATTCCCCGAGCGATTTTTTAATTTTTATTTTAATGACATTTGTTTATTTAACTTTGACGAGTTTCTCAACCTTTAAACCAACGGTAGTAACCCTTAACCTGTATCTGTCAAACTTATGTCGATCGGAAATTTATCACTGAGGACGAATAAATGGGTCACTTTTTGGTGGAACGCGAATTAGTAGAGGAAAAAGTGAAAAATGTGAATATTTCTGTACATTGCAATATATCAAGATTATAATGGTGATATTCGTGTTGTGCGGGAAAATTCCGATTCCTTAACCTATAATTGAAGCCTTTTTTAGACGAAAACAAATTTTGGCACTCAAATTGGTAGAGGAAAAAGTGAAAAATGTGAATATTTCTGTACATTGCAATATATCGAGATTATAATGGTGATATTCGTATTGTGCGTGAAATTTCCGATTCCGTAACCTATAATTGAAGCCTTTTTTGGACGAAAACAAATTTTGGCAGTCGAATTGGTAGAGAAAAAATTGAAAAATGTGAATATTTCTATACATTGCAATATATCGAGATTATAATGGTGATATTCGTATTGTGCGGGAAATTTCCGATTCCTTAACCTATAATTAAAGCCTTTTTGAAAAAAACACAAATTTTGACACTCGAATTGGTAAAGAAAAAGTGAAAAAAGTGAATATTTCTGTACATTGCAATATATTGAGATTATAATGATGATATTCGTGTTGCGCGGGAAATTTCCGATTTCTTAACCTATAATTGAAGCCTTTTTTGGACGAAAACAAATTTTGGAACTTGAATTGGTAGAGAAAAAAGTGAAAAATGTGAATATTTCTGTACATTGCAATATATCGAGATTATAATGGGGATATTCGTATTGTGCGTGAAATTTTCGATTCCTTAACCTATAATTGAAGCCTTTTTTGGACGAGAAAAAATTTTGGCACTCGATTGATAGGTGGATAAAGTGAAAAATGCAGATATTTCTGTAAATTGTAAATAATTCATCTTGATAAAAGAAAGATCGAATAATTTAGCAAATTACCTGAGTGTAAATACAGTCAACGCTGCGATTGTCGATCGGCCAATCGTCCTCGACGATTTCAACGAGTCCACTGACGGTATCGAGATCCTGATGACTTCTGTATCGTCTCGGTGTCCTCGGCCAATCGAGAATGTTCAATCGATCAGGATCCGCCCGACTGGTACGTCCGTAGAACGGAGGATCCGGAAGTGAAGAGAGTGCCGGTGGCACGGAATAAAGTTCACACGTCGAGTGCGAATGATAAGATCTCGACTCGTTGAAACGTTCGTAAGATTCCGAGAGATGCTGCTGACTCTTGGACAATCTGTAAACGGTGGTTGGAGGTTTACCGTAAAGAAAAAAAGATCGTTTCTCACGATCGAGAGCCAAGTGGGATTTCCCACTTGGGTTTTACTCTCCTCCTGTCTTCCTGTCGGTGTAAGAAAAATTATCCCACTCGGTCGAGTGGAATCACTCACCTATCCTTGAGGGAATTGCGATCGATGAGCTTCGCTCGTGGTATCAATTGTGGCCTCCTAGGCGATTCCAGATCAGGCTCGCCAATATTAAATTGGCCAGGGCTATGGCCTCGCTCGTTCCTCGACGAATCCTCCGATATCACGGCTAAGCTCCGAGTTCGCTTCAACAACTTGCGACGATCCTGAGTTCCGCTATTCTGTCCCTCTTGCGACTCGTATCGACCGGCAGCCTCCCTACGGTCATTTTTCAACGTGAACAACGTTGAGAATTAGAATTAACGGTTGGCGATAAGTCTTCGGGTATCGTGAAACGAGATTTTCTGGGTGTGCTCTCTCGTAGGAGACACTTCCCTTTAAAAAAAAAAACATCATCTAGGAACCACGTTCTCCTCCTAAATTCCTTCAACTTCCCGAATACCATCGTCCCATTTCTCATTCCAGCGATCGATCAAATTTGATTAAAAAGCACTAAGTTTCCTCCCAAGGACGGAGCAAATATCCGTGATTTTTAAAATAGCTCTCGCTTTTATTATTCCACAAAGTTTTTTTTTCGCACTCAATCATTTAATACAAATTTCAAAAAAATTATTTGTCTGCAAATTTATGTATTCTTCCTATCTTGTTCATAAAAAAGTGGACGATCCCGTCTGCTAATTAGCATTTACCGCAACCCGTTTCGTCGTTAATTTTTTACATCGTTATATCGTCGATTATATTCAAGAACGAAAGGACAAATACGACAAATTCTACTTTATGTTGAAGAACTTAATCAAAAAGCGTTTCGAGCAAGCATTTCTGCTTGCATAACACCTTCGTCTTCGTTCATCATCATCAACGTTCTATATAGATATACCCAACAGCTAAAGAGTTATACGTACATACCGGTGTCTAATAAAGTTCTCCTAATGCGCTTTTGTAGTAGACGAGTCACGCTCGCTCGTTAACTCTCCGGAATAACGAACGGCGTAGTCGTAAAGGAAACAAAAAGAAGAAAACCAAACGGGAAAATCTTTTTAAAAAAATCACAAAAATTTCGTCACGTGTTCCCAGGATGAAAATTCAAAGTGCAATGCCGTCGTCAACGAGCTGGATGAAACTCGCACACGTGTGTTTATTACGCGATTCGTTATTGCCGACTTGTCGCTATAATTCCCAACAAATTCAATGTCGCATCCACGATCGCAACTCCGAGTTTCAGAAATGCGAACGTGAACGGTGATTCAATATCGCATGGACGTTAGTTATACTCGACTCACGAATTACGTTCGGAAACTTCGTTTTCCGACGATTCTGCATTCGCGCGTTAACTCGCGAAAATTATGCGGATGCGATAAAAATTTTTGTTTTTTTTTTCTTTTTCGTGTCGAATCGTTGACGTACGATCGATAGTTTTCCATAATATATTCAAAAATACTCGTATAAATTCGAAAAAGTCGATGTCTACCCGTATCACGAGAGATTTTCAGAAATCCGGGACGAGAACTGGGCCCAGGTGTCCTCGAGGCGCGGGATATACGTCGCACCGTGCGAGATATGGTCGTACGATTTATTCTGATAACGTACGTCCCTAGGATCACCGGGTTTATCGAGCGAACTCCGGTTACCCTGGTACTACCACTGCACGTATATCGATCATTCTAAATCATCTTCTAGGGACAAGAGCGGACTCTCCGAGGTCTCTATGGAATCGCGATGAAAACCTTGAAGCAACGGAGCGAAATGTCCGAGATAACGTAAATGTTATTACGCGAAAGGAGCAACGCAACTTAGAAATTATTCGAATAGCTTGAATTTTTATTCGACATCGCAAATTTCCTCAAATTTCCTCAGGCTTATAAAAATGTAAACAATATCATCGAGTCGTAACAGTCTCGATTAAAACTTTGGAAAAATATTGATATTGATTTCTTAAAATCGTCCTTCTCAATCGAAAATTTCACATCGCGATAGCCGATCGCTGATTCATCGTGTTTCTCTCGCTATTAACGTCTTTTTTTTCCTTTTTCTGTATTCATATTGTTCCATCTCGAGACCTTCCGAACGACGAAGTTAGTTACGTAATATGACAAGAAGCCAGACAGTTATCGTAACGAGTCGGTCGGATACGCTTTTGAAACAGAATCTAAAAATGATTGCGAGTCGTGACGATATACAGCTCCGTCTCGTTTCAATCTCATCTGCCAAAAGTATACGACTTATTGCTATATCTTTATATTCACTTGGTAAAAAAAAAAAGATAACTATATTCTAGAGTCGGTTATTACGGTCACTGAGTATTCGCGATTGTCCTTAGGAAGTGTCCAGTGGTCTTGAGTTTTATTCTTATGCAGATGTTCTTTCGTCAGAAAAAAAGGAGAATTCATTTGTGGTACCCGACGTGGTATATCGTACACGCCCGCATGTGCAGTAAGCAAGCAGAGTAAAAGAGACAATGAAGAAGAATACACGAGAGCCGTTAAAGTCAACGAGACGAGAGAAGAGAACGGAGAGACACGGATAAGAGGATGGAGGTGCAACGACAGGATTGTCCTCGTCTATACGCTTCAATCTGAACCATAGAGACAGAGAGAGAGGGAGTAAAAGCTGTGAGAAACGAGAGACGTTAATAAAAAGAGCACAAATGTCGTGTTTCCTTTTTCCTTTTTTTTCGTACGCCTGGTCACCATCTGCGGATAATGGAACTCGGTCCGGACAAGAAAGGACTGATTGTGCGACGTTCGTATAGAATTTCAAAAGACCGTGTTATCCAGAGGATTTTTATTTTTATTATTTTTTTAATGCCTTCTTTTTTTTTAATGTAAGACAGTCGTTTCTGTTTCACTTGATTTTGGACTCGTTCCATCCGAGCCATGACGGCGGATCATTTGAAAAACCTCGTGAAAGGAGAGCGAGGGTTGGCTAGATTTCCGGTAGTGGTTTTGGTCGATCATATTGCCATCTGGGAAAAATAAATGCTGACATTTCATAAAGAAATGTCATAACGCGATGGTCGTAACGACAAATCCTATACTGTGAAAACTGTGTTTTTACTTTCTTCAAATTTTATTCCCGTACTCGAGATGCGAATAAAAACCGTGTCTCCGGTTTTACGATGGATTCGTTTTTATTTTCCTCTTATGTTAAACGGATAAAATTCGTTTCATACGCTAGAAACTCGCATTCTGGAATTAATATGCAAAAAGGAAGGAATAAATAAGACATATTTGATAGCGAATGAGCGACGTTACGTTTTTATTCCAGTTTTAAAAAATCGACAAATAATAGAAAACGAGGACGAAAAAAAGTGCAAACGTTAGCGAGATCGAGGTCTCGAACGGTCCAGCGCAGCTAGCTCATTGTTGTGGAAACGATTGTAAAGTTTTATCAGTAAACGACTAGCCGTTGGCCTAATTGGAAATGTCGTATAAAGTCAAAGCCAACCGTTGTTTCATCGTGGTAACGCGTTTAACGTTTGGTCAAACGGTCGTTACGACAATGCCACGATGAAACTTAATTAACCCTTAAACTACGCCAAGGTTTAATTAGAGAACAACGAATAATCGGATCCAATAGAAAAAAAAAATGATTCCCGGTCATTATCGTCCGGATAAATGTTTTTCCTTAATTCTCGCTCATCGTGGATCTTAAAAAAAGAATACGACTGACAAACTATTTTCCTTTTTTAATTATAGAATATTTTTTTAATCGTTCGTATCGTTGCCCGAATAAAATATTAAATCTTAGAAGAAAGATGAGTGGAGAAAATATTCGCGTGGCAAAAATGAACTCTCGATTGACTCGTGGTTATTTTGACACGTCCCATAGATATTCCTCGATGTCCCGTTCGATTTCCGGTCAATGAAAGACGTCACATATATTATTGCCGATGCATACTTTAAGTTGTCTCGCACGTTCGACGAACGACCATCGTATTTGCTTCAACGTGAAGTCAGGGTACAGCTATGAGCACCGGGGACACGTATGTTCCAGTGTGGCACAACGATATTACTGGCATGAGATGTGCAACGATGACAAAGGTGAAAGGGAAGGGCTTCTCGCACGTAGTAAAAGCCTCGAGACAGGAATATCCTATCATTCTCAGGGACCGGAAGAAGTTCCGGGCTTCTGAGCAACCGAGGAACCTCGCGTACGAAGCTTTGCAATGGTCTTTTTCTATCCTTCTCGCAATATTATCTATGACGTACGTGTTAATGGACTTTTTTATTTGAATCGAGTATTTATTATATTATTATTCCTGGAAACATCCCTTCGCCCTCCCCCTCGCCGTTCACGTCGAACAATACATCCGCCCTTCGTTTTTATTATTTTGTCGCATGGTGTACCTTGACTAGGTTCATTGACATTTATTGTTTGTTTTTGATCTCCGTAAATAAAGAAAAATATAATTTTCATTTCCTTTTTTTATTACATTGCAGTGTGTAACTTGACTAGGTTCATTGACATTTATTATTAATTTTTGTTCTCCGTAAATAAAGAAAAATATAATTTTCATTTCCTTTTTTTTATTACATTGCAGTGTGTAACTTGACTAGTTTCATTAAAATTTGTTATTAATTTTTGTTCTCCGTAAATAAAGAAAAAAAATGTTTCATTTCCTTTTTATTATTTTATTGCAATGCGTAACTTGACTAGTTGCATAAAAATTTATTATTAATTTTCTATCTCTATAAATAAAGAAAAAAATAATTTTCATTTCCTTTTTTTTATTACATTGTGTGTAACTTGACTAGTTTCATTGACATTTATTATTAATTTTTGTTCTCCATAAATAAAGTAATAATATTTTTCATTTCCTTTTTATTATTTTATTGCAATGCGTAACTTGACTAGTTGCATAAAAATTTATTATTAATTTTCTATCTCTATAAATAAAGAAAAAAATAATTTTCATTTCCTTTTTTTATTACATTGCAGTGTGTAACTTGATGACTTTCATTTCACTTTATTATTAATTGTTATCCTCCATAAATAAAGAAAAACATAATTTTCATTTCGTTTTTATCATTGCATCGCAATGTGTACCTTGACTAGTTTCATTGATATTCATTATTAATTGTTGTTTTCCATAAATAAAGAAAAAAATCATTGTCATAATTGAATGGCGATTTTATTATTGAATTTAATTTCCCTTCACTCGAGCGACGTTTTAAATAAAACATTATCGAAAAACGCTCGGGGTATTTTTTGAGAAGATCATCGATGAGGCTATTGCGATGACGTTCGGAATAAAAACGTGCTGATCATTGACCTAATCGAAAAAGGCAGGTTCCCGAGACCTCTTAACGAGCAAACGAGCATGACTGATGTAAAATAATTTTTTTTTTTTTTTTTTTTTTTTTTTTAAATCTTATTCCCACTAATAACATTGTTGTTCCTCGTTTCCATGAAGAATACGAAAGAAAGAAAACGTATAAACGAACTCGGCGAAGCGCGTATTCGCGAGTTGCATAGTCATTAAAAAAAAGATGAAAGAAAGAAAGAATGAAAGAATAAAAATGAAATTATATGCGCAGAGAAATAAGGAAGGTCGGACGACCCCACAGACGCAAAAAAAAATAGAAACAGTTGGAATGCAGTATCGTCCATGATTATGCGAGAATACAAAAAATCTCTCGGTTTGTTGGGAAACTTGAGGGTTGAAAAAAAAGAACGAACTTCCACTTATTATTACTGTCGCGAATTTCTTTGGAACGAATCGCAACACCACAAGCTTTACCATCCGTTCAATCCGATTCAAACTCGATTTATCATATTTATATAAAATATACCCATTCACCCGGTTCATTTTTCTCGTACGATACGAGAAAAACGAAGACATTTTTTATCCAACAGCATCCTATAGAACTCGACGTGTTTCGTATTTCGTTTCAAATTCCAGTGGGAATATTACACATTTTATTCCGAATATCACGACAAAACGAAACATCTCGAAATATACTCGTAGCAATAAACGCGTCGACGCCATTTACGAAAATCCTCGACGGAATAAGCGAGCGTGGATGGAAATGTTAATATTTCCCCTCGTGACGATACGCTCTTGATTTTTCTCGAGAAATATACAAGCTCGAAAAAGGAAAACGGAGAGACACGAGGCGAGGAGGACTCTGTATAAAATAAAGTGAAGAAATAAAGAAGAATAAAAAAAAACCGAGTGAAAAACGAGAAAAAGCTCGTAATCGTCCTCGATACTCACCCTTGAAACGAAAAGCTTCGTGCAGAAATTTGCTTATCGCTCTCCTTATCCTCTAAAGACTTTATGCCCTTTATCAAACACTCGCACTAAACATAATATTCTAGTCATGCGACTATTTTGTAACTTTTATAACCGTCGATATTTATTATTATTATTATTGTTATTATTATTATTATTACGATTCAATTTTGTTTTCTGAATCTGGTCGCTAAGTTTGGAAAAATGTTTATCTACCGAGAAAAATTGTTTTTCCCCCAATTCGTACAAAACTGTCCGGAGAATCCTCGATAAAGTGCATACGGTCGACAGAGCTCGACCGCACTTTGCCGGGATTTGTTACTTCACTGAGTTTCTATACCCGGTGTGACCGAGGACTCTCATAGATTCCGAGGAAAGAGTTCTCGCAGGAGAGTGGGAGAGTCCGGCAAACGTCTCGGACTTGTACCTTGACGTTAATGACGTCACTCTCCTTTTTCTCCATTCGTCCGTCCCTCTCTGTCTCGCGGTACACTGGACACGCTTATGACATTCGTATAATTTTCAACTTGGCTCTAAGCCTGGTTCATCATTTATTTTCTCATTCTTTCCTTTTTTTATTCTTCTTGCTTCTTCATTCTTTTATTACCGGTACGATTATCTCGTGCCCCAGACTGAGACGCGGGTTTACATTCAAAATGTTTTCTCTCTCTCTCTCTCTCTCTCTCTCTCTCTCTCTCTCCCTCTCTCTCCCTCTCTCTCTCTGTCTCTGCGTTTGCCTCTCTATCTCTCCTGTCATGAGCTTGTCGACCGAGACATCACCTGCGAAGGCCATAGCCACGAAAATCTATACCAAGGTCCGAGGTCCGCGTGTGATATGTTCACCTTCTGACCTGGCCCCAGGTAAAATTAAACCGTAGAGCGAGAGGTAAATATGTATATTGCGTATCTACTTGATAATACGATGTATCATGATCGTATCTCTACACTGGAGACGACGCGAATTAACTTTGCGGAATCGAAATTAAATTTATTTCAATGAGATTTATTATTTCGAATTTTTTCTATTCGACCAATCGAATATATTTGTTATTATTACTTTTTTAAATCACGATTAACCCAGTGACGTACAATAAAATCCTTTTCAAGGTACTTTTTTTTTCTTATGGAGAAACCTCGAAATATTTCGTAAATGTCGCGAAAATAAAATACTACTTTTTCGTGCTGGGAATTTTGTTGTTGTTTACGTGACCACGAAAAATATTTTACGTGCAACGGAAGCTTGATGAGTTTATTATACCCTGGTACTTTACGCTACTGTGTATATTTTCGTATGTCGTGCAGTGGGTCAAGGCTGTGTGATTCCTTGAGCATAACGCGACGAATCTTATAATAATATATAATAATAGATATATATATATATATATATATATATATATATATATATATATATATATATATATATATATACAGCAAGTTGGTACACGTTTCGTGTTCGAGTCGTTGACTCTGAAATTGATCGATTCATTATTTTCGAGTACAATTTATATTTTCATTCTTTTATAAATTTGTATTTATTATTATTATTGCAATAAAACAATCAAATTTTATAAATTTGTAATTTGTAACTTATAAATTTGTAATTTATAAATATTTGTAACTTATAAATTTGTAATTTATAAATATTTGTAATTTATAAATTTGTTTTATAAACTTTTATAAATTTGTATTTATTATTATTATTGCAATAAAACAATGAAATTTTTCTATTGACAATCTGTCTAATATTTCATTTGTCCTTCTTTTAAAACAATTATAAAAATCAAAACGAATAAAAAATTGCAGGATCGTTAGGGTACAAATTTAATTCAATCAATTAAAAATTCTGTTTTTAATCGGATCCCCTGAAACACAATGTGTTCGTCAAGATTTTGATTACATCTGCTGAAATTCCCATTGAATGATGAGGTTACAATGTTTACGATGTTCCCGGGTCAGATTTTTCTCCAGCTTGCAATATTTGCGCAAGCTCAGGTTTTCAACGACCCGGTTTCTTCCTCAATTATTATTTTCACCAAAATCCCACCGCATGGTACGTCCTCGGTTTATTTTGCCTTGTAGAATGCTGACTCTCGACGTATAACCCCCACCCTCCCTTCCTCTTTCTCTCTCGCCCCCGACTTTATCGTATAATTGCTTTAGCGTTCAACAGGGATTATCCAAGCGCGCGCGCGCGTCGCGAAATACGTTCCCGGGTATTTGAATATCGTTTTAACACTCGCGGGAACATAAGTCCCGTATCTCGAACATTCGTGCGCAAGTCTCGATTCGTGAATAAACCGAGTAAACATAAATGTGTTCGAGGATCCTTCTAATCGTTCGGTCAACCCCGCGACTCGATAACACGATGCGTCACGAAGGGAAGTATAATTATAAAAGTGTATCAGCTAGAGAGGTCGAAGCTCGTAAGCTCGCGACTCGTGCTTTCGCGTGCTCGCTTGGATCATAATTGATTAGACACTCGAACGAGTATATACATGAATATTGTAATCAACGTCACGCGGATCGACGCTAATTCAAACGTCAAATGACAAATTTCGATAAGGATTTACGCTGATGGTATTTTTTTTTTTCGACCCCACCCGGACGTTGCTCGGGGAAAAAACGTGATTCCTCCTAATGGATTTTTTCCTCTCTCTCTTATTTTCTTTCTTCGTCGCTTTTTTCCTTTCACGGTCTTATGTTCCCTCGAGAAAGTTGGACTGATTGATTCGCATCGGATTAAATCGCTATTTCTTGTTTCTGTCTATCTCTCTCTTGCTCTCCCTCTGTCTCTCTCTTTCTTTCACTCGCAGGTCGTTCGGAGATCAAAGTCATGGTCTCGTGCCCGTATTAAGTATTGCCACGGTCTTATCTGCGGTTAATATATCGTCATTTGAGAATCATTCGAGAGAAGAAAGTGACTGCGGTTCCATGAACGACCTCGCGGTATCCGATTACCGGACAGCAAGTGCCCGTACTTGTTTGATTCATTATTATTATCGTGATTTAATTTTTTTGACTTATTATCTATTATTATTGTTATCAGTTCGAATTTAATTTCAAACGTATCGATTGTAATATTTATTTATTTTTTTTATTTTTGTCCTGTAATAATGGACAATTTTCACTTTTTGTCGCCCACTATAAGTTTCCCGTTATTTCGTGTCGAATTCAATTCAAAATTTTTGATATTTCTTATTATCTTTAATTGGAATTTTTTCTTATTTTTGTATCGAGAGGCTGGAGGGGAAATTAGAGTCTCGATGCGATGGCACTCGAGACAATGATAACTAAGTCACCGGACTCGCGAGCGTTGACGTACGCTTACGTGCGCAAAAGTGTGGTGAAAATTACTATATCTCGATACTAACTATAACTCTGCGCAGCTGGGAAACGTTATAATTAACGCTAAATGTCTCTTGACGACGTTCAAAACGATTGCCGTGAATTCACTGCTCGCCGTAGCGTGAACCACTACGTTACTTTGCGGTGCGATGCATTATCCAAAGTTATTTCGTTAACAATTTTGGTGGTGTTAATTAAACAATAATTATCCCCAAGAAATTATCCGCATTGTTCTTTTGCAAAATTCATAATGAAATATAAACGCTATCATTTTTATATTTTCCGTGTTAATTAAATAATAATTATTCCCAAAAAATTATTCGCATTATTCTTTTGCAAAATTTATATGCGAATATAAACATTATCATTTTTATATTTTCTGTGTTAATTAAATAATAATTATTGCCAAAAAATTATTCGCATTCTTTTGCAAAATTCATATTCAAATATAAACGTTATTGTTTTATATTTTCTGTCTTAAATAAATAATAATTATTCCCAAAAAATTATTCGCATTGTTCTTTTACAAAATTCGTAATTAAAAATAAACGTTATCATTTTTATATTTTCTGTGTTAATTAAATAATAATTATTGCCAAAAAATTATTCGCATTGGTCTTTTGCAAAATTCATAATTAAACATAAACGTTATCATTTTTATATTTTTTGTGTTAATTAAATAATAATTATTCCCAACATATTATTCGCATTGTTCTTTTGCAAAATTCATAATGAAATATAAACGCTATCATTTTTATATTTTCCGTGTTAATTAAATAATAATTATTCCCAAAAAATTATTCGCATTGTTCTTTTGCAAAATTCATATTCAAATATAAACCTTATCATTTTTATATTTTCTGGATAATTGCTCGTAATATTGTTTCACGATCGAATTGTGCGCACTTCCGTTTATACCTTTCCTCATTTTTTTTATATAAATATAAATAGCGCGTGATAAATTTCCCACGTTATTAATATTATTTGCATTCGCGAAAAAAACCTCTCACAATGCAAATCTTCTCGAGCGCACTCGCTTCTATCACGTGTTTAATTTTTTTTTTTTACAGACGCCAATGGAGAACAGCGTAAAAAGCTCAAACGTAAGTGAACTCGATGCAATTTAATGAAAGAGCTTTACTGTCTCCATGACAAAAAACAATTCAATTACCCGGTGGCGTTTGTCTCTTTCCAACTCCAGAATAATTCACCAATTCCTAAAATTATTTATACAGTGATAAAAAAATAACACGATAAAGCCTCATACATGAACTATATCCCACCTCATAAATTAACAGCACGTTGTAAAAAGAAAAGTGACGCTTCTAACAGGAAATAATTAATATTCCTAATAAATAAGTCAAACATATTTTTCTATTTTAAATAAGATTCCCACATGACATTGGCGCATGCGTACTCGTATAATAAATTGTATTTTAATTACCTTCGATCTTAATGCCCGTGTTCCTCCCAGTGGGAATAGATAAAGATCCTTCAACTTTTCTATTTTTTTATCCTTCGTTCACAACACTTTTATCATTTCGCTCGATATTTCGATCGAAAGATTATAAAAAAACAAGAGCCAAATCGTTCAGTTCACCAATCGTTAGAGTTTGTGATAGAACGCGATATATAGAAATTGACCCGACGAGTTTTTCAACGAGACTGCGTCCGTATATCGAACCCTTGAACCCCACTGAATCGTATGACTCGATTCCAACTCTTTGCGAGTAGGTATATATATTTTTTAAATTTGTATATGCACTTATAAAAATACGTATGTATAGATATACATATATATATAAATATAAATACATATGCATGCGTTCCGGAAAGTCGCACGAAAATGTCCGGTTATAACAAACGACGTCGAGCCCGTTGCAACGAATGACCCAAGTGTGAACCAAAAGGTGCACGCATGCAACTCGTACGATATTATTATGTATACGAGTGAGTGTATACCTTGAAAGTGCACAAGCTCGACAGCCAACCACCAACTGTGGCGGTTAGTCCTGTGTCACCTGCCACTGGGTGTATGGAATAACGTGTTCCCTGTGTTCACCGTAGCGTGGGGACTCGCCCGCACGGCGAGTCCCCAACGTGATTCATTCGTCGACCCAAGAACGATACCAACGCCACCATAGATCGCCACCCTCTTTTACAGAACAAATATACAAAATACTCGATTTATTAACCCGTGATAAATTCTTTTTTTCTTCAATTTTCATCTCGTTTTAACGATTTTTCAAGACTTTGCGATTTTTTACTTTGAGAATCTTTCGAATTAAATTGATATTTTTGTTGTTATTTTTCTATGATTCGTGACGAATCTTTTGATAAATCGCCTGTGTGAACTGTTCTTGTGTTATATTATCGTCCTACTGTTATTTTTCTTTCTCGAGCTCGCATAACGTTCCTTCAAAGTGGTCTCGTAAAAGCGAACAAGTATCGCAATTACATAGCACTAAATTATAATGAAACAGTCTTTTACAAAACAAATATACAAAATACTCGATTTATTAACCCGTGATAAATTCTTTTTTTCTTCAATTTTCATCTCGTTTTAAGGATTTTTCAAGACTTTGCGATTTTTTACTTTGAGAATCTTTCGAACTAAATTGATATTTTTGTTGTTATTTTTCTATGATTCGTGACGAATCTCTCGATAAATCGCCTGTGTGAACTGTTCGTGTGTTATATTATCGTCCTACTGTTATTTTTCTTTCTCGAGCTCGTATAACGTTCCTTCAAAGTGGTCTCGTAAAAGCGAACAAGTATCGCAATTACACACCGCTAAATTATAATGAAACAGTCTTGTACCCGGCACGCAATATTATTCTTGAGTTCTTTCTTTTTTCTTTTCTTTTAATTCATTAAGTCATTTCACGCAGTAAGTACTGCAAGTACGCACACACGCGGGCCTATAAACGGGGATGAAAGAGATCAAGAGGAAGTTACGTAGACCGGCAGCCGCTATGTGAGATTCACTTTCGACGCGTCTAATTCAATGTTTATAAAGTGTAATATTACGGGCTATTAAAGTAGATGAAAAGTCATAATTATACGTAGACGCCGCAAAATTCTTTAAAGAATACGTGGTGAAAACGCATAGCTAAGGTACCGGAGTCGGGAATTTTCGATGCAAAATTATAACTCGCGCGTTACAACGCTTCGCATCGCCTCGCATTTGGCAACGCCAACTTGAAATTTCATTTCAAAAGCGCGTCTCGTAAAAAAGGAAAAATATAGAATTTTATTGTCTATATTCTTGCTTTACGTTAACATCACGTGATATATATTCTTCCTGCTTTCGCTTGTGTCTGTCTCTCCCTCTTTGTTTCTCTCTCTTGTGCACACAAAAGGTTTTTCCTTCGCTTGGCGCTTCGTATCGAAGCATTTCCGGTACATCACGAGCGTCGGTTATATTAGATCATTATCGTTGAGGGTAATTTTAATAATAATCGATTGGCCGAGACGAGTTCTCGTTATTTCACCTAACGACTGCGTGCAATTTTTTCTTCGTTAACGTTTTAACATCAAACTTTCAATATTTGCAGCCATTTTAACATTTTTGCATGGAAAACCAGGGATAAAACTAATACGTCTTAAATAATTTTCTGGTTCGATCGGAGCTCGATAAATTTGTCTATTATTAATTATTATCAATTAATTATTTACTTAAATAATTTTCTAGCTAGATCGGAACGCGATAAATTTGTCTATTAGTTAATTATTATTCATTTGTCTATTATTAATAAATAACAATAATAATAAATAACAATTTCGTTTATTATTAATTAATTATTTACATTTATATTCCGCAAAATCTCAATTTGAAAATAAAAAAATTATTCTAAAGTCACAATTCATCGAAAATTCTGCTCTGTGACATTTCACCGTGCCGATTCAACGTGTAAATTTCTAATACGAAATATTTGTCTATATAATTCACGACTGTCTGAAAATCCTAGAACGAACGAACCAAAGTACTTATGTCTCACCCGTGGCGCGAACCATCGTTTCCATCGACGTCCACAAATTCCATCGTCACTTGGCAATAAACTATTTTCACAGAAAACATTTTACCCGTCCGTTCGCGAAAGTTGTCTCCTGTCTCGTCTCGAGACAACGTACGAGAACTACTCTTCCCTCGTACAAGCCGAGATTGCGTTTTATCGTTTACTTAATTCTTCCTTTTATCGAATCTCTTGTCCAACCGCAACAACGTCTGTTTCACCACTGTCCAATGCAAAATTTTCGGACCGACTACACGTAGTGAAAACGACATAATCATGAAATACTCTTCGCGCACGCACTACATGGTTCGTGAACATTGAAACGGGGGAGCATTGTTTCCCGCACAGAGCTCTAAAATAAAATATCCGGACGCTCGGTATTCCGGACGGCACTTTTCTTTATCCTCGTACCATCGTGCGCATCCGTTATTACTCCCCTAATTACAATTTTACCTCGACATTTACTTTGTTCAACCTCTCGGCTGATTTATCATTGATTTAAAAAACCAAATTTCAAAATCAAAGTAAACAAAATAAAAATTTCTCGTCTACGATATTTATTTTTCATACGCTATTCGCTTACGTATAAATCCAACAACGAGACTTCCACGTTTATATTCGTGTTTCTAGGTAGGTACACGTGCGTGTTGGTCGGTGAGAGGAGCGAAGGTTGAAGTTAGCCGGTGTTGTTGGTGTAACACATTGTATTTTATAATTATAGATACGGTTTATACGATCGTTTCGTTACAACGATACGCGCGTAACTCTGTGTATGTACGTGTACGTAGATGTGAATTTTGCACAGGGCGTACGCTATGTTCCAGTACAACGTAAACGAACAACACGTGACGCATTTATATCTATATAGACAAGTTTCATCCGGTATTCCAGAGTTTGCGCTCGTATCCTCATCCCTTAAGTATTATATCCATTAATACTCGACTACTATCTATATGTACGATACATAAATTTACGTTTATTTCCATCGGGGATACGCCGTAGCTTGTTCCGAAATTTATACGCACCACTACCTTATAAGTAGACCCTTAACTCCCTACAATGTTTTTTATTTTCGTTGTACCGGAACTGAAATCGACTGTCTCGGGAAAAACGCAATGAATTATTACCTAGGAGCGTGTCATGATTCAGCGTATACGGCAACGGTAAGAGTGGAGTTGGGAAACAATGAATAGTGCTCGTAAAATGAGAAGTTTACCTTAAGAAATTGTCGAAGGGATTGTCTTTAAGCTTGCAACGATTTGGGAAAAAAATTAAATATTTTCTTAAATATTCGAATCGATTTTGAAAATTTTAATCAGCGTTTGAGAATGTAAATTAGCATTTCGAATGTTTGTTTGGACGGTTTTCAAATACTAAAAAAGTGGTTTTGAAAGATTGAAGTTTATTTCGAAAAGCTACGAGACAGTTCTAAAAACAAAATTGTAAAGTTTATTTTGAAATGTCCTGAAATTTATCAGGATATGCACAAAAGCGTCTTAAAATGCAACGCGATATGTGCATTACACTACAGAAACGCATTGCGCGTGTTTGTAAGCTTTCCTCCTTTTTTTTTATAAATATAAATAGCGCATGATAAATTTCCCACGTTATTAATATTATTTGCATTCGCGTCAAAAACCTCTCATCTCTCACAATGCAAAAATTCGAAAAGCTACGAGACAGTTCTAAAAACAAAATTGTAAAGTTTATTTTGAAATGTCCTGAAATTTATCAGGATATGCACAAAAGCGTCTTAAAATGCAACGCGATATGTGCATTACACTACAGAAACGCATTGCGCGTGTTTGTAAGCTTTCCTCCTTTTTTTTTATAAATATAAATAGGGCATGATAAATTTTCCACGTTATTAATATTATTTGCATTCGCGTCAAAAACCTCTCATCTCTCACAATGCAAAAATTCGAAAAGCTACGAGACAGTTCTAAAAACAAAATTGTAAAGTAAATTTTGAAATGTCCTCAAATTTATCAGGATATGCACAAAAGCGTCTTCAAATGTAACGCGATATGTGCATTACACTACAGAAACGCATTGTGTGTGTTTGTAAGCTTTCCTCCATTTTTTTTATAAATATAAATAGCGCATGATAAATTTCCCACGTTATTAATATTACTTGCATTCGCGACAAAAATCAATCATCTCTCACAATGCAAAAATCTACAAGCTACGAGACAGTTCTAAAAACAAAATTGTAAAGTAAATTTTGAAATGCCCTGAAATTTATCAGGATATCACAAAAGCGTCTTAAAATGCAACGCGATACGTGCATTACACTACAGAAACGCATTGCGTGTATTTGTACGTAGACACCCGAGTGTGTATGAGAAAACACCTTGTATTTACTAACAGGCCAGTAGAATATCCGTTAGTGTGTGGGTGACGTGTGAATGGCAGAAACGCACGAAGGCCTCGGGGAACATGGTGCTACGGTTTGCAGTAGTAACACAGGTAAAACACGGATGTCCGGTGTTCCGCTACCCCGACTGTTTTCCCCCACGAAAACCTTCCTATCCTCCGCGTCCCTCATCACTTTATGCCTCGACGCCAGTCGACCTAACTACGCTTTATCACCGATCCGACAATTGTCATCCTCCGTAACGTTTCTCGAACGAGCGAATTTTTCCATTGTTCTCTCCTGAATCGTCACGAGTGTCGAAATCCTTCCAAAGTATCGATAAATAACGATCCTTACGGAACTGATAACTAAACCGACCATTAATCTTCTAGAAACAAAACACGTAGAACATCCCCGAACATATATTTAAATAAATAAATAAATTGTATTTATGTTCCCTGTAAATAAATTTGCTATCCATCCAATAATCCGATGAGTTTGTATTTGGACAAAAAAGAAAAACGATCTACCGTCGTTTTAATCCGAAATGAACGAGGATGTCCGCAAAAAGGGTCGTATTAATTTCCAAATCCATTCGTTTCCATTTTCAACATTAATAACCGTTCCATTACAATCCCCGGGACGTATTGGAATGATGGATCATTCGCTATGCTCCCTATTTATCCCATCGCCTATATTGCACCTCGACGTTCTTGATTAAACGTGAAACGTTCAGCATTGTTCTCACTATGAACATCGCGATGGGAGGCTCTCGAGGCTGTGCATATTCATCCCGAATCAGCTGCGCATGATTACTCGATGATTGTATACCTAAACGACGAGACTGAGGTGATCGAGCATTGCGCACGTAACGCGAAACACGTAGGTAGACATATTGTTTATACGTGAGAGTTCCTTCGGGGATCGAACTACGACTAGATATTCAACGTCACTTCCGTATAACGTGTATAATATTATTCTGACCTGATTTCATTAACGTCATTCGACCTGCATCATGAAAATAATACGTACGAACGTATTCGAGGGAAATTCTTTTCCTACGTTATGGAGGGAGAAAGACATATAAATGTAGGTATCGGGAAAATGTGAAATCTTGGCATTCGTCGAGCTTGAAGCTCGATTCTTAATTGTATATGCGAGACTTTCATCCAGGGGAAAAAAAAGTTAGGATCTTTGATATCTAATCTATACATATGTATAAACAGTTTTAGATCTATGTTTGTATTTGTGTGCAGATATGAATTTAGATCTATGTGTGTATAGGTGTATAGATATATATGGAAACAGTAATAACGATAAATACAAGCCTAAGAGTATGCATGGCGAATAAAGTAGATTATCACGAGTACGGTGAATACGTGTAGATCGTATAACACACACAGACATATCATACGCATAACTCTTCACGTAAGTTGAGCAACTAGATCACGTCCACGTACTAATAAGCGTTGCTTGACCGTTGCAACAACTCTCCAATTAGCAATCTCGTTCGTTATATCGAGCAAAGGAGAGATATACAAAAAAGAAAGATAGAAGAAAAAAACCTGATGAAGATCCACCGAGCTCTCGTCCGACGAGTTTCGGAAGATTGTTCATCGGGGACTCGTCTCGTTTCAAGATATTTCCGACAAATTCAGAACGACGAAGACTCGTTTCTTTATCATTTTCTTTTTTGTAATTTTTTTCTGCTTCTCGGAGACGCCGGAATGGAATCGTATTTTGCACAAACTTCTTTGTGACTAACGAGTTTTTTTTTTTACAATCGTTCTCCGAATTGCGTGAAATGTTAAGCGAGCGAAGGAATAAATAAAATAAAAATTTACGTTTTCGATTAGTTTTGTATGCTTCGCAATTCGTTGATTTATTTTGTCGTTGAACTTTAGAACGTTGATTACAACTTTTATATCGTCTTTGTTTTCTTTCTTTATTTTCGTTGGAGAAAAAAATAGTTTATCGGTGAGAAAAAGAAATAATGGCAAGCGGTCGATATCACTTCCTCGTCTCGTTCACGATAGAGGGAACGAGGGTTGATACCCAATTTCCAAGGCAATATCGAGTTTTGAGAAAAGTTTGAATAACCACGAACTCTGCGGAAACTGAACACGTAGGCTCACATACTTGCACGTTTATTTCGCCACTCGAGCAGTGAAACTCGGAGAATCGCGTTGTTTGTTTCGCGAGGCTAAGTACTAAATAGTAGAGATGTGCTCGTAGCAAACGGATGGAGAGACGGAGAGAGTTTCGTTTCCCAATGCATTTTAGGTGCAACGTAGAAACTCGACGTCGGATCCGAGGGAAGTCCCTCGAGAGGGTTTTATATCAGCCGCAGAGGTTAACTAGCACATTTCCCTATCCCCAAGAAACAGCTGTATGTGATTCGTATGAATTATACGAGTACAATTTTACAAGGGAAATGAAAATTCGCGTTTGTCTCAAGCTTTTTTTTATCGATATTGCATTTTTATTCTCTGTTTTCAGATTGTTTCTCGTTTTTCTGGTTCATTGAAATCGCTTTTTGTACTTTCCCTTTCTCGCTTTCCCTCGCTCTTTCTCCCTCTCTCTCTCTCTCTCTCTCTCTGGAACCGAAAACGCGAATTTTCCACCCGATCGAATTTTATCCTTCGCACCAATCCTGGATCGATCGTTAGTACAGGCCGATGATAAGCAATATACTCGCCCGTTCTAAAACAAATGAGCTTTCACGCGACGAATTTTCCACTCGATTGGCAAGAATCAAAATGACCAAAAAAAAAAACCAACTCACTTCTGGCCTCGTTGACGTTGCCTCTCGTGCATCCAAAGTGCATCGCCGAGATTGTGAGCGCTGCTCTGCACCCCGCCCATGATGAACGAGTTTTCGAGTACTTTTATCCGCCCAGGAGCAGCCTTGAACTTAATTATAATTCATGCGTTTCATTATGGTCATCTGGGAGTGCGAATGTTTCTGTCTCGAAACTATAATAGTCGAACTTTTTAATTTTACAGTCTCGTGTAATGAATATTTCATCGAGTCGTTATTCTTCATTATTTATTTGTAATTTTAGATTGCTCGATAAATTAGCTTCATCGATAGTTTTTGGAAATAAAGATTCTTATGAGACTTCTTATTCTTTTTCGATGAAGAGCTTGGGATTTTTTGAACGTGCTAATTATTGCTTTATTTGATATTTCTTATTTTTCAAGTACTATTTCTATCTTCGTCTAGAAGAAATCGTCCTCATTAAAACTGTTGAGGTTTGCGTGCAACGTCTTGTGCCATCGCGTGTGTAACGCTATACGTATATATGTGTCTATAGCTATATATATATAGCTTAGTTCGTAAAAACGACGGTAGATGGCTTGACGAGCGTGCGTTTCTTACAACCGAAACATCTCCACCAAAGTTATATCTTCAAATGCTTATTGTCCGAAATCAATTTGCGAACAGAATGTTCTTACGTTAACTTTTTCCGGAAAGGGTCTTAATCTTCAGATTTCGACCCACAAAATACAGTTATCAAAAATAATAATTAAGTTTACATTTTAATTAATAATTTATTTTCATTTAAAATTCTTTAATCCATTCTAATTCTATTGATTGTAAATTGGTATTAATTAATAAATCTAAGAAATTTTAGTAAATTGAAGAATTTTTTATCGATAATTTTGTTGTACCTAAATTGTTCCCGAGGCGTTTCGTTGTCCAGCACACACACTAACTGCCCCTTTGTTAATTGAACGAATCCGAGTCGCCTACATAGCGTCACGCTGGTTTCTCCTTCACTTAAGAATCCGTCACACTTTCGGCCGAGTACGGCCCAACGGTGCACATTATATTAATCCACAAATAGCTCGAGGTAGATATTATTTCCAACCCCCTACGAACCGTTATAAGGGTAAAGATTTAAAATCCTAGTGGTGGAGAAACGTGTTTGCAGAAATTTTCCAAATAATTAAAATTATGCTTCAACGTTCGAGGACAAAACGAGTAAACTATCTCGCATTACAATTTTCACGAGAGATACGTGCCCTCGCACGTTCGACGTTGTAAGCTTATTAATTGTTCACTATCTCACGATGAACTGGCAAGTCTAGTGCTCCAAACAGGACGAGAGTTTACGCAAAAGGCGGCGAAGAGAGGGATGCAGCGATTATACTTCTTCCACCACGATGCGTTTCCTTGCCACTTCCACTTGTACGACTCGTATATACCGCTACTACAGCTACTCATAACTCGTAGCAGGAGTTCTAATTACCAAGCTCGTTTCAGCCAAAAGTACCATTTCGTCCCACCCCCTCCTCCCCCTTCCTAATCCCCTCCCCGTCCGACCTCTCACCAGTGGCAAACCTCGCGTATAATCTCATTAATTAATTCTCCAGAGAATAATTATTAATCAAGAGAATCTAAATTCTCCTGATTTTTTTTTAGCTGGACAATTATATTTGTTATTGAATATAAATTTGCAACTTGCATAGCCAAGCATAATTGAATATTTTCATTAAAAAAAATCCCTGTTTTGGAACAATTTTTCATTGTAATAAGATAATTTAATTAATTAAAAAATAATCAAATTAGTATTGCTGAATCGATAATTATTCAATTAATAATTTACTCGACGATCGGTAATAAATTCGGTATATTCCATTTTTGTTTATAGATATTGCAAAATTGAATTTATTTTTAATTTGCCTGTGGCGATTTGTTCTAGCTCCTCAAGAGCGTTAATTAAGTTTGCTTCGAACGATAATAATGATGTTTTCGAACGGTTGGTTATCTTAAATAGATGAAACGCGCATTGTCGCGGTTCTCGTCGAGCTCCCGCGGTTTGTTTCGTGCAAGATAATTCGAAATTGACATTACCCCAAACTGAAGACAATTGCGAAGACTACAATCTCTACGCTGCTCTGGGTACGATCCTACATACGTGTATACACAAATATATCGACAATGAGCATTCTCGCGGTTCCGTTCTGCTTATCACGTAAAGAAGATTCACCGTGGCTCACGTTGTGTGTGCCAAAGCATCATATTCCGTTCTCCACACTCTGATACCTTTCTCA
The DNA here is from genome assembly GCA_946811545.1 of Netelia fuscicornis. Classification (NCBI taxonomy): domain Eukaryota; kingdom Metazoa; phylum Arthropoda; class Insecta; order Hymenoptera; family Ichneumonidae; genus Netelia; species Netelia fuscicornis. Next base: position 11,249,045 of record OX328012.1, on the reverse strand, counting down.
TATCAACGGCTTCTAACCAGGTTATACGGCCTGAACTCTCGCGAACGAACGCCCGCCCGCCCATCCGCGATTATCACGCGAGACGCTCCGCGGAAACGGTGCATGTTCTTTTTTTTTCTCTCCTCGTACATAAAAGCTTTTCCATCTTACGTTGATTCATTCTACGACGAGAGATATCGAGATAAATAATTAAAACAACAATTAATTATCATTAGATTGATAAATTTATGTTATTAATTTGATTATCATTGTCGAATCGTTATCGTTCCAGATGTAATCGTGGAATATCACAGAGGATTGCCGAGGATCACCGTACCATTGCCATCGAGAACGGAAAGATGCGTTTTCATCCTGAAACCTATCACGAGCACCATTGCGGATTTTATCGACATGCTGAAGCTGGAGGATCGTGGTATAGACAGGGCCATTGTAACGACGATGGGTAAGCAGTGTCGAAGAATTGAGTGACTAGAAAGTTTTCATTTTGTTCTTCTCCCTTTTGGAATTTTTGTAAACTCGACGATCGACCGATCAATCATTTTTATCAATTTACAGACGGTACGAGGATAGGATGTGGAAACTCGATAGTGTCCCTTCTCGAAGAAGACTTTAAGTTGGTCATCAATGACGTGACGTACGATGTTTCGCCACCGAGTCAAGAAGCCTATAGCGCGGTAATCATTTATCTAGATAATGTATTTCTTTTTTCCTGCCACGTGTCGTTATTCGTTCTTATTTTTCATTTTCATAAATTTTCTTGCCTCGCGTGACTAACGTTTCATTTTTTTTATGACGCAGGAATATACGAACCAACTGTCGGACGTGAGAGCTACGGTTGGACAGCTATACGAGACTCTAAACTGCCAGGAATACAACGCTATGCTCGAACGAGAGGTGATAGCTCAATTGGAGGAAGTTACGCTTGAGCTGGAGCCACTGGAGTTGGTAAATGTCTACTTAGTTATAAAATATCACTATCACTGAACACTCTCGCATGGTGATTTATGGAGAATTGCAGATCCTCGTAGACACGACAGTGAAGGCATAAAAATTTGATTGTGATGATGTTTCGTTTTTTTTTCATTATTTTCTAATTAGAAACGTCAAGAACTTGAGACCGCGGCTGCACGAAGGGCGAACCTACTACACTGGTTTGGGCTTGTCGGCATGTCCATTCAAGTTGGTATCTTGGCGAGGCTGACGTGGTGGGAATACTCGTGGGACATTATGGAACCCGTGACGTACTTCGTCACATACGGTTCAGCCATGTTCTGGTACACATACTTCATTCTAACGAACCAGGTGAGTAATCGCGGTTTATGATCTTCGACCGATCCGCAACTATCGGTTGATCCGCAAAAATGTTATCCTTTTCTCGTTCACACCGTTGATTTGTTTATCTTTTTGTCTAGGAATTCATGCTGACAGCCATGCTCAACAGGCGATATCTCGCGGTGTTTCACAAGAAAGCGAAGAAGGTAGGCCTCGATGTCCAGCACTACAATGCCCTCAAGGAGCAAGCCTATGAACTCGAAACAACCTTGAAAATCATACGCGGCCCACTGTGGAAACAAAAGAATCTCATGGAGCAAAAACGACGGGAGAGAATGCGATCATCGAGCTCGAGTAGCTCGTCCAGGTCACCGAGCTCCTCGCCGAGTCCCAGTCCTCCTCCTAGCCCAAAACGAAACGTTCCTACGTGAATCAGGACGGTGAAACGAAAAAATGAATTTAAAAAAAGAAAACACGAGAGAGTAAACATAAGTAATAGTAGCGAATGAAAAACAAAACGATACGTGAATTTCAAATGCGCTTTGCGAAAGTCCCACATGCCAATGTCGTTGTCCGAAATATCAACGACGATGACACATTGATTTAGCGCCGAATGTGCGATACATCGAAGAGAGATGAATAATTGTACTAGTACGACGAACGATATTGATAAGGATAATTGCGGATGACTGCCAAATGGTTTTAATTCGATTATATCCACCGATCGCACAGCCGGCAAGCATTTTCACGTCGATCCACCGAATTATACGGAAATGCTCCACGGCGTTATAACAGTTTTGCACAATTAAACATCACAGTCACGATCACTTCGACCAAAAAAGTATATGATAATGGTAGGTTTGAGGATGATAAAAGAAAAGTCCGAATAACGCGTTCGTCCTCAAGACGTGTCGAACAATTTATCGTTCACGATTAAAAATTAGTCTTTACGATTCTGATATAGAGCTATTTACGATAGCGCGTACGGTCGAAGGTCCCAATACGAATTTGATAGTACACAAAATCGGGCCAATACTGTAAAGCCACTCTAAGACTGGCTAGCTCAAGGCTCGAAGATTCATAACGGAAAAAAGAGAAGTGTGAAGCGAGGGTCACAGGAAATATTTCGCGAAAACGGAGCTACGTTTGGCGATGCCAATACGCCATGGCCACTCTAGTCGATCATGTAATTAATCTATTTACAACGTATAAACCTCATCGTATATATTTGCATTTGTGTCGAATTCACGCTGATTGAAAAGAGAGAAAAAAGAACTCGAGTTTCGATCGATGTTAGCTTCATCCTTGCTTTGATTCTGTGGAATGATACATTGACCTTCGGCACCTCTTTCGAATTAAAACCCTCATCAAACAAAATCTCAGTACATATATATTCTTCGGGGATAGCAGGGCAAACGAATCTAATGGACGTACTCGATATATCACAGAGAATGTTTTTTCAACGCTTCGAACTTCAATCTTATATCAGTCACCAATCTTTTTCCAATTACAATTGACCCAGTTGCTAACACTCACTGCTAATTACTGTTACAATACCTATAGAATCTTATAATACACGAATTTCTTCCACGAGAGTTTCTGAACGGTGTGCAAATGATGTACGAACATATATAGATATATACATATATATTTAAACTTTTTTTTTAAATAGAATGTTTCCGTGATAAACTATTATCTTGCTCTCAGGGCGAAATTTCTATCGCATCTCATCCGTCCGCCACGTGATCTGTACAGTTCGGCGAGCGGATTCACCGCTTTTTCACACGATCAATGAACTCTATCAGACAGTTCGTTGTATTATTACACTGCACGATGCTTAATTATCGATACACCGATTCATCGCTTCGCGAATCATACTATCAGACCTTCGATTGAGTGAATTCCTTTTCCTAGAAAAGCGAACAAAATATAAAAACGGATCACGCATTCTCACGTTTTTCGCACTGTACAAGACACTTTGGTCGTTAAATTTTTTATAAAAATATTCACATCTCGCTACTTAACGTAAAAAAAAAAAGAAATCATCTATCGATCGTAAAACTCGATGGTACCTTATAGTGCGAGTAGTAGTCTATGTTAGACGCAGTCTGAAGAGCATCGCACAATCCTGCACTTGCAGCGTAACTTTCCTAGAAAAATACTCCGAGTACAAGTTTGGAAAGTAAATTTTTAATTCGCGCATCCGACGTAGACGGCATATAACCCGACGTTTATTACATCTTATTTACCACTTTTAGAAGATCTGTTGATTTGTTCTGTTTTGTGAATTTCCATTATTGGTTTTCGTTTTGTGTTGCTCATTAATGCGTTTATTGTATTCATTAGTTTGACAATGCTCCCTTCCCCGATAAGTTTACACATCATTCTTATTTAGAGTAAAAAAAAACCGAGTGATATTTTCAAGCTTTGACAAGTGTGTAGAATTTTATAAATAACGATACAATATCTGTAATATTTTTGTTAACCGTGAAGAGTTCACGTCTTGCGGTCACTATAGGAGCATCTTAAGAGAGAGAAAGGAGAACAAAAAATTTGCACGACCTCGCGCGTTCTGGTGCCAATCCATACACGATTAGTGTTTATCGCGCACAATTAATCGAATTATGAGTGTTATGTAGAAGGAAGTAACGAAAGTAACATGAAAGAAGAAAGACTACGTGGAATGTGAAAGATACGAGTGCCAGAAAAAAACTTGCGTATCGATGTGGTGAAAATGAATGAAAAAAAAAAAAAAAACAGAATAGCGAACAAAAACGAAAGCTTCCACGTTATAAAGTTCCGATCCGCGCCACGACGATAATATTGATTCTTCCCAGACATTTTTTACAAATCATTCGAAACAAATTTTGTAAATAATATATATTTGTATATTAAACATTATTACAGTTTTACTTTTTCCAAATGGTTTTGTCGTTGCGCTGTTCCTCAGAGCTTTTTAACGTATGCCTAATTATATTAATGTTAATTAGATAATCAAATTATTGTTATTTAAGACCATTGTATATACATAATTGCGACGAAAAGACTTCGTTCTTCGTTACGATTTAACCACTCGCGAGGTTATTTATAATTACGATTAAAATTGTAAACTTAGATCGTAACAAAACAACAAATCTTATTCTCAGCCCGCGCGTGGAAAGATCTTCGATCCAGGATGTCGAAAATGATAAAGAGAAACAAAAAATTGTTCAGGTCTTCTACTTTATCTCTCTATTAACGATGACCGAGATAGTACTTTGAGAAGTTCTTTTCGCTCGTGCACATTTCACGCGGTCGAGTGAGAAAAATCTTGTCAAATTCTCCCGATCATGGATTAAAACTCACTTTCTGTATATACGTTATTTCAAATAAATGCGTAAGTATTTATTCAATATTGCTGTCGTGTACTAGCCACACCCAACTCTCCGATCACAAATTGTTTTAATCTGAGATATCTTCAGATCGTGGGAATTGGTAGAATAGCGAAAAAAAATGTGTTCATCACCCTCCGAGAATCAATCAACAAACAACCTTAAACAACAAAAATGGAAAAAACAGACTTGATTTTTGTTAATTAATCTACATTGAAGAGTTTTGAATTACTGATGAGTTTAGTGATGTGTAACAACGAAGGGGCTGCCAATGGGCCAAAAAATGTCAAAGTATACGTCAGGATATTGCCACTTCTGAAGAGTTGTGAGAATTGCGTGAAAATCAGTCGTGACAAAAAAGTAAGTGAAATCCACAGCTATGGTAAATCATGAAAGGATGCAAACAAACTCTAAACTTAATTACATTTTTATAGACGATCTACGTGCGATGCCTGCAAAACATTAAAGAGGAAAAATCCAGGCGGATGAAAGAACCGCTTTTTTGGAGCTTCAAGACTGATGGAATATTTTACGACTGCTCGCAAGAGCGGATCTATCGAGAGACTACAGACAACGTAATTGATAGGTGAATATTCTGATTAGCGATACAATTGGTCGTTTCGATATTCCAGCAAAACCAAATGAAGCGTTTTAGATGGAGCGAATTCCGTGCTGATAAGCTGTGGTCAAACTGGAACTGGAAAAAGTTTCACTACAGGAGGTCTTCGAAATACTTGGGAGGTAAAAGAACAATTTCGTTCTTTGATTATTGTTTGTCGACAATAAAGATCTATATTGTTTTTCAGCATAGAGGGCTAGTGCCAAGACTCTTTACGGATTTGTTTGTCAAGAAGAAACGTAAGAAAGATACGAACAAAATTTGCTACAGTCTGAGCTACGTGGAATTTCAAGGAAAAAAATGCAGGGATCTGTTAAATCCTAATTTTCCGAATACCTATAACAGCGACAGTCGTGATTTATTGAAAGTACGTACGAGGTACAATGTATACCAAGTTAGAAAAGTAATTAAGGAAACACATTTTTGCATATTTTTGTCAATATTTATTGTTCAATTTCTTGAATACTCGTACGTGTACTTAACTATTCCAGAGGATTAAGAACGTGTGTATAAAAAGTGAAAAAGAAGCTTTGCAATATATCTTTCAAGGCGAAGGACGAAGAGCTCTCTCCGAATTTTCTACGTATCCTGTCTGCCACTTGGGCACCTCGGTGATGACTTTACACGTTCACAATACAAGCCTGATTACTTCGTGGGCGGTTGTTTCAGAATCTCAGGTAGTTCGAGCTCTTAGGAGGCTCGAAACTCAATCAACTCTTGGGCAACAGAGAGCATTAGTGAAAAATTCATGAGAGTTTTTTGACTAGATCCACGTAGTTGAAATGGCTGGAATAGACAACGCGGGAACTGCATGTTGCACGAAAGCAGCACGTGATGTGATTGCGGCGAATTCTACAAAGTTGGAGATAGAACAGTACTTCGTTAATTTGGGCAAATTAAAAAGAATTCAAAGTCCATTCGCACGGTCCAGTGGCTTGTTAAGATACTTTGGCGATACTCTGAACATTAACTCAATTATTCGGTACAGCTGGATTTGTATTCTATACTTCTATTTTCAAACAAGATTGCGCAAAGTTTCTTTTCTTTTTGAAAAATAAAATATAAATTGTTTTCAGATTAATTGGCCATGTTCAAATGTCGCGAGAGGATTTGGGCGTAACACTATCGACTCTTCGTTTCGTAGGAAAAATTGCTAAGCTTCAATCCGTGAAAGTCACGTACAACATAAAACCGCAGAGTTCAATGTTCATTGAGAAATTGCAAGAAGAAATCGAACGTTTGAGGAGGGAATTGTACATAAATGAGATGTTCTATCAGCAAGAAGCCACGATGAACGTTTCCATTAACAGAGCCGAACAAATTCAACACGACCTTCTTGACTTTCTGAATGGAACCATTTCCGACTTTGAACTCATCAGCTTTTCACAGATACAAATTCTGACGAGGATGATCAAAGATCTCTACATCAAGTCTGTGGACAATTATTTCAATTGATTCTAACACGCAGCAATTATATTCGATTTTCAATTTATACAGAATTATTGCGAAGAAAGAAGAGGCTCGAAACGATGTGGAAATATGTGAGAACCCGTTGAATAACGCAACTCGAATTACGTCGAAAACGAGCGTCCAAGAATCTTCGAAGGTTCGATCGAGATCCAATTAATTATATTATAATACATGAACTTGATTATTAGACTTCATTATTTTCAATGACTAGTTATCAATGATTCTATTCATTTTAATTATTCTAGAGATCCAAGCGCAAAAACTCCAATTCGAAGGAACGGCCTTCCTTAACGAATGCTGAAACGTCGGCAGAAACTGATAGTGTCAATAAAATAGGTGCACTGCACGATAGAGGTAGGTATTCTTAAATATATTACCGAGACGAAATCGTTCTAAGTTCGAACAACGTTTATTCTGAAACCTTCAGGTATTACCCTGGGCCCGGGAGTTGCTGATATGCCAGCAATCTCAGCAGACAGAATTTCAATCCTGATGAAAAATGTAGCAGCACTATCTCTTGAAGAGAGTGGTGAAGATGCATCTGACGAGTCCTCGATGAAGCAAAATTCTGATGTGAATATAAAGCACATTTTCGAAAACCTGCAGAATACGTTGAAACGAATAATTTAAGTGGATCATGTATATTTACTTACTCTATAAAATTTAATGTGAAAAATCTTACAATCTTGAAAATTTTTATAGATAGGGCCTGGATGCGTAAGAGGTTGGATAAGTAAAGAAACTTCGATAACTATATTTTATGTAAAAAACATGAAACTAATAAGTTACACTGGTAGTGAAGGGATTATTATCTTATGGGCACTTTTGTACAATAAATTTGAGCATATTTTCCTTTTTTGGTACTGTGTTTATTGCAGTAATTTATTAATTACACCTCTTATGTTACGCGCGAAGAAAATATTAAAAACGGCAGAAACAACCTATTACATCTTTCACGTCGTTGTGAGGCACGTACATAGTGTGTAATGATATAGGTGATGCATAGTTTGAACGGAAGGTACTAGAATATTTTATTCTTAGTAATTATGAATTAAAAGAAAATATAAGAATTAACATTATTCTGACTTATACCGGGACACTACATTTGAAGGACGTCTGTACACTCTGTGTACCCTGTGTACGCTATGCTGCTCTTTTTAGAAGAACTCGCGCAGCGTTAACTCCTACTTTTGCCGTCGTCTGGTGGCGCTAGCGTCCGGTGTCGGTACTGTCGGCTGCGATGCAGCCACATACAGTCGACCTCTGTGACGTCTAGTGGCAATTTCAGATGAACAAAATTTACCTTCACGCGGAGCATGGGCACATTCCTTCTATAAGTTATATATACGTCGGAATTCGTTCCCACAACCCGGTGAACAAACATAACCTATAATTCCGACGTTTTGTCAACAAAGTGCGTGGTAATTTCGTAGCTTTATTAAACTTTTTTTTTAAGTCAACCACTATTCTATGACTTTATCATCACCATGAACACACCATGAATTCATAGTTTTTTACAATTTATAGATAAAAAATTTGTGTTTCTAAAGTTATTTAATAATTTCATCGTTAACTGTCTCTGAAAAAGCTAATACATCAAAATGGTACGTATATCGATATCCTATCTCTAATTGCAATCTACTACGATGATACTGTTAGTATCGTTATTGAATATAACAAATTAACGAATTCTACTTTCTAGGCCCGTAATGCTGAAAAAGCCATGTGAGTAATTCTTTTAATTGAACACAACTTGATATGGTCATGATGGTTGGGTGATAATTTCTATAATATAAAATTTATACAATCTGTGAAATTTTTTAAATTTATTTTAAGATGTACAATATATAAAACTTTTCCTCTAGGACCACTTTAGCTCGGTGGCGAGCTGCCCAGAGTAATGAAGGAACTAGAAAAGAACAAGAACGTAGACCTTACTTAGCCTCGGAGTGCAGGGATTTACGAAAAGCTGAGAAATGGCGGATGCAGATAATACGTGAAATAGCAAAGAAAGTAGCTCAAATTCAGAATGCAGGATTGGGTGAATTTCGTATACGAGATCTAAATGACGAGATCAATAAATTATTGAGAGAAAAGAGGCATTGGGAGGCACAAATCAAAGAACTCGGAGGTCCTGACTATTCCCGAGTTGGTCCTCGTATGTTGGATCATGAAGGAAGAGAGGTATGAACATTCAAACTCACGAGCCGTCCTTTATTCCAATGACTATAATCTTTAAGTATATTTTACATCAACATTGTCGACAGGTTCCTGGTAATCGAGGCTATAAATATTTTGGAGCTGCTAAAGAGTTGCCCGGGGTGCGAGAACTTTTTGAGCAAGAACCCCCACCACCTCCACGAAAAACACGAGCCGAGCTGATGAAAGACATAGATGCCGATTATTATGGATATCGAGACGATGATGACGGTATCCTTCTTCCACTTGAGCAAAAGGCAGAACACGAAGCTCGCGAAAATGCGATAAAGGCGTGGAAAGAACGGCGTGATAAGAAAACAGACAAGGACGAGGAGGTTGAAACAACATCTCAAAAACCTATACCCACTCAGCAAGACATACAAGAAGCTTTGCTGGCAAGGAAGAAACAAGAGTTACTCGAGAAATACGTACTTTGACCAATAATTTTTTATTGTTAGCTTACGCGAGTTGTTAACAGCTATCTGTAAGATTATTACTTTAGTAATAACGGAGTACACTTTTTTATAAAACGCGACAAATGGTAATTAATAATTATGTAATAACATTGATTAGGGTAATCTGTTTATTTTATATTCATTCTTTTTTTTTGTGCAGTAGACGTTTAAACTTTAATGAAATTTTCGTCGAGAAGGGGTGCTTTAGATAAAACGTGGACAAAAATCCCATCGATCGTCAGCTTATCCGCGTGTGCGATTGACCGCGTGGTTGCTTTAAATCTACCGAGCCCTCCATTCCAAAACTGACAATGCAGGGCCAATAGATGGACTTGTATTGTAAAATTTATCGTGTAAATACCATTGGAATTACAGCGATTCTTCATCGTGTCGCTTACAAACGGGCCATTGTCTTACATTCTATATTACGAAGATTCGGAAATTACAAATTCAATTTTCCATCGCATTTCACAATTTTGAGTGAAAAAGAAAAAATTTTCATGATCGTCCAGCTCCAGTAAAATGAATTTCAATTAATTAATGTTGCGTGTGAAAATAATCGTTGAATGACTCGAAGATAAAATAATGTTCGAAGTATCGACAATTCGATACAACAATGACAATCGGAGTAAATCGCCGAATCCTCGTAATCGCATTTATCACATCTAAGAAAATAAATGAAGGAACGGTTCGAGCTTGAATCGTTCGTGCATTAATTGTAACGATGAATCTCTACTCGTCTAATATTTGGGAAATCTAACGTTACCGTAAAAGTTCACAGCATCTGTTTGTCCGTTAATAAGTTTCGTTTCATTCTCGCCTCGTTTCACGTATCTCACAGCTCATTCCCTTAGAAACGCGCAGTGAAACTATCTCTAAAATATCCTAATCATGATGATCTTCGTAATTTACGTAGTTAATTACGAATTACAGCTAAATCGATAGTATCAATACTAAGATCACATCCTGCATTTTTTAAGTGCCATCTGCGAGTTGTGCGTCATTGAATGTTTTGTTTAATACTAAAAAAACCGCCAAGTTTATCATTCCTTGTCGATAATTCATCGAGAAAAAGAGAGAGAGAGAGAGCATTTTTGTGTTTTGGGAATCATGCGCGCGCGTAAATCCAGTCTCGAACCATTCCGTACATTTTTCGTTTGCTTGCTTCAAACTCACCGAGCCGAGTATCAATTGAATAAGCGTTTCTTTTTTGTTATTTTGTTGTTACGAGGGATGAAAGGCACAAAGTAAAAGTAAAGATAAAGTTGGCTCAGGCACGGATGGATTCGGAACTTTCGTCGTCGCGGACAAATCCATACGAACCGTACTTTTCCAAGCACGGTTTCTCCGATATCGCCGTACCAATTTTCTCAAATTTCATCGATCATAATCGATATACAATTTTTTTTAAAAACGAAAAAAATATCAATTTTGCCCATTGGCGAAGTGTGCGTCACTCTTGGATAGTCACACATCAGACAATTCACATTGATAAAAAGATTGACGTATTGACTTCGCTGTTAAACCGGGCAGTAATCGTGTCCGCAAAAGCGTTTTTTCCCAAAGAGAGGAACAGCATATCCATTTTTTAAATGGAAGTTCCCTACGCGACATTCGCGTTTAAATGTCCTTCGGACAGCACAGGTTTTTCCTCGGTCTAAGAGACCGAAACGTGTGTTTAATTTATCTTTTCCATTTTGCTCATAACTCTCATGAGCGTCCTTCTCGATTCATTTATTCTTTTCCTTTGTTCAAAGCGCAACAGGAACTATCGAATTAGTATTCTGTGCTTTAAGGACGCAAGAGCGAGTGCCAGCGTTGAACTTGTGACGTCTGTCGCGATGCTCGCATGTCATTCCAATGCTGAAGCTCCTCAGGCCCAGAACTGTTTAGCCCAAGACAGAGCCATCCGATCATTTCGCGTCCCTTCTTGCCCATCGCACCGCGACGACGATTGTATACCGACAGAAAGAGCGTTACATCTCCCAGTTGGAAAAGGGCAACCTACGATCACAACAAGACTCAACTTAGAGTAGACATTTTTGGTCTTTAGACCGTATACTCGAATAAGCACTTTTACTAATTTCAGTTATTATTCTTCTGTTTCAGAAAACGCAAATTTTGGACGTTCACTTGTTTCAGGAAAAACTAAAATTATGAAACTTACGTACACGAAGGTTTTTAATACGTAGCTCACCTGAAATATAAATGTCTCCTTGTACAGAGGATTTGGTTGTGCTCTCTTGAGACCGGTCTTTGACCGCCCCATCTCATGACCATTGGTATCAACGAGAGCAAGCTTCACATAAGTGTCCGGAGGTTTTGTATCAGCGCCTCCGCCACCACGAAAATGAGACCCCTTAATGATCTCGACAGAGAGACGGCCGGTCGTGCCGTTGTACGCCAGACCGATCAGTATCTCCGCAACGCTACCGCCTTTCATACTGCTGCCATAAGGTGGTGTCGTCGGCGATGCGTAAGACTGTACGGATTGTTGTGAACCCGTCGAGTCGCTACGTGTCAAACTGGTTGTTGTTCCCCAGTCTTGTATCTGCAAAAAGATTCATAATGCACTTCAGACTGAACCAAAAATTCCATAACTTCCGATTCTCGTAGAAAAGGGAAAATGAAATTTATGGTCAGGTAAATTCAATTTTACTCGAAACGAAATAATCAATTCATTAATTTATTATATGAAAGAACACTTAGATTCCAAAACGTACCGAAGAAGTTGGCGGTGGCTGAAGAGGCAAACAAAGCGTTGTCTCGAGCTGAAGATTTATCTGATCGAATGAAACCCTTGATTCACCGAGAAGACGCTCGCGACGCATCCTTCCACCCCATAAATAGACCCGCAGTCTAACTCCCATCGCATTAACATCCTCGGGATTAACGCGAGGTAGTAGAAAACTCTCCATGTACTGGGGCGATGTGCCCTGTCGTACTCGTGTCTTGCGTCGTTGCTTCTTCGATGGCAGCAAAACAAGACGGACCTGACTTCCGCCTATACCGGCTGGATAATTTCGGCCTTGCAATACTTGAACCTGGGTTTAAGTTTCCAATGATAATATTTTAAAAAACGGACGTTTATCGAAAATCATTTTTTTGATGCAACGCTGATACTATGATGATTGTATATGTACCGTCATCTCTCGCATCGGTGCATCGTAGAGAAAAGCAACTTCCAATGTGCCAACTTCCTCGGTCGTCACACTGAGAGTTGTCACAACATCGTTCGATGCCGAGACATGCTCCACGATCTCCTCGGCTGTCTCCGGATTGTCGAGATGTATCGTTGAAGCACCAACTTCGACGACACACTTTTAACAATAACAAAACGCCTCTGAATAACTCGCTGTTCTTATCGACCAACATCGATTTCAAATCGAAATTTCAGCTTTTCTAAAAAAAAAACATTACCTCTCGCTGATCGGGAGAATGCTCTTCAGCGCAGCTGCTCGACGTCGTACCTGCATCTATCAATTACCAATTATTATCAATTACCAATTGATTATTCCTTATTTATTTTCTTTAATATTTATCAAGTATTTATGATCAATCAGCGATTTGATTTCGAATCAAAAGACTATGTTGAATTTCATTGATCCAAAATTTATCTTCATTCTATGTTTACCGACAACGGTTGGACCATCTTCAGCTTGAATCGTCAAAGTGTCAGGTGGTGGATTGGAGCGTGAATTTTGCAATCTTCGAAGGGCGTCCTCCTCGGAATCTGAACTTGTTTCAGGATCAGAGTATGGGAAAGATTTTCCTATAATAGAACGGTTCTTGCATAAGTAAGATTCATTCCCGAACATAAAATGAAGTTTCTTTTCAATGGTATCTTTTGAAATGTAGGAGATCGTACCCAAGTTCTTTGGGATCTGGGACGTAGAGCTGTTTGTTGATTCGCAAAGTGGCACGCAAATACCCCCGAGTATAGTCGAGCTTGGAACCGGTGTGAAGCACCACTTTCGTGACAAATATAAAAACAACACCACCAGAAGAGTCACAAATCCAGCAACAGCACCTAAAAACGCAGTTGCTTCCACCGGTCCTGTAAGCAACAATTAAAAATTCAATTATCTAAAAAAAATCCTTTTCTCCTAAGTAATTTTCATTCACTATTCGCGTTTCTCCCATTATGAATCACAACACTTTCACCAACACACGTAGCATGCACTATTGTAAATAATATAAAAGTGAATTAAAAATATTAATGAATTAAGCGAGGCAATTCTTTCAAATATTTACCTGTGAATTCAAGCATTGCCTAAAAAAACTTGTTTTTTTATCTACCGATGTTCCGTGATCAATGAAATACGCATTAATAAATTAATTGCTTGGTCCCTACATTGGCGAAGTTGGCAACAATTCGATACACACTCTCCCAGCGTATAATAATACAGATATATACATACATAAGTATGTGATGGAATATAATATACGCTTTCGCATTTCCGTTTGCCAAGCTTGCATAAACTAAGTTTTCGTATTAGCATATGTCTTACGTCGCGAAGTACGACTATGCGTTAATTCGAGACAGTTTCGATTTTCAAAACGTTTTCGCTATATGCGCAATGCGGGGCCACGAGGCCACCCTTGTGCTCGAGTGATTGTCGTAAGGACAATCACCATTGAGTATACATAGCGAGATAGTGTAGTTTCCATTCCCGCAAAACGAAACGCCGTCAGCCAACTCTGAACGTAACATTATATTCATATATGTGTATATATGTGTACTTTTTTTCAGGGGCAGCATTAATTAATCAACGAAACAGTTACGGAATGGAACAAAGCAGGAAATTGAGACATCGATCGCTATTGTGCGCATTATTACAATACTTCGAACAGTGTATGACACGCTTCTTTTATCAAATGCGAGGGTTAACTCGAAGAAAGCAAACGTGCAGGTGTTTTTTTCGCACGAATGGATTTCTAACAAACACGTCCCGAGAACCATAAAAACATTGATAAGTGCAAAGCTGTACGTCTCGCGAACCGCTTTGGATATTTCGTGAACAGAGTGGACTTACCCGCTAGCAAATGGTCTGATCCAGCAAGAATCATGCTCGTCCCTTATTAACAGTCTTACGTTTTGCTACTCGACGGCCCGAGATAAGCCGCGCCCGAATATAGGACGCATTATCCGATTAAAAGGACTCTTCGATGGTCCAGGTTGTTTGATTACAAACGTGGTTATACGCCGAATAATACGTGGGCGGGGGTATACAGCACTCTGTTGCTTGCCAGGACGTGCGCCTGTAACACCTTGACCAGACATACGCTTGCGCTCTCGCGGAAAACTGCAAGTGTCGCCGCGCAACCCCTTGCCGCAGCCTGACGATACGTAGGTACACATTCATTATATGCCCACGCGCGCGCACTAACACGCATTTATATACTACACATACGAAAAATATATACACATTTATATACTACACATACAACACATACAAATATGCATATATATATATATATATATATATATATATATATAAACAAACAAACACACACACACACACACACACACACACACACACACACACACACACACACACACACACACACACACACACACACACACACACACACACACATATACACATATATATATATATATATATATATATATATATATATATATATATATATATATGTGTGTGTGTGTGTGTGTGTGTGTGTGTTTTACGTGTAGTATATAAATGCGTGTTAGTATATATATATATTTGTATGTGTAGTTATCGAAAAAATGTCGTCGCCCGGCATCAATTAAATTTTCATACAATGGTTTCCGTTGCCTTGCGTGCTGTACGAGTTTCGTATGCTATGAAACCTCCCCTTTAAGTACATAGATCGAAATTTTGTATCTCAGGCAGTGCAAATAATTTAAAAAAAAGCTATAACGGCTTGGATATTGTAGAGTTTAATTCAAACCCATGTGTTATTATTAAACTCTAGAAGGAATTTTGATGCATAAGCACAGTGTAATCCTAAGGGATATTGTCTGGTACATGGGTCTCTTCTCTTCTGCTAATAGTGAAAGATAATGACGCACTTGACTAGTCTGTCGGCGGGAATTATTTTTTTCGAGACAGGTGCAAGGGAATGGGATCAATTGTTTATTTCTGTGAGTAAATATTCGGATCGATTCATCTCATTTTTGATCTGTGCGTTTATTTTAATTATGAAGAATGTTGATGTACAAGAGTATTTCAAGTTTCAATACTTTTATCCGAAATTGAATTCACTTTTCTTTAATAAGTAGCTTTAAACATTGAGCATGTTTAAAGCCCTTGTACGCACGTCTAAAGTTTAAATCGAAATACATTACTATATCCGGTTACAACTTGAAACAATTCCGTTCCCTTTAAAGTTGGGACAAACGTAATGGCGGAAGTTTGTACTCGGCGCCATCTGCTTCATAGTTCAGGTTACTACGTTTGTATTTATTCTGATTCCGTGCCGCGGCGATCTCTACACAGTGTATGCCAAGTAATATACCGTGTGTATTTTTAATACGATAAACATTTTATTAATTCGCTATTTCTCATGATATAAAACGTCGGCGGTACCAAAAAATGACCGAAAACCTATCGGTTTTCTCTTCTACCGAGAGAAATTTATAGTAAATGATTTTCGTCATGTAAAGCAGATGCATCGAGTTTTTACAGTGCAATATTAGGTGAGGCCCAAAATGTTTATTTATTATTATGACCTTGGGATTACGATAATTCATTTAATACAATATCGTATGGATTTTTTAACATCATTAATGCTAAATGCTATCTAAACATTCTTATGAAAATTGTAGAAACCTAAACATTCCGAAGATAGGCTCATCGGTTTTTAGGTTAAAGAATGTAAAAATATTGCTGCAATTGGCATCAGAGGAATAGCATTTTATTTTATTTACGTAATTTGTCTAGAAAGTGGTCGACATTTAGTATCATAGCAAATCAGATTTTCGAACGAATTAAATAAATGTATAAAAACTCGATTAGCCTGTAGAAGAAAGGTCTTCAAAAAATGATCTTCGGTATACTTTTAATGCACTCGTTTCCATATACTATTAATAAATTTGCATGAAAAGTTACATATACGCAATATTATACACGACATAGTAGTATAAATAATAATATTCATACATGGTCTCATTATTGGTCTAATATTATACAATTTTTATCTAGGGCAACGTGAATATGAGCTGTTATATGCTACTGAACTTTAGACACTCAAGAGTTGTAAATAGGTACCTACTAGAAAAATGTCTGAGTCAATTACGAATGCGACTTTATTACAATGCACACAAAAAACAACCTGGAAACATTGTCGATTCACGAGATCGTATACCCAGCAAAAGAAAGATGTTGCAGCAAAAGATCTTACGAGACATACGTCAGACAAAAGAAAAAATGGAAGAAATAATAGAAAAAGAGAACATTTGGACTATACCAAATTTCCTGTGCATAGGTCGCATCGTTACTTCACCTTATCTGAGCTATCTGATTATATGTCAGGACTATCAGGTATAATATCATACTCATACAACCAAAATGATTTTTTTATTTTGCATTTGCAACAAATTGTACGTGTTACAAGTGTACACTAATCAATCTTCAATAAAAACTACAACAAAAATTTTACGTTACAGATAGCACTGTGGTTCCTAGGATTTGCAGGTCTCACAGACCTATTCGATGGTTGGATAGCTAGGACATGGAGCTCACAGGCTTCTAAATTGGGCAGTTTCTTAGATCCTGTAGCTGACAAATTGCTAGTAGGAACGATGTTTTTGTCTTTGACGTGGGTTGGCCTATTACCGATACCATTAACGTGCCTTGTAATTTGTCGGGACATTGCACTGATTTCGGGTGCTTCATACGTTAGATATCGTTCGTTGCCCGAACCTGTAAGGATGAACGAGATTTTCTTCACTTTTAAACCCTTAATAAATTATATATTAATTTCTATTTTCTTGCAGAAAACTCTCTCACGATATTTTGATCCGACATACGCAACTGTACAATTAGCCCCGACATTTACGAGTAAATTGAATACCGCTGTTCAGTTGACCTTGGTTGCTGGCACCCTCGCTGCCCCGGTATTTCATTACGTTGATCATCCTGTTCTACAAGGATTGTGCTATCTCACAGCTGTAACGACTCTTGCTGGAGGTTTTAGTTATTTAATCTCGAAAAATACTTACAAACTATTGTCAAAAAAAAAAAGATAACAGAAAGACCACCTTTCTGAAAAACTGTTGTTACATTACTATTCTTCTACATTCGTGATGGAGAAATAAATTCATTATTATTTTTAACTCATTTTGTATATTACTGTTTTAGTCTAGAAGAAATGGGTAATATATATGTATGTGAAAATCCATTTACTAATTCTTATTACATTGCATGTTCGTTTTGTATATTTGTATTATATACAGGTAAACACTTTTCATATATAAATACAAATTGTTTATACATGAAAATTGTGAGCGGCTCTGTACTCTTCATATGCATGTTCTTCGTCATGAATAGGATCGTACTCGACTCCTATATAATCAATTTCGAGCTTAAAGTTGCCAGGTATCTTATCACTTGCCGTTATACCGACACTTGTAAGAGAACCAGTCATTGGAGGTTGTTGAATATCCTGAATTCTTCCTTTGGATGTCAGATAGAACTTTGAAAATGGTATTCTGACATATTGCCAATAGGGACCACCACGTGTGTGCAAAACGTAGTGATAGGAATCATTCCAAAAAATATCAAAGTCACCCGGTTGATACAGAATCAAGAGATAATTTCTTCCATCACCACGAACTCTCAATATCAAATGTGTATAAGCACACCAATCGAGGTAAGCCCGACGATAGAAAGATTTACGCAATGGTACTGATTTTATATTACAATAACCTGCACGTTTTATTATTCCATCATTGTATACACGTGGATCCAGCGTCCCAGAAAAAATACCTCTGCCTCTCCGTGTTAACTGCAAACTACAAAAAACAACAATAATAAGGGGAATATTCAAAAAGTAAGTCAATTGATCAAGTAGTATATAATATTAGATAAGTATAAGCAGTATATTATGTACAAATGATGATTTATTTGCAACCGTGGTTTCATTTAAACCCTAGGAATTATGACTTTTTTAAAATAATAGATGAGTGCCTACGTTGCTGTTGATTTTCCTTGTCCGTAGTCGCTATCCGAGGTGACAACCCATTTATCAAGTATACTTGGATCTCCATTGAACCGCCACTGAACATCGACCTCGCCACGTCTCAAAACTAATACAGGACCCACCAGTATGCTGTCCATACATTCCTTTTTGAACAGTTTCATCTCTTGTATCAAGTACTTGTAACCCTGAATTATTTGTTGTAATAGAGTTTTGGGTTCTTCATGATAATCTGATATTTTCTTATAACCTGCTTTCTCGTCTAGCTCGTGAAAGTTTTTTTGTATTTTCGTTGTGAAAATCGTTCGGCAATGAGTTTTCATTATTTTTGCCGGCGATAGACATAACAATCGGGCTGCGGTGGTAATTGTCATTATGAAACGTTGAAATTAATGTTAAAGCAATAAATTTTTCTTAAA
Source organism: Netelia fuscicornis (assembly GCA_946811545.1). Taxonomy (NCBI): domain Eukaryota; kingdom Metazoa; phylum Arthropoda; class Insecta; order Hymenoptera; family Ichneumonidae; genus Netelia; species Netelia fuscicornis. Next base: position 11,230,054 of record OX328012.1, on the reverse strand, counting down.
ATCGGCGGTCAGACTGTGTCCGTAATTTCCCAATCACTACAATTTCATTGCTCGTAACATTTTCTTTATTTATTGCACAACTCACTGATTAAACAACATTTATCCCAATTGGAACAATGCATGTTATTGTACACAAATGATTTTCATGAGAAAAGCGACAAAATTTGTATTACATTTTCGTGGCTAGAGGTTATCTTACGCGAGAATAAGGCGCCGCTTTGTGACTACATTGTGCATTTCTTGAATATCACCACTGCCGATAAGTGTAGGGAGCATACGGGGATGTTCAATTATGGAAAGTAAAATCAACACGGTTTATATGCATCGTCTTTCATATGAGCTAAAACTTTGCGAGATTATCAATATTTTTTTAAATTTGTAATCGTGTTATTTATTTCATCTTGCGAATATTTGTACAAAATAGATACAACGTATCGATGATGTTTGTTTTCATAAAGCCATTATAGCTCTCTTAAGAGCACGTTGTTTGTTTTGTTTAGCTTTCGACTTTTGTTTTCTCGTTTTTGTCGCGTCTTTAAACAACTGTATACCCTCATGTTGTTCAATTGTCCGTTGAGTATACGCCATGCCATATAAATTGTATCCGATTGTATCCTGTATTATGAAAAATACAATAAATGATCATGTACGAGTTTTATTAATTTCTTAATTAACAGGAATTCGACTGGAAGCCATCAAGATTCTTGTTATGATGGCTTTCTGATACCAAGCAATTAGAAGGAAAAAATAAAGTTTGTAATACCCTCAATGAAGTGATTCGTTCCATGGCTAAACTTCTGACTTGTTGCAGCGTCAAGAGTAAGTCAGAATTTGCAACGATTGGTCCGTGATGTGCTTGTACAAGACTCAGAGCTAATCGTGCCACTAATTCCGCGTGGGACTCGCTTTTTAACAAATTCGGAAGAGCTCGCAAAATTTCACATGCCGCTGAATACGGTAATAGCAACAAAGTTTCATCTAAATCGCTGCAAACAGAACCGATCGAGTATTCAGTATCCCTGTAACTTTATTATGATATTTCAATTGTCTCCTTTTCACACAGATCTTTTACCTTGCGCGTACACGTTTGAAAGTCTCCAATAAGAAGCTTTCTGTAGTCGTGCAATTATGAGCCTGCATCAAAAGTGGTAGTGGCGGTGGAGGATTGGGAGGAATAACAGCCGCCAATTGTGCACTGTAATCTTTGCAGATATCTAAACATTCGAGTATCAGTTCTGCTGCTTTTTCGGTATTTGCTGTCTTTCGTGATGGCAATAATTGCTGTTTCTGTCCTTTTACAGCAGTCGTTTCACCAGTGGCCAACTCGTTCTCTTGCTTCTCTCTTTCTTCCTCTGCCTCGTCATCTAACACCAAGGGCTCCGTGGAACGTTCATAAAGTCGAACAACTTTGTCTGATCCACAGGAAACTACGAAAACTCCATTCGGCGAAACGGCACAACTCCATGCCTCGCCCGAGTGACCCTAGATTTTTATCAAAATTGTATATTTTCCATTTGTATCTGCTGTAAGTGAAAGAAGTAATAAGTATGTCACTTCGTACTTGAAGGGTTACGATTTTTGCAAAGCTGTCGACATCCCACTGCTTTACTTTGCCGTCCTTGCCACAAGTGAATATATAATGAGTTCTTGGAACGAAAGATAAACCCGTCACTGAATCGTCATGTGCGAATATGGATTTATGACAATCACCAAAATCCATGCCCCAAATCTTTATATTTCTATCAGCTGAACCTGTCGCTATGAGAGTCGAATCGCTTGAAATATCCATGCACAGAACTGGCAATTTGTGACCATACAGTGACACGAAGAACTGGAAGGAATTTAACCACATTGATAATAAATTGACTGATGGAAATGGAGCTAATAATCACCGTTACCTTGAAAGTGTCCATGAAGAAAATCTTTACAGTCGAGTCCAAAAGCGAAACTGCGACAAAACGATTGTTTGGTGTGATTCGCACACAAAGCACGCTTTCCTCGAGCTTCAATGTTCTCGAGTGAAGAACAGATAAGACTTTTACTTTTGTTTCACTTTCAGAATCTTCAACGAGCTCAAAGTTCCAAAACTTTACAGTCTGATCTCCACCGCCACTTGCAACACCTTTCTGCAATTAGATAATTCATTTTTACAATTTTGCAATTCGACTCGGTATTTGTATTTTGACTTACCATGTCGGGAAATAATGTAACACTCCATAGTTCTTTTGTGTGAGCTGAAACTTCTTCCAAAATATCTCCCGAGGCAATATCAATAATCAACATTTGTCCATTTTTCAAACCTACTATCAAATGTCTATCACCAGGTACGAACGTCGCCGTCAATGCATATCCGCATTCCACCGTTCTGAGACACGTTAGTGATGGTCTATAACATGAAAATAATATCGTTTTACAAAATTACGAAACGTTAATATATAATCTTTCTTATGCGAGTAAACTACACACTACATAAAGGGATTACTCACCTGTTCCACAACTTTACAGAATCACCACTGGCTGTAGCAAAAGCTAAGTTATCCGAACTAAAACAAACAGCTCTGACATCCGTACGATGGCCCTGTGCAGATATCGTTCGCAACATTTCGGGTTCTCGGTCTTTATCTTTGATAACTAAGGAATGCAATTCCAAGGTATTGTTATTGACACCAACACAAATCTGAAAAAACCAACCATATTAACGGACATTTAGCAAATAAAGAAGTTACGGACTGGACTAATGTCATGTTATAGAGCAAATAGTTTACCCGAAGTTCACCTCCTTTGCCCATAATTAAGTCCATTCCTTTAGCTTTATGCGCAACTTTTACCACAGTGAGGCGTCTCACTTCATCCTTTAAAAACGAAGATTCCTCTGGTACTACTTCATCTTCGTTTTTTTCCCTAGTAATTACAAAGTGGATATCATACAATGAATGACAAGCTTAATAGACTGATCCCGACCGTTTTCCTTGGATGTTTAATCATTTTCAAGATTCCTTACGTACTTGGCTTTCAACTTTTGCTTTCTCAATCGTTTTGCCACTTTAATTTTGACTTCATTTTCTGGTATAAAGTGAAACAATTCAATAGTATTTTCCATTCCATGACAACCAACGAGTGTTCTTGTGGCATCAGAACATAATGAGACTACTCGTCCTTTGCCAGCCCTCAAAATACTGCCAATTTTCTCACACTTCAGGGGATATTTCTATAATTGTTAAAAAGCAATATTCAGTGAAGCTCGCAATTTCAATGATTTCTTCCATGGATAACATAATTTAGTCGCAGTGAGAAAATGTTGTCTTACCGCATCATTAACATCATCTTCAGAGTTAACATTCAAACTTTCTAATGTATTCACTATATCCTTGTTACCATCTTCAACAAAAAATATCTTCCAGACCCTTAATTCACTATCATTGCAGCCTGTAATAAGATACTGATCGTTCTTTACTAATGTGAGACCCCAAACTTCAGATCCATGACCGACCAGAGTTCTAAAGTTGTGTTCTGTGTCCAAGTCCCAAAATTTGACAAATGTATCTTTACACGAACTAATGATGATGTTACGGTCGTGCATAAACGTCACTTGCGTTATTACACCCTTATGACCGGCCAACCGACAGATTCCTGTTTCAGCGACGACATCCCATATTATAATATCAGTATCCTGGAAAATTACTTTATAATTAATTGCTTTCCCAAAAGAATCTTCGAATAGCGGATGATTTTGGCAAAACGTACTTTAGATCCTGAAGCTAATCGATGGCCAAGAGCATCATAAGCCAGTGTAGAAATTTCAGATTTATGTCCAATGAAGACACCGATATTTTCTCCCGATCTGAGATCAAACGTTTTGACCGTTCCATCTGCATATCCAACTGCTATATGACGTTTATTTGGTGATGCAGCCAAGTAGGTAGCATCTGAAGCTTCACCAGGTAAGACTTGAGCCTATAATATGAATCAATATTATCTTTGCATTCTTTAAATCTGTTTTTTTAAAAATAATTTTAAGCTCTCGTACAAACGGAACTTCCCCTTTGATTTTCTAACTGATAGACTTATACAGAACATAATAAACTTGGATGATTCAATACAATTTTCTTGAACATGATTGACATTGCTTTTTTTCAAATATTTACGACTCTTATATCAGTATATCCAATTCAGTGTGAATGTAGAGTTAACATAAATAAAAATTCATCATACTCATTCGTAAAGACTCATCATAACTTTAGGTGGGAAATTGAAATAAACGATGGTAATCGTAATAATGCTAAATTATGGTTATTTAAATCGCTGATCTTAAGAAATATTATTTAATTTACCTTTTCTCCAAGCCTGAGATCCCAAATAAATACATGCTCACAGGCACCGACAGCAACAAATCTACCTTCTTGTCCCTCCAGAGTAACAAAAATTACATTGCATTTTGGGCTGGTAATAATGTTTGAATTTCCAGCAGGTACGTATCGCAGATACTGTTTTGTTAACCCCATTGTTCATGTAGCACCGTATTTAATTCGGTGTTTAATTTTTGTGCGATAAAGTATGCTTGTTGCGAAATGATATTAATACTTTTCAAAGCGCATGATGTTCGTTATGTTCTATTCAAGATTGTATATACGCGCTCACAAACATTTGTATCTCGTTTTAACGAAACACTTTGTTTTAAGTAAATAACTTTGTCACAAACGTATCAGTACAACATAAGGTTATGGGTGAAGCATGGAAAACCACGTGGGCTCCAAGCGAGAAGTAAGACGAGTAGCTAAAGGAAAGGTGTGCCAATAACACAATGAACTTAGCCGCCGACTATTAAAATATCGATTTTTTTTTGTAACGATCGATTGTTAGTCATCTGCTAGTGTTTGTTAGTCGATTATTATAATTTGTTAGAGCTTCAATTTCATTTAATCGTTGAAAAACTCTTCGGCCCTAGAATGCCCTACAAGCTACGTGAAGTTGGCAGCATTGCCACGACGGCCGGGAATGGCTTTGTCCACGTAACTTCGCAATTTCGGCAAAATGCTGATTCTTTTAATCCCAGTCGATTGTTAGCCCATTGTTAGTGATTGTTAGTCCATTGTTAGTGATTGTTAGTTAATATAAGCGGTCAGTTGCTTCCTGATGGAATGGAAATACTGCTATTGGTCAGTCACAAAGTCTTGAGGCGACACGAGTGGCAAAATGTGGAACCCTTCGACGTGATACTTTTTGAGGCGCTTTTTATGTCCCATTCATATGAGAGTTGACACCTATTTCCTCTAGTCTTCGTGTCCCTGTTTGTCCCTGTCAATGGCCGCCTTAAGTTGACTTTTGTTTAGAACGTTTGGGAAAATATACAGCCATCCGAATTGATAACAAAATGTATTTAGCTTCGCGAATTCGCTCACGGATTGTAATTTAAATGTGGTAAATGTTTATTATGGTGTTAATATGTTCCCGTGGCAGCAAAACGATGAAAATTGATAAATAATAATCTTCTTCACACTATTCTATAATATCTCATGAGACGGCTGTTTACTTAATTGCTTTTGTCATTTCCTAGACCAGTTTTCATTTTTCTACGGTCCGTATTGAAGTGTAGAGATCAAGTTCGACTGCAACAAGAACAATTCACTGATCGACATGGCTCCTGTTCCTCTAGAAGGGCATCAGACTCCTGTTGCAAATAATATTCCACAGGAGGGAAATCGTGGTGGTTCTATTCCACTGGGTATGCTCATAGATTTCATAATACAAAGAACTTATCATGAGCTGACTGTTCTAGCTGAATTGTAAGTACAATTAAACCACATTTTCCATTGACAAAATTATGTAGCATTTTTTTTATTACATTTCCGTTCTGGTATTTTAGGTTACCAAGAAAAACAGATATGGAAAGAAAAATTGAGATATATAATTATTCAGCCAGAACGCGACAATTATTCGTTCGTTTATTAGCTCTTGTAAAATGGGCAAACAGTGCATCTAAAGTGGATAAATCAGCGGTAAATTTACTTAGTTTGCGATTGATGTTTATAGAAATTTCAATTGTAGTAATAAATACGTTATGATTCTAGCATATAATGGCATTTTTGGACAAGCAATCTCTGTTGTTCGTTGATACTGCAGATATGTTGGCACGTATGGCCAGAGAAACTCTTGTCCATGCAAGACTGCCAAATTTTCATATTCCAGCAGCGGTTGAGGTGCTTACAACAGGAACTTATGGTCGACTTCCTGCGTGTATCAGAGTAAGGGACATATACAATTCGGTTGTTATTAAATACAATTATCTAAAAGTAATTAATGTATCTGGGTTATTTTTTCTTTAGGAAAGAATCGTTCCTCCTGATCCGATAACTCCATCTGAGAAGAGAACAACTCTGCAGAGACTCAATCAAGTGATTCAGCATCGTTTGGTCACAGGAAACTTACTTCCTCAAATGCGTAATTTAAAGATTGAAGCAGGGCGTGTTACGTTTTTGGTTGAGCAAGAATTTTCTGTATCACTAACTGTTATGGGTGATGGTCCAAATGTACCATGGCGATTATTGGAACTCGAGATTTTAGTTTCTGACAGAGAAACTGGTGATGGCAAAGCACTGGTGCATCCCCTACAGACGAGATACGTTCATCAGGTATGAAACATATGACAATAAAGTTGCACTACTTCGTTCAATACTTCACGTACAGACCATTGATTTTATTGTTATCTTTATTATGTGAAGGTTGTCCAATCACGACTGGCGGAGAGTTCAAATTCTCTGTCAGAGGTTTATTATATCCTTCACTACTTCTGTCAGTCACTGCAACTCGAGGTTCTTTATTCACAAACGCTTCGCTTAATCAGAGATAGGCTAGATGATCATATACACGTTGATGAGTATACGCCTGGCAAATGTCTGTCCATATCATACTGGAGGTGAGTTGAATGTCTTCACTGTGAGTGTATGAGAAAAACAAAGAGGACGTGGCAAATCAATTATGAAAACATCGAATGATTCTTTCAGAGAGCTAACAAGCAAAGACCCACGATCCGAGCTTGGCTATCGATTAACTGTTCAGGTTGATCAAAACGAACCTGCTAGGCCTCTTGCGGTCGTCCATGTACCATCTTTAGGCAGTAAGGTAATGTGCTAGAGAACAAAATTACAAATTTGAAAATACAATAAAAATAATAGCTGTTCCAATCATGGTATCACTGGTAATACCGCTCTCAGCAAAACGGAACATAATATTCATAACACGAGGTTGCCTCATCCACAGTGTATATACAAAGTGAAGTAGTACATATAGAAAATAACGGTCAATGATAAAGTATTGCACCAATCAAAACGGAACATGACGGATTGTAGCAAAGTAAACAGTATATATTTTATAAATGTATGTATATGCCAAACTTGCATAAAATTCCGAATATCTATGTAGGAGGGTGAAATAGCCGATCGTGCCATAAGATCGGATCAATTGTCAATGGAATGTCTGCTGGTTCATACGATTTACATTCGAACAAGAAGTCGGTTGTCGGAATTGAAACAGGAACTGCAATCGATGCTGAAAGATGTGGAATGTGAGTTAACGATTGTTGAAACATTCTACAGCATTTACGAATTTCATGCATGTCTACTTTTGTTTAACCAGGTTCACTCGCGGGATCTCCGGCAATTTTGTCGGTGCCAATATTACAACCATGCTTACGAGCTGAACTTCTTCTTGTTACGGTGGATACACACACGGGAATGCTCCAATGCCACGTGCCGCAATACGACGCACCTCTCGTTCCTGAATTGACGGTAGCCTTAAACGGCGACCATTCACGTTTGCCTACTCTCATATCAGAATTGCGGTGAGTCTTAAACTCGTTACTTTTCTCATAGTGGTGTGGGTGATTATTCGAACGTAAATAAATATTTTGATATCCATCCTCAGATTTTGGATAACTCAGCGTCGTTGTGAAAAAACTCTGCAACATCTGCCAGCGACGCCGCATGAAAGATTACCTGTTCTACATCATCCAGATCATCCAATGTCTAAGATCAGTAGGCATCGGATGTTCGTTCAACTTCACCGACATCCCACGGTCATTTTGGTTTGTAATACAAAATCCATTGTCACAACTGGATCAATTTATTATCTCTAATTTGGCATTGCATGCTCTTAGATCGTCGCATTCAAAGAGAAAGAATCTTCACCCTGCGAGATCGAATGTTCATTTTATCTCGCTGTGGTTAAGCACAGTTCGATCGAAGACGATCCTCATGATGACAGTATAGAGACGGAAATACCAAAGATGTATCTAAAAGTTCAAAGTCTGATCGAATTCGATACATTCGTAATAACCCACGGTCCGTTCACAAGCGTCGATAGTGGTGAGTAAACGGCGATCGTTGTTAATACCACTTGAGAATGTAAAGAGACGAAAGCGTTGATACGCGATGGGTCCACCGATATGTTATAACGCGTAAGTCATTAACAGAGCGAAATTATACAGATGTAACAGTACACGAGAATGTATGTTAAGTTTCACAGAAGAAATATTTTCTTACATATTTTCTAAAATATTCTCGTAACTAGCGCACTTTTTCTTTCTAATAATTAATTAACCATTCGTACACAAATTTTAACGGTCGGTCATCTTGTAATGTCGCAAGAATTGTGTATACTAATCGTTTTAACATCTGGCAAAAACAAAAACAAAAAATACACGTGACATTGGCACGATGTATTTGTTGCTGCTGCTGCTTTTTAAGGGGATTAACAGGTGGATTTTTTAGGGAATAATGATCAAGATGGGGGGTGCATTACAGACGTGGTGGAGAAAGGAAGCAACAAACGCAGAAGCACGGGGGCTGTCGGTCGTACGGATGCACCAGGAACGCCACAAAGCAGAAGACCCAAGCATCCAGCTTATTTCATTCCCGAGCTTGCTCACGTCGTTGCGCTTTGCGATGAACGTATTCCATTCGTTACATTGGCTCAAGAGGTGAGAAATTTTATTGTTAATAATTTGATTTTGAAACTTTACAAACATTCATCATTTTTGTACATTTATCAGCTGACGAGACGTGAGATAGCGCATCAAGGACTTCAAGTCGAGGCTAATGCTACAGCTCTCGTTCTAAAGCTAGTTCAGCTACCAGCTCCATCGAGTAATATCGCATCCGGAAGTGCCTGGCAGGCACTTCTCAAAAGACTCCTCAGCGTGTCAATAAGAGTACAGGGAAAAGGCATGGCGAAGTGGATGGCGGAATTTGTGTTTTACAGCAGTCCACTGAACAGCAGTCATCCGAAGGAGCAAGGTAAATATCATGTCCATAACGTACGCGGTGAAACTCGTTTATTCAGAGACCGCACTGCCTTCTGATATTTTCCAAGTATTGTGAAAGTCTTAGTAATTCTTCAAGAAATCATAGCGATTCTATAGTACATATGAAATGGCATGAATGCATCATCTCTTCTCGAAAATCAAGTACACACGCAGACACTCATTATGTTACAGGTTTACGGAGACCCGTGTACTTTCAGTATGAAATGGGAACGGCTGATGCCGTTTCACGGACTGTAGACTCGTTGCTGAACGATTGGGCACAGATTGTTCATCTCTACTCGATCGTTCAAGATCTCGCGGAGTACTTCAAAATGGAAAAATACAATTTGCGCAATATGGTTAGCATAAAGACGTATAGCTACAGTAAATTGGTACTAGCTTATGGACCTAATCGCGGTGCAACAGTCACGGTTCAGTGGAGCACCAATGACAAAGCATTTAAACTTATTTTTGGAAAAAGTAAGTGTGCAGTCGAACGACAATGGAAAATAGTTTCCCTCGGGAATCCTACATCCCTGATTGTAATTCTGATTTTAGGTCCTACGAACACAACGGTGAACGCTCATTCCCTCATGAAGGAACAACTCGAGGCCCACCTCAATCGACACAGAAATCTTGCGCAGATTATTCATATTCTCAACGAGACATTGCAACCTCTAATATCCATCAGCAAATTGCCAACGATACCTCAATTAGGTGTACATAACTCTGTAAGTAATCGCGAACGTCATATATTTTGACAATTCTATTGATTGATTGGACCAGGTAATTTTCTTCATTAGCTCGTGTTTACACTTCACAGAGGCCTCAAGTTCCTGTTCAGACCTTCACGATCATACCACAGTGCGTGACTCTCGTGAGAATCGCTTATCAGGGAATGTATTGCTTGGAGCTGAGACTTCGTGGAGGAGGTCTCGTGAGTTTGCGCGACGGTGCTTACAGTAGGTTCGATCGAAGCACCGTTGTCGACGAATTTACACCGACTCAGTGTTTGAAGGTACTTCTAAGGAATGCCATTTGGCAGTGATTACAAGAAAAAAATCGTTTCTCGTGACTTTAATAATTTAAATGGAATTTATTGTACGGTAATCCTCTCTGTAGGCGTTCCTGTCAAAATACGTTGATGAGAGTGCTGTTTTTCGTCGACGATCGCAATCCGAGGACGACAATCCTCCTTCACCGGTGACAATGGACAGCGATGGTAGTGGAGGGGTTGGTTTTATGAGTCATCATCGTGGTGGTCCACAATCACCTGCGCAACAGCGTGACGGTCTAAGATTTCATCCACCGCTCACACCACCGTCGGGAAGCAATCCTCATACTCCTGCGAGCCCTCATACGGCAAATATCTCACAAGCCAGTCAGCATCAGAGTTTCGGCAGTAGTCCAGCTACTTCCTTCAATCTTGCATCGCCGCCGTCTTTACCACCAAATACTCCGAACATGTTGCCTCATCCATCACCTGGATCGGGTCTCGTAGCCAACAGTCCGTTGAATCCGATGCATGTGCCAAGTCCAGCAGGCCTCATGCCAACATCGTCGCCTGGCCCTTGTAGTAATGTTCAAGTTGGGCACTCACCGGCAAGTTCGTTCATGCAAACGGGTGAGAGATATAAAATAATGATTTTCCGTGATAGGTGTTCAACATCTCACGCACATTCTGACTTCTTCAGCATATACGGCTTAGATTCAAATCCAATTCATATAGCGATAGAGTTTAAAATTCGAAACTGATATTTTCAGTGAAATACTGAAGCTTTACATTCTATGGATATTGACCATATTCCATAGCGTTTAGTTTACTAATTTCAAACATCTCAAGAAATTCGGTAATTGGCTTAGCATTAGAAACTAAGCTATTCACTTTGGTACAAACACGAATTTTCCAACATTGACAGGTCACATAGACGGCAGTCCATTCCCATCGTCACAGAGTATGGCTTCTCCAGCGGCTTCCAACTGGCCAGGTTCACCAAGCGTACCTCGACCATCACCAGCAAGACCCGGTCAGAGTCCTGGTCATGCAGCACTTCACAGTCCACAAGCGTCCGATCACCGATCCGGCAGCCACATATCTAGGGTTTTGCCCCAGAGATCATGGGCAGGTGCCGTACCGACGCTTCTTACTCACGAAGCTTTGGAGCTACTCTGTTGTCCTTCGCCACATCCTTGCGGACTTCCGGGTCCAGACTTATCGCCGCTCGAGAGATTCTTAGGATGTGTTTATATGCGAAGACAGTTGCAGCGTTTTATACAGACTGACGATTGCGTGAGTATAGTTTCTTTATTAAGATTGTTTTCCTTGCTATGTAGCATGATTTTTTACGAATACAATTTTTCCCTTTTAGCTTACTACCATGAACAGCACCGAACCCGGTATGGTGCATTTCAAAGTCGAGACACTGCAGTGTCGAGTCGGTTTAAATCCACAGCACTTGCAATCTCTTCATATAAAAGTACAACCACTTCCGGAGCATAACGATCAGTGGACTCTCGAGGAACTTCAGGTATGGATTGAGGAGCACAAAGAAGTAACTCAACGATTACTCAATTTTTGGTTTTTCCATAGAACAAATTTTTTCTTGTTTGCTGCAGGTGATAGAAAAATTCTTCGATACTCGAGCCGCGGCACCTCCTTATAAGCCAAATACTCTCTCCGGATTTGGTAGAATGTTGAATGTTCCATTCAACGTACTTAAAGATTTCGTACAAATAATGAAGCTCGAGCTTGTACCCGGCCTTGTGCAACAGCAACAGCTGAAATGGTCTGTACAGTGGTGTTTACGTATACCACCTTCAGCGACGCCGATCGTTCCTATAGGAATGGCGGCAGTTCTCGTTTGTCGAAACAAGATTTTATTTTTCGTGAGTACTCTTTGGCGTTTTAGTTTTACCATGATTGTAAAGCCTACCCTGTGCTATTATACGTCATCTTGTTCTTCGTCTGTTTCAGCTCCAAATAACGCGAAGCGGTGTATCCTACCAAGGAGAACCACCGTCTCTAGTGCTTCCACTGGTATATGATGTAAACAATAATCTAACGCAACTTGCGGAAAAGCGTGATCCCGGTCCAGCATCTGCGACTGCCGCTGCATCGCTACAGCTTAAAAGATTCGCCGAATATTTCGTCAACCATTCTGAGTGTTCGCTCTTCCCTGCCGTTCGGGATCTTTTAGCTAATCTCACACTACCGTCCGAGCCTCCCGTTATATCTCAGGTAAATTTTAAGGGGTGAAAAAATTCGGTTTCAGTTTGAGAATACGATCGAACTTGCTCTTTTCTCGTTGCCAGGTCGTAGCATCTCCAGCTGGCGGACAAGTAACGCCGACGCAACAGATTCAAAGTCCGGCTATGCAAATGCACTCACCAATGGCCGGAGGTCAAGGACCTCCACAAGGACCGTACGGTATTCAAGGCATGCCCTCAATCGGGATGATGGGAGGACCGCCTCAATAGGAATGGTCCAACTCGAAAGCGCCATCACAATCACTGTGGCGCTACTGAAGCTGAAGCGAACGAGCGAAGATGTTAGTAATTTCAGGCAGAGAGCGATGTTGACGGAAACGATCGTTATCGCATAAGATTTTTACGAAACTTTAGCTTCAACGAAATATCAGACGATGTGACCTCGGTCATATATCGGTGTTAATTGTACAGCGCCCATATTTCTAGGGTATTAAATATTTAATAGAAAAAGTTGATTTTCATATTATCACGTAACGATATTTAACATTGATGTAGAAACGACTAAAGATATTTTTCGTCATATTTACATGTAATTCCATTGTATGTTCATGCGTTGAACTGTCGAACCGCGAGTACCCGGGATGGACATGAGAGATTGGCGTGCGAATAGGAATGATAATTCTTCGATTCTCACGTTCAAGAATATAAAATTTTTCATTTTTATTCCATGTGTACAGTTTTTACAAAAGAACATTTAATAATCTTAACAAATCAATGATACTATTGTTATCATTAGGTATATCATATAATTACTAATTATATAATATTTATAATTGATCGCAATATGATCAATATATATATATATTTTTTTTTGTGTGTAAAATATATACATTTTAGGTCGGGATATCAGTCTCTGTATAAAGATGTGAATATATTCCATAATACACACGGTTTCTTTTTCTCGTCGACACTCCGATATTATATTGTTCGCGATGAGACACTAGTCTCGGGCGGGATGTGAACTTTTTGTTTTTTAATTTGAACGATTGTTATTTGCAGCAGAAATATTAATTTACATTCTACAACTTTGAGACTTACAATAAATAGAAGTAATATTAATACACGAGTCGTCAGCTCTAACGCCATTCGTTTCGCGCTTTCTCGATTTTCGCCCAATATAACACATCGTAAATTTTTTTTTCAATAAACTGTTATTTTCTTTTCCATGTTGCACATTTTCAAAATTCGTAAGACTAAAAATTTCGTCCCGCAAATCACCCTCGGCTTTATAACATACGACTTTTATTCATAAAAACAATGAGAAAAAGAAATTTGTTCAACAGACGGTAAATTGGATCATGAACAATTCCCCCGTTACACACAAAAAAATATGTTTTCAACTTTCAATCTTAATGAGCATTTTATTAACGTAAACGTAATTCATGGGACGGTAGAAAGTGTCCGAAATGAAGATTTTCGTAATTGCATTTTGGTTCCATTTACGTACGATATAATTTACGTCGATATACTTCGAATTCGAACTAAAACAAGAGCAAATATATCGTTATCTGTGCGATAATCGAGACACAACGTAACGCAAGACTATCGTTACTTATCTTACGTAAGGAATGAAATGCGATAGAAAAAAAACCTTTGTACACTTAAAGGTACGGTTCACGAATACTGTGTGAGAACTGACGGTGAGAAAAACGAAAAAAATAAATACAATATATATTTATATATAGTGCGATTCATGCAAACGAAAACGGGGGAAGGAGAGCATCCGCAATTCTATATATGCTACATGAACTATACATTGCCAGAACAAAGCTCTCTCGACGAATTCATCCGGCGTTCGACACTCGATTTTTCAGCCTTCGATTTTGAAGGACGAGTGTGCCCAAAGTTCTCGCCTGAACGAAAATATAAATTTCTATATATATACGAATATATATATATATATTTATATACCATAAGATTTTACATAAGATAACTTTGACAAAAAAGAAAAAATATATATATGTATATACGCATGTTCGACCGATGCAGATCACAGAGTCCAATATAATAATTAGTAACCTGTATTATTACTACATAGATTCGAGTTATTACAGTGGCTGTTATCCCGTGGGGGGAGTTGCGATAAACAATTGTTCCTTCCCCTCTGTGCTCTGGCTGAATGAATTGTGAACGAAGCTGTGGCACACGGCACCGGCATCTTGACAATCCAAGTCCGTGTGTCGTCAATTTGTGTCTTTGATCTGTTTCGTTTCTAGCGATCCGATGAGAAAACCGAACGAGAGATTTTTTCGTGTTTTGAATTGTTTTTTTTTTTAAGGACTCATTTACGTCCGGGTCAGCTTTGCTCAGCCTCAGGGATCGGCTAGCAGTGTTTTTGTTTTGTTTCAAGCAAGCAAGGCACAGGATACCTCTACGGGCTCTCAACGTGCGAATGCTAGGAGGCACTACTCAACAGATCCATGCTCTTAACTCCCCGTCAGCAGCAGCACCAACAAGTTAACACTGTAATGAAAATTTCTAAAGTGCACGGCATAGACAACCATTTATGATTAATGGGAAGTATTGTTCATTTTTTGTTTTGTTTTTTCGTTGGACTGAGCTAGCGTTGTGCAACACAGCCAGAAGCCGTTTTTACCACTTCCATTTCACCGAAAGGGCCCTTGTGCTAAAGAGTGCTTTATTGTTTTGTTATTAGACAGACATCGACCAGATGGCGAATATTGTTAAAGTGATGAGACATCGTTAGACCATTGACAGAGTGCAACCGAGAAGGAAGCTTAGAAGTTACTCGTATGAATTGTGTAGCAGTGTCACAACGGTGGTGATAAAAACGGCTTGATTACTTTTTCATCCTCTTCCCGAATGGTTCATTTTCTTTTCAGAGCTTCTTCATCGTGGAACATCTACGTATAATGCATCGTACTTGTTCTTATGGACTTTGGGAATGTACAGTATATATACTACAATGTACTTTGACAAAATCGAAACGGACGGACCAAGAATCTTCGCACGCATTTGTTCTTTTCGTAATTACCAAATCATTACAAAATAAATGATCGAATGTGCAGAATTTACGATAAACAAACAAGAAATTATCATGACAATTGTCGCGTGAATACTTAGCTTAAAGGAAATTGAATATAAGCCTAGATATATATTTTTCTTTCTTCTGTATACGTCGACTCGGGAATAACGAGGTAAAAGAAACCTTCGGTAATCATCGATAGGTACAACTTAACTTTCAATAAGAAGTGTGCTTTGTTAAATGAGAAGCGAGACGACAGTTTTGCATAATAATATATCCGCTCGATGTTAGATCAGCTTGAAAATTTTGTAACGTCGTTAATCACGGTGCCCTTTGGCAAATCATCTCAGGCTGGCCAGATTATTTCGTCAAAGAGTTGCATCGATACACAGTCGCAGTCTGAACCGTGTTTACGCGTATAAGCCGCTTACCGCTAGACTGATCGCAATTAATCAGATCATCGACGTACATCTTGCAAACGGGTCTCCCCACCGCGTTTCACCAATTGCGAAATGGACTGACGAGTTTCGTAGCGATCGTATGAAACTTCACCGTGCCAAGAGCAAACCGCGCTCAACGGATTAATATTTGCCAATCGCATTACACCAAACTGTCGTCAAAGTCGCCCAAAGGGGATTACAAAAAAAACAGAACGAAAGTAGTCTTCGACGTTGATTTACACGTATAAGCCACGGGTAAATCACCGAATCGTGTATCGAGTTGGCATGCAGGAATTCACAGCGAAGCGATTAGTTCATGCCTAAGTTTTACGTATTATCGTTGGAATTATTTATTTAGTCGTGTGGAGAACTCGAAGATATATGTACGAGACGACGAGCTGGGGGAAGGTGGAGGGAGGAAGAGAGAGATCTGCGATGCTGCGAGGAGACGACAGTGGCCCGTAGCTCTGGGGTCAAATACCAATTGACATCTTCACCTTCGTTCATACTCTCGAGACTTTATATATACATATATGTATATATACATACATACAGACATATATATATGTATATATAAATATATACCCCTCTCCTCACCATGTACCGTCATCCCCAATATCACCGCCACCCATTATAGCACCGATTCACCAGGCCTGCCTCGACGATACGTCTACGCAAGCTAGAAGAACGTACTACGTCAATTAATGTTCGTGTGTTGTCTATCAGGTAACATTATCTATTCGATTTTTGGCAATTAGGAATTTTTGTTATTTGTTCAATAATCAGAATATGCATGACTCTACTGCGCGTTAATCGTCTTAGGGTTGAAATTTCATGGTATTTGTGTTATTAGTTCAAAGTCGTGGGCAAGCAGTAAGTATTCGATAGATTGATCTATTATTATTATTATTATTATTGAACCTCGTAATGGTGAGATTTATTATGTTTTGTATGCAAAAGCGATTATATTGGAAGAACGAATTCGAACCTTCGACGAGATATTGTAGCATGCACGAGCGGTACACGAATCTCGATTACTCGTACGAATACCGAATATCTTATAGCTTATAAATATATAAATCGTGTTATAAAAGAAACGTATATTTCAGTGTATATACTTTTGATATACAGAAGAAGTTGTCATGTAAATTAACAGGCGTACGTGGTTAGCGTTGTGATCGTGACTCATGTTACCGCTGAATCGTGTGCGCTTTCCGTAACGCGGCTAATGCGAGATCCACAAGGAAAATGCATTTTCTCTCTCTCTCTCTCTCTCTCCCTTTTCTCTTTTCTCTGATTCTGTCTTTCTCTTTTTCTTTCTCGGGTCGAGCGAGGTTTACTCGTTGCCGGGTGGCGCTACGCATCGATAAACTGCAAATTCAATGTCGCAATGTGTGAAAACGCGGGTGCTTGACCGGCGTCGGGAGAGAAGACTGGATTAATCTGGTCCTCGATCGGTCCGAGATTAACGTGGACCGATCGTATCTTTGGCACGGTACTTCTTTTTTTTTTCACTTTGCTCTCAATTTTTTTTATATCTTCGTTAACTCTGTAGCGTCGTCTCTTTTGTTTTCTTTTTTTTTTCGACGTTCATTAGCTTATTAATAGTCAACTTTAATTCCGAGCCTACCATGTTGCGGGCGCCAGTAGCAGCACGCCAGATAAAGCGCCATGATAATCACCAGAACCTCGAGGAATACCAGAGCAGCGCCAACACCGATCACTATCGCCGCATGTTCCTCGACGGTTTTGACTATTTCCTTGTAGCAACCCTGAAGAAAAATACTATTTATTTTCCACAAATGTCAGCAATTTAAATAAATTACGTAAATTATTATAATATCAACATGAAAATACATTAATCACTCGGAGATGTTGCATTCATTATTTTACCGTTTGGAAGTAAGAATTTTCGGACGTTGGGGCGATGGGACAAGATGGATCGTACAGTACACCGTTCTCCTTCTTACAGCAGGCTTCTGGTACCAGTTTTCCACTCGCCGTCCAGTTAATACTGTCGTGAAAGTCGCGATGACTCTCGACACCGCAGCAGTGCATCTGAAAGTAAATATATAAATCATCGGCTTGAAACTTTTGTCGAATCAACAGAAAAAACACAGGATGACTAAAATCTCGTCTGATCAAAAAAAGTGTTTCAAGTTTTGTCCGGATTTCTTAACGACTGATGAATTTTAAGCATAGATGAGGTAATATACGCTAGTATAAATAGAAAAAACCGGAAGATTCGCTTCTTCGATCATTAACACATCCTTCAAGCTGAACTTATAATCACACGTTATTTAATGAGTATCGTTTCGTACCTGGCTCATTATTCCATCCCACGCCACCGTCACGGCCTCGGCTTTATCCTCATTGGCAGCGTAATACTTCATGGTCGATTTCAGCAAATCCTGAGTACCCTTCTCAGCCTGTCGAAATTATTTTAGAAAAATCAACAAATAACACCTCGTTTTGATTTTAATTGTAACATTTTTACAGATAAACATGAAACTCACGTCTCCTTTGAGACCAAAGGCGAGACCAACAGCGATGCACTCGAGAACCAAAACGATGAGAATGAGGATACCGTACTAAAAGAGAAAAATAAAGGAGACGAGACAAGAGTGAACATTGATTACAGCGTGTAATCGAGGACAGTAACAATTATGCGATTTAGAAATATCGTTTGATTATTGCACACGAAAGGTCGCATCGTGCACGATAACAATCGAAATTTCGATCGGAACGGACTTACGACGCATAAAAGACATCTCGACTCGAACATGGCACCGCAGTAACCCAGAAAGCTAACTATGAAAGTCAAGGCTCCGGCGACGATAAGTATGTAAGCCATCATTTTGATCACGTCCGCATCCGTCTTTGTCTGTAACAATAGATCAAACCAAAAACAAGGAACCAATTAGTTATTGGAAACAAGTACAGAATCAACGTGCAAAGTGAGAATGGAAGAACATCCGTACGATGGTAGCATGCGCAATAAATTTTCATGTTTATTTAACGGACGCGTTGTCTTCTCGGTCGTGACGTAATGGTATAAGAACCGAGAAGATTTAATGTGACGAGTCTGATCCGACGGTAAAACCACTTGGTACGTAGAGATCTGGCAAGGCACGTCATCGCGTCGTGACAGAAGCCACTTGTTGCAAAAGGGAGATGACACAATGCAAAGAGAACGAGGAGAGTCGAGAGACGAAGGCTTATGCACTCTCGGAGAAAAACACGGATATGCTGATGACGAACCCTGTATCGAGTTACTTCGTGCGGTCAACATACTTGACATGTTACTCGTGTAGCTTGACGGGGGTGGATAAAAATATTGCAGAGGTATACAACATCAAAGAAAGAAACACGATGGAAAATCAAATGGTTGAAATGAAAAGATAGAGTTCAATAATAATAATGGACGGTTCAATCAAATTTCTATAACGAACTATAAATAGGTATCGAAATGTAAACGAGTGCGATGAACCTATTTATCCATCGATTACGTTATTAGAACTGTTGTTTGTTTGTTTGTAGACCGAAATGTAAACGAATGCGACGAACCTAATTATCCATCGATTACGTTATTAGAACTGTTGTTTGTTTGTTTGTAGATTGGCTCGCTGTCTAACTTACATTAGAATTGCAGATTTCATGAAGTAACAGAAAAATGGTAGTCCGATCTCACGATTGTCATTTTGATTCGAACAGAAAAATCCAATCATGTCGAGAACGATTGTCGGTGATATTTCATTAGATTGGAGATATTCGTATTGACATTGCTTCGCAATGAGAGAACTGATGTAAATATATCATTACGGATCGGTTAGAGAGAAAGAGTCCTCTCAATTGCCAATCGACGGAAGGAGATGACATAAATCCGATGAGGATCCTGGCTACTCACGAAGGATGGGAAATTGGTCTTAGTCGTTACCAGAATTGCGCAGTTGGGTTTCCCCTCTCGCAAAGTTTCCAGTTAAGCTTGTACGCGATATCGGTCTTGCAAAGGTATGAGAATATAATTACGCGTCTCGAGACAAATCCGTAGAGAGCGCAGTTGCAAACTCGAGGAATACCAAAAGACGAACCACCTGGTGAGCAAAAAAGGGAGATGGATAACTAGGAATGGAACTTTGGTAGACAATTCGAAGCGAGTCGGTGAAACAAAGTGCTCTCTCCGCCGACGGTTGTTCCTCTCTCCCGAGCTGTCGTTTGCATGTACTGGAGATGCTTGAGAGTTTATTTCACGGTCTGGACGAGCAGTCGCTTGATGCATTTCTTTGAAGACGAGGGCAAGAAAATGACTGGCGGAGAAAGCTTTGACGAGAGGAAAGGAAGATTCCACGTCGTGATGGATATATTCAAACGATTGTTTCGAGCTAGAGAAACTTCGGATCTATTTTAATAGTGGAAACGAGCAAGAATGTGTGTTTATAAAACATCGTCGTTATTTTCTTGAATGATATATTTACGATTTAATTAATTATGTAATTATAGAATTTGTGAATTTGAACGTGCTTACAATTTGTATTAAACCAACTAGAATTTTTGCAAGATCGTAATAAAGGACAAATCGATTTATTGAAACAATAACAAATACATAAAACAAATTAATAAAATACAGTAAGACCTAAATTGTAAATTTAAAACATGACCGATTATTACATTTTATGGCAATCAATTTAATTATTAATTCGAATTAAACTGAGTACAAAATATTGAGTTAACGGTAAACTAATTATTAATTATACAACGACGATGTACTAATTTTTATACGCGATTAAGACGAATGATAAAATTTGTTCTACGGTTAGAAAAATACCTATGGGAATTTTTGAAAGAATTTCTTCCCAGACGTCTCGCACATGCTATTATATCTCGTGATATCGCGTTCCAGCTCGGTTCGCGTTTTCTGGCTAGATTTCACGCTGGGCGAAAGGATATGAAAGAGGGTAGGAACGAATAAAAAAAAGTACAAGAGCGTCTTGTACAGGCAAGGGCACCTGTTGAACGAGACGTCTCGGTGTCGACACCTGCCCGGCGTGTCACGTAGGAGTTATGAGTAATATTAGAGTACCGGAATTCACCACCTACGTAGTTTCCGGGGTCCGACAAAAAGTTTCCTCGATGCAATCTCTACGTATATTTCAAGATTAGTTCCACCGATGACTTCATAATATCAGAGATAAAGAAACCAATCCTTATTTAAGAATGATCAACGATGCATTGATTTTAGGAAAAATGAATAAAAAGATTGTATTTGCACGATCGAATCAAATTCGAGTCAAAATGACAATCATTATTCTCCTGATATTATTATGAGAATGTTCTTTGAAATCATTTGGATATAAACGTTCATTTTTTACAACAGAGATTCCGGGAAGAACATGAAGAAAATGTCAACGTCGAAAGATAAGGAAGTTTTTAGTGACTCATGGTATTATTTTAATCGGTGAGCACCTGTTGGCGAATTCTCGAATAATCTCCGACAGCCAGAAGGTATACGCAGCGTGGCTATTTTCCCTTGGCTATTCAATTTCATCCTTCGGCAGTGTTGTATAAGGATACGAGAGAAAAAAAGATTACCCGAAGAAAGGGTGGAGCCGATTGATTTATCGATCAAGTTATCATCAAAAAAGTTTCCTCGATGCAATCTCTACGTATATTTCAAGATTAGTTCCAACGATGACTTCATAATATCAGAGATAAAGGATGTATTGATTTTAATAAATGCATTTGCATGATGCAATCAAATTCGAGTCAAAATAACAATTATTATTCCCCTGGTAATAATTTCTGTATCAGAATGCTCTTTGAAACCATTTAGAAATAAACGTTAATTTTTTACAACAGAGATTCCTGGATGAACGTGAAGAAAATATTAACTTCGAAAGATATGTAAGCTTTTAGTAACTCATGGTATTATTTTAATGAGTGAACACCTGTTGGCGAATTTTCGAATAATCTCCGACAGCCAGAAGGTACACGCAGCGTGGCTATTTTCCCTTGGCTATTCAATTTTATCCTTCGGCAGTGTTGTATAAGGATACGAGAGAAAAAAGATTACCCGAAGAAAGGGAGGAGACGATTGATTCATCGATCAAGTTATCATCAAGGAAGTATCATCAAAAAAGTTTCCTCGATGCATCTCTACGTATATTTCAAGATTAGTTCCACCGATGACTTCATAATATCAGAGATAAAGGATGTGTTGATTTTAATAAATGCATTTGCATGATACAATCAAATTCGAGTCAAAATAACAATTATTATTCCCCTGGTAATAATTTCTGTATCAGAATGCTCTTTGAAACCATTTAGAAATACACGTTCATTTTTTACAACAGACATTCCTGGATGAACGTGAAGAAAATGTTAACTTCGAAAGATATGTAAGCTTTTAGTAACTCATGGTATTATTTTAATGAGTGAACACCTGTTGGCGAATTCTCGAATAATCTCCGACAGCCAGAAGGTACACGCAGCGTAGCTATTTTCCCTTGGCTATTCAATTTCATCCTTCGGCAGTGTTGTATAAGGATAGGAGAGAAAAAAGATTACCCGAAGAAGGGGAGGAGACGATTGATCCATCGATCGATCTATCATCGAAAAGAGTAGAGAGAAACGTTGGAGGGCCTTGTGCCAGAAAATCAAACAAACCGAGACAAGTGGGCAAGAACCGCAGAGTCTAGAGCGCGTCGATATATTATTCAGGTACACGTATTTAGCTCTCGATGTAGACACGTGAATACAGACGTCGAGTGGGTGGATGAATAAAAAAGTAACTCTCGACGTAATACGTCAGCGCGAATTACCCGGGTAGGTCAGGTCAGCCGCCTGAACTTTTTCTTTCCGCGAATGCGGTGAACGATCGACCCTCGAGCCTCAATCTCCTGCATTTTTTCGCAAACTATCGTACATGCGGTCTTCAGACCGTAGGAATTCGCTCCTTTAATTAGAATCCTGGAATGTTTCACGAATAATTTCAACCGTGATCGAGGCACGTATAAAAAGAATTCCAGCGACAACGCTAAAGCCTCGTAAACGACATTTTAGTTCATTGTAAAACGAACATATACGACCTTTGTATTCGAAGAATATTATTGAAATTAAATTTACCTTCACCGTCAATTTTTTAAAAGCATTTATCTCCAAATTTTGATTTGTTTTTTCAGCTGGAGAAACTTGGCATGCAAGCAAATGCATCGTTACGTAGAAATAGATTGTTTGTTATTTCAACCTACAAATTTAATAAACTGAGACTCAGGCACGGCGAGTTTCTTTTTTAACATTAAAAATAAATTTAATTTTGATATATTTTGGAAATTCGCCATGGTTTGTCACAACTTCGATTTTCGTACAAAGTACAAAATTAGGCAATTAAAAGTTAACACGTTCTTGAAACGTTACAGGTTAAACAAACATTTCCTTCGATCATTTTCACAAACATAATTATTTTTCATTCGATAAACATTGGACCGTGTGCATCGTTCGATAGATAAAGGTGTGAACAATTTTAATAATAGCAGAGATATTAAGATGCAAAAAACATTCTTGCACATCGACGATGCAACCAAATCGCGTTCCAATTATTATTCGTTTGTTGCGTTCTCGTTCCCAGTACGTGAGTTGAACATATATATTAACATCGAGATTGATTCAACTTTTGACGTCATACGTAGGCAGTCCTCGAAGGATAAGCATCCCACGTTGCAACGAAGAGTTGATGCAATTCTTTATTAATACATATTTTTCACACCTTCCAGCCAACGATGAAAACAAAATTGATTTTTTTACTACGAGGAAACATCTTTATTCGAATCAAGCAAAATTTATAATTGGAATGAAGTTCGTTCGAACGAACTTAAATCTATTTTATTTAACCAAAATTTTTCCTTTCATCGTTACGAAAAAATTAAAAATAACAAATCGTCATTATTTTAAGCGAATTAAGTATTCAAACGTCAAAAACTTTTCGTTAAAATTTATTGTTGTTATAACCAACATGGAAATACGTAATGAAATAGGTCGAAAATTGTATCAAGATGTACATGCATAAGTGCGAATCCGATGCAGAACGTACAGTCACGTGGACCTTGCGTTAATGGTAACTAATTGTCACCCAGTGCACCGTGATATTTTTACGACACTTACGTGACTGCTCGCTTGCGCTCGAACTCGACCGTAAATTATTGCGCAATCATACGGGTTTCCTCTCCGCGCGAAAGGATAACTCGTTATTCTCTCTCTGTACCAACATATATAAACGTGAATAACTATAGCGCGACTCGATTCTGATATGCACAAAGTGCGACAAGTGTCCTGCATTTCCGCGAAACTATTATCCTGGATTGTTTCGAATTTTTCTGCATTGTGTATTATCTATTACGCACCGCTAGTCATCACTCACTCGAATTTGAATCCATTTCAACACTCCCAGTACACTTGACACACTCCACGTACCCGACACTCTCTGTGCATGGAAGTTCAAGAAGATCTAAATTTTCCAATTATATTTACGACCTTCGTATGTCACGCTCTCAAACGATAATAAAATCTTGAAATTTGTAGCTTTGAGTAAACGAAAAAGGTTGTAGAAAAAATGTAGTTGCTAGACAACTTTTATTAGAGACATTTATCAAATTTTAAAAACAAGAATTTTTTTTGGTTTAATTTTGCTCTAGGAATTTCGTTGACGAAAAGTTGCAGAGGATTCGAGTGTATTAGCGGTTCAAATATGTACACAATGATTAAGTGGCGAACGAGGTCGTTTTTCGGCACTAGGTAGAAATTCTAGACAGTTAGCGTGCTCGGTTTAAGTGATAAATTTTCCAACGTTAAACCCAGAGGGTTCGCGTGTTCAACGTTACGAGTTATTATAAACTCAACCCTTTAATCCCAACGGGACTCTGCGTCTCCTTTGAAACTGTTATAAATTTAACCTTGATACGGTGTGTTTCGCTTGGATGTAATCGTTACCTCATTTTTGGTGAGAAATGGACTAAAATAGAATAGAATTATTTTTTGAATTTTTTACATGGCTGTAATTTTCTCCAAAATTTCATCCAACAATTTTCAAAAACGTATATTTTGTTATCGATTGATAATTGCAGGTACAATATTAATGAGCTTTTGATTGATCATTGGAACGAGGATGGCAAATATCTGGGACATGTTAAGTAAATTTTGGTCTTATATATGTAAATATATTTATTCATTCGCACAAACATTTCGAGTGCTATCTGGGTAGTTTTTGTGGAATAAAGACTCTTCTTAAGTGCGATTGCTACCGACCACTTTTGCTTCCCGCCGCATGTTTACGCAACATGGTGTTCGCCTCGAGCTCTCGAGAACCGTTAACGTTTGCTCTCAGTTGCTTGCGCAAACGGGACTGGGGGTAGGCCACTATTCGAGAAACAGGTGTGTCAACTATACTGGATGTCGACCTCACCACACGTTTTACCTACTGACTATATGTATATGTGTCTTGGGTGTGTGTAAACTGTCATAGAGAATCGATATAGCATAACGAATGACCGTTTTCTCCATTGATATCGAGTCCCTTCTAATTAATTATTCATCGGTGTCCTGTCATCACACCCAGGAAGACAGATTTGTTCTAAGTTCTTAAAAGTTTCACGAAGAAAATTTAAATACCAATTTTTTGCCACTCGTCAAAAGATCTAATTGAATTATTATTATTCTTCCATTATTTTTTATTAGCTTCACTCCTTAACTTGTAAGATTAATATTTTTATCACGTATTTATCGTTATTTTTATCCCTGATGATATTTTTCAAAGAAACATCCAAGTTTTTTGCTTCTCAATTTTGCTACAAGAATAATTATCATGAATTTTTTAAATGATTGAAGATTCTAAACGTTTACATACGAGTGAGCACGGTTAGGTCTCTGCCACAAGGATTTTCGAATTAAAAAAAAGTTTGAGTTCGTTAATACCAGGCATTTATATCATGTGGTTTATTTTCCCACGAAAGTACAAATTTGTCTTGAAACAGGTTCAATGTTAAGAGTGGAATGGGAACGATGAACACCTCCTATCTATTGGTTTACGTATCGGATACGTATACATCAAATCTTTATGTTTCACAAGTAGAGAACTGTGTCGACGAATGCGGTAATAGTTAGCCTCCCCGATAGAATTTTGTTTCAGGGACGATCGACTTTTATTCCAGTCGCGACCGTATTTTTCCAACTGTTTCATTCAATCCTAACAACTATCGACTACCGGAATCGGATAAAGAACTTTCCGATACTCGTTTCGTCGAGACAAAAAA
Source organism: Netelia fuscicornis (assembly GCA_946811545.1). Lineage (NCBI taxonomy): Eukaryota > Metazoa > Arthropoda > Insecta > Hymenoptera > Ichneumonidae > Netelia > Netelia fuscicornis. The sequence goes on along the minus strand of OX328012.1, from coordinate 11,203,762 downwards.
TGGCACACGAACCGGGACTCGAGACGGAATGAAAAAAATTCATCGACAAGCAACACTGGCCACTCTTGAGAATGAGTCGCCGCGTTGAAGTCTTTGCGTGTCACGAATGAAAGTAAAACTTTTACTTTCTTCGATTCGCTGCACTCGCGGAGTGTTCAACGAGCGGGTGAATAACTTTGCTCGTTATATAGTTGAAGTAATTATCGAATGGCCCATTGGCTTGTTACACGTGCGAAATAATTCAAACGATTATATCGTTACCATAAAACCGCTCCAATTATTATTTGATTATGGCCAATTTCAACTGCAAATAACGCTTTATAAAGAAATTAAATTTTTTAAAAAAGATAAAGAAAAAAGAAATCTTGAAAATGAACGATCGTCTTAAAACTTCATAAAATTAGGGAGTTTGTTTTTATCACCTGCTTTTGCCTTCGTCAACCAATACCAAATTTTTTATTCAACGAATGTCTCGTTGGAATTTTTCTTTCTTCGCTGTTCTAAAACCAAGACGTGTTGATTAGTCTTAGAATTTTTTAACTACTGCAGAAATTGTAGAAAATTGTAAAAATGAGTTTCGTCACGCGGTGATACAAATTCGAGAGTAAAATATAGTGAAATGGAAACAGACGCGTGACGACTGTAAATGCATGACGTTCGTGTACTACAATGCGATATAAAGCCTGGTATATACTTGGGACGTGCCGGAGTCCTCGCTCATTGGCTCTAATTGTCAGAATCGCGAGAGTACGCTCGTGTAGTTCTCTGGGAATACGTTGTAAGCCGAGATACCCGTCGACGATTCGCTAGGAACCCTCCCACTACGAATGCGCTACGGGACGAAAATGACAGAGGAAAAAAAAACATTACGTCAGCTGAAAGGCAATTGGTCGTTATGTAATTTTACGTTATCATATAAAATCGTAAATATTTTTCCACTTTTCTCACTTTTGAGCGAACGTCCACCGTTATATCTTTGTTACTGAGCCGTAACTACCGTAACATTCCTGTGAGCTAGCGATAAAAGGAGAGCGAGATAAACGTTGACATAAAATTTATATTTCTCCGAAGAAAAAAAAGAATTGTTTTCGACAAGCTGTGTCTTGAGTTCGAGAAGAATATTACAAAAATTGCAAAAAAAAAGAGACCCAAATTTTGCGAAATAATTTTATTGTAAATTGTTTTTTTGTTTACGGATCGACAATAACTTTCGGACGATGGAAAGTTTGGTCGCTATTCCTTCGAGTGTCTGATCCGTTAAATTTATCATTGTTTTTTAAATTCTCCCACCTTTCTAGCTCGATCTCAGCGGGCAATCGCCGGAAAGCGTATAATAGGTCAACGAGTGAAGTTTGTATGCAATCGTGAGAAATCGATTTGCCGCTTTGCTCGTAATAATTGCATATTCGAGTGAGAGCGGAACCGCGAAGAAAATAACGAAAAACAGTCGTGATCGATGATTTCGAGAGATTGGACGAAACGTACAGAAAATAAATAAATATGTATGTCATCGTGAGTAAAAGATTGGTGATCAACGACCGAGTAATATTATTTGCAATTTTTTAAAGACGAATATTTCTTATTCTTCTTCTCAGTAAGATTGAAAAACAACAAACAAAAGAGAACGAGCGATTGGAATTAATAAAATTTATGAATCGCATGGCTCTGTCGAGGGTCGAAATTTTCGTCTCGCCCACTTTGACGACGTTTTTACGAGTTGGATACGATTATTAAGGTTTGGCGCTGAAGTCGTGTACCAGATAGAACACATATGCCCGAACATGTATGTTCAAACATTAATGGCACACATCTCTGTCCTACGGTCACGTCGAGATTGCACGACTATAACGACGATCCTCCTACGCGCAACGTCTGACGAAATTGAACGAGTAATCATCTCCTTCGTAGGACGCGAAGTACACCGATAATTAGAACGCACTCGGCGTCTCGGTACGATTGGCACACGCTCGAACTATTCGGTCCCTTTTATCCAATGAAACGCACACACCAATTTTCACGGGAAAATGTCTTCGTCGCCTTGGCCAAATGAAATCGAGAAAGAAGAAAAAACAAATGGGATAATTTTTGGGTCAACGAATAGAGCGAAGCGGTACCCTCGGTTTCGTAGTACAAAGTACGTACGTGTGTATGACACGTCCACACTTGGAATGCAAATGGAAGACCCTGCAAACAACGGTCCACGTTCGACGGCGTTTGGTGCACGGGAGGATCTCGTGATTGGAATTCATGACTCGTACAGACAGTGGTTACACGATACAGTTCATCTCACGAGGCCACGAGACTCGCTGAACATTGTATATATAATCATAAACATCAGAGTGATATTCGTATCGTTGACACCACGTTCACGTATAAGCGTGTATTGAAAGTAGGTGGAGAGTACGCGATGGGGATACGTGCCTCGCCCTTTTGGGTTATGGATCGTTGCAGAATTCACCAAGATTTAAATATCTTTGTAAACGAATTTATCGATTTTGAACAATCGTGTGATCATTTTTTGTATCGATTTAAATCAATTCTTTGCTTCGCATTTTTACATTTCCTTGTGCTCATACACACCTCTAGTCTCAATTCCATCATCAACCACTCCGGTGGATCTACAGTTTTTTTCAGGTGGGTTTCAAACTACCAAGAGCATAGAAAAATTCCATCAATGCCAGTGGGAATCGAATCCTGGTCCACTGCGTGTGAGTCCGGAATGCTATCCCTATACCACTGCCTCTCTTAATTTTTGTTATGATTTAACTTCATTTTATTTTTTTGATTACTCAAACTTTATGTTTGAATTGCGATTTTTAAATATAAACCACAAATTAGAATTTTATTAATTACTGACTCAAGCGTAAATATATTATTATAAGATAATGATAATTTAGATTCAATTCGCATTTTTACATTTCTTGTGCTCATACACACCTCTAGTCTCAATTCCATCATCAACCACTCCGGTGGATCTACAGTTTTTTTCAGGTGGGTTTCAAACTACCAAGAGCATAGAAAAATTCCATCAATGCCAGTGGGAATCGAATCCTAGTCCACTGCGTGTGAGTCCGGAATGCTATCCCTATACCACTGCCTCTCTTAATTTTTGTTACGATTTCAACTTCATTTTATTTTTTTGATTACTCAAACTTTATGTTTGAATTGCGATTTTTAAATATAAACCATAAATTAGAATTTTATTAATTATTGACACAAGCATAAATATATTATTGTAAGATAATAATAATTTAGATTCAATACGTTAGTCGAAAAAAATGTATCGCTGTCCTTTACGTATGATTAATAAATAACGTATCACGCAATACAACAAAAAAAAAGTATTGCATTTCCTATAGTGTCCATTTCAGATGAATTTGAGACATTGCACCAAGGAGCATTTTATCGGTTATACTCAAGGAGCAAAGAGAACCTTGACGACTGGTTTCTTCTCGAGGTATACATATAAATCTCGTTGTAACGAGCACTGCCTGGTTGTAACATAATAAGTATAGTCGCGGTTCTCTTCGTACCACCAAAGATCTCTTTCCTTTCGTTCGTAAGAAAAGACTAAACCACGATCTATATAACGAACACTTTAAGCCGCTGATTCTCGGAAAGCACAAAAAGACCGTTACCTTTTGTTACTTAAAAATTTCACCAGCTTTTTTATAGTATTAATTGAAAAAATTTATGAAATATTAAATATTTCATGAAACCAAACAATGAGGCTTGATTGATTGCAATTAAAACATAATTAAATTTAATAAACAAATATTTACAAACAATTGTACAAAAGTTCGGTTTGGTAAAATGATTAATAACGGGCTGAATAAACGAAGAAGTACGAGGAGCGTAGAGTGTCTCGCCTTTAGTAATGATCTTCGTATTCTCCCTCCCTCCCTCTCTCTCCCCCTCTTTTATAAGCATGCAGCTATATTAGACGGAAAATGCTTCCCGATGGAAAGTCCTCTCATTCCCGACTCCAAGCTCTCTATCTCGCCTTTTGTCTTAACTGTCGCGTGGCACTCTCGGACGATTTAACCCAAGTACGAAGCGTGTATTACGCGCCTAGTCGCGAAGGGAGAGTTCTGAAAATAATTGCGAACGCTTTCGCGCGCGTTATTCTCGGTAGAGCGTGAAATGAGAATGAAATCAATTCAAACGCGCAAGAAAAGAGAAGAATCGTTAGTGTCATTGGATCTTCTTCAAGCTGACCGGTATTAAAATATTCCACTATCCCAGTTGAAACAATTGAAATTTATGTTTATTCAGAAACAAAAAAAAACAAACTGGGTTAATCTTAAAATTGTATCCTTGGAAACTTTTCACAAATAATAACAATAATAATAAATTGAAAATATGTTTCTCATACGCAGGAGCTGGTCTCGTATCATGCCAGGTTGGTTGAAGAAGTCGAAACGAATGAGAACAATCTTCAAAGAGAACGACAAAGTATAAAAGAAGCGGCAAAGCCTTATTTCTGTTTGCGAACTTCGTTCATGCGAGAGGCAAAAAAAAGTATCCAGAGCTTTTCTTCCTCCCGAGCGATGACGCGAGAAAATTTTTCTAATACGCCCGCGCTTTGACGTTTGCAATTTTGAAATGCACGACACGATTTTCTGCATCGTAAGATATTTTTTATATGAATATTTACAAGCGTACACTTGTTTGTTTCCGCGTACGTACGTCCGTGCGAGTATCACGCTCGTCCGACTTGGCGTGAATTTTTCATCCGTGCCGAAGCTTCTTTCCGGCACTTGAATAAGACGCAAGAATAAATAAATATAGAAATGTAAACACGCGTACGCATACGCGAGAGGCTCGCTCGCTCGCTTCGTTTTAATTATAATCCGCGAACGAAAATTGGTAATTCGGAACGGGTTAATTAATAGTAAAGATAATAACGAGCTCGCTCTCTCGTACACGCGGGTAATTAACACTCGAGTGTCAAGTGACACTTTTTCTTTCTCTCGCACTCAACCATACACGACCTGCTCGCCCGAACGTGTGTGTGTGTGTGTGTGTCGATGCACGTGACACATATTTCATTTCTGTGCGCAAAAGAGAAAAGTCGTATAAAAAGATAAATTAGAGATGCTAGAAAGTTACGGCTAACCAGCGGATACAAAATTTTGCAGACGAGACGTAGATTTTTATAAGCGCGAATAAAAAAATATAATCTTACTTCGCGAAGTTAATTGTAATGATTGGATGAACGAAGAAACGACATTTTTAAATTAGATATTAATTACGTTGACGATATTTTTCTACTTTGCGAAATAGAATTACTTTCATTTAAGTATCTCACGATCGTTGGAATAAAACTATTAATGTTAATTAATTGTATTTATTTCTTCGAATAATCGTTAGAATTATTTTACTTGTATTTTTCGTTCCGGTGGACGATTTTCCCATTTCTTTTTATTCTTTTCTTTATTCGGTAAAAAAATCTCGGCTTTGCAACTAACCCAGTTCTCCGAACCGCCCTAGTTGTAGACTTCGTCCCTCCTTTGGCTGACTTTTTTACTTGACAAAAAAAAAAAAGATTACACCGACGCACACAGACTGGCTGTGGCGCGTACGACCTAGTTTCATTGCGAATGCTGCGCCGGACTCTCGCGGATGAAAAGAGATCCCCCGTCCTCTTCTTACAGGACGGAGAGCTCGGAACTGCAGTAGAATATGTAATGGTAGTTCTCAGAGCATTGAGTACCATCCGGCCAGCGTCGAACGTTTTTTCCTCTTCTTCTCTTCTTTTCTCTAAGTTCGACTCCCGACGCGTTTTCACGAGCTGGTATATATTCTTCGAGCTGGTAAAAGGCTTCTTTAGTACTTTCACGATGGTATTTCTCCATAAAGATGCGAAGGTCGTGAAGTTTTCTTATTCGACCCTTTTAATTTTCATTTTTATAGAAGGGCGAGGCGATTGAAGGGTAAAGAAAGAAGAAGCGAAAAAACAGGACCATTATCCTTCCATCTGTGAAGCTTCGTTGGAAATACGTGGATACATGTGTGGGAATATCGAGAATGCGAATGAGAGGGCGAGAAATTATTGCTCCATGCTTGAGGGTGTGGAAAATTGTAAAAATGGTGAAAAGTTGCTGAATTGAAAATATTCAGGTCGCTCGATATTTCTTGGTACGTTATAACGATGAGAGAATATAGCAGGGCTATTCCCGAAGGACTTTACCCGGGAAAACCTACATTCGGTCTCGTACAACAATCCACGTACTTTCAGATGGATCGAAATACAAATTAAGTTCGGCTATAATTCACTTCATCGTAGCTAAAAATGGAAAATCGAGTTACAAAAAAAGTTATGCGAGAAAAAGAAGAGACAAATATTTGTCTCTTTTCTCGTCGATCGATCGTCGCGATCACGATGACTCGGAGCGAACGCGATGCAATTATGTAAGTCTCGAGTCAAGAGAAGCTGTTGCGTCAGTGAGCCGCTTCCGGGAGAGGCGGATAAAGAACGAGAGATAGAGAGAATCGTCGATGTCGAAGACTTTTCGTTCCTCTCCTCGAATGATCCGCACGATCGATTTTAACGAGAGTCACTCGCCTTCTGTACTTATACTGTGACTTGCCCTCCCCTCTGTTCGCCAATCAGCCAGCTTTTCAGAGCGTCAAAGAGTGCAGTGATTATCACACACCTGCTGTGGACTTCCGGTTCAATTTTTATTTTTCATTCGCGTTACATGCAATGAATGTAGTAATTTCAAGTGTCGTCAGAGGTGTCGCGAAAGCACTCAAGAAAGGAGAGAGAAAAAGAAAGCAGCTTCGAGTACTTAAAAAATGTCTGACGATCTTTTCACACAGTAAAAATAATCTTTTTTTTAAGTATATGTTGTAATGAAAACTTGTCTCGAGACATTTCGCTCCTTTAGGGTTCAAAAAGAGAGTTAGCGGGGTCAAGCATGTGTCAAAGAGTGCCGGAACGAGGCCTTCAACCCTCTGGAAAAGTGTGTGCCAAGTGGCACAAGTCCGAGGACGTTCGTGGTTTTAAGAAAGAGAGAAAAGAGAAATGGAGATAGATCGCTTCTGGCGTTTTCTCCCTTTTTCATCGTCGAGGTGGCCTGTGATGTGCAGGCCCCGGATGGCCTCGCTATAGACGCGAACAGAAAACAGTGCGCGAGGCCCAAACACCGTTTTACCACGGATGCTACTTCGCCGGAGGATGTGTGCAAGATGCACACGTACAATCAACGAGGCGAGCAAGGTATTTGGAACATCGCCAAATCGTGAGAGCTATGTACGTTCAGGAAATAACGAAGCGAACAGGTGGTCGAAAAGGAGGGCACGAGGAGAAGACGCGAAACGAGAAGACGCCTTTGGTTCTTTTAGTCGATGCCGTCAAGACAAGGAGAGAATCTTTTACTTTGCTTTAATACGCTCGAACGAGCAACAAATCACGTTTGTTTCGACCCCTTATAACGTTCGGGCAGCGTACCTTCGCCTGCGAGAGCGCCACTGGCTGGTAGCCACCTAGCGGATGACTTGCGAACTAGACGCAAAAAAAGCAAACTCACCAAAATATCGGTCTCGTCGACCTTGCTGATGAGAGTCGTGAAGGAACTTCTGTCCGCGAGGAGCCATATTCCAACGGTTAGAGCTGCTCCGCCGGCAAGCTGAAACGAAAGAGAAGGATCGTGTTAGATATATACGCGCATGTATATCTATTATCGTATATACAATATGCATTATGCACCAACGCAACAAGCGTCCCGATTCGCTTCGGCGATCTCGAGGACGTTCTAAGAGTGACTGAAGTAACAATATAATGTACATGTGATACAGCGGACAAGCGCAAAAGCTTAACTACGCCTCGACCACTTCCATGTCGAAGATCATACCGCTTGATTCTAAACGTCTATACACGGTGTAACCATCGTTCGAGCGAACCTGCCTCGCATTATCGCAAGACAATGGGGATTCTCTCGGCATTCATTTTGTTCTTATCTAGGTTTTTTTTTTACGTTCGTACGTATAAGAGCCATTTCGCACCAAAACGAATCGAGAGGCGTTTCAATTTTTTGTTCGATTGGAACATTTCATACTATCTTGACAAAACGACATTCTACAGGAAAATTCACATCTTCGTACAAACTGATTTTCTCCATCAACAAGAATATTCGAAAACTTCTATCGTACGAATCAAAAGTAAAGTGAAAAGGGCGAGGCTAGTCGATTTAACACGGAAAGCCTCGTATACAAGAGCTCGAATACGTAATATAGGCTTGAAAATGAGAAGTTAAGATTGAAAACGAAGGAAAAAAAATATCAAGAAAACGAAACAATGCTTCGCCTTGTTGCGCACCGGTGGGTACGACTATTCACACCCGCCATCTTATTAATGACATTAAGCTCGTCTTTAAATACTCACGAAGAAGACGAAGTTGAAGAAGCAGAGGAAATACTTGGCGCACTGCGACGCGCAACCCATTTTCGTTCCAGTGCCCGGCTATTATATCTGCAAAAGAAATAAAATAAGAAAACGATTAGTCATTAGACAAGTTGGAACGATTATCGAGGGGGCAGAGAGAGTTTAAGAAAACGAACAATCAGACAGATTTCAGTATAAGTTTCATCTCAACAATGAACATTTTCTCTCTCAATAAATTTACGTTTCTTCGAATTACATCCAGACTCTGAGACTAACGTGATTCAATTTCCACTGGATCATCGAGTAGGAAAACTTCCCACAATATATTCACAAACTTCTCACTAACGAAACAAATTCAATTATTAAGTACCGCAAAGTTATATCGCTCTTTTTTTCCTACAGTACCACGTGATGTCAAAAGAGATTCTTTATTAGTGATTCAGTCGCTCGTTAAGATGCTTCGTTGAATCCTCCGGACGGCCTTATTAGCCACGAGGTCCATAAGAGACGATACGATACATCACGTGTAGATATAGTTGGTAAAACACAAGACGCAAGGTGGACTGTATATACACGTTTCTCGACTTCCGTGTAGTAATACATTCGATCGACGAGTTCGCCACGTAGCTAATAGAGCACAGGATCGAGTCACTGTGCTCTGGTATCTGGCCAAGGGCCAAATAAGAACAGTAGTATAGCGCTCCTCCTTAAGATTTCTCTGCCAATGGCTCTTAAGTGTTCGAACCCAGCGATTCAATCGTATACGAACTTGAAGACTTTATCAGAAACTTGCCATTTAGAAAAATGAAAAAAATAAAATATCCAAAAATAAAAATAAAATAAAAAAAATACACAACTATCCTGACTCTCGGATTTGATTATTTGTATTATTAACTTCAATCATCATATTTTGCTTCTTTTCATTTCCACGAGAAGTTTGCCGGAGCCGTCGCGTTTGCTTTTTTTTCATATTTCATTTTACAAAGGACGTTTCAATAAATCAGGACTAGAGTCTCGGTGTACATTCGTTATATCACACCACCCAACGATCGGAATGAATTTCCATGTGTTCCAGTTCCATGAATGATCTCACTGTGTCCTATCGCGCAGTCGAGTGTTAGCTGACCAGTCGTGGTAATTAATATCAGTTGAATCGACGTGCTAAGTGGAATTGTGCGTGGGGTATGACTATGTGCACACATAGATCCGCCGTGTTCAGTACTGTACGAATATGTGTACGCACATATATGCAAGAAGGTGCGCCACACGCTTCTCTCTAGTCCAGTTTCCACTTGGCGAATGTCCAAGCGCCATATATACATAAATGTATGTACACAGAGCGAGAGATTTTACCCACGTGGTGAAAACGACGCAAAAAAGCACAGCGTGCAAAATACGAGTATTAAAATCGAGAGATGATCGAAATAATGTACCCTATTGTTTTTTTAAATGGCTGGTTCGTTTTCAATCCTTTTGAACTGTCCAGACAAAAAGTTCAAATTTTACGTGACGTTGGGCAATTGAAATGTCGCAATAAATATCACAAGGTTTTCCGATATTGTACAATTCGAGTTACGTATTTTCAAGCGGTACACAATTTTATACGCATGGTTATAAATACTCCATACATCACAGAATATTGATAATGATAGCTATATACGTGTTCCAATTTTGTTTTTCGTTAACGAGCTGGCTCTACTCCATGTTACGCAAAAAGTTTCATTTGCACCGCAACGTGAACTTTTATTAACGATATTCGAGATTCATCGAGAAAGTTACTGGATTGGCATTCCATGGAAAAGTGTGAAAGCGTTAGAGTACAAAAATTGATATTTAACGTATCGACGATAAAATTATCGACCACTCGTTTAAAAAAAAATCGTTACATCGTAGAACGAAAGTTCGTAAATCTTGTTTCCGGAAAAATTTAAATAACTGAATCGTTTTATTGATATTATTTTCGTTGAAGTACGTTATAAAATAATACAATAACAATAACAATATTTTTTTCACATGAAAATTTTATCTACTTGTCGTTTTGCCAATGACTTTTTCAAATCGTGGGAAAATTGAAAACAAAAGTGGAGTGTCTCGTGATAAAAAATTCATTTTGCCATTTATTTAATGTCACAGGAAACGAGTCACTTGTGTCGTTAACAACTGCGTTAGCTCGCTCTTCATTATTTGTACCGCACATATATAAATAGGCAGTGCATTAACGTCCTATTGCAGTGGATGATCTGGTCACGCTCTCTCGCGACGCGAATGTCTGGACTTTTGGTATCGTCATCGTTAAATGATTCTACGATACGAGAAATTTTCCTATTTCACATTGTAGACTGTAGCGAACGTGGCCTCCTGTCGTGTTACATATGGAATTCCTTCCAATAGCGCGGCGTAATTTAGAAATATTAAACTATATATAGGTATATACACGCATTAGGCACATACCCGAGCATAATGCGTGACACGGACGATGCGAGAACACCTGATGCAATCCTCGATCGCGTGTACGTTTATATACATATACGTACAGTTTCCTATGAAATATTGAATTGCGAATGGATCGTTACTATCTATCGCACGCGTCCACGAAAGCGCACTTTCCCATGTACAAAGAGCCATTAGCGCGTCGAACGTTCGTTATACTCGAGCACCTTCAAATTTTTCCAACGAAAAATACTGCCACAGGAAAAAAGGAAATGTGCATTTTTTCTTCTTCTTTCTTTCATTAATTACTTTCCCAACTTTATAATATAAGGCCAATTAATTAAGCTGAAAATCAATTGTCCAAGTTGCTCGAAAGAATCGATTGGTGAAAGTTGAAAGAATAGTGATAAACATTAATTATCGTATTAAAAAGATGATTGGTTGTTAATTTTTCAATTAAACGGGCGATTTAGTTTTGTGTTATTCGAAGTCGAAGTAACGACATTTTAAAATTCGATGGGCGACCAAGAAGCTCGAGCTATTGAGATAAATTGATTGCGCGTATTATTTTCACGAGCGGATATTTGGTTACGCCTCTCGTGGTCCGCGAGGTATTTTATACACCATCCTTGCACTATTGGACGGTTGCAACCGGTACGTGTTCTATTACTTAAAATGTCGTAGCATCATCGAAGCGTTAGCAATCTTCTCACGTTCACTCGACGAGAGAACCCCCCGATAGTTTCGAGCTGAATGCAAATCGTTGAAATTCCCTCGTAGACTCGAGACGCGCATACGTGTATCTGCGCGAGTCTGAGTACGTAAAGGAAAACGTTTTCTGTAGGAGCAGCGTGGTTTCTCGACCGTTCCAACACCGCGCCTTCCTCGATTCAACGTACCACGGACATGCATACACACACCGGAGGAACCTCACTCGTTACTCAATATTCGATTACCATCGAAATTTCTTTTGCCATTCGTGCGCATAAGTAAAAGCAATTTACTGTGTCAAACGCGAGACATAATTTCCCTTTGGACTTTGTGTTGTTATTCTTTTTTTGTATCACGATTCTTCTTTATAATAGTCGGGATGAAATTTTTATGGATAAAAGTCAATCATTTTTATCAAAATTATTAAGTTTTGTTATTGTTTTATTGGATCGAATCCGAGCGAAAGTTGGTTCATAAAAATAATTCGATTGCGTGGATAATTTTAGACACGTAGTACGAGTTGGAGTTTCTTTTTTGAGGTTGGTCCATTTGGTCGCGAATAAGTAAAAGCAATTTACTGTGTCAAACGCGAGACATAATTTCCCTTTGGACTTTGTATTGTTATTCTTTTTTTGTATCGTGATTCTTCTTTATAATAATCTGGATACCATTCCTGTGGATAAAAGTCAATCATTTTTATCAAAATTATTGAGTTTTGTTATTGATTTATCGCATCGAATCCGAGCGAAAGTTGGTTCATAAAAATAATTCATTTGCATGGATAACTTTAGACACGTAGTACGAGTTGGAGTTTCTTTTTTGAGATTGGTCCATTTGGTCTTAAAAATCTGGGACGAGCAAAGATAATCGAGCGAGTCGCCGAAGTGTACGAGTCTCGAACAATGATACACTTGTCGCGAGGAAGAGGCGAGTGAAACAAGAAAACGGAGAGAACAGCGGAAAGAAATATATGGCGCAGGGGGAAAGAGGTGGAAGGTAGAAAAAGAATAAGATAAAAAGACCTGCGATTCCGGATCCGAATGGTGTACGTTCGTGGAACTTGCAACGAGAATGACAACGACGACGACGACGATGAGTCGATTAGGGCACGAGAGCGAGCAAGTAGGTATTACCAACTATATAAGTGAGAGAGTAGGTACATCTTCTCGGTTCTCGTTTGCCGTGGGACAGACGCGCCGCGAGATTCGAGTTCCAGACGCTCGAGAGATGACGAGTGGAGGGTCGACGATCTCCGGAAGATCTTGGAGCGATCGCGAGAAAAAGACGCGCCAACGTTCGATTCAAGGTGGAAAAGTGGAACGCCGCTTTCTGGGAACAGCATCTTTCGTTGCTCTCTCTCTCCGTCTGTATTTCTTCCTTCACCTCCTGTTTCAACCTGCAAGATTGTATACGCACCTATGAAAACGTTCTTTTTTTCTTTCTTTTCATTACTCACTTTGCGATACCATAAAATACCCGAGATTGGAATCTCGAGTACCAACGCACGCCTGTAAATCGTACGGTCGGGTATAAATCGGATACGATTTCTCGCTGGTATTTCTACGGCCGCTGTCACCGTACTATCACTATCCTCAAAGACGATTTTATAACTGCGATAAAATGAATATTGCGACGATTATTATTATTATTATTACTATTATTGCGAGTTTCGACGATATATCGAAACGATCGAAACGGAAAATTAGAGGACATGGAGAAATATCAAGATTCTCAATGAGATAAAATCGGTATATGTAAATAACGGTAATAATATTACAGTTTGATTGTTTTTAGGAAAAAAAATCGAATGACTCTATAAAAATAAGATACTTGCGCTATTTGCGGGTATGCAAATTGGTCAGATAAATATAAATTTATTATTCTCCGTTCACTATCAAATATCAAAGATACAATTTTAAATAAATCAAAACGATGCGTTGAATTAAAACGGTAAATACTTGAAACCAGTCATTCAATCAGAACCCGTAATGTCGATAATCGCGTTTAAAGTGTCAAGTGCAAAAGTGTCGTCACGTTGTCACGCGCATGATCTTCCGGTCAGGACGACGAACGAAGAATCAGGAAAAACGGAAATGTCAGCGAGGCGTGACTTCGTGCTCATATACATATATACGGTAGATGAATCTAAAACATTCTCGAGCTTATACGCAGTAGGTCAGTGCCGGAGGCAGAAATACGAGATGCAAACGTGTAGAGGTATGTCTAAAAACACGAAAATGTCCGGTCCCGAGCATATCAATTTTTGGACCTTTACACGTTCCTCGGTTTCTCTTCCGTACGGTTCTCCATATAAAAAAAACTCACGTACACGAAGAACAGTGCAAGTGTGTGTATGTATATGTGTAGTTTGAAACCGAGAACTCGCTTTAGCACGTGAGCCAGCGTTTTGGATTCGTGCCAAAAACTTTGACTCTGCAATTTCTGGCGAAGGCGCCTTTCTCGTTCAAAATATAACTATATATTTTTCATATATATATATTTGTTTCATTTTTCGCATAGATATATCGTCTTCCATGTTTGCACTGGCCCTCTATGCTGTTACATCGTTTGCAACTTTTGTATTTCTCCCTCCCTCTCTCTCTCTCTTTCATTCTAGCGGCAAGGTTGGCGAGGTTTTGTATTCGTGACGTGTGCCCTGATTCCGATGACCTACAGCGCGCTGGATGCTGCGCTCCTGTGCGATCCGGGATTGGGGTTGGGGGCCAACGACCGAAACCCCCAGGTCGCCCGGGGGATACGATTGAAATATTAGGTCAGGTCAACAAGAGGCCGGGACGTTATCCAAATGATAAAGCACCCAAAACTTATTTTTCATTTTCAAAGAAATCAAAATGACTTTCCACCGAGAAATCGAAATAAAGTGAAAAAAAAAGAAACGATGTAAGAAGACGTTAGAGTCAAGATTGTGAAAAAATTAATATCTTGCCACGTGGAATAAATATTGAACTGTTTTTTTTAAGCCAGCTCAGCGGATAAGATTATGAAATAACTGTAAAAAGGGATTTCTGAATTTTCTCTTTATTTGAACAAGTTCTCGTAACGATCATAAGAGTAATCGTTCTCCAGCTTTCTTCATCTCTCTGCCTATCCGTCTTGCTTCTTTTTTTTTCGGAAGGTTACACATATTTCGTTATTGGTCAATGACTCGAGCCACGGTTCGTAGACTTTTTATACTCCTAATAGTGAAATCTTTTCCTCGTCTCATAATAATCGAATAGTACGTACGGGTTTTGCAGTGAGGAAGGTGCGAATTTAATAATGAAGGTAGGACGAGCGGTTTTCCGTGCGGGAAATCGATACGGAAGCATCGTAATTAGCGGCTATATATATATATATTAAACACGTTCCTATATACACATATATAAAAGACGAATGTGTGTGTATGTGTGCGCAAGTGAAAATCCCAATACCCGTATTAACGAGCAAGTAAAAGGGACACGTATCGGGCCCACGCGATGCGACGGCATGTCCGGGTCGAGCCATCAGGTCCCGGCTGTGTCTTTCGCCGAGACGATGAGGTCGTTGAGCTTCCCGTGGATGAAAAAAGAGAAGAGAGCGAGAAGAGGGAAAGAGATAACTGGTAAAGTCCTCTAATGAAAGAACCGAAGCGTCGGCCGCGGCCTGGTGTTGGCTTCCCATCGCTCTCCTCTTCGCTAAATCGAGAGACTTTTTCAGCCCCGTTATATACCTATGTACGAGTTATATGGGCCATTTCGAGTTGAAACGAAAACCGATTTTCACTCGAATTTTCAATTTTTCTTTCATACTTCCTAAGTTTAAATCAAACGATGCCCGGAATCGGAATTCGATATAAACGTTCGTAATATATCGTAGTATCGATAATTGGATCTCAAGATACGCGCGTAGGACGAGAGAAAATTTTCTCTGGAGAAAAAATCTTGAAATATAATTATGTTAACAACCGTTCCCTTTTTCTACAAACCCTCGCGTCATTATTCCCCATATGTGCTATTTATAATAACGAAGAAATATCTTGTTTTTTTTTTGCGAGTTCAAGGCACATTTAGTTATATGGGCCATTTCGAGTTGAAACGAAAACCGATTTTCACTCGAATTTTCAATTTTTCTTTCCTACTTCCTAAGTTTAAATCAAACAATGCCCGGAATCGAAATTCGATATAAACGTTCGTAATATATCGTAGTATCGATAATTGGATCTCAAGATACGCGCGTAGGACGAGAGAAAATTTTCTCTGGGGAAAAAATCTTGAAAAATAATTATGTTAACAACCGTTCCCTTTTTCTACAAACGCTCGCGTCATTATTCCCCATATGTGCTATTTATAATAACGAAGAAATATCTTGTTTTTTTTTTTTGCGAGTTCAAGGCACGTTTGCGAGAATCCGGGAATAACAGGGACACACACAGTGAGATGCGAGAGTTCCTCGTGTAACTATACATATGTATTTCACGTATTCGCGAGAAGTCGTAGCAAAATTTGCACTTATTTTCTCGCTGTTAAACGTAAACTGCATATATGTGCGAGGTACGATACGATGCAGGAAACGTTTACCAAATACGTATAGGTGTGCCTCGACAGCTCGATTCTCACGGGATCCCCTTTATTCACACTCGCGCATGCCATAAGTTAATAATAATAATAATAATGATGGAGATACTTGTATCTATACAGTTTAACCACGTGGCACGCAGATGCAGTTGAACTCTTGCTCACACGGCATCGCACAATAGCATCGGTTCATGGATCGCAATCTGTAATTAACGCGAGTGCGAGAAAGAGAGGGGGGGGGGAGGAGAGAGAGGGAGAAGGGGAGAAAGGGTTTATCTTCTTCTCGGCCCACACGAGACGCCGACGACGACGATCGGGCATATACGAGGTCGTCGCTTTACTCGAGTGTGTATGAGCGAAGATACGTAAGTCCCTCCTTCTCTTCGGATGTTTTATTTTTCTCCGTAATGTATGTTATCAAACGGAAACTCGTCGCAATGTGGCATTTCCGTGTGTACGTTTATGCGCACGTTCGAATCTCGATTCTCTCGCGCGAGAAAATATTAGTGTTTCTGTAATTACATCGAGCAATCGGACCTTGGTTCATACATCATTCTCGCTTTAATTTAAATAAAGATTGTATTAATTGTAAGTATAAATCTGATTTGAATCGAATCAATTTTTATTCGATCGAAGTGAATCCAACTTCGATGAAATGAGTTTTATTTCTATTTGATAAATCTTACTTCAAATAAATAAATTCTATTTCGAATCAGACATGTCTTTTGTTTTGATCGATTAACTTTGATCTCAATCGTAACAATCTTATTCGAGACAAATAATTTTAATTTCGATTAAGCAAATTTTATTGCAATTAAATAATTCCTCTCGGTATAACTTGTATCGGATCGAAATTTCGTTCGATTCGTACGAGCGATCGTTAAATCGAATAATTTCGTCCTTTGCCCGAACTATAAGGTCGTTATTTCCAGGCGAATTTCTCCTTCGATCGTTTGTTCGCGATCTCTAACGTCGACCCAGAAGGACTTTAAGGCCGAAGCGTGTATCGAGAGCCGAGCTGATTATTACGTCTCGAGCGCTCTCGCGTCGACAGAGCGAGAGGAGGACTTTGGTGCCTGTGCCTGGCTCTTGCGCGCGTTCACTTCGAAGCATGCCCCCACACCGCATGCCGGATCGACGTAATAGCTTCCTGATTATTCGCGCGCCCCGCGTCAGCTGATTCCCATCTAAACAGACACGGACACACGAACATTTTCTTCTATATACACGTAGCCTACGTTCTATCGCGTGTATATTATACTTGCGCATAGTTCACGAGGTGCGACGAGGGAAAAGAGCGGTGGAGAGGGAACGGCCGGTGATGGGAGAGGGGGAGAGAACCGCCTGGTGCGGCTGCAGCGATGAAAGTGCATTCCATTGGAAGGTCTCGGGCCAAATCGTGTTGCATCGAGTGCGCGCGAATAATGCTCGGAAAAACTACCACGTGGGAATTCAACGCAAACGCGGAAGACCCACGGTCTCTCCACCGTCTCGAATGTATTATGGTTAACGTCGAGATGCTCTTCGCCTCTCTCAACGTACACGTACCTATATGCATATGACTACGTGTGTACAAGCCAATTCCATTCAAATTCCACCGCAACGTGAATCTCAAATTTACTTTTTTTTCCAATTCGTGCTAACGCATTGCAACAATTTTCAAATTTGCATACAGTTGTACGGACGACTAGTTGTATGACATCTAATTTCAAATTCCATCCGAATGTGAATCTTGTTTCTTTGTTTTTCTCAATTATCGCTACAAAAACGCAATAAAAAAAACTCTTTTTCTTTACGAATGTGAATCTTGTTTCTTTGTTTTTCTCAATCATCGATATAAAAACGCAATAAAAAATCTCTTTTTCTTTAAAATTCGAATGGTAACGAGATTTTTTTATTCATAATTCGTCGATACTGAAATTGGTAAAGCGGTAAAATATTCGTGAGTGCGGAAAGAATGCCGAGTGACGCGAAGGCCACGCGATCGAGGCTACAAAACTGAAGATCGCTGAGTGTGGCGAAGAAAGGGGGAGGTGGGGTAATAAGATTGGTACAGCAGGTGCAAACCGTGCGTACGCGTAAGAAGCGTAGCCGCGGGGTACTGAGAAGAAGAAAAAAAAACACCGAGAAGATCGAAGGGCCTCGAGGAATCGCGGCGGGAGCAACGGGAGAGTGGAAGGCGCTCGATCGCATTCCGTTCTGAATGTCACGAGCGGCTTCTCTCTTTCGCTCTCGGGATGCAGATGGCCGCGAGAACGTCGTCCGACGGAACATAATATTATCCATATATATATGTCTATATGAAAGTATGCGTCGAGACGTGTACCGCGCAGCGCCCGAAGGTGAAAACAGGTTTTCCCGTGGCTCGTGCGCACGAGAGGAGTCCGTTCTGCGAGGATCCGCTCGCCGATAAAAGGCAAAGGAGACGAGAAGACGGCGAGAAGGAAGGAAAAAGAATTCGAACGAATTGATCGAACGAGAATTGAATGCAAATTTACGAAATTTCTTAGTTTTGAAAAAATAAACAATCTTAAATCGTTTCAGTAAATTGTAATCAACGCCTTTAAAGTACGAGCCAAGAGACAGCGGCTTCGATTCAATAACGAATGAACTATGTTCTTGTTTTCAATATTTTTTTAACCCAAATTTTGTAGTTTAAAATTTTAAGAATTTCTACTTTGTGTCTTTCCTAGATCGTTCGACCCACGGGCATCCTACTCGACAGATGTGCAGCTCTTGTACATACATGTGTACCTTGGCGATGTAAAGTGTGCCAGACCGTGCAACACTTTTACAGCACGAGCCAAAGAGAGAGTCGAACGCGCGACGCACACGCGGTGATAAGTAGAGAGAAGTCTCTCCTTATTTTCGTGTCCCTCCGTATACACGCGCCTTGCGAGGGGGTCGCTGACTCGAGAATCTGTGAGCGGTCGGAGATGTCTTTTTCTTTGTGCGTAATACGTGACGGACCATTGAGGACGCATCCGCGCACGTGCGACGCTTTCTGCTACTTGAGAGGATTGCTGCTCGGCTTCGCTCTACAGCAGAATAGGTACAGTGAGAGAGTCGACGACGATAAGAGAATGAACGTTGGGAAAGAAAGAAAAGAAAGAAAGAAAGAAAGAGAGGGATCGGAGGGAGAAAAATTGAAATAGAAGAATAAAGGCTTTAGGGATGTTTAGTCGTTATACAGTCGGATACAAAAGTTATTAACGATGAAAAATGCAAGAATGACGATAACATTTATCTCGTGAAATAACAAATTTGAAAATTCGAATGTTCCTCTCGATTTTCTTATCACCTTATCACATGATTATATCAATAAATGTAAAACGAAATGGCAATATTATATAAATAATATTGCCATTTTGTTTTACATTTATTTACTTATGTATTGTTATCTTTTTATTTTTAGTTAAACGTTATTATCTAGTATGTACGTAGATTATATTATGATTTATTATTAACACGATTAAGTTTATTTTTTTTTCTGTTTTTGTGAAACGTTGTAAGCACAGAAATCCCCAAATCTATGTATGACACTTAATTGTCACTGTTTGCTCCAAAGTATTCTAGGGCATAACAATAAACTAATCAATCAATCACCAGTATAATGTCGTCTTGATATTTGTTTCAAACTTTATATCCATTTATCAAAATCTTCGTACGAATCGAATGTTTTGTACACGACTGTATCGTACTAAAGGATACGTAAAAAAGACGCAGCGGAGTGTAAAGAGATCTCGCGAAACGGAAACGACGACACTCTACCGAGAGAGGGAGAGAGAATAGCAGTGTGTATAGCATATCACGTGGGAGGTTGGAATTACTATGTACTCTCCTCTCTCGTCGGATTGCACGATCTCGTGCGTGCGTAGGCACTTACCGAGGGTCCATAAACCCATACGCACACGCACGTGTGTGTACGAATAAGGATATTAAAGAAGAGAGAGAGGAAGGTATGATAGCGAAAGAATACGAAAAAGAGATGGAATATTGAATTTAATTAAAGGTGAAGAGAGACGAGGCAGCCTATTACTCTCTCTCTCTCTCTCTCTCTCTCTCTCTATCACTTTCCCCTCTTTCTGCGTCATAGTACGTTCGACGTTCTCAACGATACGAAGGACAATGAGTCGCGGCCAACTCTAAATTATTCGCTCTTCGTGCTAATACTTAAATCATTCATTATGTCTGCGAAATAGACAGAGAGAGATAGAGAGAGAGTGAGAGATAAGTGTACGCAGTCACGTATAAACTTTGTAATTCTTCCGGATGCAACTAATCTATGGAGACGACTATACAACACGAGGGACTTGGGTACTCTACGTTATCAAAACATGACGAGAAATTCCGGCCGTATGTTCGGCAGAAACAATCCAAAGGCTAAGGAGAGATGAGGGTGGGGGGTTTGATATTATAATCGTTGAGTGAAATTAATTAAACGATAAATGACAAAATGGTAGTCTAGCTCGTTCTCACTGTTCGATAACCATCCTGGATTCAAATTGTATTTACCATGTGAAACACGAAGAGGCTAACGAAGCACGTGACTTTCTGTTTTTGTTTATTCCTTCCCGTCACGTATAGCACGTGGGCTTAAAAATACGAGTAATTGGTCATTTGAATGATCGCCCGGTTCGGATCTGCCAACGGTCGATGAATCATTGGTATTAATATTGCTCGCTGTCTTTAAACCACCGACGAATCTCTCGTTTGTTTTTCTTTCTTTCTCTTTCTTCTTTTACCATCATCAGTATTAATTTATCGCGAATTACCGAGATGATACTGTTAGCTCCGGATGCGTCTAATCGACTGCGGCAAAGAGTGCGCGCACGTGACAATCACGAATCCTTGATGATTTTACATCTGGAGAATTATTTTTCCGTTCTTTTTTTTAAATTCATTTTTTTCTACTCGTTTTACAGGGAAGAATACAATATTGATCAAATAATGCGAATCTTTTTCTCGATTTATAATATCTCTCGAGAAGATCGCTAATAAAAAAAAAGAGCTTTGGCCCAGCTCGCAATTCGTGTCTCATATTTTTCCATTGTTCGTTTCTCGAGACGATTTTCCAAATATCCAAATATACGAAAAAATCAATACCCTCGATATCTGGTTTTCTTCTTGCTTCTGGCTGTGTGTAAAAGAACAAAGAGAATTGAGACAGAGAATGGTAGAATAGATTTTTTTCCCTCTCTTTCTTCTAAATCGAGGACGTCACGTGCAGCCGCGATTCTCCCCTTCGACGCGGACGAACGATTCTGGCGCGAGGGAAGCAAGAAAACGGCGAGGAAAGCAAAGAATACTAAAAAAAAAAAAGAAGGTTACAGTGGGAGAAGAAAAGATGGGATATATTTTTCTCGGTTGTATTATACGCCTATGTATAAATATATATATATAAATGGATATCGTCAATCGAGATAAACATCGAGGGAACGTTTTGCGTCCATCGACGAGAGTCGTCGTCTCGATGGATTCATCGATCCGAGAAGATCACCAGCGTTCGCACAGTCGAACGAAGATGTTGGTTAGCCTCAACCAAGGATCTACCGAACTTGAACCGCGAGCGTGGTTAACGAGCATTATTAGAATGATTAATGACGCATGAATGGTTTTCTTCGCACAATTACAGACCCCAAAGAAAAAAGAGAAAGCTGCTCTCAATTTTTATACGAAAAGAAATAAATACGCGCGCCCATGTGTATCATTTTCATTGTTGTTTATGAAAGTACGTCGACGAACAAAAATTGAAGTTCACGAATCAATATGTTTCTTATTTCCGATGCAAATAAACAATTTGAATAAATTCATGTGGAATCTTAATCGCAGTAATTGCAAGATCGCCTTGAAGTCGCAGCAACTCTTCCTTTTGTTCCGAACGACGTAAAAAGAAAATACAATTATCCTAATGCATTAACATTATTACGCAATGAGCAGGGGACCTTGCATCCTCTCGCGAAAGCAACAACGAGAGTGTCATCGAGTACGAATTTAATTTTAGCCAGAGGGGAAAAACGAAATACGAAACAACGTATCTAATCCCTGAAGACCGAAATTTGTTTTATTACCTCGTTAATTATGAGTTAATTAAGTGTTAGGGAAATGATAAAACCTCTTTGGGATTCAAACGACTCCCAATATACGTCTTTCATAGAATACACGCGTCTAGTAACGATCGCATATCACACTTGAGCTCGAAAAGCGTAACAGTGGCAATGAAATACACACACACACACACACGCACACCCACACCCACCCATATATATCCTATCTTTATTATCTGCAGTATGATAGGGGAGCGTGAAATGTCCAGTGCTAGGAAAAATAGCACGATGGGGGCGTGGAGCTTTCTAATTCTCCTGAAAATATTATACATATAGCATGTCATGTACGAGATACCGTACTTCTTTATGCAAAAGGACAGAAAAAAAAAATAAAAATCGTATGTGGTGTCCTGGCGTTACCATAACAACACCAAAGCGTATAACTGGACATAAGCGTACGTGTGCACAGAGTGCCATTGCCCCCTTGCATCACGTGTCCGTACGTCCATTTGTCTATCCGTCTGTCTCGTTCCTCTCTTTCTCTCTCATCGTCCCTATCTTCGCAGCGTCGATGCCTTTATAGTCGCCCCCACACGAGTCATATGCATGAATTTCAAAAGAGTGAAGGAGGGAGAGAGAGAGAGAGAGAGAGAGGTCTCGGGTGAAGGAGCGTTGATTTCACTACGCGAGTCCTCTCGTGCTACAACACCATTCTATAGGGGTAGTTCTGACCATCGCCCACCACATGCTGTACAATACGCATAAATATATGCTTGTACGGGGTTAGCGTTATTACTATACCCACTGGGGTGAACTGATGAAACGCGGACTACCGCCACGACATAGCGGCCCGAAAGGGCGACTATGTGCAGTGAAGCGATCATTAGATTTGCATGAGAACCCACTACACCCGGACCCTCCTTCTCGTGCGCTCTTCCCCGATATCAGTGTTAGTTCTATCAACGAATATACATATACGTGCTCTGAAACTACAAAATACTTACATTTATTTGTATAGATTGCAGATTCAGGCATATTTTACGGGGGGGGGGCATTACAATTCACTACATATAGCGTTTTGAATGACTAACGTTCATAAGACTTTGGATGGTCGTGTGGTGTATGGCTCACCACCAGAAATGACGTCATACTTCTTGAAGTATTGTATTATTTTCAAATCGTCCGGATGAATTCTCTTCGGAATAAACATTTTTACATTCATTGTGAAATAGTTGGGATACAAAGTTTCGTGAAAATAAGTTGATCGAGGAAAAAATAAAATAAAAAAATGTTGATTAAATGTCCAGAGTGGACCTCGAACCCGCGGCCCAAACAAAAAAGAAATCGAATGACCAGTATTTTACATCGCCTATACAAATTTATCAAAACATGAATAGATGGGTGAACAACAAATGGATGAGTGGATGACTTTAACGGAAAAAATAAATATAGCAATAAAATCTTGTATTCATAAGAGGAAGTATTGGCAATATGATCTCTATTTGTACGATATGACCGAGGTATAAGAGAATTATCGAACGTAATTCGAACAACTTCTCGTCGGGCCCAAGAGACAAAGGACTCTGGAGAAGCGCGGGCCGCGGGAGAAAACGTTTGGGAGAGCGAGAGAGAGAGAGGATGCGGGAGAGCCCTTTAATGGTACACGCGACGAGAGCTATCGATTGTGGCCATAGCAAAGCAGCTACGAGAGTTGCAGCCGAGGCGATGGGTTCTCAACTCCCTGGATACTGAACGACGTCACCCGAAAATTTTCATACGTTATCTTTATTTTATCTCGTATCAAAAAAAAAATATATATATGGATCAGGCGGGTAAACAGAGATAACTGTACCCATACACGAGCTTCTCGTCTGCATCAACGAGCAGGTTTTTCAACTCGACAATGTCAGTAATAAATGAGAGAACATTTAACATTTTCCAAACAAGACATTTTGGAATTTTTTCGAACTCTCAGTGATAACAATTTTATTCTTAACTATAAGAGGGAGTATAGGTAATGGGAATTGGATTTAGTTAACCGGAAGTGATTTGTACAATCTTCTTGTGTTTTGCGTCAGACAAGGATAAAACTGTGGAAGTTTCGAGTTCGACGTAAACTCGCAGGAGGATTTGTGGTTGGACACGAACGTCGCGTTCGTGGTTTCGTACGTTATTACGGTGAATCCTCGACTTTGCGTCAGCAAGACGAATAGCATTGAATTGTTTCAGCTTTCCATATTTGAATAAATGATCAATTTTTCTTAAGCTCGGATTGTTCTCGTTTCACTGTGCGCTTACGAGTTTAGACCGGAAGAAAGAGAAAACGATCGAACATCGCACGCCCGCGTGTATTATTAAAGACGGGACGAATTAGCCTCATCGGCAAAATGATTTTGATATCGTACGTTAATACGCGAGTTGCCGCGACGATGGATTATGGAACCGTTTTCTCTTTTCCTCCATGATCGAGGGAGCTTTGCGCAGCATCTCGGCAAACGTGAGAGTCACGACGATGGTACCGAGAGTGTGTCAGTTTCATCCGTTCTGAACGAGAGATATCGGAGTAACGAGATTGTCTGACTCGTTTTATTGTAGTATCGTTACTCGCGCCTCGGTTCACTGGTGAGCGTCGATGCCGCGTGTGTAATATGCGTGCTCCTCGTAATTCAAGCACCCTTCGCTTTCTCACGCTGTCGGCGAAAGTAATACTTCCCGAGATTATTGTCCCTCCCGGCCCCACAACGCCTCTATATCCCCCGTCTTTCTCTCCCACTCTTATTCTTTCACATGCACATTCGCAAGGGAATATCGTGACCTCAAAAACTTCCGTGTAATACTCATTATCGCGCTGTGTTTAAATCTCAATTTCCGAAAACGCATAAGTAATCCAAAAATGCATAAATATAAAAATCCTTCGTGACGGAAGAAATTAAATAAATAAATAAGTGAATAAATTGATTAAGTAGAAGAAAAAAAAAAGCGCCCAACGTGGGGCTCGAACCCACGACCCTGAGATTAAGAGTCTCATGCTCTACCGACTGAGCTAGCCGGGCGATGATACATTCTCCTCAGCGTCTCGTACTACTGGACCTTGTCCAAGAATAGTCGGTTTCACTATATCTAACACTCGCACTATACATATTGAATCCATAATTGATTCAATGACAATAAAATCTATTCTAATTCAATCAAATCCGTTTCTTTTACAGTAGTTGCATTACTACAAGACTAGAAGTCGTCGAACTCACTCCTCCTATCTTCGACGAACTTCATCTTTCCCGCTCCCGCTAATCGAGAAAGATGAAGTTATCACACATTTCTCTGTCTCTCTATCTCCATCCTCGCAAAGAGACAAAAAATAATATTACGTCGTACACGCTTGTGCAGGATGTCCGAGACACCAACGCGTTTTCCATTGTCAGTGTCGAGCGCAATAACCCCGTTTGCCAAGCTTTAACGATACGTTCGCGAAGCATGAATGAAGGCCTGTATTACTACACAGTAGAATATATACGCAATGACTCTATAGCCTTCATTTTCATAACGCGACTATATGTACGTGAGGTCGCCAATGAATCGCTAAGCGAGTTCTCAGGCCTCTCACGCGCATCAATGAAAATGTTTCGTGGCTCGCAAGAATTCGGAGATGATTTAAAAACGAAATATATCCCACGGAAAGGCAAGGCCCGTTTTCTCGTTCAGGTAGACAGCCTTTGAGATCGAGGAACGTAGAATTGAGTCGAAAATCGAGCCGCTTTGATCTTAGCAGGCTCTTGGCATTGTAGGCACCTTGTCTCACGAGACCTTACCTTTCATATATATATACGTTAGGTAAGGTCTTTAGTATACTTGTATATATACTTAAGTCTTGTAAAAGATTTCTATATATATATGTATAACGTAACGGTGGCATCGAAGGTGAACAGTGCCCTCCCTCTTCGCCCATCTCACTCGCTCTCGCAGCAAAAGCACGGAACAATGAACAATGAGAAAAACAGATCACGTTCCGGAAACTAGTCGGTAAAACTGGCTCCTAGCCGGGGTAAAATGCCAGGTTGTTCACCGAGATAGGAATTTTCAGATCCAGCCTCGTACGCGATTCGACTTTACTCGCGTTCACTTCTCGCATATATTACACGTTATATCTATACTACATCTACATTCCCGTGGAAAGAGAGTTTCGTTTTCGCAACAAAATCAAAGATATCCGTAGTTTTCGTACCTCAGTGCTAAAGACGTTCGATAAAGTTACAAAAAAAAAAGAAAAAAAAACTTTTTAAATAATCGCCCTAAGAGTAATCTTTCGAGTTATTAGTTATATGGGTATAACGGAGACTTCCGCTACGAGGAAACCAATTAATGCGTATAAGAAGTTTCCTCATTACAGGGGACTTTGTTGGAAGAAAACGGCGCGTAAGCAATGTGCGAATTTCCGTTGCACCGAGTTTTAGACGATACATTGTATCTTCGCGAGTAATCGACGCGTACATCGTAAGTTAGTAATGGTCGAATGTAAAGAGCGTGAGAATGACGATCTGCTATATTCGCGCTTGGGGACGCGTCTTCGTACCCCGGTCGCACATCTTCGTTCCTATAGTTTTATTATCGAGGAAAATTCCTATTTTATCGGATCTAAGATGACCCTGCTTTATAGGCGTGTCACGTATCGAGTGTGCCAGGTATGCAAATATGATAACCGGAATTTTTGCATGGAAAGTAGGGGGGGGGGGGGGGGAGACCGGGGCCACAATTAACAAAAATTGGATTTTTCGGTGTAGTTCCGAAATTATTCTATATATTTTTAGACTTGATTTTTATGTTAGATGATGCTTTAATTAGTTAGTTAATTAATTAGTATTATGTTATTAACATAAATCAAACATAAAAGAACTGTTGTCTTAAATGGAACATTTTTTCTAAAAAAAAGTCAGTTGTTAATTCTTACCTCGTATTTGGAATAAAACAGTTAAAGTGCAACAGTTAACATTGCGTTATGCCATTACAAATCACAAAATACCTAAACACGACCAAAAGTTAAAAATTCGGTAAACTATTTTAGATAACGTTTTTTGATCATTTTTTCTTAACAATTATCAGTCTTACACCAGTCATCAGTCATCATTTCTATGCTAACAACAAGAATCAAACAATTTATAGAACATCACGAGATGAGCTCAATCCCTTCTGGCGCAGCCAACTCGTAAACCTCTAAGCATGTAAATGAAATCCTGTGAATGAAAAGAAAACATGCTAAAATACTTATACATAAACGGTATAATACTAGCCCCCACAAGCTAGGTATTAGAACGTTAATTCTAACCCCGTTGATTAGTTAATTATAGCCCCAAAGGTACTTTTTTAGTATTAAATAACATAACAAAATATTTGTTAATAATTACGTCAATTAAACGACGTAGCATTATCAAGTATAAAATATGCTTCTCGGGGAAAAAAAAGTAATCATAACACCGCATATTTCAACCATTTTGTTTTATGCTTGAAATATAAAGTGTTTTTTTATACTTTTTTGTTGTAAAGTGTAAAGTTGTTGTATCGAGTTTTAATTCCCACAGTATGTTACTGTTATTACTACCAAAATAAGTCTCACCACGCGTTATTTTTCTCGCTAAATCAAAATACGAAGTATTCTTATAGACGAATGGTTCGAACCGTCATCGAGACTAAATAAGGACTTTATTTTCCGTCCACATGTGTCGTTACTCCTGTCCGGTTTAAAAGTGGAAATAAGACGCGAGTTTCTTTACTCGATTACCGAGAGAGAACGGAACGGAGATAATAACGTTAGACCCTTCGCCCTTTCGAGTCACTCGCTTCTCTAGACCCTCAACGGCTTTACACTTGTAAGAGAGGCGCACCGGAAGATAGGGAGATGGAAAAAAACATACATACACATAGAGGCGCATTCGAGCGACGGTGGAAAAACTCGCACCACCGTCTGTCTGGCGTATGCGATCCCTCCCGAAACGCGTGCGTCTCGACTTACAACCGACTTGTATGTAAAAGCATTGTATATCTATATGTCCGTATAGACGCCCGGCTTTTGTGGCGGAGTCGTGTCAACGTTGCCTGTGACGACGCGACGCTGGCATGAATTCGCACGAGTTGGGTTTATCCGTGACCATGGAGCATCGTTTGGCCAATTTCGTCGAGTACGTATCGCTCTTAAATTTTCGAACGGTGACGCACGCACGAATTTCCAGCCATTTTCTTTATCCACGTACACGACATATACAGGGTGAATTTCATAAAGTGTAACAGGCTTTATTTTAAGATAGATGGGATCGTTACTATCAAAAGTTGCAAATATACATCGGGGGTGTTTTTAATAGTTTACGGAATATACATTTTTAAAGTTGGTTCAATCAGAGCGCGCCGAGAAGCGTTGGAGCCGCCCACTCCCCGCCCTAGCTACCAATGCCCGATAAATAAAAATGACTGAGTAGAAAAATAATAAATTTTGTGCTATCTATACGGCTAAGGCGGGAATGGGCGGCTCCAACGCTTCTCGGCGCGCTCTGATTGGACCAACTTTAAAAGTTTATATCTCGTAAACTATTAAAAATATCCCTAATGTATATTTGCAACTTTTGTTTGTAATAATCCCATCTACCTTAGAATAAAGCCTGTTACAACTTATGAAATTCACCCTGTATATGGAATCTACTAGTTTCTACCCGCGACTGCGCCGGCGTGAATATATAAAAATCTAATTAAATGTTTCTAAAATAAGTACCACAGGTAAGTACTAAACAAATTAAAACTATTGAAGGAAATAAATGAAAAGAAGCTGCAAATTCATTGTCTGAGATAAGAAACATTGTATGGAACAGAACTATGCAAGGTATTGAACAGTACAATTGTTGGACTGTAAGCTAATCCTTTTCATAATTTCTAGGTGGAACTATGCTTTGCAGCGCAATCCGAAGAAATCTCAATATTTTTTTTTGTACGGTATTTATGTCAGCGTACGGATGGTTTGCTTGTGAGAAACGCGGGGTGGCGATGCGCCATCTGTCGGTCGCGAGCCGTACTACTACTAACGTTTATATATGCGTCTAACTATGACTTATATCTGGATAATGTCCACCTACATTTCATGATTCTGTATTTACAGTTTTTAATTTTCCAAAAATTATCAACAAATTCGAATTTAAACTGTATTTTATTTTGCCACCTATCATCATGATTCTTTAAACAAATGCCAGCAAAAAGTGTTTAAAAAAATTACGATAGAAATAAATATAAATAAAAAAGAATACTTTTTTTAAATATTTTAATTTTTATTCTTTATATTCTTTTGATATATTGGTGTTGAAAAACCGGTGATAAACCGTGAAGCATGAGGGCCCAACTTCGGTCGAGTTGGCGAAGAATGGCTGATGTATAAATATACGCGGAATAATCTACTTCTCCGTTACGTCTTCCGACGCAAAATGCGATAGAGCGAGTAAACCAACCATGAACGCACGAAGTACGATTCCAAGATAAGTCAATTTACGATCGCACCACTCGCTTAAACCATAGTATACTCTACGAGAGCCGTGAGAGAGGGAGAGAGAGAAACTTTTTTGTTCATACTCGAATAAAGCTTTCGAGTTCTCGAGATATTTCAACTTCGTTATGGAACGTCATATATGGCCGTGGCACAGTCTCTGCTTGTGTATTATTGAAATGAGAAACACTGAGTCTCGCCTCGACCGCACACCATCGAGGAATCTCCCATTTCTCGTTTATTCCCGCGACAGTCCCGGCCGAGAAGCACGAAGAACGAGACGGGAGACAGAGGAAAAAACAGAGCTCTACTCTTGTAAAAAAATTTCTTCCCATGTGATGTTTATTCAATGAAAACCTATATTTTTTATGTATAAAATTGACTTGAATTACAAGAAGCCGATTAAGAGAGGAAATTCTTAAAAAAATTTATTTTTCAATGAAAAATCTTTGACGAAAAAAAATGCCTTTAAATATTCGAGATAGGAACGGGTACATTTGTTTTTCTGTATCATCGGCTTGGCACGGGATGCGGCCCTTTGGCAACGCTTAATTGAAAGACACGACCTCGGTTCGGTGGGGCCAAGTTGACTAAATTATTCACGGGCTTCCGTGGGATACGAAGGGCTGAGAAGGGACCTCAAGGCTACCGATAATCCACGGAAATCGTAATCTCGTGACACAGATAAAGTTAGTCACACCGTGCGATCCGAAGGACGAGATGGGGGAGAGCATCGCCGTCTTTATCAATTCTCGGTACATCGTCACGCTCTTTTTACGACATGGCCGACACGTTTTGTGCCGATTTTAGCAGCCGTAATTGAACATAAAGCGGATGTGAAGAA
The DNA here is from genome assembly GCA_946811545.1 of Netelia fuscicornis. NCBI lineage: Eukaryota > Metazoa > Arthropoda > Insecta > Hymenoptera > Ichneumonidae > Netelia > Netelia fuscicornis. The sequence goes on along the minus strand of OX328012.1, from coordinate 11,173,275 downwards.
ATTAAAAGCGACCTTGCTGGCTGTAGGTCGTTCGATACCGGTGTCTCTCATTGTCGGTAAATTCTTTCTTTTCTCCATTCTATCATCATTATTTTGTAACGATAACAATGTAAGAAAAAATATCGAATAAACATTTTGACGTCGAAGTCATTCGATAAACGACTCGTCGTCCTTCGATCGAATCGCATTGAGAAAACTAACAATAGATTATTAAGTCTTGCTTTTTGTTCTCGAATTCCGTTTGTTCGATACCGTTCGTGAAAATTCCACGCCTCGAGAAAGATAGAGAATACATTATTATCCTAATCTCTTTTGTTTTTACCGTTATTCGATCGAAGGACAACGTCGTCGTTTGTTCTCGAAGAATAAGAGGAAGAAGAAAAGTGATTCTGGGAGTGGTTTTCATGGCAAACTGGATGGTAAAGCTTCTCTTCTCTTCGACAATTTCGAAAGAAAAATAGCGAATTACTCTGGTACTATCGAAACGTACGAGTAGGAGGTACTAACCCCAAGAAAAATCACTCGACCCGTGAAATTTATGAATGGTTAAATTTCGTTTGCACTCCTCTCCTTCGAAGCGCTCTTTCTGGCTCGATCTCTTTCATCGTAACATCGACAACTCGTGTTGAAAAATAAAAATCGTGAATCGTAAGGTTCCTAACGCTCTGTTTTAACAACGATCGCTGTTTTTTTTTGCTTCGAGAACTCGTCGAAACGTTTTTCGCTCGATGATTCAATACCGATGCGAAGAAACTTTAGTGCTCCGTTGCCACTTGCGGTCTTGCTTCGAGTTATCACGCGGAGCGAAGGGTTCGGCGTAACGTTTTCAACCGAGCACCGAGAGTTTATCATGTACTGAAACAACCGGTTATACGCGTCGAGGCTTGCCGTGTTCCGGTTACGCGTGTATAATATATCAAATCTGCAAAATACTACACTACTTATTATACACAGATGTGTATACACATGAAGAATTAAATAAATGTATACACACAAGAGCTTGTATACGTGCCGTAAATTTTTTACGATATTACGCAATAGCAGAAAATCGATTAATTTTCGCGATTTTTTTGTTATTCTTCGTTATAACCGAGCGGATTTTAACTGAGATACCAAAACTCTCGGTTCGCTAGAACCAGAACACGTCCGGTTGAGTAAAACCAGACCGCGTTGCGTTTGTAATAGTCATCGGGATTCGACCTTTTCTCTGGAACTAGAGTCGATTGAACGTGCTCCGATTAAAATAAGAATGAGCCGATCGATTCGATCTCGGGCTAATTACATTTTGTTGTATAGAACGAAACGTAACGGATTAAATTAAATACAAACGATATAAAACCGACGGCGATGGGTACGCGGTCGACGCGCGACTTCGACGATCACTTAAGTTAAGGTAGTCATATCGTTGGGTGGGGGATTAAAATTATATTCCCGTTTTTTCTCGCATTGGAAGTGGACCAAGCGTTAAGGTTGTTGTGGGGTCAGGTCGAAACGATGTCACTGAGATGAAATTTTGTATGAACGTTCATGATCCATTTAATAATCAACCTGTCAAATTTCAAAACAATCCACAGTACAGTTATTTAGAAAAAAAATCGCAAACTTGGAGCATTTGGTGTGCTCATCACATTATGTCTATGGGAATTTTTCGAACATTTTTCAGTATATTATATATATCTGCCGAGAAAACGATGGCACGGAGTTAAAAAAACAGGTACGGTTAAATGAAATATCGGACTAACTTTTGGTGCTTTGAAAATAATAATTTACAGTACCGATTCAACGTTATTAATGATTATAATCGCGAATTTTCCCAAAAATTGAGCGCACAAGATATAAGGCTTCGGAAACATGACAACAGCGTAGATGTCACAAGGACTCCCTACCTTAGCGACCCTTGCCAACGAAAGAATTTTTTCCCGGGACCTATGTTCATGGTTGATAAACAGACACTTCGATTTTACGGTTAAGAACGGAGCGGGTATATGACAGTTGTGCGACACTGCTGTCAACCCAAGCAATTATCGTGGGTCATAATTTACGTTGTTGCCAGTTCGTCTTCCAATAATTGATCTCTAACGAATTATCGAAAATAATGCCATAAACTAATAGAAATAATTCCTGTAACCATCACTTTGTCAAAAATGTATATTCTTTTAAACTGATGTGGATTTTTTCCTTGAAAAATGATATTAAATACGACGATAATTTGACGACAAGCAGTTAGTAACAATTCATCGGTTCCGTGATAAGCATAGGGTACCCCCCCCCCCCCCCCCCCACCCCTCTCATGCTTCACCCCCGATGGCTAGACCCCACAACAACCTTAAAGTTCATTAAGAAAGGTTGTTGCAAATCGACTAAAGAACAACATACTCAAAATTCAAATTGATCCTATGTAAAGTTTATTTGTTATATAATAAACAAAATCATGAATTTTGTTTCCATAAGATTTGTTATAAAAACTAATCGAAGTTTCTTTGATGTCGTATAAAAATGTGTGCAAAATTTCAACAGGCTTCATCGACCAAATGATCGAGATACTCGCTGTATAATGTTGCGATATTTAACACCGGCTCTTATAGGAGATTGCGAAAAATGACGATTTTCAAGAATAAATATTGTGATTTTTGTGTCGATAAAGGCCCCTAAAATTTTACACACATATACATATGACATCAAAGATGGTTTTTGCAAAGTTTCAGTGAAATCTAACGGAAACGCTGTAACGATAGGACTACCTTAAGCAGCATTTCACGGGGCCAATACTTAGTGCGGTGATCGCTTAGCGATTCGATGGAACTTTGGTGATTCTCTGTGTGAACATAATTAGACTTTGAAAGAGCCAATTGTACTTGGCAACAATTTGCTACAGTTTCCTTCCGTGTCCTAGACGAATTGCAGTGCAGTGTGTAGAAAATCGTTCACAGATTCCCTGGAAAAATTGGATTGGATAAGAGAAGACCGCGGAAAAATCTAAAAACAAAGGTACACCATAAAACCAATTACGAAAAACAAAAATATACCTTAAATATCAATTTAAATCTTCAGAAATTCTTGAAGTGCAATTTCCCTTTGCACCGAAGTTAAAATAAACTTCGTGATCCAAGTGTATGCAGATATTTCTGGTTATCGATGTAGCGCGTGACTGTCGGAACTTGAAAAATGTCCGAGAGAGAATCAAAGTGTGGAAAGATTATTACCCCGGGGAAGAGGCGAAAATGGCGATCGCGTGTTTCGTCGAGGACGAAGCTGAGATGCGCGTAAAAGTTCGTCTACAGGTTGTACCCCTTCTTCTACGCTACAAATATGGGATTTCCGCGAGCGAAATGGAAACAGCGCGCGATACGACTCTCGATATTAAACACGTACGTTTCCTCCTCGAGCTCGCACCGATCGTGACGACAATAATGATAATAACGTAAGGAATAAAGTGTAGCTCGTCGTAACCTACATAAAGACAACCCGACGGTAATGAGCAAATGAGCCTGAGTTATCAGGACTGTATTCAGGCTACGTACACGTCGAGTATTATATATACATATACGTATTGCGTCGAAACGTATTAAGCGACGCATTATGGTGGTCGGTTAATTTTGAATAGCGACGACTAATTTTCCCAAGGTTCACGCAAATATCGTATTCAATCAAAGTTTGAATAACCGACGATATAAATGAAGAGACATATTTACGTTTATAACTAAACGGGGATTATTAAATAAATTTAAAAAAAAACTGAGTGAATCGTTGAGTACGAAATCTTTGAATTCGATAATTTATAAATTTAACTCGTTTGAAATAATATTTGATCAAGCGTGAGTAAACGTAGTATAATTCTCGTGTTGATAGTCGGAGGAGCTCTTCCGTGGTGCTAAATGATTTTACGGAATGCCGTTGGGCGAGGAAGTTCTTCCGCAAACGTACACGTGGTAGCTCGAGAGCTACGGAAAAACGTTATTTTTAAATATACTATTTTTTCCCGGCGTAGGTGTCCGTCGAGTTACAGTCGTTTTAACATTGTCGTTAGACTCGGTCAAACCTGCATAGCGGGTCCCTAGTGCCACTTACGCGATTGTGCGGTTAAGTGCATTGTCGGTTTTACGCGCTCGTTCCCAAGCGGCATGCTGGACATGTGTAACGTAGATTAAAAAAAATGCGATAGGTTGAAATCGACACCGTTCGAAATAATGAAACAATTTTTTATTTTCAATTTAGAAAATATATTTATGAAAATAAAAATACATTTTATTTTCTTGTAATCGTAATCGATTGTAGTGAAAACAATTGTAAAAAAATTGTATAAAAATTGGCGATAGTAAAGAAAATAATGTTTCATGGAGAAACATAATTTTCTTTTTTTATATAAAACCGACGTTTATTCCTTTTAGCGTGAGGAGAGCGAACACGCACGTTGAGACCTAATTCGGAAGTTCGATCGTTGCCGTTTATTGCCCAAAGAGTATATTGAAGAGCCGCGAACGGAATCGACGAATATGTTACGAACAAGTATCAGTTACAACACAAATATTTGTATATGTCAGCAGTTTGATGCTGACCACTTCGCTTTTTTTTCGGTCACTCAACCCAGCGATCGCATTCTATATTTTCTCTTGTCGTTATCTCATTCTATATATACAGAACGTTAGGTCACTATAAGGACACAAACTAAATAAACAGGTAGTTGATGTCAGTCCGAACAAAACAGTTTTTTTTAAATTGTCGTGCGACAAAAATTGGCCGAGATATTAATTCTCAAAGTTTTGAAATTTGAAACATAACCTAAAAATGCGATCGAACGGCCTATCGATTAATGGCGGGATCGCGTGTTCGAGTCCCGTTCAGGACATTTTTTTTTTTTTTTTTTTTTTTCCCATAGATTATTCCTTCTTTATGTAGAACTTGACAAAACAACTGTTCATAAATAAATAACGAGTCGACAAAGTAGGGAAAAAATATTTCTTTTATCACTTAGCAGCAGAGAGGCTCGATGGGGCATGGTTTAAACTTGTAAATATTGCGAATTAACATTTCGGCCAATTTTCCAACTATTTATAAATTCTCTGTCCCTGTATAATTGCCTAACACCCTGTATATACCCACGCTTATAAATCCGCAATAGCTTGGTAACGTTCTTTTTTTTTGGGAGTCGAGCAATCCGGTAAAGTACGTGTCTACTTTAACTTTTTCTCTCCACCTTTCAAACTTGTCCCCACCGTGATATATCGCTCAAGACATTTCAACGAAGATTTTTCTTTGATTCGATTGATTTCAGTTAAATTCTTCGTGCCAAGGAAAAAAGCAAATTTTTTGCGATAATACAAATCGACGAGAGTCGAACGAGTTTTGCACATTTCGTGCTTATTCGATCAAAGCTCGGAACGGGCGACAAAACTAGTCGAGGTAGTTTGAACCCCCGGGGTTATTATGTTGGTATGGACGAAGAAGTAGAACCAAAGAGAAAGCGGGACTTCGTCGAGTGAATGTTCTACCGATATATACACACATACACACACATAATATATATACAATTATTTACTTATATATATTATAATATATATATATACTTATATTATTTACGTATATATATATATACGTAAATAATATAAATAATAATAATACACGTAATATATATATTATATATTATAATATATTATATATATATATAATATAAATATATATATTATATATTATATATAATATAGTAATATATATATTATATATTATAATATATTATATAGTAATATATATATTATATATTATAATATATTATATAGTAATATATATTATATATTATATATATATTATATATATATATATATTTATAATATAATATATTTACTTATATAAATAATAATAATAATAATACACGTAATATATATATAATATTTACTTATATTAATAATATATATAAGTAAATAATTGTATATATATATATATATACATAGTATAGTAGTAACTACTATAGTACATATATAACGCTGTAGTAACCGTACAGCCGCGAACTTCCGAGAAGATGAACGATGTAACAGAACGAAATTCGAACGCGCTGCTCGCGACGTGTGCGGCCGCGTGTGATATCGAGGCCTCGATCGATTAACCATCGGTCTCCGAGAACTTGTCGCGAATTCAATCGGAAATGTTTAATTGCCAATTACAAAATAGCACAGCTGTTCGACACCGCTTGTCGGAAATTCTTGAAAGTAAAGAGACCATCGGACGTATGTGTGTATTTGTAAATGACCCACTGGTTATAAGCAACACACCCGCCAGCAACAAGTGGAACGATCGATGCAAATTCTGGGTTTGCGAGACGACGAGTTATACACGAACTTAGACGATATAACTTTCCCTGCGAATTTAGCGAATGGACAAAGATCGCTGGATTCTCGTTATTGTCCCAACGAGCATCAGTTTCTGAGATAAGATTTTGTACAATCCTCAAAACGACTTATTTAATCACACGAGTAATTGTAAATTTTGTCGATAGTTCGATCGAGTTACGATTTGTTTCGTACATGGAAAAGAAAAGGTTATTTTATATTCTGCGATTCGGGCAATGTTAACCCGGCCGTTGCACAAACATTGCGAGAACAAGTTTCGTTTTGTAATTGTCAGCAATTTTTTGGTATGTAGGATGCAACGAAGGACGACCTTATCAACTGATTCGCGACGAACCGCAGAATTCCGCCCTTCTACGATGCACAGATGATTAAAGAAAATTAACTTTGTGCTAAAAACATTTACACTATATATTATCGACGTTTCAAACGAGCTATAAAACTATAACTGTAACATTGTCATGTATCGAAAACAATGTAAGATTTTTTGACATAAATGTCTTTCAATACTTACATATGTCTTTCAATATTTACATATGTCTTTCAATATTTACACGGCTTTCGATATTTACATATGTACGAATTTTGTGGACAAGAATCATGAAAGTATTTTTTTTATATCGTTCCATTGTCTGGAAATAATCACAACGAAAATGATAAAAAAAAAAGTAGATTTGTTTTCGAGAATGGAATACATTCGTCCTCTATGACCGAGGAAAACAAACGAAAAGGCTTTGGCACTATATATATATATATATATATATACGGCGGTACGAAACCGCGGGAGGTTATGGGAATAAAGAACCGGCGTCTTTCGACTCATGGCCGCCGGGCGGCATCGTCGCAGCAAAAAAATTCATGCTGTTCGGTTGTTTTTCTCGGGCGGACGCGGACAATACGCGTCTCACTACGACACTCCGTAAAGTACACTAATAAAGAGATTCGGGCCTGCGCAGAAGAACAGCAAATAGCCCGACCACCGTATCAACGAAACAAAAAAGAAAATACGCAGCTTCCAATAAACCTCGCATCAACGGTCTCCTCGATTCACGACGAATTCTCACGCACGTCACAACCCTCCTCTCAAATATCGCGAACCTCCTAATGTTTCAAAACGTACGTATGTACTTAAAACTCAATGGATTTATTCGTGCTGTTAGCGTTCCACGCAACGACCAATGTTTTTCTTGTCGAAGCATATATACATATATATAGCAGATTTCAATTCGTGCCAGACTTGTGAATCTAAACAAAAGCAGATGCCTCGGAAAGATACACGGCCGCGTGGCGTCTTTACGAGAATATTATACGATCTGACTGTAGAGAACGAATCAAAGTTCCTTTTAACATCGTCGTATTGTTTGTGTTATTATTTTTTTCAATGTGGACGTTGATACGTAATAGTTTCTTACGAATGATTGTTAATCACTTACCCTTGAAAGAAACAGCCGGATCTCAACCAGCCTCGTTGAATTATACCTCGTTAAATCGTCACCCACAAACTCTCTTACACTGTCATGTACGTCACGCTAACACTGTGATTATTGAAATTTGCGTTTTATCATGTACAAACAAGATATTTTGTTTTCGTAGTCCACGTCTTCACCGATCGCACAAACGTGTTTGTCCAAGTTGATACACTCGCGTAAATTTTGTCACTTGTGTGAAAGTGGTAAAACACCGATCAAAGACGCAGGAATAACGGAAGATGTTTGCTTGTAATTTAGTCAGGCTGTACAATACAACCTCTGTTCTCAGCGCCGTTCGCAGCGCGTCTGTTTCTCTGCTCTGCTCATGCCTGCTTACCGGTCCCGCCGAACGCGATGGTTTCTCCCTTCTCCGCGACACGCGACAAGTGCATTGTACGATCTTGGTCGGAGATACACGAGAACTCTGGTTGTCCTCGCGGAAATCAAAAGTAACGCGGGAATTTACGTTGTTCTTAAATTGTAAACGTCATATTCGTAAGCGGTATTTCAATTGTTTTCTTTTGCTGGCTTGTATGTGTCTATATCTACTTCGTACGTTGGATGTCATGCATGTGTTATATATTTATGGAGTCTGTATTTTGAGAAGCAGCGATATTCACTTATTTATGAAAAAGATCGACCGTTCATCGGGATGAAACGAGCCTTCGGACCAAGACTATACGGATTGTAAAGAGAGCCAACTCAATTCTGTTAATGCGATGTCGCTAATTTCGCCGTATCGTGCTGCCCTCTAGAATAAGAGCCACTCACTCAGGGTAACTCAAGTTAGTGTTCAACGCGGGAAAATTAAATCATCAATGTATTTGGTGAACTCCACACTACGTATTGTTCTATAGCGAACTCTGCAAATAATTTGAGTATTGTGTGAATGTACATACGGTAGAAATTCTGTTCTCATAAAAGGTATTGCCGTGTATTATATAATTAAATGGTTAATGGATACAAAAAAAAGAATCTTTCGAATTAGGGTTTCCATTCTAGTAGCGGTAAATATACACATATGTATACGTAACTCAATGTATAATTACAAATTAAAACTCATTTGGGAGGGAAAATATCATCTCCGTTTCCGTTAACTCTTCACTGATGCAGTCGTCCTCATTCATTAGTCGATCCTCACCCGGTGATACCGACAACGTTTCGGTATTTTCCCATTCAATGATTGGGCTGGCTGACAATACCTTCATCGTCACGTAATCGGAACTTCTTGGATAAATGACATCCCCGTGATCAACCATTGGTTTTAATGCACATTTCTTATAATGCTCAATGTACGAATTGTTATTCGACATCTTTGCAGGTTTTGGCTGTACCTTGAGTATCTCAGGATTGTTTTCTGGATCGAATATGTTAGATCGGATATTTTCCGAGACTGGGTATTTATGTTTCTCCTGATCATGTTTCAGTAAATTATTGTCACCATCTTTCGATTCTATGCGCCCATCCACTTCAACCGAACCAAAGATTACTTCCATAACCATCTTGCGAAGTTCAGGATCAGAATCCAATCTCGATGGTGCTCTTAAATGAGAAAAATGGTTGTCTTTGGAGATCAATGATTTATTATTATGTGTGGTTGATTCGCTGATACCACTTATTTCATCAATAGAACCTTTGGGTAATGTGGGTGGTGATACATGTCTTCCAATCGTGACTTTCTGCACTTTTTTCTTCGACTTAGGACCTCTTCTGTTTTTCTTCGTCGAATTTAACGGTCTACCCCTTTTTAATTTCACCGTCCCGACGCTCGTTATCTTAGGTCTCATTGCAGATAACGTGCCCTCGTCGTTTCTCGTGACCTTAGCAGGCGAAATTGTACTCTCCACAACCCTTGGTTTGTGACCTGTTGGTATTTTGGGAGTCTCGCAGCTCACGTCTATCACCTCCAGTTCATCTGTTGCTTCCTCGATAGCGTTGATAGGGTTATCATCGTCCTCACTCATATTCATGTTTAATGGCATCTCGATTATCATATCCGCAAGCACAGTGCGATTGTTTTTCGCATTATGTTTCTTATTGCAATGTGCAATGGTATCGCACTTGAGAAGAGACCCAAAATCGCAGATTGTGCAACGATAACGATTGCGTCTCATATGTATAGCCATATGTCTGCGCAAATTTGCCATTGACATGAATCTACGGTTGCATGGTGGACATTTTAATTTTCGAAACTGTAGAGGTTGCCTAAGCGGCTCATCGAGTGACACGATTTCGCTGTTAGGTGCATTAACTGATACATTTGGTTCAGAACTCGGTGAATTTGAACCAATACGTGATACGTTAATTTTTTCGAGCGTCACTGTAGGCAGGCGAATGCCACGATACTGTATACCCAATTTTTTGTCCGCATCCAAGACCGACAGAGGCACTGGTCGGGAATTATCAATGCTAGTGTAGATCACTTCAGGAACATCCGAGATTTCGGATATGGGTGTTGTAGCTTCTGTTTGCTCGTTTATCGTTAGTAGCGATTGAGAAGGCTGTACAGGCGAAGAATTATCCGCACTTCCCAATGGTGAACTTTCGTCTGCAACGTGCTCAGCAGATTCGATCTTGTCCCACATGTCTTTACTCAAGCTGGCTACATCCTCGACACGTATCGATGTTTCAATTTGTTCTTCAGGAGTCACCGAAAATGCATTTGACTCCAGGACAGCGGAAGGTTCTTCCTCGGTGATTTTACACTCTTTCTTCACAATATTTGGTGCTGCGTTTTCTTCAGAAAGGGCATTTGCCATGTCATCGTTGTCAACTGGGGGAATAGTTTTAGGCACAACTTCAGTTATGCGTTGTGGTGGATTTTTGCTTGCTCTATTAGTTTTGCCTACACCTTCCTGGCGGGCCTCTGCCGCTTTCTTTTGACAAATCAACGAATGGGATGCTAATGCTGCCTTTCGCTCGAACCGTCTACCACATGCACTGCAACGTTGCAATTCTGCATCCAGTTCCAAATTTTGCATCCATTCCTGCGCGATAATTAAATTCTAGTGATGTCAGAAGAAAATGGATTAGTATGCTTTATTTGTTTTTCAGCAATACGTATATTTGCTGAGAATTGCACGAACCTGTGTTTCCTTGGTTATTAGCTCATCTGCAATTATAGTGGGCCCACGTTCTTTCTGCATTTTGTCTAATTTCAATGAATCTTTTTTACATGCTCTACCCTGAATTTGCGCTCGCAATCGTCGTACTTGATCATTCGTTTTTCTGTGAACTACAGGGCAAGTACATTACGAAATGTTTTATAGTTATTATTAACCATTTTCTTAGAAAAGTTATTCATAATTTTTTATATATCATTTTCCAATAATCGATTCATTATCCTTTGTATTATAAAGACGTTATAAAACGATGAGCTTACCTTTGAACAAATGTCGATAAACACTCCAACGATTTGCAAATGTACTCATACAGCATGGGCAAGGATAGCACATTTGATTCATGTGTTTAGATTTAATGTGAAATGCCAGGGTCTTTTTAGTCGAGAATTTAATGTTACCTGAAAATACATGAGCTTTCATGAATATTCATACGTTTGAAAATCTAATTAATTATATTAGTTCATCTATAGATTCCACTCACACAGTGTACACGCAAGATGTCCATTGGATGTAGAGTTAATGTTAACTTCAGTATCCTCATCATTCCCGTGTCGAGTATTATCTTCAGCAACATTACTGACCTTAAGAAGTTGACCATCAGGCCCTAGTACAGCTGTGTTCCGATTCAGCAAGTTTTTTAATTCAAGTGTCTAAAACGATAATAACAATACGTTGAACAATTGCGTTTGTAAATTGTTTAAAAAAATCTAACTGAATGAAATGTTTACTTGACTCATCATCAGATCTGTGGCAACAGGAATTTCTGGTTTTAGAACAGTCTGATACGCAGCTTGATTGGAATCCAGAATCTCTAAGAGCACTTGTTCATTGTCACTTGCAATGCACAATTGAGAATTACTCTGCTGTCCTTCAAGAGTAATAGCACAATCGGAATCGTCGTTTTGTTTTTTTGTAAGCATTTCCACCACAGATGTTAAGTCTTTCTTGCTTGGTTTTTTCGTCGATTGACTCCTCAGTATTCTTTCATTTGCACTCTGTTCCTTGTATTCTGGATCTAACAATGCTCCAGTAGCAGCGATTAAGTTTTGATCATAAATCTGAAAGATAACGGTTATTCCACTATGCTAATGCAGAATTGTTCTCAAAATGGAAAGCTTAAGTAACATACTGGCCATGTAGGATCTAGTGACCGGTTGCCCGATGTAACGTTGTACTTCTCAAGACAATAAACTCTCTTATGTGAAATGAAGTTAGCCAAACTCCTGAATAAACTACGACAAATTCTACACTCGTAAATGATGTCGCAGTCGTAAGTCAGCATAGATTGGATTTCTTGAGTCCCTTTCTCAAAGAGCTGCGCCACTTGTTTCAAACTTGACAAATTTATATCTATGGGTATGCGCAGCTGTGAATAATCTGTACATTCTGTACTTGTTTCTGCATTCGACACTTTCACTTTGCCGAATTTTCCGATGTTCTTTTTCAACTTCGCCTTCGCCTTCATTGTCTTCATTGACTGCAAACAGACAAGGTCCTATTTCGATTCGAATCCATTTGATATACAAGAAATATGTTTATTCATTGCTCTGATATATTCTATTCCTGCGCATGATATGAAGTTTTGGCCTCATTGTATATTATTTGCACGTAACGAAGAACTAAAATGTATCATAACAAGATGGCAAGGATGATTTCTTATTGCTGCTGAGATTGTTAAGTAGCTTAAAGCAATGTCCAATCTTGTGATCAACTAACTTTAAATGGGCTCTGATGAGAAAAGGACTTTGACTCGAGTGCACTTTGTTGCAACAGTTTTGTTTAAATAGTTCATTATGTTTTTTTCGAGCACACATCTAAATAGACCTCCATTTTCATAAAACAAGTTAGTTTTTTGAGGCCAAATACAATCTTATCAACTGTATGATGAACAGGTGAACCAAGTTTCGTTTTACCTTGCCGATACCTTCCAAATAAAATCACAACGATTTTTCATACACAGTTATTGTTTTATAAATGAATATTCCCATTAATAATTATAGTTCGATCGCAGTAGTGTGCGTAAAAGCACTGTACCTCCGGTTTCTCGAGGTGGTGCATGAAGTTGAGCCTCGCAAGTCTCTCCTTCATTTTAAACCGCGAAAGTGAACTCTGATATGAAATATTATTTATATAATATTTTAATGAAAATGTAACCTTACCAATTTCGTACGATGGCGAGTGAAAATCTGGAGAGATTTGCGAAAAAATCGGTTCTTCTAAATGTGTTCAGCAATCACAACATCACCTCAATCATCCGGTGACCTCCATTTTCAGTACAAGTTCTCGTCTTCGCCGCTCAGTCAAAATTTTTATAGGCAGCACTTTAGTGTTATATTCTCTTTCTAATGTGATTCTAAACTATATATTCTTTTTAACCACACAATATTAGATCTTAACAAATTAATTTCAATATAAATTTGGGAATTGAATTTCCAATTATGCATCAAATACGTATAATTCGATCGACGAAGGTAAGACTTCATTGCTGCTTATTCCGGTTTGAAATGTTAACCTGAGAAATTGAGTAACCGAATTTATTTAGTGTCATTTATAACTATTTACAAATTTTATTGAATTATTATTACGTTGTAAGGACGACAATAAATAAATCTCTAGGCGCCCTGGGTGTTCTAATATAAGCTTTGCACTGTACTGGAAATTTTCAATGAGCTTGATTAAGGGTATCTGTATATTGACTACATGTTTATCAAATTGTAGCTACTGTGGAACCCTATGTTGCTGCAGTCTCGCACAGCTTCGGTCTATCCAGCAACAAGATTATTAACTCTCGGTGGTTCGTCTTGTGCTGTTCCCCTGCCGAAAATGAGAGTCGTATATTTTGGCACAGGATATTCTACAATGACAGCGGAACCAGTACGACTAAATATTTTTCAGCGAGTTATTGCCAAATCGAAGGAAATCCTGGATCCTCAAAGACACGTGAGAAAATGTTGCTTTCTAGAATATTGCTTATGTTATTATAATTAACAATGGTATTTCTTGCATTTTTCACAGCGAAATAGAATGTTAGGCTATCTATTATACGAGAACCTGGTATTGACCATTGGTTATGAAAATTTCTTCGCAGGCAAGTATCAAGCTTTAAATTTTATCAAGCTTCTATAAATTGTATAATAACATTGTGTACAAATTAATATCTGCAATAATGTAAAGACAACTATTAACACATTTTGCAGAATTCAAGATGGCTGATACATTTTATTCCTGGTTTCTCATAACGGAACTGCACGTGTGGATGCTCATGTTGAGATTCATGGCAGAGGGAAAATCTGGTCAAAACATTAGAAACACAATAGTAGAAGCTATGTGGGAAGATGTTAACAAAAGAAAAATGGGGCTGCCGGTACTGACATACGATACTATCAGTAGTTGCATATTTATATATAGTTTTCTATTTACTGACGGAACGTACCTCCTTTTCATATACTCCTTAGCAAAAATCCACAGTTCTTGATACTGATTTTTTGCAAATTGATATTATACCTAGGAGGTTGGATGAAATTGAAATCATAGGTGTAAACTCAGACTTTTAAGTATATTTATACAGTTGTACTTGTCCAAATTCCAGACCAGCCGAATCTATTCTACCCGTGTCCATAAAAAATCTACTCACCGTCAATCATTTCATTGTTCTTTTTTGCACTGTGTGAAAATATCAAAAAGCCATACACACCACTCAGAATATAGATGTAAAATTTATTTATATAAGATCACTGAGAACGAGTTACGAAAATTGACACATCATATTTAATTACAGAACGCTAATATTGTGGCACTAAAAAAGCAGGTGACTGAGCTCTCCCAACAGTTCACTGCTGCAATTATAGGTTATGACGAAGGTATTTTGTTGGATGACAAAATTCTTGCTGCAGCATTATGGAGAAGGTTTTTCCAGTGTGAATGCAATAATCCGGAACCTGTTGAGAAATTGGTTCATTACGTTCGCAAACAGGTACATAACTAAATACTTCTGTACAACATTCGTGTTTAGAGAGTGTTAATCTTAAATACATTACAAATATTACAGGTCAGCACCCTCGACAAATTTCGAAGCGAAGAGATCATGGAAATAAAATCAGTACCGTGGCTAGATTTCCGGAATCCTTGAAATATAAGAATCTTTTTTTATACATGGTGAGTCTAATCCACGTGTATTTTATTATCATTGTAAATACAACTCCCTATCTTAGTAGACTATTAATAATGATATTCAATGGTTAAACAAATTTTGTTTATTAATACAATTACAATCCCTCATCGACATTCTCATTCTCATTGGGTGAAGTATCACAAAACTAATGAGAAGGAATCACACTGAGACTTATCATCTGAGCTATCTGTGACGATGGTGCACAAATGCTTCTTCAAACACTCGGCATCACATTCTATGCTTGTCGAAGGATCCGCTCGTTTGTAGAAATTTCTGTAGAACAAAAAGTATTTCGTATCTGTGATACGGACTGTTTCTGATTCGTGATGAAAGGTAATCGACTAAATTGTCTTACAAGCGATATTGATCCACCATGGTTACGTCATGGAACATCCTGACGATCCATTCGTGGAGAGATTCTTTTGAGAGGTCACGAAGACCATATTCCTCTTTAAAGGAATACGATCTGTACCATTTGGGACGTTGTCCGGGTGTTAAATTGGCCGCAGTTAAATTAAACATCCACGTGTCGATATCAACAATACCCTAAATCCCATGAATTCATCCATCACGTTATCGTGCATTTTTGCACAAAGTATCATTCTGTTCATACTTACGAAAGTTTTCGTCTCGGCGGTGTAAACTTTGTAATTCGGATTAACGTTTGAGAATGGAGTTAAACTGCCACCGTTCCATGCAACGTTTATCGGTTTTTTTCTATCCTCAAGATCGTAATATACGTTGAATTCGTCGTTATGCGTATGACCATTAAATTGGGCACTTATAATGTGCGCGAATCTATTGATAATTTTTCGAAATTCCCTGCTCCATGTGACATAGCAATCTTGGCTTCCAGGAGGGATGTGAGCCAGTAAATGCACATACTCATTATTCTTTTCGGCTTTTAAGAGAGTATCTGCTAGAAAACGTAATTGACCATTGGGATCGCGTGGTTCATATAAGAGCCACCTGGAAAAAACATACGAATAAAACAATTTTCCTTCTGCCAACAGCAAAATTGTGTCGCAGTTGAAAAGTTCTTACCAATTGTACGTGTAGCAAACGTTGTTGTTCAGAGCTATTATTCTGAAACCCTTGCGCGGTGAGACTGTATAAAAACCACCCTGCAGTATAGTTTCCCTCGTCGACTCAGGTAACCATCCATTTTTTATCCACAGATCGGCAGACAGTTTGTACAACCATTCGGTGCTCAAAATCTCTTCCTTTATGTGGCTCGGTGCAAAACTGGTATACAGAAAAAAACGAAGCACAATAGGTCATCGCTTATATCGATTGGAGCAGTCCATATTGATTGAAGGTGCAATTACACGTTTAACGGATGAGGCTCGTGATTTCCAATAATCGGGTAGACTGGTATGTTGGGGAATACATCCTTTATCGTGTCGTAACATTTAATTATGCTCTCGGTATTGCGCGCTTGACTTGTTTCCCAAACACCATGATCAATCAAATCACCAGTGAAATAGACATACTCGATATCCTGTTGGTACAGTCGAATTACATGCAAAAACTTTCATCAGCTTCGAACGAAATGAAAAGTTGCTAAATAAACATCAAGATCTTTACTTGGTGGGTTTTCTTCATATGATCGAGAGCATCGACTACAGAGTGCCAAGGAACATCACAGTCATTGTAGTCGCCCCAGTATCCAGCAACTACACCACTATCATTCGTAACGTTTTGTCCTTTGCGACAACAAGTTGGTTCACCGCAATGAGGATTGCCGTTGGGTTCGTACATCGGATCATAATGAATGTCCGTTAATTGAAGGATTTTCATCGGTTCCTCTGAAAACGACGGTTCGATTGCTTTGGGTGGACTTTCGTCAATTTCGACGGTCCAATTGTACTTGCTGCTGACGGTCTCGCACGATTTATATTGATAAAGTACGCCGCAGATATCGTGTGGATCGATATTGAGATCGGCATCGATGATGTAGAAAACAATTGGCTGCGTGATAAATAGTTCAACATTTATGATGCCATCAAACCATTATAAGGAGAGATAAAAGAAGTGTGATATCCAATTGCTCTGTTTATGAGAGCTTAACTAATTTTTACACTCACCGCTTGCAATGTTACGATTCCCTCACAAACGCGTTCGGTATGCAGATTCAAACTTACACACATATGCTTGATGGCTTTTATTATTGTCTCTACTGGGACGTCGTCCTTCCTTAACAATATCACAGTTTTGGCGAGTGACTTACAAATGGTACACATACTGTTTGCCCTCGTACCGGTAAACGTTCGCCAATTGACATTACGAAGCTCCGTTGGAAGAGCAAGAGCATTGATGTATCGTTCCAGTATCGTACTCTGATTCCCTGATCGCACCCAATTGAGGATCTCGTTTGTTAACACCGTCACATCATGATCGTCGTCTGCACAAAGGAAACACAAATTTGAATGAATTCCAGAATTGTTCATCATGGCTTAATAAATGGATATGATTCTTGAAATATCTCATTTCTGTTAAAAATCTCACCTTCCAATGGTGCCGCTAAACACTGTGCGGCGATGATTAAAAAAAAGATGCAGAGTACCTTAGTGATGTGCATGATCGGAGACACTGGGATCGACTACTCGATATGCATGTAAGTCGTCATGTACATATATATATATTTCGATAAACCACTCTTCCTTATCAATCGATATCGATCTGAGAATCTTGCGCAACTTGTCACGTTATTTGTTGAGACAATCACAATTTCCTGTAATCTTAACATACGCAAATTAATCATATCTTCTATGTGAACAAAATATTTCATTTTTTCATCGGAATATCTTTATCGTAGAATCGGCGTGTGTGAGATTAATCTCGGTATGCCAATTTATTAGAGAGGTACAATTTTCGTTATCGGCGATAATCAATATAAGAGTAAGATGAAAAAGATTAGATGACACTCGTGAATATCGCTCTGTTATCGCTTTATCATCGTGGAAAAAGAATTTACAGGTGGTGAGCAATTAAGGAGCCGCGTACACAATTCATTCGTAGACTTCGGCCATTTCAGCATCGTCAATCACGAGATCTTCAAGCATCTCCTCGAGAGTTATTTGAGGCATACTGGGATCCATGTTGTTCGTATCAACTGGTATCTGTTTGCTTGAATCACGGAAAATATTTATGTTTTGCCGCATCTCCGGATCCTCCTCCAATTCATCGAGGAATTCATTGAACTCGCTATAAATAAAAACGAAATATGTACCGAATATGGTAAACAAAAATTGGCTATTGTGGACAGCAAAGGGATAAAGTTCAAGCACTTACTTGTTGTCTGTGTTTACACTGCCGGCGTCTTCGCCAAGACGCTTAAGTTTCCATAATCTCGCTCGTCGACGAGCAGACTTATCATTGCCGTAGAATTTCTTTACCAAAATGATATCAGGAATAGCATCTTGATTCAAGTTGTCGTAATTAATATCGTTTATGTTACTATCGCTGATCGCGTACCTGCGGGTATAATTTGAAGAAAACAAAGTTTTATTTCCTTCTCAATGAGGTGATATCAAATTCTGCGATCTCTAAACAACTCACCCAAGGGCAGAATCACCATGTTTCAGAATATGACCCAAATGAGTTCGCGCGTGGATTGGATTATCTGATACTCCAAGTTCGGAAGCTTTAACGAGCCACACATCTGCAATTGTGTGCTAGGAAAAAAAAAGTGATCGTGTTGACAACGTAATAAATAATACACAATGGTTAAGTATCACGAGATATTACGATGTACATACCTTAGTCGAGATTGCCCCTTGGCCAGGAAAAACTTTTATATCCTTATCCTCTATCGGTTCTATATCCATTACAATGTACTCCGTTAATTGCTTGGGATTGCAGATGCTGTTGAATGGGTAGCGCCAATACACAGTCGAACTGACCTCAGCGACTATTGGAAGAAATTTCAACATCATAAATATTGAACAATAATTTATATTATACGATTTCGGTGCATTGTATGAATGATTCTTTACTAACTCTGTCCTGTGGAAACGTCGATAAGATGAAGGGCATTTGTAGTTTTATAAACAAGAGCAATTGGATTAATTCCTCCAAGTTGATGTGTCAATTTTTTTGGCAAACAGACTACACTGTCTTTCGACACTGGGACTATTTCGACACTGAAAAAAAACAAACAATCATTCATGGATCCAATATCATTCACATAATGTCGAGATTGAAGGTAATATTTATATAGCTTTGTACCTGAATGTGAATTTGTAACTGTAAATATTGCTATGAATATCGTGGGATATCAACTTTTTTGAATGTTGATACTTGCATGGTAAAACAGCAACAAGAAAATCAACCATTTTTCTTGCAGCACCTTCGTTTGCATAGAAAAAGTCAATGCCCTCTAAAATAAATGAAGGTATCAAGATTATCAAAAGTTATTGATAATATTTTGATATTGAAACACAAGAGCTAAATAAAAACTAGAATTACCATGAATGGGATTAATTCCTAGAGTATGAGCATGGGCTTTGTGTTTCAGTATAAGTTGCTCCAAATAGTAAAAC
Source organism: Netelia fuscicornis (assembly GCA_946811545.1). Taxonomy (NCBI): domain Eukaryota; kingdom Metazoa; phylum Arthropoda; class Insecta; order Hymenoptera; family Ichneumonidae; genus Netelia; species Netelia fuscicornis. The sequence goes on along the minus strand of OX328012.1, from coordinate 11,153,631 downwards.
GTCTTTTTGTTAATGGCTTTCTGCCTAACTTGAACCTACAATGACAACGAAAATTAATGTGCATTCGTGTACAAGTTTTTATTAACGTGTGAAACTTACAGATGCACGCCAGTAATCCTTGGCTTCTGTTCGATGACAGTCGTCGCACATCTGATGATTTACAATGTATTCAACAACAAAAACTTGTTGCAAAACGGCACCCCCAATGACTTCGGCATGAACAGTAAGCTTCACCTGATCGTGTACAAAAGGAGACAGTGCACTTGAATTTTTTATCAGATGTCTCTATTAAGCTATTCATTGTTGAGAGTGCGTAGTATGATATTAAAGTTGTTTGAGTGAATAAATTGAACAACGCGAGCTTACCTTTAGTCTCTTTGAGTGTGGTTCCGTCCATATAAAACCTGCATCTATCAGCTTGACCCGTTGAAGACCTTTGAGTTTCTTCAAACATATGGACAGAAGGTCCCGTGACTCCAAAGCTGCATGGACCCATTCGGATGGTGGTTGCAAATATCTGGTCAAATATACGATCTTGCTCAATGTAAAGGAAATAAATCACGTTGTACAGGCAATGCATTTCATGAAATCGTCATACCTCTCACAGTTACGGCAGAAGTATAGCGTAGCCTGTTTAGGGATTCCTTCGGTAATGTCCACCTCCGAGCGGAGACAAGCTACACACATATTAGCTGGATTTGGCTCGATAACAATCCCACATCGGCAACACAATCTGTTAATTTGTAATTTACGATTAAACACGTTGCTTTGAATTGATAGGATTTTGACGTTTATAAAGGAGGTTAACAATTACACTCTAGCAGTGCCTTGTAAAGGCTCCTCGATATTTTCCATAACTTCCATTTCGTTGGTTGGAACTTTGCAAGTTATTTTATCGTGGAAACGCAATTAAACGCTGGGATTAGTATTTGAGATTAAATATAACAAATTTTAGGGTCCTTTAAACCACGTGTTGTTAGAAAGGGGTTAATCCGAGATGAACAAGGAGATTCATAACGCTCCAGTAAGAGTTGACAATTCGACAGATGTTCGGCGGGGCGACATCTGCGCAGCTAGATAGTGAACTACTGTACTCATTTTTGATGAATTCGATACGAAGTTGGCTCCGCTAGTTTACTTAACCCAGCGAGTGATTAGGGGGTAGATCGGCGACGCTCCTCAAAAGTTGAAACCTCGAAAATTGGTCTGGCGGGGCGATATTTCAGCGGTCAAAAGATGAACTGTGGATACTTTCGTACCCAGCGGAAGTTGGCTACGATAGCGTGGACATAAATATAACGAAAAGAACATATATATATATATAATCCGGCAGGACTATCAGCGACGATTATCAGCATCAGCCAAGGTAAAAATTTTTCTTCCTTCAAAGAGATTTCAATTAGAGTTTACGGAATCGGAAATTAGCCGCGTAAAGCGAATATCACGAGCATAATGTCGTCTCGTTTCAATCGCCCTGGCATTCGTCACATATATGACTAGAACAGCTTGCGGCCAATTTAACGCAGATACCCATAGTTCACCTTTTCGCCGCTCAGATGTCGCTGCGCCGGCCCAATTCGATGTTTCAACTTTTGTCGAGTGTTGCTGAAAATCAACATAGTTCACTCCGGTTCATCTCGCTGAGGCAATATGGTTCAGAAAATTTCTTGGGGGGTAATATGATTCACTGGGAATTCAGGATTTATCCGGAAATAATATAACATAGAAAAATCAATTACCTACTAGCGGAATTGATAATATACAATGGTCTACATGAAGGTGTTCAGACTTTATTCGGTTCAAGAAATATTCGAAGAATACAGATACGTAGAGGTGATGACGAAACTGGAATCGAAGGACATAACGATATAAGATATATACATCTTTTTTTTTTTGCTTTCGCATAATTTTAACAATCAAATGTGCCGTTGTCTTTGCCAAGTCTTAATCGCTATGTTCTTATTGTCCTATAGTCACCCCTATCTACGTGTAAACGTATTGAATACTTCATGAACAAAAAATCAGTCGAGACCAAATTTTTTCGAACGTAAAAATTTGAGCTCCACCATTTAAATAATCTCGTCGATCTTATACGCATCCTCATTGGTGATGCGCATATTCTCTTTGTTTTTCTTTAATTTTGCGTACATGTACAGTGCTCGATCGGAATAAAAAGAGCGAGTCTGAAATCAGAATATTTATTTCTCTTCGTTTTCCATTATTTCCGCACACGGCTTACGCACGGATAATTCTCAACTCGAATATGTTAAATTTCTTCATTTCTCTCGTATCGTCTCTCCTCACTGAAATCGACATTACTCGCTCATTTTATTCGAGCCAGCACCAATAAATTTTGTATAATGTGTGTGAGATAGTCTGAGTTTATTTTTCTTTCTTTTCTTTTTTTTTTAAACATCAAGGTGCTAAAGGGACAAGGCACGGCAATGAATAATGAGCGAAGAGGAACGTCTTGACCCTTTGGCGTCAATGATGCGGAGGTTCCCCATAAGCGCTACCACGATTCAGGCCCTATATTGAATCGCGGTCGCTAACCTGGAGGGATTACTTCTCTTTATACCAAAATAGTATTTATCTATCTCATAAAAGTACACCCGGTCGTCTTTGTTTTTTCTTCTTTTTTCTTTTTTTTTTTTTTTACAAGATATGTCATTGCAGCAGCGACGATTTTTTAAAAATATCATCGTGAATTTTCGGCGTATAATTTATCGCGCTTCGATCCTTCGTCTCTCCTTCCTCAATTCTCTCGCCTATGTAAGATAATTCGAGGTTCTCGATTGATACCTCGCCGATGTTACTTTTTTTTTTAATCTAGACAAATATTGATATTTGAAGAAAGAGGGATGGAGGATGTTGCATCGATTTCGCCAGATGTCACTTCCTCGTACAGCTTATTTATATATATATATAATTGATATGTATATTTGTATATATATATATATGTATATACATATATATATATATTTGTGATATGTATGAGATTTTTATATTATTATATAGAAATACCAATATTCGGTATTGTTTACTCGCTTCCATTGTCAAGACGATCATTATCACGTGAAATAAATTCACGAATATATTGGGAAATTATTTATCCCGTTTGGTATAACACCCACGAGACGTAAAATATAATATTAAATATCGTTCGATATGGATTTTCCAATGTTGTTGTTTGTTGTTCTTTGTTGTTGTTGTTGTTTTTTTATCTTTTCTTAATTATACTCGGCGTTGAATCTCGTCGGTGACGGTTAGCGAGACGCTTAAAAAAAGTCTCGCACTTTGATATGTCTTGATACGCCATTTTAACGGCTGCTTCGAAGCGTTTTTAACATCACTGACGAGTCATTCACGTCGATATTCATTTACGTATGTCACAAAATCGGCAATTATCAATTGGATTTTTGCTGCACGATTATTACCTTTGCTAACATTAATTATTGTAAAATATTGCGTTTACGTGAGACTCGGCGTATTTTTTTTTCTTTTTCTTCTTTTTTTTTTCTTATTTCGTGAGGCAAGACAATTTGGCCGATCGTTCATTGCGCGCATTTGTCTACATACTGTGTGAGCGTGTGTGTGTGTATTCTCTCTTTCTCACTCTTTCTCTCTCTCTCTCTCTCTCTCTCTTTTTCTCTCTCTCTCTCTCTCTTTCGCAATCATTCTCGTTTCTTTTTGTCTTTCTTTCTTTTTTTCCTAGGGGATTACATCGACGGGAACATTTAGTGCTCAAGCGCACTTACAGGTACATACATGTGGGGCTTGTACTCGATGCTAAACTAGTTTGCAAACTTTGAACGTTTTTTTTTTCTTGTTTTCTTTACTTTGTTTTTTATCGTTATCTTTTACTTTTGCAAATTCGTCGACGATGAAAAGATAGCTGCGTCGCCAAGCAAACAAGTCGATCGAAATCTCCGATAGCGTTTGTTTCCTTTTTTGTTTCATGCCAGCATTTCCGGCATGAATTTAAACAAACCGCGACGATAAATTCAGCGAATACATTTTTTTTATATCGCTATACAGTTTGACGCCGACTTGTTATTTTAATGCTCTCTCTCTCTCTCTCTCTCTCTCTCTCTCTCTCTCACCCTCGTCTTCCTCCTCCTTCTCCTCCTTCTCTTCCTCCTCTTCCTCATCGATCAATACCCACACGAGAGGCTAGCAAATGTGTCATGTTTTCCAGGAAAAAAAAGCTCTGTCCGTTGTACAAAGAGCCATGTTGCGTCGATCGAACATGCGAACCAATATCGATAAATTGTGTTTAGCAAGAATCGAATAAATATTTCGTATTATTTGTTAGCTTGTGATTTTTTTGTTTACCAAAATAACCCACGTACTTTCGCAGTCGAATACACTCTCTGTAAACTCTTTCTTACGTTTTTTCGTGCTCTATGACACGACGATTGTTCGTAGCATTCCCCGACTACAGGGTAGACAAAAAAAAAAGACAAAAAAAAACATCACTACCATCACATAAAATTCGAGATCGAATCGATTATAAAACGATTAAAAAAGAAACGAAATAAGTTAACAAAAATCTCGATCATACGCGTAAAAAAAGTAAGTCGGTGTAAACGAGCGAATTTCGGTATTTTTTGTCGAAAAATATTCAATAAAAATGTGTATATACATGTATATTATTTATAATAAATAGGCAGCCTGGAAGTCGAGCTTGTGCGACTGCTTGAATAAAGAATGAAAAAAAAAACGATTTCTCTCTTTCTTTCTCTCTCTCTCTAACTCTCCCTATCTCTCCCTATTTCTGTGCCTGTCCATCTCGCTGTCTCGTCTGTATACGGTTAATTAATGAATAAGTAATATATTCATAAATAAGTAATTGTATATGGCACATGAGAGTCATAGGGTTATACGCCGGTACTTCTCGTACGTTCGATCGCCGGTTCGTATACCGGATGTCTCGATGAAAAATATCCTCACTTTATGGCTCGAAAATATTTCACGCGTTCGATGAATAATCTTTAATCTTATGGGTAAATATTGTTCGTTCATTTGTCTTTTTTTTGTCGTCAATATACCGAAGAATTCGTGAAGAACCTTGAATTTTATCGAGACCCCGATATACGAAAGTTCCAATTCTCTCTCTCTCTTTCTCTCTCTCTCTCTCTCTTTCATACACTCTCCTTCTCGCACTCTATTTCGTTTTCTGTCGCTTTTACGCGGGGACTTCCGGCCATTATAACAAAATGAAAATTGCCCTACCGGATAATAATCTCACGTAGGCCATGTGTCATTGCGCGTTAGCATCACTAATATTATCACGCTCGATCTAAACGCGTTAGCTCCCGAGGCGTTCTCCCGTACGACGATATATCGTGGAAGAAAAAAACGAGGAAAAAAAGAATAAAGAACAAAAAAAAAAGAGAGAAAAACAAACGAGAAACAACCCCTCAGAGAGAAGAAAAGAACGGGGGAAAAAACTCACCCCATCGTTCAGGCTCCCCCTCCCTCCTCGTTTTGTGCACGTTAAACAGGCAAAAAGCTAAGCTCGAATGTAGGAAGATGACACAAAGTTTTTTTTGTTTCTTTTTTTTCTTTTGTTTTCTCTCTCTCTCTCTCACTTTTTTTTTCGTTTCCAGTGAGACGTTATAAATATATCGAGAAATTTCGAGGACGACGTTCGCGATACGACGAAGTCGTATCGAGGGAAAAAATGTGATGAGTTTGAAAAACATTGTGTATCTATAAAAGATTCTATACATATATACATATATATATAGATATATATATATGTGTGTGTGTGTGTGTGTGAATATATATGTATATATAAGTATAGATTTTTATATTTTGTTTACTTATCTCATTCACGACGATGAAAAATATGACCTTTCAGTGCGTCACTGCGACCCAATCGAATTCAAAGTACGAATTATACCTTCGATTTTCGAATGTCCCTTCATCGATCCTCTTTCCATCGTTGCGATTATGTACTCGACCGATCGGGTAGCAGTAGCGATGACGCAGAGTGTTGGTTCGATGATATGTATGTATATATGTATGTATATATATATATATATATATATATACATATATATATATATATGGATATATACATATGTATATATATGTATATATATATATTTATAGATTTTTGTTGGTTTCGTCTAATCGAGAAAGCCGGTATTGACGAGCTTCTCGAGGAAGAACTTGACATCGCCGAGTTCCGAGTCCTTGATACCGAGGGATTTCAGCATACCGAGATCGCCGTTCTCGACGGCCATGAAAACTGAACGCAAATGTTCCAGATCGGCGCGCATCAGGTGTAGCGCAGCTCCGAAGTCCTCGATCGTCTGAGATTCTGCAAATTTTCGAGACGTCGGGCAAACTGATAAAAAGAATTTCCATCTTTTTGTTACGGTGGAAAATAGTTTTTCGGATAATTTCCAGTGTCACGATTGTTTCTGTTCTTTTTTTAAGTTTGTTTTTCTTCTTTTCTTTCCGGATGGAAGAAATCTAGGAAAATGTTTCTCTCGATTGTTCGTTCTGCGACGTACGATCGTGTTTAGTTTATTCATTTCGTTTCTCGACCTTCCGATGCTTTATTAAATTTATTAAAATTAAGTTTGAGATTCTGAAATTTTTCGAGATGTTGGGTAAACTGATAAAAAGAATTTTCACCTTTTTGTTACGGCAGAAAAGGGTTTTTGTGATAAATTCCAGTGTCACGATTGTTTGTGTTTTTTTTATTTATTTTGTTTTTCTTCTTTTCTTTCCGGAAGGAAGAAATCAAGGACAATGTTTCTCTCGATTGTTCGTTCTGCGACGTACGATCGTGTTTAGTTTATTCATTTCGTTTCTCGACCTTCCGACGCTTTATTTATTAAAATTAAGTCGGGCAAGTCGAGGGGTTGGCCGAAGGGTCGGCACGGCCAGCCATAAAGTTACAATTGGACACGACATTTGGCACGAACGAATTTCTCTTCGCGTGTCAATATAAAAAAGCTGGGGTTTCTCGACATATTTGACAACGTATATATATATATATATATATCCCGAGGCGGGTTGAATAAAAACGATTTACTTACCGGAAAGGGCGATGGCAACCGTGTTAACACCGCCGAGGGGTTGTAGAGCGTCTCTCGCCTTCGAGCCGAAAAGCTTCTCGAGATAATTCGGGCCGTGACTCGCCAGCAGTGACTGCAGAAAGCTTGCCGTCTCTTCAACCGGTGGTCGCTTTGCTACGAATAAAATTACACAAAAACGATATTTCTCGTTAATTGTAATGATCTTTCACATTATTACGATTCAAATGATTTACAGTTAATTAAATTAATACATTTTTCATAAAGTAATCATCAGCGACATAATCTAATATAATTTTCTTACAATATAATGAAAAAAAAAACGGATACAATATAATAAGAAAAACATGTTTTGTTTAATGAAATAAAATCGATGTTTTCTTTTGATATCTAAAAATCAATTTAGAAAATTGATTATTCCTTTTTAAAGTATTCAAACTGGGCAAACGAACGATGCGCAATGCGAATGAAAACAAAAATTGTAAAATTTAGAAAAAAAAGATTTCGCCACGAATCGAGAATTTGATTGGGAATTTCGTTGTCGCAACTCACCGGCGGTGCAAAGACGCGAATCCTCGTCGTAGCCATCCTGACAATCGGGTGCTCCGTCGCAAAGGTATTGGATCGAGATGCAGATACCATCTCCCGGGCATCGGAACGGCTCGTAAGGGTGGCAAGCATCACCTACACGCGATCCGTCATGAGAACAAAATTATACATATCGCCTTACGACACGACATTTTATTTAGCCCCTTTTCCTCCCTTTGTCCTCCTAGACATACGAATAATTCTATAGTACCGTACTTCGGAATTTAAATCCCGCCTCGTTTCCTAAATACTTTTTCTCGATCGTAATTACATTCTCGTTTCTAATCGCGATAGAGACGCGAGGTTCGCGGGGTCGCGGCACGTTTGCTCGATTGCAACAAACGCAGAAATAAAATGGAAATAACTCAAGTTACTTTTTTTTTCCTTTTCTTCGATACAGATATAGTTCTTGACCCAGGCAATTTGCGTCGTTCGCGCTTTCTCGTCGTCCTTGCCTCGTTCTATCGACATTTGACCTATTTTCAAAATACCAACCAACCCATTACCCTTCTTTCAGCGATTGAGAGATTCTCAATCCCCTCCTTCTCCTCCCATCGACATTCTACCATTTCCCTTTATTCCTCGTACATTAACAAATAATTATTAATGAATGGGGAATAATATTCGATCCTCGATACACGTGAAACGTCCGAGTTTGCGTTATGCGTATATCCGCCTGGTAATAAATGTTAAAGGCGAGCATTTTCGTATGTATTGCACGTTTGGCAGCAACTGGTGCCTCTCGCCGAGCAGTTATCGCGGTATCGATCGAGGAAGAGCCGAAAGGGCACTCCCACCTGACCAGCATAATAAACCCCCCCTCGTCAACGAGGCGTGATGATTAAAAATGTTTTTTTTATTCTTCTCTCCCTTCACGGTATATTCTTCCGTTATTAGGGTTTATAGGCGATGAGAAGATATCGTGACTATTGCGAGGAATTTTTGAAATTTGGCCAACTTTGCTCGATACGGAGAAATATGATCGAGGGAAGATTTAGTCGATGATCGAAGGAAGACTTAATATCGAAGTTTCCTTCTATCATTTTTTCAATTTATAAATTTATTTGATATTTTTATAAAGCGCGTTTTAATTAAAAATTGTAGAGAAAGTTTGAAAATTTTCGAATTTTCGTTTGTTTTTTTGACGTATGAACGAAATTTCATGCGTTAATGAAAAATTATACGAGATTTAGTGTTTACAAGCTGAAAATTCGTGCACGTCTAAAACAATGCACACTACTTTGATAATTCTTATTTTTTTTTTGAAATTGCTCGAATTTATACGATTTTATGAAAATTTGGCTCGACATTTCGTGATTGACTTTCGTACGTGTTACAAACGTATGCTTCTCGTCGATAAATTCAACCAGAAACGATATTGCCATTCGCCTCACGCGAATATTAAATTTCACTACAAACGACGCTTATAATTACTTGATAAATATTTTTAAAAAAAGCTTGTTTACTCACCCGTACGTTTGGTAATATGCCCGTAAAGTCGGCTCAAGTCGATTGCCATTGTGGCACGCGGCAATTGAGCGCAGATCGCGAGGGCGAGGCCAAGAGCCAGGCTCGTGCTCAACGAACGTGCCATACTCTCGTTACGTTTGTTTATTTCTCGTTCCTTCTCAAAATATATTAAATCCCTTTATATATATATATATTTTCGAAAAACCCAGAAAAATGACAATTTCTGAAAGAGAACGGAAAAAAACAAAAAAAAAAGCACCAACTTCGTTTCGTTTTCGGATGTGAAAACGTCACTCCCACCCTCCTCCACCACCCTCTCGTCGTCCACGGATCTTCGTTCGAAAGCAGCTGGGCAGGTCGAGAGAGTACGCACGATTTGTAGTGCTGATCTCTTTCTCTCTCTCTCTCTCTCTGCCTTATCGTTGTTGCTACTTCTGCTGTCGCCCGATGACTGACTCGCCGACCTCTCTCCTCGTTGCTTACTCTCCTTCGAGAGAAAGCCCCAACTTTACCAGGGGGTTGTCGGCGATTCCCGCGCTCTCTCTCCTCGTCGCTGCTCGTAGCTCCGAGCTCCGGGTACTGAGCAAAAACTACCGCACCTGAGGGGGAGGGGGAGATGGGGGAGGGAGGAGCTACGTGAGAAGAGGGTCTCAGGTAGTTCCGAGGACGACGATTGAATATGCACGAAGGGATATGAAAAAGAAGGGAACGAAAAGAAAAAAGCTCGAAGGAGGGAAAGAGAACGAGTGAGGTCTCGCTACGGACGTCCCTACTCTCGCACCAAGAATCAGCGCAAGTTCGTCAGGACGAACTTGCGCCGTCACAATGTGCTACACATATACATTATTCTATAGATAACGTCGGCCAGTTGAACGAGGAAAAGATAGTTATTGGCCACTTCTAGGGATGAAATGTTAGCTATTGGCAACTGAGACGATTGCACAGTTATTGGCATATTCGGGTCTCTTTCCATCCAAGGGTTGCTCCGAGCCAGAATCGACGGTGACTAAAAAAGAAGAGGGTGGCCAATCACTGCACTCGTTAAACTTGCGAATTTTTTATATAGATATAAATATACATCTACACCGTGTTGTCAGTCACATCAGCACCCAGCAATCGAGAGATGGAATGCTAGTTATTGGCCACTCAGTCAGGCGATTGCACAGTTATTGGCATACTCGGGTTTCTTTCCATCCAAGGGTTGCTTCGAGCCAGAATCGACGGTGACTGTAAGAAAGAAGTGGGTGGCCAATCACTGGACCCGTCAAACTTACAAATTTTGTTGTATACACATATAAATATACATCTACGGCGCGTTGACATTCGCGTCAGCACCCAACATTCGAAACACGAGCAGAATGATGTTTAGGAAATCCGATGTTCCGTGAGCAGAATTTGCGGGTGGTTGTTGGTAAAGACCCCGGGGCTTTCGTTGCGTGGGACGTGCGTGGGTAACCGGAAAGCTCCCGACCAATCCTCGACGTACCTGATGCTACACATCCGGGCCTATGGAAGAGCTCGCGTCGAACTAGCCGAAAGGGCGAGGGAGAGGGAGAGAGAGAGAATCGGGTGGTTTCCTTTAAGCTTTTTTGCACCCTGAAACACCCACGCTCTTGACGCCCTCTCTCGCCCGGTTCGCATCGATCTGCGACCGCGAGAGGGTGAAAGCCCTGTTTTACCCGTTGTATGTCTCGTGGCCTTGAGTCTCCACGAAAATCCCAAATTTCGCGCATTAATTCGCACGATTACACATTTTTTTTTTGACGGTCGCGAACCCTCGATTTAATACGAAATTGATCATTTCCGATCGATCATTGACGTTGTACAAGAAATGTATTTCCGATTGACGGAAAGAATCAGCGAATTAATTCAAGCATTTGTTGTTTTATTTAATAATCGTAATTAAGGAATTTAACGAGCTAAGGGTTGAAATTGTTCGGAGCTGGAATTTTTAGAAAAAGCTTTCGAGTTTTTATTGACTTTGTGTACGATAACGATCTTGACAATGATCATAGAGCATTGGAAAAAAAATTTATGGAAAAAAAGTCGCCGGGTGTTTTTGCACCGCGGGGTGAATCGAGAAGGGTGAGGAGCTCAAGAAGGCTCGATGGTACGATGATAGCACGTATTATCTAATAACGAGCTCGACTCTGTAATGTTTCCAATCGCGAAGATTGATCGGCCGTGCCAAAAACGTATAAAAAATTGTGCGCTTCGTCTACTAATCGTCCCCGATGATCGTTCGACCTTAAGAGTCGCTCCGGTGATTCGACGTGCTCACAAGAGCCTTTATTTTCCTATCGCCCACTGTCAGCTTGATATAACACGGAACGTCGAGTACATAAAACGTGTACAATATAACACATTTCGGTTGTAAATATGTATTATGTGCTTTAGTTTGGCCTTACCCACGTTTTCGTCAACCCACGTGAATACCTACATCCTATTATCGTTACGAGGGCTCGCGACGAGTTTACGACATCGGTCTAGTCATACTCCCACGAGGTCTTTACTTTTCCGCGACAAAGTATAACGACGATTTACCTGTATCGATTTTGACCGATTAATAATTCTTCGACGTTAATCGATCGGCTGTTCGAGAACCGAAAAGCATAGCGGGTCGAATATAACGAGCCTAAAACCTAACACAATATTGGGCCAACGAGAACTGAAACTTTTCGATATTAATTTCATTCTTTTGTGCGAATTATTAAACAATTACGTGAAATCATTTTGTGGCAATTTCACGTTGAAAGTGATTGCGATAAGAGCGAGGCTTTCACCTTTTGTCTTGAAGAATGGATGATAAACGTTCCTGCGAAGGGAAGTGCTTCGTCTCGTGGCTTTTCGGGAGAAAGCACCGACGATAGATCATTCCGATGCTTCGTAATTCGATAACTAATTTCGCAAATGGTCCGTATACAAGCCCAGAGCTTTTCGCTCGACCCTCTCGCCATGGATGAATACACCTCGATTCCCTTTTTCTTCAATTTCATTCTCTCGACGGACCATAGCGTTGTTCCTTTTTTCTCCTTTTTTTTCGAACCGAGTCCCTAATGGTCCAGAGTAGTCGTAAAGACACCTATCTTCGAACATGAAGCTCGAGGAAGGATCGCTCTCACGGGTCCTATGGCATTTTATCTCGAGTATGAGAAAAATTACTCTCGTGACACGGACTCGAGGATACGCAATCTTTTTACGTTAGTAATACGTTAAGGATGATTAGAATTATAAAATGTTTATTTACACATATTTAACTCGGTGTATATATGTATATATATACATACGTATATATACATATATACATTCATAAGATTGTATAATGGAAACAATTCGTAACATTAATAATATCGTAATAATTAATCGAACTGTACATATATCGGAATCAATTAGTAAAGGTCCGTTTTAACGATGATTTTTCTTTCCAATCTTTCTTCCTTTCTTTTTTTTTTCTTCCATTTTCAAGGGTTACCTCGTGAACCGAATTATATTTTACTAATAATCGTTTTAACAATCGAATGTAAAAATAATTTAGGCAAGCTTTTTAATTCAAGCCGTGTAACAGAGTCGTGTTTTAATAACGTAATACGCAATGCAATCGCTGTATATATTTATATAGCAATATAGTGTTCAGTGGTCTCTTGTGGTTTTTGCCATTCATGCAATTAACCAACCAGCATTTGGGGTCTTTTTTACGTATTGTTGTTGTTGTTGTTCTTGTTGTTGTTTTCTTTTTATAATTCATCGTTATATTTACATCTATAAAATACAGCTGGCTATGTAATTATTTACATTTCATACGATAGAATCGCGAGATACGTCGTTTTAATATTATTATATGAATACGCACGTATATATATGTTAATATATATTTATATATCGCTCTATTAGTCGGTTTGGTACGATATGCATTCGCAAAAAATTACGACCGTAACGTCGCCAAGGATACGTCGGTTTGTTTTTTCTTCGACCGGCACGTACGCTTATTTTTTTTTGTTTATCTCCTTCGTTATTTGTTGTTGTCGTTTAACTATAACAATGCGTGTATGGACAATTATCGCGGTATAAAAAACGGTGCCGGGTTAAATATTTTAACGCGAGATAGCGAGAGGATTTGGCATAGCCATTATTATTGATCCCTATCGAATATCAATACAAGTAATAATTTTTTTTGTTTTGTTTATTGCTTCGGAGCTTTTTCATATATGCTCTCTGTGCTGTCTCTATCGATCAATCGACCTCGATTAAGATTTTCTTTTTATTTTTATCTTCTTTCGCCCAACTCATCAACGATCGTTCACAAACGAGTAACAGTGACACTATGAATTATTTCTCGTAATATTCTCGGAATAACGTTATCATTTCTTTCTTATCCGCTCATCGTCACGAGGTATGATACACGTGTATGTTCTCCACACGGACACTATAATTTCAACCTTTTCCATTTGGTCGGATCAAGATTGAGTTCCTGTGTAACCTTCTCGAGCGATTCATCAAATTTTCCCACTAAACTTTATCGTTACAAATGCCAGAGGGTCGATTGTGTGCAATAAAACTGTTATTTTTATCAGCCGGTGCAACAAGCTCGGGGTCACTTTAGTTTTGACCGGAAAACTTACGTATGACTGTATTTTTTTTTATGTTTTAGTATTTTCTCTTCACGCTGTTATCGGTAGTTGGCTACCCAAATATTTTTCCAGTGCATGGGCCTGTCTTTCGTTTGGAAGATTATACAACATTTATATAATCAGATGCCTAGGCTCCATCCGTACGGTATACAATGTTTAAATATACGTTGTCCTATAAAAATAACTCTTAAGACGAGTCGTGCCCAGCAACAAATATGTATGCATGTAAATGCTACTCTAAACACCGATAGGTCACGAATCTTTGTACAGTATAGTATAATATATATGTATTTATATTATATAGGAATCTTGCTATATTTCACTTTATCATCATATTGTCCTCGTCGTATCTACCCTACAGTGCAGTTCAGAGGGAGAAACAAAAATCATTGAGAATCGGGCGAAACCTGGGAGAGCGTGTCGTTGTGCGCCTCGGCAATACGGACTGTAAGGGATAAAAAATATGATTGGGTTGCTCGTGTCGACTCGGTTAATCATTTTACCTGTGCAAAGACTCTCGAGCTACGTATTTAATTTATGTATAATGTACATGCGAGCTCGGAGCATGAAAGGACTTTTACGTGATCCTGGCGATGTGTGTGAGTGTGTCTGTGTATGTATTTTCATGTGTATATATATTTTTATATACGTATGTAATATAATTGAGTGTGCAAGCATTTTGAAAAACGACATCAGCATTACATGCGATATATCACTCTGCTGATTCCTCTATCGGATAATCAATATAGTTGCGATATAGCCAATTCTTAAAATCGACGAAATACTATGTAATATGCAAGAAATGCAAGTACAGTTGGCCTCAAAGTCTTCCCTGTCGAATATTAACGTATTCGTTTACAACCGATCTCGATTCCCTCAGTGAATCTTACTTGGCAGTGTCTGGAACTTTCACAGATCTTCAAAAAACCAGAAATAAAATGAATGTGAAAGAGAGAAAATAAAAATGGTGATATATTGTGAAGCTTGGAACTAGAGATCGCGATAGTTCGGATTGAAGATTGAAAGATAACAATGTTGGATATGCCGTGTTGACGCTAAATAAATTTACGAGAGTGTGTCAGTTTGCAAGAGATTTTGAACTGTTCAATCGGTCGAGTTTATCAGTTTACCCTCCGACCACCGCGATACTCGTTTTATTACTTTCATTTTCATGGAAGCAAGAATGAATTGTCTTTTTTTTTTTAAATATGAGCTAATCATCGTGTGAATCTTTCGTACGACCATATCCCGTAAGTGAATTCCTTTTTTCCTATGTCGAGAAACTGATATGCACTTTTGTGCGTTACGAAGATTCAAGATTCAAGCTTGTGAATCGTTTAATCTCACTTGTGCGTGTTCTCCTGCAAAAAGCATATCTCAAAAGTTCAATGTGTAAGCGATCATTCCACGAACTTTGAGTTTAGTACACCTGGTGTAAAAGTTGTGCTCGGGGCAGGTGAATTAAAATTAAGACGGAACAGACTTCGTCCCTTTCCTAAAGTCGAATGTCACAATGCCTTTTTTCCTGTTTAGCCGATGTCTCTCTTTCTCTCCCTCTGTTTTTTTAGAAAACAAACAACAGTGGACACGCTGCGATTTCTCGACGATAGATCCATTCGCTCTATTGCGAGATAAGAAAGCGTCTGCCTTCAGTCTTTTAAGCGAATCTCGGAAGGTATTCGTAAAACTTTTTCGTTTCATAATCCTTCGATAAATTCTTCAATCACGGAAATTGTTCGTTGCCGTTGTTGTATCTAAAGTGTTTTGCTACGATCGTTAAATTTACGCCAGCTTCGATACCTAATAGCTATGTATTATTATTTACGTGCCTTCTATTAACGGTCATGTTTTTCTTTTGCTTATTAGCCTTACTGTCAACTCGTCTACCTCTAGAACTACAACTTTTTTAACACGACTATACTTCCGAACGTGCTAACATAACGAATCCTAATTGCATAATATTACCAGAAGTTTTGCCAAGATTTTGTGCTGTTTATGAATATCAGTGTTTGTCATTTATCTTCTGTTTCGTTCGCCGTTATTCGTTCAACACTACAGTGACGTTTCACTGGGCAACAATATCACCGAACACGCCTGAATAATTAACGATAGTTAAAATGGCCTGCGAAGACTCGGACAGCTTGACTAGGCCCCAAATAAATACAAGTATCACGGAGCTTACGGAATTAATCGTCGATTGCTGATCATTCCGTTAGGCTCATACTACCGACAAACGCATCATTATCGTCAATGTCAGTCAATTATCTAACAGTTCGAATATTCGTTTCGATCGAAGTACGAGATAGAAGTAAAGTACACTCTTCTCGTATCGGAGCGCATCATCGAACTTCTTTTCGTTACTCAATAAATACTGAAAGCGTCTCTTCTTCGTAAATCTTCGTATTACCTTCGTGTCATACACGTGACTTCCGACGCACGTTTCGTTTCTTAACGCGAAATCGTCTCTTCGCTGCGTATCTTCCCTCTCTCATCGCTATTATAGGAACGAGGAATTTATTCGCGGTGGCGTTTTCGCGAACGACGAAATTTTATCACAAGTCAATGTACGGTACGAAGGTAGGCCTGGCTCAGGAGGGCCGTAAACGCGTGCCTTTTTTGCTGCTACCGAATGTGAACCATGTGCCAACTTTTCGACCCAACGAATTCGTCGAATTCGCCTGATTTGCATAAGCCTGCATGTCGTAAGACGGTTCCCGCTTGTACGTTTTGTCTGCGACAAAAAAAGAAAGATTACGATAAATATACGACTCATTGTCGAATAGCACGACATTTCATCGAATTTCGATTTGTAATTCGTTAAAACGATTTTATAAAAAAAAAAAAAAAAACAATGGAAAGAAGATTCGGCAACAATACGTACTTCTCGGTTTAACGGGAGGCCTGCAGCGTTGTTGCCTCGTTGCAGCGAGTCTGGCGAGTTGTCGTGCAGCGGCTGGAAATTCCAGACCGTCGCTTCGATCTTGTTCAACCAGTCGTCTCTCCTCGGCCATAGCTTCGAGCCATTTTCTCTTTTCATCCGCTGTTCTACAGCAAAATAGAAGCCACTTGTCGCGAACACAGCTATAAACCTTCAGGCAATGTCGCACTGTAACGCCCAATTGGTGATCTGTGAAGAGAAATGTGTATTCGTGTTGATTCTCGAAAAAACGAGAATTATAAACGTTCCGATAACAGCGCCAGATATCATATACCAGGAAGAGGACGTCGGTGTATTTACCTTTGCCATCGGGTACATCGATAACTTCACTCGTATCTAGATAAATACGGCCTTTGTAGACATAAGTATCGCGCTTCAAAATATCTTTCTTGCAATAGACGAGCTGATGATCGAAGAGAAATAGCGTTATGTTGTTGGTCCACATACCGGTCGTGACGCGAATCGCGTCACCCTGATAGATCAGCTGAGACGAGACTTCTATAAGATCCTCGCCCTGAAATGAAAACATAATATTGACTCGGAATGAAAAGAAAAACATACATTTTTACTTGCGACTGTTTTCTTTTTGTAAATAAAGAATTTCGTACCTCCCAACCTTCCACCCTGAGTTGCCAGGCGGCGAGTTTCTCAAGACTTTCCATTCGTCTCTTTCTCTCGTTAATGAGTACGGCTACAGCTCTCATGGCCTCGAGGGCTTCGCGAATTTTGTGATAATCCGGATGATCGGTTTTCGTGTACTTGAGCAATTCTGCCAACTGAAGGGGATATTTGCAGATTCTCTGGACCGGCGTTAGCAAATAACCGTCCAGTGGTATCTCGATCAAGCCTCGCATGAGTCTGCACGCCTCGAAGAACTTGCTGTACCTATTGTGCCGATAGAGTTCTTGTAACGTTGCCATAGCCATGGGATGACTGTTACAGTATTCCGAGTACATTCGAAAGCCCGTACGCTAGAAATGGAAATTGATATTCAACGGTATAGGAAGTTTGCCTCGGGGCTTTGAGCCGTGTATCTATGTACTTTATGTACGTACGATACGCTTTACTTTTACTAAATTATGTATCGACTCACGTGAACGAGGAAGCATTCCGCGACGCAACTCTTGTGCGGTGAATTCCAGTCGATGCGAGTCTCAAGGTCCTTGAGAAACTCGGACTGAAATTCCAAAAGGTCCTCGATGTTGATGAATATCGTTTCGATCTGATCCTCGGTGAACATATCTGCTCGACGTCGACACTCGGATATATAGCCCTCGGCAACGTCTCGCAAAACTTTTACAAAATCCCGCTCTGTCTGTACGAGTTCACGCACAACGCTGCTTCGTACTTGTTCGTTCGAGAGAAGAGATATGCTCGTGCGCCTTCTCGACTGAGACGTTGAGCTCGCTCCCGAAGCCATAGCCGCCAAACAATCCTCGACAGTTTCCTCCTGG
This sequence comes from Netelia fuscicornis, assembly GCA_946811545.1. Classification (NCBI taxonomy): domain Eukaryota; kingdom Metazoa; phylum Arthropoda; class Insecta; order Hymenoptera; family Ichneumonidae; genus Netelia; species Netelia fuscicornis. The sequence continues at coordinate 11,135,498 of OX328012.1, read as the reverse complement.
CTGACTCTCAACTGTGAAAAGAACATATTCTCGAGATAAATTATTGGAATTTTTTTTCTACGGTTGAACTAGTGTTTTGTTTTACAAAATAATAAATATTCGTACTCTGACGAAAGCAGCGGGAAACCATCCATGTTCACCCCTGCAACTACCCCACCACCAGTTCTTGTCCATCGTGTCGAGTACGTCGATGAGTTCGCCAGCTCGAAAAGCTAATTCTTCAGGCTCGATCGCTACATGATCCCAAACAGCTTCGGCCAATATCACCAACTCCTCGTCCATCGTTTGCTCGAACGATTTTTTTCTCTCCGTCAACGATGCTATCGACGACTCGGAATCGGACATCATCTCGTCGTCCGACGTGCCAATTCCTTGACCACCGACACCACCGCCGCATCGTCCATCTTGTTCGTCCTCCGAAAGAACGTTACCACCGGGATATCTCGCACCTGTTTTCACAAATCGTTATACGTAAGAAAATACAAAAATACACCGAGTTCAAATTATCATAAAAAATTAATCGAGCTAAGTGAAAAACCTTCGTCGACCTTTCTCGTCGATCCGTTGCTGCGTATTAAGCTGCTGATATTTCACCGTTCAAGCTTGCCATAGCGTTAAACAGCATTTTCATAATAATTCTATTTCAATATAAAAAGGAGAATAATTGGCTCAAAGCTTACAAGACACAAAAATCTTCATCTACGAGCGAATAATAATCAATCGCTAATCGACAGATCGCTAATAAGTGCACAACAGTAAGAAAACCAAAAACAAAAACAAAACAAATAATTGCAACGGCGGGAATCACAGCAAAAAGATAAAAGTCGACTTGAAAAATAAAACGACAAATGTTTAATTATAATTTTACCTGCGGTTTTGGTGCGCATCAACGGCGAAAGTTGATTAATGCCCAGTGGTTGACTGAGAGAACGTCTCAAATTTGTCCGAGAGCTCCTCCCTTTTGCGTTACTGTCATAAAGATCGGGAAGAAAGTAATGTTTCGTTAAATCATCTCGGTTACGGGAACAAGCGAGAGTTTTTCGGTGATTCGAAGAGGGAGTTATCTGAAAATTTTTTATGATTTTCGAGAAGTGGATGAAAAAGGGCACGGGGGTAAATTGTATTTTTAATTCATATGGCAGATATAGACAGAAGAGCGAGAGATCAAGGGTTTCAGGGGTCAGGGGGGGCCGGGGGTGGGGGGACTGGAATTTTAAGGGGGTCTCACAAGCGTGTATATTACTCAGATTTATAGTATAAGCTCGATAAATACAACACATTCAGCAACGTATTACGGATATTTATATTATATATATAAATATATATATATATATATATTTGTGTGTGTGTATGTATATATAAACATATATATATATACATATATATAGGCACGACAAAATACGGTGTGTTTGGCAGTCAAAAAGTTGTTACGAGGAATTATTAAGAAGGATTTTTGTATGTACCGCGTCTACCTACCACTATTATCCCTCGATTTACTGGAAAGGTTCGAACAGATAACTTTAAATGTTGCCAACGATGTTACAGTCGGTGATTTTATGTTTAGAACGTTTAATGCTTTAGTCGCTCGACATGTACGATAATATAAAAAAAAATACACGAGGTCGCGATTCGTGTCGATGATTCAAGAGAATGAAAGTAAGATAGAAAAGAGAGGAGAGAGAGAAGATATATCCCGGAACAAGCGGAGTTGATGAGCTTGCTGAATTTTTTTTTTCTTCTTCATTCTCTACAAATTTGCACGGTCGTACGATTATTTAACTTGCTTCGAACAAGCTTTTGTTTTTGGAACAATGCTTCTGTCGAGATTCGCACGTCGCTACGTTTATACGCGCACAGTGTTTTTCACATACAGAATGTGCGGATGTACGAACGATATCGCACATTGTTCAACCACGACCGTTCGTACGAAGACTCGCAATTTTTGAATTTATTTTTCGTTTTAGTTGGAAAATTTATTTAAACGAAGCTCCCTCGGATCTTTACTATCGCGAAACGATTTTTTAACAGACTTTTTTTCCAGTTTTTGTAAACGTTTTAAAGGCCTGCGTATATCCGGGACAGTAGAAAAAGGGCAATTTTACAGGAATTCAACAAAAGCACCAAATTTCATAATCTTTGGGCGAAGAAAATAAATTTTGAGAATGAAAATTCGTGAAGCTTGTTTTACAACATACTCGTCCCTCTTTCTACTTTTGTGTCCCTTTCCTGCGTAACCCTTGTACCAGAGAGTGGTATGTAGGTAATCAAAAATACAATTTTATCCGAGCGAGCTTCGTTCGTTGTGACGTTGCAACAAATTTCAAAGCATATCGAGAAATTGAGTGAAAAAAGAGATCGTCAATGAATAAGAATATATGAACAAGCGATACGTCACGTTAATCGACACGTTAAGTATTCGTTTTACCTTCTTAGCGTAACGATGTCATGGGAGGAGTGTCTCGGGCTGAGCCTCGGAGGTCTCGTTTTTATAGGGGAAGGTGTCGATAACATCCTTCTGTAATTGTGCACCGCCCCGTATCCCGATCTCGTGTCCCACTGTAGCAGCCTCTGACCACCGAGATCGCTGTTCGTTCTGCGTACGTGATTGTGACGACTGGCGCGACTTTGTTGAAGATCGGCCTAAAAAAAAAAGCAAAGAAACAAAAAACTCAAATATTTTCACAGTTCACTATTTTCGAGTTGCGACAATCAATTAGTAAACCCGGAAGTGGCAAAAACGAAAAATAATGGAGCACGGAAAATAAAAACACGATTACTCATTGATAAATAAGCAGAAGTAAATTAAATCGAGAAATTCATAACTAAATTTTACGAGTTATCCGTGCAACGGTCTCGTATCGACTGCTTTCGTTCGTTGCGAAGAATCATTTCCTCTACGCGCACAGTCCGCATCCTGTGTCACCGCGATACGAGAGTTTCGTTTCACATAAACGCGATGCGATAGGAAAACGTACGAGGGAATCGTGACTGATAAAGTGTCGCGACAATGGCTTTTTTATGATTATTTAATTTTATTCGTCGCAAGACGAGAAACACGATTATTTTCGCGTTTGTTTACGCTCGAATACGAGCAAGCGAGACGAGAGAGAATGAGTTGGGAATTTACCTTGAACTTGTCGATAAGTATCTGGTTGATGAGCTCGGACTGGGGTCGCGATTTTTCGTTGACCCTTCGCCGTAGGGCCGGTGGACTATCAGTCTCGTCGGGAACGTCAGTGTCGTGTGACTCGGAACTGTCGCCAGCCCCTAACGTTCCACCACCAATGCCCCCAGTCGATGCTCCGCCAGATACCATCTGAGAAAGACTCGATATTTTCATATTTACGCAAATTTCACGCTTCGATCAATTTTTGTTTTTCAATCTTTTGAGAAATTCGCTATAATCGTTTCAGATGAAAATTTCAACTAGTTTGAGATTATTTGCAGCGTGGATGATATCGGAAGCCGTCCGATTAGCAACTGTAACTACCCAGTACATTCTTGTTTCTATTTTATTTCCACTAAAATTTCATATCTCGCTATGTAATTTTGGTTGAGGTCAAATCAACTTCTCACATGGAACTTGTCTCATATTTATAAATATTGTATTGAATTATTGTTGTATATTGTATTAATAAATAAAACAGTGACGAAAAATAAAATAAATACCTCGATCTGAATACCGCTGTCACCGCTGTTGCACTTAGCGTTTCTCGCCGCTTTGTTGCTCTTTTTTCTCTCCTTGCTCGTCCTCCATACGAGAGGTCCGAACCTAAAAAATGAAAAAAAAAAAAACGTTATTCAATTCCGCAATGAAAACTGAAAAATTAAAAACTACAAATTTCGAGTAAAATCAATGACCAACCGGAATTTTTGATCGCTACCAAGATCCTCCTTGTGCTGGGAGGATTGTTCAGCCGCGTTAGCGTTAATTTGTTCATTATCCTCGTCGACGTTGAGTCGAAGAGTGCATGAATCGTTGTTCGTATCGTCGACGTTAGAGGTAAGTGTCGCCGTCGTTGTCGTCGTCGATGGTCCATCACCATCGTTGCTCTCCTTGCTACCCTTCTTGTGAAATCTTAGCGAGAAACTTTTACGAAATTTTTGCAACACGCTTTCCTGTTGGCTCTGCGTTGTATTACTGGTGGCGCGATAATTCAAACCGTCGACGTTTGTCGAGCTCGTCGCGACCGACGAGTCCTGAAGACGCGAATGCGAGACGACCAGGGGTATCGTCGCTTCGATCAGGGGATGTTCCGTCGCGTGTTCTCTCGCCCTTCGCGAAATGCCAGACGCGTCGTCCTCGGTATTAACCCTTCCTTCCTCGCCCGACCAGTCACGACTGCATACATATATATTTATATAAACATACATACGTCAAATAGATTTGAAAGTTTGAGTTGCATTCGAGTGTGTAGAACGTGGGGGGTTGGGAGAGTCACGAAGTAGATATGGCGACGAGCTTTGCATGTCGTTATCCGCGCGGTTTTCTCCAACGGGGTAAGATGGGGACTCTCTCTCTCTCTCTTGTCCTTATCTCCCTAGACGCTTCTCCTTCATCCCTGTCTTACTCAATCTTTGTCTCTCTTTCTCTCTCTCTCTCACTTCCTGGCATACCGAACAACTTATAAACTCGCTAAAGTAAACTTTAGCCCGTATAAATATATAAGCTTCGCTCTATTTTACTATGTACACGAAAGTCTTGGTGCAAGAAAAAAAACCTTATCGCTGGGAATGATAAATTTTTCAGGAAGCTAAAATTTCGCGTACTATGGAGACGGTTCCGGAAAGATATAGGCAAAAAACGAAAAGAAATTTCCTTTACAATGTATGAAAATAATATCGAGGGGGTTGAACTTCGTTAATTTTTTAATAACTGGATAATAACATTGAGAGATTAAAATTGATAAAAAATGTAATTTGATCGTAAATGCGAGTACAGGAAAGTTGTAATGGTAAGTGGAGAGAAATTTGTTATCGCAATGGATATCATTTTTTAAAAAGTGGGTGAACGGTCGAGGGATGTAAAATGAATAAAAAGAATTTTAAGCGCGATTTTAATCAAAATTTCAATTAAGCCCGTGCGCTATTAATGTAAACTGGGCATTAAAGAATTTAACGTCTTACCCGAGGGCTGATGATAAGTATGACGTAAAAAAAAAACTACTTTGCTGTTTCATCGCTGTAAAATCTATAACGAACTTGGAAGATTGCGCAATACAAATTCGCGAGCATAAATCTCGATCAACCGAAAAGCCTCGAGGGCTGGAACTCTTACTCTCTTCCTTTCTCTCTCTATTTTCCGATTCGTGAAAGATTATTTACGCGCTACCGGGTGCCAGACAGCTAATATACATAGTCGCTGCTTATTTACAGGAAACTAACGCAGAACAAATATTTCTGTCTCGTTCGAGCCCGAACGGAAGTAAAGGCATTCAACAGTTTATATGTATATATATATTGAGACTTCTATGGCCGTGAAATAAAGAAAGGAGGAACGAGCCATCAAAGCCACGAAGCATATCGTCCCGTTTGTAAAGTCTCGTATAAAAAAAAAGAAACGTCTCGTCATTTCCTCAGGTAAAAGAACACAATATTTTACATCGGATTTTTCAAAATTACTCTTCTAAATTCAAAATTTTATTCAAATTCTTAATTAGCTATATCCTGTAGATTCTAATTCTGTCATTTGTTTTTCGTTGCTTTGTTTCGTAAATAAATTAAAAAAATGAAATATGTTCGCGTATTTTTCTTTCTAGGAAAAATGTGAGTTAGACTCGTAGTACCCCCGTTACGATAACATAAAGCCAGGAACATAATGGCACTAAAGTATGCACGGGGAGGCTTCGTGAGTGCGTGATTTTCCGGGAAGAAATTTTGGAGGGTCGGCTCGCCCTTTGCGGTACTCATATCAGGTACAAAAACGAAGAACCTCTGGGTCTTTCGACCTCGCGCCACTAAAGTTCCCCTATATTCCTGTCTCTCTTCTCATTCACCGAAGGTTCTCTTTCCCTTAGGAGGGCTCGATGGGAATGCCGCAATGCAGAAAACACGTTTCGTTCCCTTTCGCGCGAGGGAGAAAAAAGAAGTACCAAAACGAAGAATTCGAGCCTGAACCGTCTTGTATTCGTGGCAAAAATAAAAATAAAATAGTATAAATAAAAAAAAACATTTAAAAATAAAATAAATCGAGCGAATCATCTCCTTTTAGCTTCCTCCTATAATCGTTTTCTTTGTCTATAAAAATACTCGAGTTAAATAATGATGTCGAATCCACGTTTTCGTTTTTACCGTTCTTTCGTTTCGTTCAAACGAACACGGAGTAATAAAAATTCATCGTACCGGTGAGAATCGAAAAGAGGATCGAGGATAAATAGGGACCGTGAAGGGAATGGTTTATCGTGTACTAAACAGGTGAAAGACCGGATGGGAAGATCGGAAGATACACGTTTTTCCATGAAATTTCGTCGGTTCGTATAAAGAGCGAACATTTTCGATTTTTCGGGGAAAATGTCGGGATGGAAGAAAGAAAGGGTCGGGCTGCTTTTTGTAACCGTTGAGAGATGAACGGAGATGACTTTGTCAACGTGGGTGTCACAGAGAGCTAAATACGATTTATTGAAGACTCGTAAATCTTTTCCTCTGTCCACGGGAAAAGTTGTTCCAAAAAATTTCTTTTTTTAACCTCAAACTCACACGAAACGAGTCTATGTCAAAAAAATTCTTCTACATAGACAAAATATTAATATAATAATGTATTAAAAAAAAGTCCCAAAAAATTAAAGTAACAAATTCCAAAATCTCGACAAATATAAATAAATAAATAAAATTTACACAACGCCTGAAAATGTTAGAATGACGATAAGATTTCGAAATAGTAAGAAAATAAACAATTAAAAATCATCGAGTAAATTTAAATACGAAGTTAAATTCTTTTTTATCCCTGGGTTGATTTTTGATTTATCGGACGATTATCTTAAACCCTTCGTTACAGCGCATTGGTTATTAGCATCGCGAGAACCGGATCCGAATGACAAGTATGTACTGTAGGTAACTTTTATTTTTATATGAAAAAAAAGTCCCACAAAATTATAGTAACAAATTCCAAAATCTCGACAAATATAAATAAACAATTTACACAACGCCTGAAAATGTTAGAATGACGATAAGATTTCGAAATAGTAAGAAAACAAACAATTAAAAATCATCGAGTAAATTTAAATACAAAGTTAAATTCTTTTTTATCCATGGGTTGATTTTTGATTTATCGGACGATTATCTTAAACCCTTCGTTACAGCGCATTGATTATTAGCATCGCGAGAACCGGATCCGAATTACAAGTATGTACTGTAGGTAACTTTTATTTTTATATTTAAAAAAAGTCCCAAAAAATTAAAGTAACAACTTCCAAAATCTCGACAAATATAAATAAACAATTTACACAACGCCTGAAAATGTTAGAATGACGATAAGATTTCCAAATAGTAAGAAAACAAACAATTAAAAATCATCGAGTAAATTTAAATACAAAGTTAAATTCTTTTTTATCCATGGGTTGATTTTTTATTTATCGGACGATTATCTTAAACCCTTCGTTACAACGCATTGGTTATTAGCATCGCGAGAACCGGATCCGAATGACAAGTATGTACTGTACGTAACTTTTATTTTTATATGAAAAAACTTCCCTCGGTCGTGGTTTATGTGAAATGCGAACCACGGTCGAGGGGATGAAGAGGAGCAGGTCGCTTGGAATAAAGTCTTTATCCGCGTGGTGACTTCGCAAACAACTCTCGGTGGTCGTCATAAGAAGCAGGAAAAGAGAGAAGAAAAGCACGAGAGCAGCTACTAGCTTTCAAGCTTTTCGCGTCGCGAAGTTTCATGTACGTCGAGATGGAAGGAGTTTTACGGATAGGCCTACGAGCTCGAAACGAGGTCAGTGAGAGGGCTACCGACGCTAGTTTTCCGAGATCGTACAGCTTCTTCCGGTATGATCAGCAAAAAGCTTCCGACTCGGTGACCATCCGAGAGACCGAATGAAATTGACGCGTTAACGCTATATCTCCAAGACTTTTACGACTCTCGAGAAAACTTTTCGAATGAAATAAATAGTTATGAATTAATATTGATGCGACGTAACTTTTAATGAATTCTGAAAAATACTCGATATATTTTCATAGTGGAAATATTCTAGAATACGTAACGAGCGATCTGTCACTTGTCACGAGTGATAATTATGAATTATCATCAAAACTCGTTATTAAATATTTCTTCATTTTTTTTTCAGGAAAAAAATAAAAAATTATTTACGAAATAATAACTCGGAAAATAAATGATGACTGACCTCTCGTGATCTCGATCGAGTAGCGCCGGTGTGCTCGATGCTTTGATGCGCCTTTGAGCCCTCGTTACAGTCAGACCAGGCGTGCGTTTTCTCTCGATGGGATTTTTCTGGCTGGCTTGTTGCTGCGATCCGTGCGATGGCTGTAGCGAGAAAAAAAAATCAATTCTCTGAATATTCGTTGAAACAAAATTTGATTATTTCAAGCTATTCGTATTGCCGCCACATCTGTGACGCATCGAGAGCCTGAATCGTTTCGGGAATCGACGAGAAACTCTTTGTGAGTAAAAAAAGGACTGCGAGACCCTCGTTACTGACGAAAAAGTTGGTACGTCTGTGACACGTATTACCACGAGCAAAGTGAAGAAAAACTGGGACGTTACACAGTCTCGTATCTGCCGAGAGGTTCAAGAGGGTGAACCCTCGACCCCGGAAATATCAACCACGGGAGGCTCATTGTTCTCATAGTACGAGGAAGAACTAACAAAAAAACACAACCCTAAAATTTTCCTCTAGAGTTGATATTCCAATTTTCTCCCACGACAAAAAGAGACCAATAACAATAATAATAATAAGATAAGAAAATATTTTTAAAAAAGTTATTAATCTATCGAAAATTAAATACTTCAGTCTCGAATAAATATTACTAATTGATAGAAAAAAAATATATTTCCATTGAGAAAAAAAATGGGAATAAAAATAATCGAAAATATTTCGTCCGCTTTTTGCAACGTTACACTTTCTTCAAACGTTTTGTTCGTTGCTCGTGATGATTATAACAATCACGTCAGTGAAAACACGTCGTGAATGAGAGAACATTGCTTTCAATTCCGTCAACGAGTCTCGGTGAGATCGCTACAAAAGTCGTAAGTAGTACGTAACGTCTATTCGCACAAACGAAAATTGTAGACGTCATATATTTTCTCAATTGTCTATTGTCTCCTTTGCATTACCGTTGGTCCGGGGCGAGACGACAGCTTGCGGCACTTGAGAGTAAATTTCTCGAGTATCGTCTCGGCGCTTCTTTTCATCCTTGTAGCGGGCGCGCAACACAATTTTGCTCTTTGAAGACGATTAACTCTCGCGATTTGTTTCGCACTCTTCGAGAGTTCTCGCGCGGTCTGGACTTTTATGCACGATGGATACGCGAATCTTGTTACTCTCTCTTTCTTCACTTTGGCCTCCCAAGATTTTATTTTTATCCGCGGGGCTGTAATCACTTCGTAAGATCGATACTTACGCGTTAGTAAATATTTATATTAAATTCCATACGCAGGCGATAAATATCCGTCGCGAAAAGAACTTCGATGTAGCGAGCGGGGAGTTTGCCGAAGAGATTTTCCTCCAATATGAGACAAACTGATCGATGGCACGCGTGACACGATGACTGTCGTTGATCGATCTGTCCGTTTCAATTAACTCGTGAGAAAGGGAGATAGAGTGGGGAATGAGCAGTAGAAAGATAGAGAGAGGGAGAGGGAGAATTTCAACCGTGTAAACATCGCCATCGATATATCGTTCATGTATCATTCTATCATCGAGAGTTTCCCTCGAGTCTGCGTGTAACTCTATAGCATTGTTTGTGTCAACGAGAGAGAAAGAGAGAGAGAGAGAGAGAGAGAGAGAGAGAGAGTGATTGAGAAAGGTTTCGCGGTAGTGATAGAGATTGAAATACCAGAGTACAAGATTTGTCACACAGAGGTCGCTTTAGTGCGGTTGAGGATTCAATTGTTCGAATTTCGAATGGTCGAGGTCTGTGGCTCGCTCTTCACGAGCGACAGGTATCAACTTACAGTATACGATATCAAAAAAGCTATCCATGGTGCTATTTAAATATATGTATACGTATATAATGGTTTATGGCTGAAGTAACGAGAAGAGAGCCGTCTGCGATTCACCGCTTACCCGCCAGTTAATCCAATTCAATTTCTCTGCAAACCAAAGGTAAATCGGTGTCACGTACACGAGGTCAGTTTAATTAAACTGGAGGACTTTACCACACGGTGAATCGTCCGTACAAAGTCGTCTCCGTACGTAATGAGTATATACGTTTAGTTTTGCCGCAATCAAGAGTGAGAGAAAGAGGTAGAGGGGAAGTGGATGGGGGAGGAACTGGGTGGGGGTTGAGAGAGAAAGAGGGAGATAGATGGACGAGCCTCTGTCTCTCGTTGCAATGTAGCTTTTGGCTTGTGCCTGAGAGAAGGCTCACACTGCTTACTTCTCGTCCCTCGTTCTCTATCTCGCTCAGGCTCGCACTCGTTGAGAACCCGACAAATTTATCGAGAGAGGAAGAGGGAGACGGAGAGAGAACCACGCCGCGGCGAGGCTCGTGCGAAAGATTAATGGCGCCGAGAGCATATATAACGACCCTCGAGAGTCCTCTTCTCACTCGCCCTCTTGGCGCACAATATTCGCGCTCTTAATGATCTCCTTAACGAGTTCGGGGACTTCTCGTATCGTCTCGTTGCACACCTTCTTTTCTCTTGCCATCGTCCTCCCACCTTCGCGTTGCGAAACGATTTTAAAAATTTTGTCTTTTTTTTTTATCATCATCGACCTCGCGGTCTTATTTCGTCGAGGGCCTCGAGTTAATTCACGCGAATTGATGAATTCATAAATGGTTATGGATCGCGGTTCGGTCGATCGGAACGTTCGAGAGGGAATTTTTCTTCAACCCGATGATCATTCGTTACGAAGGACGATCCTTGTAGGACGAAAGGTCGAAAAAAACGCTTTTATGTAAAATTCCATCGACGACGATTATCAATATTATCAATAATTGACAATGTATGAAAGATAATTTTTTCAAATATTATTTTATTGGCTTGTTAAAAATCGAAAATCCATTATAGGTTATTCAAAAATTCTCACAGTGTCGAAGAGTAATTTAAAAAATGAGAAAAATTTTGTTGCAAAAATTCGTATATATATAGGAGAAATTGATTATCCGTTCGCAATTGTGAAATTTTCATTTACTTTACGCTCGACATTTCCGGCGAGAGAAGAGAGTACGCGTGTAAAAAAAAAAAAAAAAAGAATGTATTGGAAAAAAAGAGCGCACCGTTCGGAAAATGGAGTGCTGGCGTCAGTGAATCAACAGGAAGTAGCCTAGACGATTCTCTCGCGGAGTCAAGAAACCTTGACAGAGAGAAAGAGAGAGATAGATAGGTTCGCGACAATAACAAAGAGTTGCGTTCAACAGAGTGCAGCAGCAGTAGCAAGAGCTGCGGAAGAACGATGCAATGCGCACGTAGTCACATATAGATAAACATATACGTATATATCTATATAACTAGCCATAAATACTTACAGAACCGGGAGCCGTTTGGTATGTAGCCATGTCCGGATGGAGACAGTTCGGACTCGGCGTCGATCTCCTGGAATCCTCGGGACGACGATGCCTGGACGTTGAACTTCCGAGAGAACTGTTATTACTGCAACAGAAACAAAAAGGAAACTGTAGCGAGCCGAAAAAAAAAAAGAAAAATGGCGTACGAACGGGTAGCGCGGAATAGCGCGAGAGAACGCCGCGTGGTTGTAAAAAGATGATGAACGAGTCGCGCGAGAGGATTTTGCTGAGAAACGGTGAAGACAAATGCATTTAAGCCTCGAGAAACAAAAAGAGAAAAGGAAAAACAAACGTAGAAAAAAGAAAGAACGCAGAACTCTCGAGCAAACGGTGCGAGGAGAAGCTGGTTTAGAGCGAAGGAGGAAGAGAGGAATGTTAGTACGAAACGGTAGAGACAAACCAAACGTCTCGTACCGCGAGAGACGCAATTTACGCTATCTTCGGCGTGCACAGAGTCATTGGAGTTTGCGTGAGTGAAAGAGAGGAAAGAGGAAGAGGAGCTTAGAAAGACTGCGACTAGAAAGGGAGAACGAGAGGGCGAAAACAGTGAAATTAGACTTCGAGAAATTCGAGTAATAAAATAGCCATGAATTAATTACGCGGAGTACCTATGTAAGACGAGACATCAGGTAGCACGAGAGAAAAGGAAGGAAGCTTCCCGGAGGAGTTTTCGTTCTCTGTCTCGTACGAGCCTCGAATTAATGGCACGGAAAAGCGGTTCTCACGTCTTTTTCACCCAACTTTTTCCTATTTCACTCTCCGACGTCGTTCCGTGTCTGTACCTTGCGCGAAAACCAACCCACTTTGCTAGTTAATAAAATATTCAGTCTCGGCCTCTTTCAGAGAAGCTTTGCTCTATACATATCTCGCCACGTATACAATAATAAAGATACAGGCACAACGAGGCTTCGCGAAAAGCTCGGTAAGAAATCGACGAAGACGAAGCTACCATTTTGTCGAAAAATAATTGCCGTAAGATGTACCGAGGTGTCTCGTACAATCCGAAGTACTATGGGAATAAAGTTGAGAGAGGTCTGGAACGGTTGATGAAGATCATCGAACACCACACGTTCGAGGTGAAACATTTTTTGTCGAGGAGTTTCCGTTATGACTATATATACAAAGGACTTGTATCAAATTTTTGTTCGTCATGCTACATAGATCGTTCGCTCTCCTCTTCATCTTTCTTTTTCATTTAAGAAGATTGTGTGTTGCGACGTTCTTTTCTTCATAAGCCTCGTAATAGACATCGTAAAGAAGAGATTCTCAAAGGGGATGTACAGGAGGGTTGTTTTAATAATACAAGATGATATTATTTTTTCCTAGCGATCGATCTTATACAGTTTCCTCGCTGTTGATAAAAACAAAATACAAAGGTGAAATATTGTGTTTTTCCTCTTTCTTACACAAAATTGTGTTGGATAATTTTTCTTTCCAACTTTCGGTATAATCTTCGAGGGGTTGAGATTCCCATGTGATTTAGCGTATAAATATAAATATACGTAGGAGAAACGAGGGAAATCGTTTCGCGTTATACGTGAATCAACGAACCATCGATCATTCCTAGAGCCTTTGATCTTGGCGGTCAATGTACGCGGGATATCGTCGAGTATAAAACATTATAAAGCTATAAAGTATTGTCGAGCATTTCATAGTCATCGTCAATGTCGATATCGGCTTCGTTTGTCTATAACAAACTTATATATATATGCACGTTTACGAAGATAAAGATTAACGGACGACGAGAGGGAAGGAGCAAGATTCTGTACCGCTATAGACATCGTTTACGCCATATATTACTCGCCCATATATCTCGCGGTGGTTCCATCTTAGGTAAGCGCATAGAAGGCTTCGTTCACTCTCGGCCCTGTTGCGATGTTGCTGCTAAGATTTTCTTTCCACCTTCAATATAGCAGCGGGAACGAAGCACCGAGTACTAAACTGCTGAAGCCAGTGTATATACAACTCACGCGAGAGCGAACGATCTCTCGAAAACCGGTTTACTATACCGTACATATACACACACACACACACACACACATATTTATATATATATATATATATCCAATGTTATATTGGACGTCGACGCGACAACGGACACGATGATGATGGCGATGATGATGATTATGTGGCAGTTCTCGATTGAACTCTCCCATGTGGAAAACGAGAATTATACGACTTTATATTGAGATAGGAGAACAACGTTTGTTTCGCTATGTTTCGAAGTGGCCCATAAATAGAAGCCTCTGGTAACAGGTTGCATGTTGAACAATATATTTTCGAACGATGATGAAAAAGATAATACTATATAATTAATTATATAAATAAATAACAATGTAATAATATAAAAAAATTATGTAATTTTTATAATACATTGTAATTCGAGAATCTATCTTATCTATAATTAATTTATTGCGAATATTTATATCATGGCTATATGTTTAATTTTTCTTGTTTGGAAAGAGCAGTTATATTTTAAATAGAATTTGTTTATTGAGAATACCGAATTAGTAAAATAAACGAGAAAAAGAGAGATTGATTGATCGATCGATCGTTTTAATGTGGCCAAGAAAACTTGTAGGGCAAAGATACAATACTTGTTTAAATAACTAAATAACATCAAATAAAATAAAGTACAAAAATACAAAATAAAGAGAGAGGGAGAGAGAGAGATAGAGTTCATTTGGATAGAATCGATGGTAAGGATGTACCAAAAGATACGAAGTACGAATCGAGATTTTGTTTCGGAGATCAGCGAGCCAAGAACACGATGATTCGATCATCATGTTCATTTGGAGATAGAGTTCATTTGGATAGAATCGATGGTAAGGATGTACCAAAAGACACGAAGTACGAATCGAGATTTTGTTTCGGAGATCAGCGAGCCAAGAACGATGATTCGATCGGCCGGTTTATATATCACGTGCTTTACCGTATCGTATTAAATTAGATAGTAGAGGAGTCAGGGTATATCGGCATTAAGTGTATCGCAAATTGTCATTCGATAGCCGTGTAGACTGGACGCAATACGTCTCGAGGAGCCCTATGGGGTCATGCATCGCGTCACATCCGTGCTGAGCCATCGGGGCTATATCGGCTTTCACGCGTATAACTCGCACGGGGAAACCTCTACGTCTCTTCTCTTCTACGATATAACCAATGATATATCCGTGATGAAGTATCATTATCAGTCTGCCATCGTGAAACGTTGAACGAATAATGAGTAGCATTATTTCTCGTAGATTTATCGAAATTCGCAATTTTTTGCTCGATTCCGATATTAATTAATTGATTGGTTTTTCTGTTCATTTATTAATCAACTCGATCAACCTCTCGCAAGATAATATTTGCGTAGAATGAAGACAAATTTGGACTAGCCGATCATATTTTCGTCGATACTGCGAGAATTTGATTTGATAAAATTTTGAAATTCGCAAATTTTTGCTCGTTTCCGATATTAATTAATTGTTTTTTTTGTTCATCTATTAATCATCTCGATCACACTCTCGCAAGATAATATTTGCGTAAGATGAAGACAAATTTGGACTAGCCGATCATATTTTCGTCGATACTGCGAGAATTTGATTTGATAAAATTTTGAAATTCGCAAATTTTTGCTCGTTTCCGATATTAATTAATTGTTTTTTTTTGTTCATCTATTAACCATCTCGATCACACTCTCGCAAGATAATATTTGCGTAGAATGAAGACAAATTTGGACTAGCCGATCATATTTTCGTCGATACTACGAGAATTTGATTTGATACAATTTCGAAATTCGAAAATTTTGCTGGATTCAATATTAATTAATTATTTTTTTTCTGTTCATCTATTAATCAACTCGATCAACTTCTCGCACGATAATATTTGCATAGAATGAAGAAAATTTAAACTTCGTACTCTCTACGATAAAACGTAATACGCCGATGAATAAAAAACGTTGTCAAATTTGAAGAAAAAGGAAGAGAAAGCATAAAAAAGGAAGAAAAAGGATAAAAGGAATGGCGAATTTTTCAAAATACTTATTTATACCTAAGAATATCGTTTGAATTTGTCTTCGAGTTTCATATACTCGTACATACGTGTATGTAAAGAATGATATCTTCGAATATCGCGAAGACGCATCGAGTGCATATTCGATACTTCGTACTTTCGGTCACAGAACAAAGAGCGTTGATAAGGAGAGTGCTTCGACGAGATTGTACGCGAGTCCCGTATCTCCGATTCGCTAAATGGAGATCAACGTCGTTGTCGTCGGCCGAGCGAAAAAGGTCAATTCCAATAAATCGCAGCACGAGACGAGATGACCGTTACATTATCGATGCAAAAAAGCGACAGAGACGTGCGAAAATACAGACGGAAGAATCGAACGAAACCCGGATTTATCGATTAAAATCGATAAAGATAAATTCAAAACCAGATACTAATCGATGATAAGCTCGCTAAACATTTATCCATTACGATAAATATCCAGCGATTTAAAAAGAAAACAAAAAACAAGAGAAAAGTAATAATACGTTATAATTTCCTTACGACTTTTCTATCACGTTTTTTTCTTTTCTAGTGCTTGGTCGTTGCGCGAGGTCGCGGCTGCGTCAAACTTATCGACTTAATAATTTTCTCGAGCCACTGAACACGCCGAGAGAGTGGAAACGGGTCGGTTGTGTCGTGTTAAAGAAAAAAACAAAGATCTCAGTTCGTTTGAAATTTCCGTCATACACGTGTCACGGAATATTTCTTCTACTTGCGTCACGGATTTCAATATTTATTTGTTTCTTTTTTTTTCGCGAAACGAGTATAAAAAGGCAAATGTCGTTTCCGCAAAACACGAAATAAAATAAATTTCGTGGTCATATATTCGTGTAAAAAGGTCAATCCGATGTTTAAACGTATTTTACGATTATAGCGTATGGAGAAGTTTGGCACAAAAACCGTTTTTTTATAGCTTTACCGTGCCAGTACGGAAATGAAACAATATGTATCAAGTCCACAATTGTATCCACGTAGTCGCTGATCATCGTGAATTAAATTGCGGTATAGAAAAGGCCGGATATCATCATTCTTGAGACGAAAAGAGCGTTAGCACACGCGAGAGATCGAAAACTCTCGGTGGCCTCCGGAGATACGTCGGGATGCTGATGAAATTTTCAAGTTGGTCCATGACTCGTGGCATAATAATGTTTATATATTTAGAGAGTGCGAAATAATTACTCGACGTTCTCTCAACTTCCGACCTTCTCTCTCTCTATCTCTCTCTATCTCTTTTCCTCTGTCTCTCTTCCTCTTTGCATCCCTGTCACTTCAAATCTTGACGCAAATCTCCACGCCTGTATATTCCAACTACTATAACTCGGCTCAACCGCTATGAGAACTCTGTTCGGTCTCCTCGTCGCTATGTGTGTACAACCCAGATTCATCTTCTAACGACGAACCTTTCTCTATATATGATTCCCAGCATCGCTGTAATATTCAAAGCTGTAATTACGACTCGAGCAAAGAATGAGTCACATCGTGTCAACCCGCGTGTTCAAATATTTTGTGAACTAATAATATTTCTCAAAGTTGCAACGAACAGAAAAAAAAACAAAAATTTTTTTCTTCTTGAAATAACGAAACAGAACAATTAATTCGTTACAAAATTCGTTGATAAAATATTATTGCGATGTATCGAGAGATGATTGAGTAATTTTTGAGGCATTAAAATAATAATAATCTTATCATCTCACTTACGTTTGCGTTTTTTACAGAATTTTATGAGATCTTGTTTTTTTTTTTACATTTTGCTATTTTTTTTTCCTTTGGAATAGAATTACAAATAATAATCTTATCATCTCACTTGCGTTTACGTTTTTTACAGAATTTTATGAGATCTTGTTTTGTTTTTTACATTTTGCTATTTTTTTTCTTTTGGAATAGAATTACAAATTCTTTCTGCCATGTCGCGAACATCTTTTTCTCGGTATCCGGGTATCTAGGTGACGATCTAGGTATATAAGTAGCTGAGAGAAGATTTCTTCGCACGTACGTAATTTGCTCCTCCGACCGCTTGCAAATTGTGCAACTAGCTTGCGTACCGCGAGCTCGTCTCTCACGCACACGCGAATTCTCACGCGTTCCAGCGGAGACAGCCCAAGAGACATTAATAGGGCGAATAAAACAAGATTTTTCATCGAGAAGTTTCAATTGCGAAGAAATATCGTCGAGGTGAAGGCCCGCACGGGCGAAAAATCTCGGGAACAATGCGAATGAATAATACTTTCCCCCGAGGAATACAATAATAAGCCTCGTGATGTTTCGCGGTTCTCCCGTTTCTGCACGCTTCCACGATTTCATCGCATATTTTATATTCTCTCTCTCTCTCTCTTTATATTTCACGAATTCTCTTGACGCCGGTCGCTTTACCCCAGCAGCGAGTGGAAAAAAGCTTTCGCGACGCCTTCGGTCTGAAACGTATGGTCGATCCAGACATATATATATATATATATATATATGCAAACAGACGTATGTAAGCCGGGGAACATTATCGATCACAAGAATAATAATAGAAACGCGCGTTTCTTGAATTCCGAACGTGCGAACCAGTGACACGGACCTTCGAAAGCACATAGATATTCCTTCAAGACTATTATCCATGGTGAATACAAAATGACCACGTGTCCTTATCACGGACGAATCCGAATAGATATCTTTCGAAAAAATATCCTGGCGTCGTACATAACCAGTTTTCCTTCCACCAAACTACTCGAAGCTTAATCCACGGAAATAAAAGCATTTGCTCGATTGATACGAGTCACTTTTTAAAAAATGTTTTCCCAAAGTGTCTTATGAGATATCAATTCTTTATCAGACAGATTGACGTTATCGATTTTCATTTTTGTTGGATTTGATACGAAAAGAAAGAATCTGAAATGAAATAGAGCGAACGATATCGAATGCTCGTGGATTGACGGTTATAAATACTCGAGTCCCACAAAATTATTTCGCGCGAAGGGGGGAATTTATATTGCATAATACGAAGGTATATACATATATATATATATTGCAACTTGGTAGGTCCACCGAAGCGTGACGGGATGTGCTTGCTACGAAGTTGGAGAGGTAGGTGTGTGATATCTGTAATATATATATGTATATAGATAATAGTATGTACATATATATAATATCCTGTACATAGGCGAATAAATACGTATATATATATATATACACGTCTGGTTTACGCCAGCATGTCCGGTGTAAAGTTCAGCGCCAAAAGGAGCAGCTGTCGATCTCTCGTTGCTGTTAGAAAGATGAGAGGGAGAGAAGAAGAGGGAGACGGTTGCATCCGGAACACGACCGCAGGATTGGAAAAAGGGGATAGCGCTTCCTCTTTTCAACCAAGAAAATAGTAAGTGGCACGCGTGCACTCTGTTTAATAATCCTCGAGAACGCCAGTGACTCTCCCTCTTTTCGTTACCACAAATTCGAAAAATAACAAGCCAAAGAATTTTTTTTTAAAGTTCCTAGGAGAATTAAAAGAGGGATGGCTGTAACGATGTAAATAGAAGATTAGGGTCGATAATCGAGCATGGATCGATCTATTTTAAGTATTTCAACCCTTGTGGATCGAGTATTCGAGCTTTTTCGTTACATTGTATTTTTGTTTTGAAATTCCAAGTGACGTTTATGAAAAATGAGAATAGCATGAGAGAAACTGTGTGTGTTTTTTTTCATTTCTTTTTTTGTGTTCGAAGGAGAAAAATTTTATGAGAATCCCTGAAAAATATACGGTGAGCCCAAGCTCGAGATCTCGAAGATATTGGATCTTTCTCAGAACTGCGATGTGTACAGGAAAGTAGTGCATTCGAGCCCAACGTGCGAGACACAAGAGGGCGTATACACGGGATATCAGATCTTGAGGGAACAAAATCGGCGAGAAGCAGCTGTCGCGTGCCTGGAGGCTTCGACATCTGCACCCGGCGCGGTACCTGCTTCTCATCATTCTCATCAACCCCTCTCTCCTCTTCGTCCTTTTCTTTTCTCTTTCTTTCTCTTGTATCCTACGACTCGAGAGTTTCTTGCAAACTTCCCTCCTCACTTTTGCACGTATGTATCATTGTATACAGCAACATCGTCGACAGCGCGAGTCGTGATTTCTCTCTCCTTACTTCTTCCATACCACCTGGGACGTAAAATACAACATATAGCGATCAACGAGACATCGACAGTGCATGATCGAGTCTCGAGCACCTGCCTCTCTCGTACGTGTGTTTTAAGAATTTTTGTCACCGTGATTTATTATTACGATGATATACAACTTTTAACACGTTCTTGAATGATTCGAGTTTTACGAAAAAGAAGAGACACAAGCGGGCATATTTTTGGTTTATTTTTATGATGTGAAAACGAGAGGAGAGCCTGATCGTTGATCCGTGCAAAGTTAATTTCCTTCCCCCCGAAATTCGTTACAAGTTGGGTGTAAGGTCGGTGACCCTGTTTGACCTCCATTGCGGTAGATTCGTAGCCCTCTTATCGATCTCTCGACACTGGGTCTTTTTCGCTGCCACTTGAATTATGCAAGTTAATGGGCGAGTCGACCGAAGATAGAACTGTTGCGATGAGAGATGCTCGAGACTCGATCGTTACACTGATTCGCTCTCTCCCTCTCTCTCTCTCTCTCGCTTGCTCTCTCTCGTTCGATGCACATATAAACTGCAGGTATGTGTAGTTTTTGTATGCATAATTTATATGCAGTGAGAAGAGTAGCTACACGCGCATACAAAATAATATCGAGCCGTCGTACATCTTGTCGAGCACTCGAGCTTGCACCTGCTTCCATTAGCTCAAGCCCATCCAGGTGCATTCTGCCAAAATGCACCCTTAGTTTCGTGACTCGATTTCAAAGCATTTACGACATAGCCACGCGTTTTCTTTCAGCACTCTTATAATTCCATCTTTCCTGCATAACTCTTCGTTGCAAAGAACTTGATTTTTATTTTTTGATTAAATATTAATAAAAATGTTAGCAAAATAATCGTAGAGAATTCTGAATAAATGTAAACATTTTTTTTCTTCTATAAAATAAGTTACAATTATTTACTCCCAAAGTAATATCCAATCGATTGCAGTGTCCAATCTGAATTATTGATTGAACGTCGAGCCATCTTGTCTGGAGAAACGTCATTTTACGCTTTTTTCATCGTTTGATCAAAAAATTGCGACAAACCGTGAATAACATTGTGATATTCGTATTATTGAGAGAATGTACGATTCCGTAACATCCGGTTATAATCTTTTGGATGAAACAAAATCATCCCCTCGACCTACAATAACATAAGCACCGACAGTTGATCCGTATCTTGGACCATTGACACTTCAAGAGGTTCGAAATATTGTTTCTCCCTAAAAGACTTAAATGAAAGATTGCCACCTTACAAATTTCCCATACAACACGAATATCACAATTCTATTCCCAAAACTTAAAATTTTACCGTTTAAAAATCAAAAAATTCCAATTTTATCGTCGTACCCTCATTTTAACGAGCAAAACTTGAAAATCCATGATTGGAAAAATGAACGATTTCACAATTTCCTATAAAACTCTTTTCACACGAAAAATCATTTCGACCTCTTTAAATGAAGAAGCTCGAAGCTCTCATCCGTAGGAGTTTGCTCGCCTTCGGCGAGTGTCGATCTTGATTTAATTGAAATATTAAGTACCACCGAGTCAATGCATAGCCAAGGTATATACCCGCGAAGAGATAAATCCCCATGGAAATATACCTATATAGATCTACGTACGAAAGCCGGATATCGAGGGCGTCGTATCAGCCTCAAGCTTGCCTCTAGAGACGCTGCAACGGGCGTCACTGGACACTGACGATGAATAATTACCAAGTGTATGAACATAGATATATACCGCAGTGGGACGTAAGCTACGGGCACGGAATAACGATAAAATTGCAATTGGCTCGTTTTCCTGGCGTGCTTCCTAGCGGTTCCACTTGACAAGCGACGATATTACTTATACACACACACCCATACACATATATATATATATGTATACATAAATTGAACATACGCGTATGTATCAACATGGTGCATTAACGATCGCCAAGACGGCTAGACCCAGGACAGACACGTGGTGCGTGTATGCCGCGGGTGGAGCATAATACAATTTCAAAATATAATATCATAAGCGCATGAGCGCGGAAATGAAGGGACTTTATAAGTCGTATATTTTTCGTAATGGTCGTCGTATCGCGATGCCCGCAAGGTGCGTGATAAAGCGTTTATAACGCTCTTTCGCGCTATTTATATCATTCCGTATATAATGCGTTTTCCGTTTCGACATTTTTTCATTGTTCTCGTATCGTCACGGGTTTTTCTTTCGTTATTGCAAGAGGCAGAGGAGTACTCGAGCTTAAGCCGGTGACCGTGGAGCGATTTCTTTCCAACGGTGAGAAACGACGCTCGTGCGTCTACCAAACCGGCATAGAGGCACGTATAGAAGGTAGCAGGCGGATCGTTTCGCTTGTAACGTCACGCATCTTGACCACGTGGAATAACTTCTTATATATATAGCACTATATTGTATATATATATTACTACACTCATATGATATAGGATACGAGCATTCTTGGTGTATCGATGAGAAGTTTCGTTAGCCGAGAAATTTACTATCTCGAAGCATATTTTCACGTTGCCCACAAATACCTGCGAATTCCTTGGGTTATTTCGTTACAACGAATTTTCTCGGTCATTCTGGATTACCATCCATGCCAATTAGTTTCTACGTGAGATGAAATGGTTCGAGAATCATTAATAATTCAATCGGATAATTGACGATTTTTTAATAAAAGATTTTTCAAAATTGAATGAAAATTATTAAATTAGATTATCGCGATACGATCACCTGTATTGGCTCCTATAAAATGATCTTTGGTGACAAATTCTTTCTACACGAGATGAAATATTTCAAGTGCAATTGAAAACTTACCCAAAAATAAGGATTTTTAATACAGATTCTTGTAAAATTAATTTTCAAGACACTAAATCATTAAAAAGTAAGATTACGTTTGTAATTCCCTGCATATAGAACTTCAAACCTTTATCTTCAAACTACCTCGTCGTCTTTTCGTTTCTCCGAATATTGGTCTTACGAGCAACAGAAGGCAATCGCGCAAAGAGCATATATGGAGCCAGGCATATCGTATTCACAAGAGAATCCTGTTCGCGATACTGGCCGACACCCCAGACGCTTCAAATTTCATTCGTCCATCTCTCGGTAGAAAGAAGCATATATGCGCGAAGTTCTCGGTACCTCTGTCTCTCTCTTTTCTTCAGCCAGGTCAGACACCAACAGGCTTCTTATTCTCGGAAAGCTTTGACGAGAGGAGCGAGCTGCTGCAGCGAAACGCCTGGTCTTCTTCATCGGTCTGCGAGTAGAAGCCTGCCGCAGGATTTTAGTTATGGGTATTATATACGGTAGATGCGAAAGGGACAAAACCCCACCATTGCTAACCTTCGAACAGGCAAATTGTGTGCGTGTGTGTGCGTGTGTGCTGGTCCGATGCGTCCCGAGATTCTCTCTCACTCTTTTTCGCTCCTCGAGCGTTTTCGCAGCCCACCAACCAGTTTTCAAGTGCAACGCACAACGACCAGAAGACGAGCTGCCAACGAGAACTTACCTTATACATATATGTATATGTATAAGAATCCTTGTACGAGATCTAATACGAAGTAACGAACTATACGTGTACGAGTGTTCTGGTGGTTTCTTCCACGTTCTACCACGACAATAACTTCCGATGGCGAACAATGGTAATATATATGTATAGCTAGCGAGAAGACTCCGACTTATGAAAAGCCAGGAGACACCCAAACGGCCGAATAGAGTCCAATTTCATTCATATAGTCGCTATAGTGAACAGGAATACTATTGAAAGAATACCTGTTTCCTCCCCTCTCCCACTCTGACCCCTCCTTCTGCCCTTCACTATTTTCTCTACTCGCAGATTCCAACGCGCTCGAGTCTCAACATGGGCAAGACCGTATCGGGTCTTTCGAGTTTTTATTCGTTCTCGATCTATTACGTAGGTATTATCAACGTAATTATGATACGATTTTTGCCCGTGTAATTAAAAATCTTAATTAGGCGTTACAGGTAAAAAAGAATTCATTTTTTTTTTGAGAGAAGAGAGGGGGAATATGGAACAAACATGGTAGATCGGATAACGTTGTATTTGTGAACGAGGGGTGAGGTATTGTTATCTTATCAGGAATTCGGTGCAACGTGCATGGATATATAAATATTGATAAGCGTACGGATAATCGTATAACAGAAATTCCGAGGATTATCCGGATCGAGAATTCCGGCGTTTATCAATTATCGATCACGTCGCTTGCCACTATCATTCTCGAAAGATCGTTAATACGATCGTCGAGCGAAGCTAATAGCTATGGATTAAATTCGTGATAAATAACGCACGAAGGAACGTTATATCGTGAAATTAATTTGATAAAAACGGAGTCTCGATGAAAGTTTACCTCGAGATTTTGGAGCATAGTAACACGCTCTCCCAGCTGTGACCGGCAGGACCGGTGAATCTGCCGGGGGGAAACGTTTCCGAGGGCATGGGCAGGTGGGCGCAGGTGCAGTGCCAACTGTGACGCATGAACGCGCGGCTTTTGTCCGTCCTCGTCCTCATCGTCGTTGTCATTGTCGGCGTTAGGCCGGCCGTTCTCGCTTCGTCCTCCGCCCGCCCACGCTTCAACCCCGCGGACAATATTTCACGTATCCTCTCGTCCATTTTACCCAATTCGTACATCCGTTAACGTTATACACTATATATGTATAAATACTCGAGGACACTCGCTCGTTTTTATTTCGTTTCGTTGTTTCGAAGATGAAAAATATAAAATAAACAAAGCAAAAAAAATCAAAACTGTCAATATGAACGAATAAATATTATTCTCATATTTATCGTTAATTGTTTAATCGATAATGGAAACGAATGCACCCACGTGTCGCGAGATGAATATTAAAAAAAATTAATATCCTCGAATTATATCGTAATTATCACTCGCGGTTACTTAACCGTTCGAAAACGATGAATTAATTTGCTTTATTTATTTGTTTATCGCGTCACTGTTCCATCGTGCTGGACACTTGGAGATTTAATTAACCGTTTGCAAATGTAATTCCGATATCGTTGATTCAATGCTCGGAAAGGTAAACAAAAAGGCGTGAGAAAGAGGGGCATAGAGGAGGATGGAGGAGTGAAAGGGAGAGAGAGAGAGACAGAGAGAGAAAGAGAGAGAAAGAATTAAAAGCCGGGAACGTGGCCCGGTCGTTCGTGTGCTGTCGTTTCAACGGCGCCCGACGGACTGCACTCCGAATACTGTTCACGCAGCCGCTACCGCGCAACTCTCGATGCGCGTCGTCTCGGCCTGTTTGCCGGCATCGCCGACATGACCAGACATATACTTCACACACACACATATATGTACCTTCGTGTATATAACAAATGAATGCACCACTAGAGGCCAGCAGTGGAAACTTGTATATATACCTGCATATCTCTCTCTCTCTCTCTCTCTCTCTCTCTCTCTCTCTCTCTCTCTCTCTCTCTCCCTCTCTCTCTCTCTCTCTCCCTCTCTCTCTCTCACTCTCTCTCTCTCTCTCTCTCTCTCTCTCTCTCTCTCTCTCTCTCTCTCTCCCTCTCCCTCTCTCATATATGTATCTTTCTCTCTGCCTCTCTCTCTCTCGCTCCGTCCCTACATGTATATATATATACATAATGGTTAGTTTGATACTCCGGCGTTTGCGAATGCCGATGCACTCGGTTCTCGAACTGCCTTTACCTGAATTTCGGGTGCCAGGTTGGCCCGCATCGAGCTAGGACCGAATACCCGAACCTTTCGCAAGCACTGGACTTAATCGACATTTCGTTTGCCTTACTTTATCGTTAGTGAAATTTTGCGAAAGGTTCGGAAAAGGCCGGTAATCGCTGCAACGATAATTATTTTTTGATTTTTGGCAATAGATTTGCTGGATTTTAAAAAGAAAATTGTAAGGCGGTTAGAATTGTGAATATTTCGTAATTGAATATAAGTTAATTGAAGTTTATCGATCGATGGAAAATCGACGATAAGAGTGATCTTTCGCCGGAGGGAAGATAATATGGATTGGATTGTAAATAAAGCGTGAAAGTAGGAATAGAAAATAATAACCTTGCTGTGCGATTACTTCTCGAGGAATTAAATATCGCGTGCACCTAGGTCACGTGATCTTGGATATATTTATAGATGAGACCGTGAGAATCGATCGGACACGCTTGCGCTATCCATAAAACAGCGGAGCTTTTGCCCATTCCGGTGCGATATATATATGAGGGAAAACACATGTAAAGCTTATTTCGTATCGTTGTATTTCATGTTTAACTCGATACATAATTTCATGCGGCACAGCATGTGTAATTGCAACAATAATGCTCCGAAAATAAACGAAGCACGAATGGCGTACGGAAATGCAATTATTGGTATGTTTTGTCTTCGAAACAAATAATCGGCCGTGACAAGGGAGGCGATAAATTATGCTCGAGCACCGTGAATCGTTTAATCGGGTTATACTTGGAAGCTTGATATTTTGTTTCCTGAGCACAAAAAAAAGATTGGTTTACGCCTTTTGACGTCAGCAAAATTAAGCTGGGATTAAAAATCGTTGAGCCTTGTAGATGCGGTGTATACGCTCGTTTGACGAAATGCATCGTATTAAAAATTGCATCTTCGAATTTTCAAGTGAATTAGAAGTTTTTTTTCATTCCAGATTAAAGTAATTAGGATTTCATCGTTATCGAAGTTTCGTAATAAAATCTTCAATTTTTCGAAGAAGACTCAAAAAATTATATTGTTTTAATTATATGCAAATTAAATGTCAAATCTATTGATAAAAAAGAATTATTTATAAAATGAATTTACGTTTGAACATTTTGATTAATTTTTTTAAGTAACGTTGGAGTTACGATAAAAAAAGCTTGCCATTACAAAAAAAAGCTTGCCATTCGTCGATAATTGAGCGTGGAACGGCTTATATCGGAGAAGTAAATTCGGACAATATCGGTATTTCGACCTGAGAGATACCTGGACGGCCATCTGGTAGTTGTCGAACGAAACCGATGTGACTGGAGCTCGTTTTCTGTATACGAAAAATCGGTAGGTAAGCCAGGTGCGCGAAACCTTGAAGAGCGTGCATTATGGTAGAAGTGAAAGTCGCGAGTGATTCTCGAGTTCTGTACTATTTCTTCCACTCGACACGAGAAAATCCTCGATATAAATCCTCGCAATAGCCAAAGTGATGCAATTACGTGAACACCGTTCGACTCTCGGCTATGCGAGAGATCGAACGAAGAGACCTTGAAGCATCCCCGTTTTGTTGAGCATTTTGTCGAGATCATCGCGTATGAATCACTCGAGCGCAAAACGAGCTGTGCTTGCTCAAATACTATTATTATATAGATATATATATATTCACACACCTTTACGAAAAACTCTCAATACCAGGTCTCTCGCGCTCGCTCTCTCAATTTCTGGAATGTCTACCTTTCTTTCTTTCTTCGAGCGTTCATAACGTCACAATTAATTGGCCGCGCATACGACACAACCATGTGCAGAACAGATTTAACTAATTGATGGGCAATGACGTCACAAAGTGGTAATTTGCTTCGTAAAATCTTACGTATTACGGAAATAACTAATACTATGTTTCCTAAAGGAATTACAATATAATTCCATAGTATATTGAATGATTAATTTTAACAGCAAAATTTCGTACAAGTAAATTACGAGAATATCACATTTCAAATTTAACATTGTTTTAATTGACGCGAGAAATTGAAACTTATCTTGGAAATTAATCTCGAAAGTTGCTGATGAAAGGCTAATTTGCATTAACCAGGAATTGTTATACAAATTATAATTTTGGATTTGAAAAAAAGATTTTTCCAATTCTTAAAAATGATTATTTAATCGGAATAATTTAATCTTGAGACTTTTCAAAATGAATTACAATGTCATAGGAGATATTTTTTGGTGAAGACCGTCAAAAATATTTTCCGCTGGAGTTCGTCGACTTTCCGCTCGAATAAAGAAAATAAATAAGAACGATCCTCGTTCGTAATTTTATCTTGTACCAACGAACCACGAGCGTGAAGCTTGTTCAAAATTGTTCGAGGATTTGGGACCGAACGACTTGATAAACAAGTGCTCTTCTCGCTTACGTGCGCGGCTCGACTATTCGGATTTCTTTTTCTAAAAATAAATGTGTGTATGTATGTAGCGCATATCACACTGAGATATGCCGAAATCGCGTCGACTTATCGCCCACGACATTTCGAGCATACAGGTATGATATACAACACGTAACATAAACGTTATAAAGCATGCGAGATTTACAAAGGTGCTAGGACGATGGCCGCGTTATAGCACATGTCTCGTATAACTATATATATTTCATGTGGGATGCTGCGGTGCGCGATCGAGGAGCGCCGTCGACGACACCATCTACGCAAACCTTATATGGACGAAAGGTTCGACGCACGTTTTATTATTGCGTTCATGGGAGCTCGAGTAGCGGAGCCAACGTTTGGTATCGAGCGAGGACGCGAATCTCGGGCATTTGGAAAGTCGGCATATCGGGATATTTGATCCTTTTCACGAGCCAAAAAGTACTGTGAACGTATATCGGGTGTACTTGAAAGCAGAACATTTCCGTAGAACACGAAAATAACATGCCAGAAGATGATTTTTTGGGAATTAGCAGTCAAAATTTGAAGAAGAGCTGAGATTTTTCAAGATTTTGCATTTTTTTATCAGGATTTTTACCGAAAAACGAGGATATTATGTCTGTAATCTACGGACAATTGACGATTCCATGAATAATTAATAAACCTCGTTTTGATACAACAAAATTTGATGTGCTCAGGTACAGGTTTACCCTAGATTTTTGAGATTTTAGAAGACGTTGGTGGATCAAATTTTTAGTTCGTCCAAATGAGCCTGCTAGGGTACTTCAAGAATCGGAAATTTCCCGTAGAACACGAATATGACATTTTCCTTCTTGGTTCATACGACATTCTCTCGTAAAAATCAAAAATAGTGAAATTTTTTACATTTTTGCAATTTTAACCATGTAGTTTAAAAAAACCGAAAACAAGAATATTATAACCGTACTCGTTTCAACATTTCTAGCTTCAAAAACTCGACAATTTGAGTAAATAAGTTTATTACAAACGTTCGCATTATACGAATTTCCTCGATCAAGCGTTTTCAAGAACAAACTTCCCTCTCCTATAATCGTTCCTTTCGTTCTTTTATTCGTCTTGATGTCCCGTTTGTTTTTCTCTTAGTGACGGAATCGATCCACCGTCGCGATAACGTGAAAAAGCTCCTGGAGAGTGCAGCAGTCATTCGCATTGGACTCTCTTCCCTCTGATTCTGCGGCAGAAAACCCTCCGGCACACTTATTTACGGATTTAACGGACGAAATTCCCACGTATAGCTAACCAAATACATATATGTATTCGAATGAGAACCTCTCGAACTACCCCACGGGTTTGCAAATCCGATAAGCGTGCTCCAAATCCGTGGTGGAGCAACGAGCCCCCCCCCCCCCCCCCCCCCTACCTATATCTCTAGCCACCTATCCTCCTATATATTCACGCTCGCCACTTCGTTAACGTACCCACTGTTAGATTTAAAATTTTCACGGTTTAATCCACGATGTAATCAGAAACATGTGGGCAAATGAGAACTCACACGGTTTAACACCTCGTCGTCTTAACCGTATAATATATGTATATCTAGTACGTAGGGGCGCACTACGTTTCGTATATATGCATCTCCCTCTCCCTATCTATATATATATATATAGCGAAAGAGAACTGGAGAAACGATCCAAATAGCTCGAAAAAGGTTCAATCGACTTTAACGAAGTTACACACGTATTGAAACTTTCAATAAAAACGTCGGTAATGAATCATTCTACATTTCCTCGATTACTTGATTCGTTCACCGTCCGTTCCTCCTCGCTCCATGAGATCTTCGTGAAAAATCCTGTCGCTAACGCGCGAAAGAGTGCACACGATGGAGTCAAATTTCTTGTACAGTTTTCGCATGGAGATTTCTCACTGTTGGAACTCATTAAGCCCGAGCGATCGATGTTGTTTTTATCTCTTTGCGAGATAAAACTACGCGCTTTGAAGATCGCGGACTCGACGAAACGAGACGGCGCGCGGAGGCAACGGGAGGGATGCTAACTCGAAACGGGTAATATTCGAGAATAAAAAGAGTCAAAAGAAAATTCGAGCGTATGACCCACCTATCTCAGTAGCGAGATTAAATTTTCATGAATGGTGTACGACTGCGACGTGTATCAGTCAACTATTTCAGTGAAAATACAGCGAGGAAAACGAGAGGGAAAAAATTTTGTACGTAAAAAGGAAATAGTCGACTTTTACAATCCGGTCTCCTTTATATCGCCTTCGTTTCGACATCTTCTCGCGCACGTTTTCCAAGGATTTTTGATCCTTGTTATACGTATAGGAAAAAGGTTTATAGTCGTATCACGGTGCTTATCTCGAAAGTATACCGTAAAATATATTATATACAGATACGTGTATACTATAATGCATAAAGGATAACTTCCATCTTGGAAAGAAACTATACATGTCTAGCCTTTTTGAAACTGCATTAGTCACCCAGGTATACATGTAAGATTTGATCCATAGCCAAGTCGCACTCCTGACAGCTCAGCTTTTGGAAAATTTATGAAGAGGATTCGTCGTATAAATACCAGCTATTTTTTATTTGGGTTTATATCTTGCCTCATAAAACGATGAGTGGATTCTAAAAATATTTGTTTTTTTTTTATAATATTCAAGAAGATTTTGTTATTTTATAAACATTATCCATTTGAAACATGCTTCTTGCATAATAAAGACAATTTACTTCACTCGTGTTTTCAATTACCGTCCCAACTTATCCCTCAAATTAGAACGGGACATTACTCAACCCCTTTTTCCAAATGAAAATATAACCGCGCTCTACTGTTTTCTAATTTCGTTTCGACTTATGCTGACTTTTAATTAAAGCGCGACATGTATTAAACCCTTTAATTAAAATATTATTTCCACCCTCTTGGTCACACGTGCGATCGAACAAATATTTCAAATTCTAAAATACGATATTACGTTTAAAACCGTAGAACTTTTTTCTCCCTAGATTGTAAAAATATGATACGAGTACATTTGTTTGTCGTTATTGTGAAACTCGAAGCTTCCTCTGCTTTTTGAGTAACGGCCGCGAGATGGGTGAATGAGAAATTTACTCCGACAGTCGTAATTCACAATGAACGCGTGTCCGACGACGTAACAATTTTCAAAAGCTGCTCACGGGAGATACCTATGGTAAACACACATTGTCATTGTCGTTTGCAAAGTCTCGATTGTACTCGCGAATGTATCACGACGACGTTACGTCGAGCCGTTATGTAATTTAACGGAGAATAGTGTGGTTCGCATTTCGAGACGAGGGCGGAAGTACGTACCCAACGATCGGTGGATTTCGTCGTAGCGTACGAAAGAGCTTTTGTCATTACGTCTGGGGAGGCTTTTCAGTACTCGGTGGGTAAACGTACTCGAATCTGTGTTATTCGCGTACGAATGGCCGATTGTACCGCATCGAATCTCTCACCGCAGCTGTACGAATCGACGAATCCTGACATCATGCACGAATGTTTCGATGGCTTGGTGCGAGTGACGTAATAATGAAAATATGAGATCGAATCTGTCTTCGCCACTTCTTCGATCGCGCACGAGGCATATTTCAAAGCCGTTGAGTGAACGAACGAAAAAAAGTTTGCTCCTTTGCGGTAATCGGTAAGATAACGAGCATAAGACTCGACTGTAAAATTCAATCGATCGTTAGTTAGTTGGGAAAAGAAAGAGAAAAAGGCTTAACAAACTTTTTAACGAGGGTTCGATTCATTTTTCACTACATTTTCCAACGATATCGGCGCGAGGGATAAAGTTCTTGCGCACGCGAAGGCTCGTGCTTCGAACAATGAACACCATTTAAAATCAGTTTTCGATAAAACGATTACGGAAATAATTACGATCAGATTTTCTACGTCGACTAATAACTTTTCTTATAAACATAATAAAACGCAAAAAAAATGTTTTATCGCATTTTGCACTTTGCATAGATCTATTTATCAATATTAAATGAACTTAAAGATTATATTTTGAAAGAATATCAACATCGTTTCGTAAATTCATTTGAATATTTCTCCACTGGAAAACTAGAATCGATTTTACTCATTTTTACTACAACAACCTTTTTTTGTTATCAGAAGATTCAAAATTAATTGAATCCTAAAAACATTATTTCCACTAAATTCATTTTTAAATATTGCACAAACTTAAATCTTCCCTAGTAAAATATGAAAAAATCATTTGGAAAATGACATTTAATAGTTTTCATTCGAGCGATGCTCGTCTCGCTGGGGTGGACAGCATTGTGATATGGAGAGATGGGATCCCAGCAGTCCGTGTAACGCGCAGAGGCTGAAGAGAATACTAAAGGACGAGGGCAATATCTATATAGATTTATGCACGTATACAGATGCATGGTCTACTGTTTGTCCAGCTAGTTCTCTACTATATCGAATGTGCCCCACGAGGCTTCGCTTCGATGTACACGGGCGTGCTCGTGACGCGCGTGTAATTGCGCTATTAGTAAGCCGTGAACACCACGCACCTAGGTCTGATATAGTACCAAAACCCGAAAGCATGTTTCTATACATGTATACGTTTACGTATAGGCGCGCATACATACGTAAACATCCCGCATACATACGAATATATGAGTACGCGTACTCGAAGTACTCGATCCAATTCGCTCTAATCGATTAACGGAAAATTGTTTCCCGTTATCTCTCGCGATCCAGTGCGTTATTCCCAACCGAAAATCCACGGAAAATCGGACGATCGTAGGCGCGTATTCGATACCTCAAAATCCCTAGTTTTTTTATTCGGTTCTGTAAGCATTTTATCGATATTGCGTATACGACGATATCTGTCGGAAAATTTTTATCGAGCTATTGACTTTTGACATTTGACCCTTTGTTATTTCACCAAGGATTTTGTATATAGTCGCCGACGTTTGGTTTTTAGTTTCTCGATAATTCTAGGTATCGAGGTAATTCGTTGGAAATGAAAATATTCATTCTCACATGGCGTCTCGTCAATATCAGCGACACAGAAATGATTGTACAATTAATTTGATGACCAATGTTTCATGCTTCTGCGAATCTCGTCGATGCCTTTTCCTGCATTTTTTTCGCTGAGTCATTGCAGCTCAACCGCAACATAAGAGGCGAGTTGAAAGGAAAGATATTTGTTATTATTCTACTTTGTGTCGATCAAATGATTATCCGTAGTAAAGTGTTAGAAAATCGGACGTTTTTTAATCGGTTTTGTTTCGGATTTCGAAAGATTATTCATGAGGTTAACCAGGAATTTGAAACACTAAAGGAATTCCGAAATTTGTATCGATTTTAGGAAAATATTTTTTAACCACCAAATTTTTCGATGGATATTGGAATGTCCCTTTTAATCAATGATACTCCCAGTTTTATCCATTCAACAGCATCGTCAGAGAAAATAAATATCTCGAATCGTGCATATTTGATCGTGTACTCACCTCCCGGTTGGACTGTTGTGCGTGAGAAAAGATTTTGGCAAGGAGGACGATCTTTGCTGAGGGTTGAGATGATATCCGTTCTCGGACGGTGAGTCTTCTCGCCTGGCAGGTGCACTTCCGGGTCTCGAGGAGACCGCGTCTATACTTGGTTCGGCGAGTGTTTTGAGCGAGCCAGCGATGGCGTCTTCCATTGGAGTCGAGGCACCGCTACTCTTAGGATTTTTTGGGCTCTTCGTGATAGTTCGATCGGACGTCGTGATCCAGATGTCACTGCTCGAGGATGACGACGTCGTCATGGACGGCGATAGAACAGCGGTGCTGCCACCACTCGGTGATCTACCGATCAAGTTTTTCGCTTGAACGGGCGATGGTCTTCGATCCATTTGCGAATTTCGATATTCCCAGTGCGTCGGATGATGATCGTGGCTTCCATTCGGCGATTCCATTGGTGACCTTCGTGACTGTTTGAGCGCACTTTTCGGCATTCTCTCTTCGTCCTTCATTTGACTTTGGCTTCGTTCAATCGTGGCGCCACTTGGACGTTGTCTTTGCTTACGAATCATCGTATCCGCGGCACGATCATCCAGGATGTCCAAGGAAGCTGGTGACGAGCAAGCGCTTCCTCGTTCTCGGGAAACCTGATTACCACTATTATCGACCGAGATGCGACGATGCGCCGGGTAACTTTGCGACAATTTCATGAAAGTGTGACCTTGATTAGGTGAGTATACACTGTCGCGTTGAGAACAACGGGGCCAGAAATCGCACGTGCTACTCGTACAACGATTCTTCGTGTCCGAACCGAGACCAAAATCCGGACAGGTCGTCGGTACGTTTGTGTTTGGGGTCGTTGCTCCTCTTTGTAACGTTCTGGGTCTTCTGTTGAATTGTTGCTGCTGTTGCTGCTGTTTCTGCTGTTTCTGCTGTTTCTGACCCGGGTTCATTGCATTGACGACGTTGTTGGTCGTAGATTGTTGATGTTGCTGACGCGGCTGTTTCGCCGAGATGAAATACACGTCGTAAGTACCCGCACCCCCTCTTCTCGCCTCTTGCTGACCAACTTCCTCACGACCCTCGTAACGACCTGCCAATAGATTTCTCGCCGCTGCACGACTACGTGTGCCGTAGAGATATTCCGTAACTACTTCAACCTCTCGCAACAATTCGGCGTTCGCCGTGTCCTCGGTGGATTGTGCTTTGCCTGCGAAAATCATTAAAAATGTTCTTAGATTTATCGATACTTTCTCTGTATTTCGTTTTTCTTTATTAATCTTCCGGAATTCTCAACTTTCTCCCGAATCTTAAAATTGTAGACAGTTTAAAATTGGGTTGAACTTTTATAAGGTTTTTCAATTGTCTTTACGTCTAAATTATTTATTAACACGAAACTTACTCAGGTATGAAACTTTATGAAATGTTGAAATTGGTTTCGACCTTGAAGTAAAAACTTTTTCATTCGCTCACTTACTCCAACGGAGTTTTCAAAACCTTATTTTTCATAAGAGATCAGAATCTCCGGAAAGATATTCTCGTAGTTGCAACGATGACCAAACTTTCAAGCGTGCATCGTATTGGTGAATAAAAAACCGGAAAGGATGAAAATGAAATAAATTGAACGACACTTACGATTCGTGAACGGATGCCGTTTTCCCCGTTCGATCGCCGCACCTCTCTCGTTCAAGATTTTCACGACGACGCGGCTCTGCGAGTCGCTTGATTCTCTCGAGTGTTCGCGAGAAACTTGCTGCGATTGATTCGAGGAACCGGGCGAACGTTTTTCCGGCAATTGAAGACTGCGCGATCTTCGCACTCTGGCCGAAGTTTGAAGCGATTCCGGAGACGCTAGAGTGTTTCTCGATGACGTTTGATGTCCTCGATTCGGATTGGAACGCCTAAAGGGATTGGGGGTTGGGGATCTGCCTTGTCGATCGGTACTGCCACAGCTGGAGGAAGACGAGGACGAAGATTCGAAGGACAGTTGTTTTCCAGCTTCGTTCGAACCGGGCGATCGTCTCGACGAGCCTTGTCCTTGCTGCTGGGTCCGATTATGTCGCGATTGGTGTCTCCCGGACGGTGATAGTCTCTCGATATTTTGCAACAAGCCGGTCGAGCCCATTATCGCCGATTCCGGGGACGAGTCACGATCGACGATGGAAGAATTTCCAACCGCAGCACTCAGATTCAATGACGAACTAGGATTATCGTCTTCGTCACCATCTTCGTAACCTTCGACCGACGAATCCGTGTTCTCGGCCAATCGTGGCATCGTCGTTCTATTGACGCAACTGTCGAGACTCCTGAAGCCCATTGAAGATGACGACGACGAGGAAGATTCGCGATAACGCTGAGCAAATTGACTTCTCCTCGTGCTGGAAGTCTGATCCTCCAAGGATTTGGCCGGAAGCAGACGATACTGTCTCGAAGACGACTGTTTTTGTTGCTGCTGCTGCTGCTGTTGCTGCTGTTGCTGTTGAGAATTAATAGGTGCCGAGGTCGTCGAAGTACCTTGAGCATTCCCACTTAACGACGGTTGCTGCTGTCGCGATTTTCCCCGATTCTTCAACTGTCCAGACAGCGCTGTTTTTCTACCGGATGAAGACGGTAAAGAACTCCAAGTGGTGTTTGACTTTGGCAGTGGCGATGGGGGTGGACTTATCACGTCGCTGTCGATAATAGCATTCGAACGTGGCAAAAATGGTGCTTTTCCGTAAGTGACTGAGGCAACGCCGCGACTCGGACGCGAACTGTTCCTTCGCGCGACGTCTTGAAACGCGGGCGGGGGTGATATTATCGGGGTGATCGAGGGTGGGGAACACGATTCGGGAATACTGTGAGGAGAGGTGCAAGTGCTGCCAGTCTCATAATCGGCCGAGGCATGATGAAGCTTCAAAAAATCGGGACGATGAGAATCTAGGGTCAGGGCTCGTGTAAATTCCGGACACTTTCCTGGCTCGCTGTTGCTGCAATGATAATCGGCAAGTTTGACCGTAGCTCGACGCGGCATGGGTATTGTCCCTGTCGTTTGCATCGCGCTCACACCACCCAGCCCCGTTCCTCCACCTCCACTTCCTCCTCCTCCACCTCCTCCGCCTCCGGCATGGCTCATCGTCACAGGATTGCTCTCGTAGTTGCATTTTCGATTCTCGTCGAGCGAACGCTGCTGAACTTGAACCCATCCGGATCTTCCGAGATAAACACCGTCAACCTCGCGATCGCACCAACGCACCGGCGACAGCTCGCGGCTACAATTTCCACTGACAAAGAGCTCGCCGGACGTACCACCGCTGCCACTCAGGAATGAATTGGTTGCCTCGCGGCGACGGGACGTTTGACCGGTGTGATTAATCGCATTTTCCTGCTGCTGTTGTTGCTGCTGTTGGGACTGACGGTGATGGTGATGATGTTTCGTAGGCGCGGTCGAGACACCACTCGTCATACCAGTTATCGCTCCTGTTCCTGAACTCTGCTCGTGACGCTTCAGACTCGGTATCGAACTTGTACGACTATAACTGTTTCCTCGACCGATCGAGCCAAAGTTCGAGACTTGCTGCTGCTGACCTCCCATGCTACTTTCCCACGTGTCAACCGAGGCTGCTCCACGCATGTGTAGAATCGATACGTTCGATGCTCTGTAAACATCGTTTTTCGTTCCACCGATATTCTAGACAATCCTTGCAAAAACTTGAATTACAAATTTTTAGAAACGCGAGAGAAACAATGTCTCTCTGTAGGAATTTTCTTTAAAGAACGACAATTACATTTCATTATTATCGAAGAAAAGAAGCGAGAATCATTACTTTTACCTCCAAGCTGAAATTAAACAATCCGACACTTTGTCTTTCTATCACGAATTACTGAAGGTAAAATTCGATCTTCGATAAGACATCGTACCGAAGGAAGGTCGCCTCGACCTCGGACAAACCTTCGTGCGGCACGCGTGTTTACCTTTTTCTAGACATATTTCCTGCGGAATGACGTAGAACGAGAACGTAAATGTGGCGGTACACAATCTTACGAAGACACGGTCGGCTCGTCCTGGTTACATCGAGTTTGCGCAATTTACCGGGCAAAATTTCATCGGTACCTTCTCCGTTTGATCGCGTGAGGCACGTATCGCAAATATTTGAAGAGATCAAATATCACGCACAGGCACGTAAGGATCGATGGGCACACACACACATACCGTACGATTCGCTCTTAACGAGGATACTCTTTGGCGCGAAGGAAACATCTGATTATCGCAACACGTTTGTACACAGGGCTATCATTTTCTCATTGAAACGTCGACGTGTGTTTATTACGATCTGCCGAGAACGCTCCGATTACTGACCACGGATATTCGATTACCGATCATCCAACTTGCGATGTTATTTTCATCCGCAGTATCTTAAACAAAACCGGAATGAGTTCGAGACGATTCGAGTCTTGTAACGAATTATCGCAACGTTAGAATTAAACTTTCACCGACGATTGAAAATAAAGTAAACAGATAGGTATTCGATGCTAAATAAAATTAAGAAATAAAACGCAAAAATACAATTGAATCGAGTCAAGCGCGGAGGCGTTCAATGTTTTCATCCCCTGGTAAATACTCAATTCGCGTTAATATTGAACGTATGAGATTTGACGCGAAGCGCATAAACTCGTTTGATTAAAAAAGAAGAAAGCACGATAAAAGCATACGAGTCAAATATCGCGTTACCTCTCGGAACGTGACGAGGAGGATGCTGAACCAGGAATATTGGAGCCGGCGATCTCCGTTGATTCCGAGGCGGGACTGACCCGACGAGAAGCTGGCTGTACAGTGGACGAGGTCGAAACGGGTCCTCCGGCATTGACGACGCCCACGGGACCACCAGGCCCGAGCACGTGGCTTCCCCCATCAGACTCGGCCGAGTGTTGCCTGCTGGAGGACTGCGAAGTCTGCGACAGCCATCGACGTGCCGCGTTCCTCGGGATTCCAGATCCCGATCCTCCACTTGCCACAGGCTGATGACCCGTCGTTCCAACGCCCCCGCCACCACCACCACCACCACCGCCACCGTCCAACGATGTGCTCTGAAAATCGTTTGCTCGTATACGTAACGCACGTAAAGCCCGCAAACAGAGGCGTTCACGTGTACAGCGTGTTGGAGTTGTTTAGCCGCTTTAGGCTGTTGCGAAGACTCAACGTATACGCGAGGATGGCATTGTGTGTATATTTCGTCGAGGTGATACACCGTGAGTAGCGCGGCGTGTCTGCGGTTTTGCTTGACACTCTCGACGCGTGGGTCGATCAGCCAGCCGCTAACTTGAACTACTTCGCGACGTTCTCCGATTCTGAATTTCATACGCTCGCGGCTCTTCGGGTTGAATTAACTCGGTACGTACGAACTACTCGAAACAAGTTATCGCGTTGAAATTATTTGGGTTAACTTGCTACGTGTGGAAATAAAATTGTCTTTGGGGGAAAAATTTCTTTAACTGTAGCTCGAAGTTAGGGTTAAGTTTAATCTGACTTTGATAAGATTTTCAAGAGCAAATGATTCGACGGGAATAAATTAGTTGCGCTGAGTATTGTGAGAAATTGGGAAACGACGAGGGAAGAAACGGCATGTGGTACTGGGTTGTTTCTACTAGGGCTGACCGAAACTTACTCGTTCTACTAGCGGCCGGCACGGTTGACCTGAACTACTAGCGAGCTTTCTACGAACGTTGTGAACGGGGGCGAAATATGGCGCATTTTTTTTTACCGCGTTCATTTCCGCTGAGTTCGCTTCCATTCGGGAACGGATATTCGATCTTTCGAGGTCGCAACGGATACGCCATATTGTCGAACTCGTCGAGCTACACGACGGGCTTTCTTTTCTCTTTGTTTGCTCGTTGTCCTTCGACTGGTTTTCTTTTTGCATTCTTTCTCCTCTTTTTACCGCGACGTCGAACGTCGGAGACAACGTCGAGGGGCGACTGGAGTCTCAAGGTCGAATTCGCGATCGCATATTCCCCGAGTTGAGTTTCGAGGGAAGAAGCGAGAGATCGAGAAAGCGATGTCTAGGTCGAATGGAGTGAACGCAAACTGCGGGGGTGGTGGTCTCGCGATAACAACGAAAAAAAAACGTGCATTGCGAGACAAAAGATAATAACGATAGCGAACGACTGAGCTAAAGAAATATATAATTTCTCTATAGAAATCAAAATAATTAATATTAAAGAATATAATGAAATTAAATAAAATAAATAAAATAATAACCATTAAAAATAATACAAGAAACAGGTTTTTTTCTGATATTGAGAATAATATTATGACTTTTTTCACAATTATATACTTGTAGCAGAATTTTTAACATGAACATTGCTAAAAAATAAATACGAATCATTGTTACACTCAAACGTTTGCCATATTTCGGTCTCGAGATGAAAATTTAAAAAAACATGTATTTTAAGACAAAAGAGAATAAAATTAGCGAATGATTGAGGTAAAACAATAAATAATTTCTCTATAGAAACCGAAATAAACAATATTAAAAAATATAATCCAATAAAAAACAATAATGAAAATAATATCAAAAATAGTTTTTTTTCTGATATTGAGAATAATATCGCCGCTTTTTTTATAACCATCTACTTGTAACAGAATTTTTGAGATTAACATTACGAAAAAATAAATGAGAATAATGATTCAAACGCTCAAACGCTTGTCATTTTTTGCAAAGCAAGCCGGTACCAATACGTACGAGAATGCAAATCGTGTTAGAAACGATTCTATTCGCGACGCGAACGACAGTTTGATTGAGCACTTTCGTGGTCGACGATCGATAGAATTTCTCCCGTCATTTCGTGTTAGAATTGCCACGAAGCTTTTCTCGGGTATGCTACGTACATTTTCTTATCGACTTGGACGCGGTGAGGAGCGTGTTTGAATAGCATTAACAGAAGAGTATCTCATCCGAGAGGCTCGGTAGGATAGAGGCGGTTTATATAGCCAAACGGTAAATTGGAGTACCGTACGAAGAGGCCGACTGCACAAAATATAGTCTGTTTCACATGCCCCCAACCCTGTTTACATTGCCGTAGCGTATATAACGTATATATACAGTATTGCGCAACAAACTACTGGATCGAAACCCTGTTTGTATTGTCGCATCTTATATAATGTGGAGTAACCCGAGTAAAAGCAATTCTGTCTGCGACGTATACACGCTTGTCAAAATAATTAAACCGTTCGAACGATCGAGGAATTCGCACGACTGCTACTTGCCAAAAATTCGACGCGTTGAAAGAATTTTCAAAAATAACTAATTAACTTTTATCGAATTTAACAAATAATTATTAACTTGTACAATTTTTTTCAAAAATTCCAATGGTTAGGAGATCAACCCTGTTTTATGTTTTTTTTTTAAATAATAAAGGTAGATTGTTTAATTGAAATCAGGAAATAAAAAAAATAAAATGGGTGATACGTTTATACGACTGTAATATAAAATTCCGACATACCTACCATTCGCAAATTTACATTCAAACATAGCGACTGACCTTTTTACACCGTCGTCGATTTTCAAGATACTTACAAATTTGAGCAGTTCCCAGTTTTAGGGGATGAAACGCGTTTTAAAATTTCATTGAAATAATAGCAAGCTTTCAATGTAATACATATAACGTAGATATAGTTAAATCAAATTTATGAAAGAAATAGAGACAAACGTAAAATCAGTGACAGATTTACATCAGAGCATTCGCGTCTAACATCTGAAACAGAGGTGCACGTATTTCATATGGAAGACGTTGGGCGCGTATCCGAGATAATCCAACTGCCGATATTAGGTAACGGCGGTGTGTCGTTACGTCGCGCAGATGGGGATTATAACGCAGCATTACGTGGTATACCCTACAGGAATATAGCACTTACGTTGTGATGATTGCCGCGAGTGGTAACTCCGGAGTCCTGGAGCGACGAACCTCTCGCATAATGACGACCGAATACCTCGGCGAGTCTTGACCTGGCCGAAACGTTGCCGGAGTTGCTCGTATTAACCAGAGACAATACGGAGATCACTGGTTTAGCCTTGTTCGTCTGTTGACCACCGGACAAGCCTTGGTTCGTTAAATTCGGATTGCTGCTCTTGCGCTCGGGAAATACCAAGTGTTCTATATTGGGCGTATAACCTGGATCGCTTCTCACGATATCCTGAAAGGTTATGCGACCACCGGCGGTGCTGCCGGAATTGCTAGAAATACGTGAACATTGCTCGTCTTGAATGCTTCCGAGTTTTGGTATACCTGCGTAAACTCGAAGGGAGGAAAAAATAAAAAGAATACCCCGGAAATCGTAGGGTCGATTGGTACAATATTGAACGATATTTCAGGATTAGATGGTAGGAAGGGGATGGGCTCGAAATCATTGGGGAAGATAAAAATAGCTATACTGGTATACCGTCTGCTGGGTGTACGAAGCGATGAGGGTCAGGGCTTGAAAAATGTTTTCTTCGATTACTCGGCTTCGACGCGCTATATAACCTTTTTTTTTATATATCTTGTATAAGTTTCTCGAAGAATATTTCAACAGTAAAAAGAGACGAAATTTCAATCGTGAATTTTGTACGAGAAGATTTATCTTACTCGGGACTTTAAGTATTCACGTTTGCTTTCGCGAAAACAAATACGATTTTAAAAGTGAATCTAATCTTCTTTCTACGCGACGAATTTTATCTCTCGAGCACGAGATAGAGGAACGGAGAAGATATTTCGTCTCCCGTCTTCAGGGTCGTTTCGCATTATGAGTTTGACGATAAGCCCGGAGATAATGTTCCAAAGAGAGAAAAGAGCGAAGACCTACTAGGAATGACAGAGAATCGTGGAAGGAGACGAAGAGAACGACGAATAGGACGACCGAGACGGAGAAGCCATTCATCGACGCCAAACGACGATGACGGAAGAAACATCCTGAAGAAGAATGGCGCTCGGAAGACTCGGTCGTACCAAGAGAAAGAGAGAGAGAAAGAGAGAGAGAGACAAGAACGGGAAGACAGGGAGAATCGAGCAAGAAGAGCGAACGATCTACGTCGTGTCTCCCAGAATTTCCTCAGCCGCGCGTCTCATAGACAACTTACTGGTGAAACATGGAGGGGAAAATGATATTCCCCCGTGACCTATACCACGAGGATTCCATGGATCGTTTCTCCCCGGCTAGATTCCCTCGCTCTGTAATCCCGTCTGGCCAATCTGAATTGGCGGGGGTCGCTCACGAAAATTATTCAATCTCCGGTAAAAAAAGGGTGTCTCGTTTCGTATACATAAATTTATGTCTATCTATACATATGTATATATAGATATAGTCAGACAATATCCTCTCAATCTATACGTACACATGACTATATAGGCATAAATATAAAAATAGAGCCGTGCCTACTCGATCGGAAAAGATAATCGAAGCGGCAAAGAGCTCAGAGATCCGTCAACGATTGGCATCGTGATCTTTTCCCCATGGTATATGGATATCCTTCCGTACGATAATCGATTTAAGATTCACTACGAGACTAGTCCTTCCAGTCTCGTACCGTCCATTTACCCGGTTTTACTGTGACGAGGGTCGTGTCGATACGATCTCGCGTTTCGTGATTCGAAAATTTACAATACACGTAGTAACGTGTCTTATATACAGGATGTCGTGTTGAACAAAGGGTGTCTGCGAATAAATAAGGATTCTTGTGAATTGGACGAATAGATTTTTCGAAATTCTTATCATTTAGCGATTGCTCTAGGAAGAAGAGGGACGTTTTCTTTATTTATTATTTAGCGAAAAGTGTCAAAGTAGGAATTTTTCATGGAGGAAGGTTTTTTTTTTTCTGGAATTGATGGTTGGAAATTTTAGGAATGAAAATAATGAGCTCACTGGGGTTTA
This sequence comes from Netelia fuscicornis, assembly GCA_946811545.1. NCBI lineage: Eukaryota > Metazoa > Arthropoda > Insecta > Hymenoptera > Ichneumonidae > Netelia > Netelia fuscicornis. The sequence continues at coordinate 11,092,192 of OX328012.1, read as the reverse complement.
TAGCTGAGATGGATTGTAAAGACGAAGTGGTGACTAGGGTAGTAATGAATCGAAGTACATACAGATAAACGTTGTGGGGGTGCGAAAACGAACCTCAGACTGGAACCCTGGGCATTTCTCTGACCTCGTCTCTTGCTGCTTCCACGTCCGGGTTTGATGTTCGTAGTCTCGGCGAGTTGCAGCAGACGAGTGCAATGCTGCCGTAACCGCGGATCTTCCCTACGATTCATTCTATCATTCGTGACACGAATTCGTTCGCCCCGGCATTCTGAAAGCAAATGAGACGTGGTTGAGGCATTCGATATTCGCGAAGCTTCCCCGCTTCATAACGATGATTAAATATTTTACGAATCTCGCTAATTAATCAACTACTTACAATCGAACGATATTATTTTTTTCCCCTCACTTACAGTTGTAGTTATAGCGAGAATGACTTTTTATGAATTAACGTTTCGTAGGTTTCAGCCTATTTTTTTTGTTATTTTTTAAGAAAAGGAGGGAAAACAAATGGCTGGATATAAAATTTTCGAACGATTCAAAATTTTCAAATTTTCGCACGGTTCAAAATTTTATAATCTTCAATCGTTTGAAAATTTGTATATCTAGTCATTTGTTTTCCCTCATTTTGTTAAGAATTAACAAAAAAATGTTATTACACTTTTTATATACTTCTTTCAGCTCTAACAAATATTCACCCATAAAATAAACTCAGAATTTCATTTCTCGACGTTAACTCTCATTCCTTCAAATTTTCTCAAACTCGTACAATTCAATGAGAAATTTTCCTCCGTTCGTCGTTCACTCGAAGATTAACGAACGAACGAGCAGAAGGATATATAGTCGATATATCGTAGAAAACGGAGTGAGAATTCTCGAGGATTGGCTTTTGTCCCAGAATTCATACTTCGGCGAACCAGTACCATCGAAGAGTGGAGCATAGCGAGAGACTAAGAGAGAAATCGAGAAAGAGAAAAAGATAGAGAGCAAACGATAAATGTAGAAGAAATCGCCGCACCACCCTAATTTCTGTATGCATTTCTCTCTCCCAGGAAGTAAAAAAGTAGGCCACTCTGAAATTTTACTTCCCCTATATATTCCTCGTTCTATCTCTCATACATATATACATACATATATGCATACATATACATACATACATACATACATCCATACATCCATACAGACATATATATATATATATATATATATATGTTCATACACACACACACACACACATATATACATACATATATATACATACACACACATATATATATATGTTCATATATATATGCACATATATATATATAAATGTGTAAAATATATAAATATATAAAAATATATATATGTGTTCACTATGAATATATAGCATGTACGAATTTGACAAGGGCCAATGCAAATACGTGATCATCGATGAACTTCAATGCTGGTATTGGTAGAAAACCGTGTACCAATACGGGCACATAAAGCTTTCCAGCATACAGGGCTCTCGCGGTTCACCGCATATTCGCGGCCTCTGCTTTCTCTCCCTCTCGCTATTTCTCTTTATCACTCTCTCTCTCTCCCTCCCTTTGCTTTTGCATACACATATATATATCACGATCCCCCGTGTACCCTTAGTTGATTTCGTTTCACTCCATTGCAAACGACACGTCAATATTGGAAAAGCCTATGGCGGGGGGGAAGAATGGCCATCTCGAATAGTTTTTGCACTCACCGTTAGTTGGCCATGATGGTAAAACGAAACGAGCTGCTAGCGAAGGGAGGAGAAAAAAAAATGCAAAATAATGAAGAACGCGGTAGCGGAGTGGGCTGAAAAAAAGCTCCAGGTGACGGGATGTAATACGAAGCCAAGAGGGAACGTGTCGGTGGAGAGATAAGACTCGCTCGGGTGTGCTCGGGTGTAAAATATATACATATATATATATATACACACACAAAGAAGAAAACTAAAAAAATAAAAATAAAACTCCTCCATTAAAATCCTCCATACTGCGAAATAAAATGAAAAAAACAAAATGAGAGGAACGCGGATGCGAGCTCGGTGTCGTTGAAAACTCTCGGTCGATGTACAGTCAATATATATCGATCCCATTTATACTTTTCTATTACTTGACTCGATTCGACGTCGTTCATGCGCCTCGAGCTAGCGCCGCTATATGACACGTGTGTGCGAAGTGGAACACACGACCATTCTGTGTACAAAAGGGTGCTTTCAGATGGCTGTAATATAGGGATGGGCTCAGGGAAATTCTGCGGAGTAGTATCTGCGAAGGGTGGGAAAAACAGGGAGAGTGGGAGGATGAGAAAGAGAGAGAGAGAGAGAGCGAAGAACTATCGGACGAAGCCAAATACAAATCGTTTTCCAATTCCATTCAGACCGATCCCCCTCAACCCTCTTGCCCACCCCAAAAGCTCGCTATGAACTATGAGAAATCTTTCGAGAGAGAATTGCCGCGAATTCAGTTCACGTCGTTCGCGCATGTAATCCGTATTTCATCCTCGTGACCCACCCATGAAAATCTCGTTTGTTCTTACCGAGGTGTACGCGAGAAAGCCTTTATACGTACGACACGTATATCGTAATGGGTATACTTAGATATACGTATATATCGCAAAAGATTTACCATCTCGTCGCAATAGACGCGTTGTTGATACGTGAGATCGTTAAAAATTCAATGCAAGATTTAAAAAAACGAATACGTGAACAAAAATTTGCAAATATTTTGTGGCTTTGGTACGTTTCGTTCGATTGAAGGGGGAGTAATTACGATCGATTGATTGTTAATTTAATGATAAATTGTCACATTTTCGTCGTTCAGAAAGAAAAATTGAAATTAAAGAAAACTTGTCAATTTTAATAGATCGAACATTTGAAATCGTGTGTTTACGGTTGAAAAAATGGCCGAACGAAATTCTCCGTTGTTTCGAAGATATAAAGCAAATCGACGAGTCTCGTATTGAATTGGCACGTAAGCGACGCAAATTTGGGAAGAACCAGCTGCAACAGAATCGTTTCAAGCTGCCAATCGATTTGATTCCGCACATACATATATATATATAGATGATAAGCTCGTGGAGAAATCGAGTGAATTGAAAGATTCGAATGGCCCGAAGGGAAGAGAACACTTCGTGGTTTTCAGTAGCTCGACAACGTTGAGCTCTCGGCTTGAGTGAGGAAGAATGCCCAAGAGAGAGAGAGAGAGAGAGAGAGAGAGAGAGAGATGGACCGAGAGGGAGAGGAAAAACTAGCATGCGCTTAGTACCCGTCTTACCGTGCTCGCCGAGACAAGACCGAGGAGGTCGAAGCTTCGGATAGAAATGCGTCGTGAAAGGAAGCAAAGAGGAACGAAGGGAAATCAGAAACCGCGGGTGGCACTTAAACAAGTGCATTCGTCTGTGAGATTCATCATAAAAGAAAAACCTCCATTCGTGAAAATTCCCCTCAGTGATATAATTTTCAAACAACACGGTGCATCTTTCTTTTCCTAGAATCTAACGCAATCACGAAATTTCAACGTAAATTACATTCTTTTTAAAACTTCCAACCAAGACGCACGATGAATTTGAAAAATATTCTTTTCCTACACAAGCTGCGTTCACGTTTCCTGGCGAAAGATGTTTCCATTTCATCGGACGACAACGGGCTTCAAATTGGAATTAAAAAAATATCCCTCCTGATTTCCCACTGGAACGACGGAGCATTCGCGCTTACGAGTTTCGACGAGATGTAAATATACGCGTGATAAAAAAAAAAGAAAGTCATCGTGTATGAGATTTTTATCCATTTCTGTCCTGCATTAAAATGTTGTATACTTGGATCATATTGTTATTATTATTATTATTATTATTATTATTAATAAAGAATGTTTTATATAACGCGTAAGATTCGTATTGGCTTTACGCCCGAATGCTGCAGACTTGAATAATGATTGGGAAAACGCGAGAGAGATCTTATCAGATGCGCATCCACTCATGGTGATTCGAACAGCTCGAAGTACGTACGTAACGTAAGACGTACGTGAGTTGTATTTTAGCGAGATCACGCCGCGAATCGGAAGCAGCGAAATGTAGAGGAGGAAAGGTACACCAGACATCCCTCAAACTTCCATTTCGATAGCCTCGAGAAGCTTTTAAGCGAAAAAAAACTCCCAAGAAAAATTTCCCTCTTCGATATTTCGCTCGCACAAAAGCCTGACAACGATACGAAGATTTTTATTTTCTTTTTTAGGTCTCGCGGGCTTTTTGTTCGTTTCCTTTTCTTCATTTTTTTTCGCGGAATTTCAACCAATTCGCGAAAGAAATTCGCGTCGGGATTTACGAGTACCTACGAGAATTGTTAGCGCGTGAGCTCGAGGTCCGTCCGCGAGAGAGACGACCACAATCAATAAATTCTTACGGCCCTTGCTCCTTTTTCACGATCCCGCGATTCGCTCTCTCTCTCTCTCTCTCTCTCTCTCTCTCTCTCTCTTTCGCTTTCTCGCGCCCGCGTCCAGTTCTCCGCCCTCCGACAAGCGACCATTTCCACATCCACCGTCCTCCATTTTATACGAACTATATACACTCGATCTAAGTACAGTTCAGAAAAATCCCAGCTAGTATATTATCGAAGCCGACGCATAAGCCACTACTGGAACGGAGAAAGATCGTGCGAAATTCCACGAAGGTCAAAATTTGAGAACGAAGAGAACGCGAGAAAAATCCACGCCCTCTAACAATAATAATGTCCCTTTCGCACGTAAAAAGAAAAAAAGAAATTGTCGACGCGTTCGCGTAAAGTGAAACGTAGGTTTCTGCTAGCTCTTGTCACATTGTTTTTTTTTTATCTATTAATCATTCGATCGTAAATATATTCCCGCAAGTTCCTACCGAAGCAAAAAAGGGAAGTAGTCGTGGGCGATAAAAGCACGTAATAAAAAACGTTCGAGATCCCTGAATGTATTTTATCATCATGGGCTTATTTTCTTTTTTATTGCGAATTACTTTCGAGGATCAATTTCGAAATAGCGACTGGTTTAATAACGGTAATAAAATAACACGATGTAAGGTAGTAATATTAAGAATAATTAAAAATACTATTTCTCGTTTGAATAACAAAATGCAATATTTTTTAATATCCGAGATAATGTTCAGAAACATCTTAAACAGTAATTTCCTATTTTCATCAAAAAAATGCGATATTTTCACGAATTAATTTCAACCCGAGGAACGAAGATAATTGCGATAATGAGGAACGAGGGTTTTTTTTTGTTTTGATGAGAAAAGAGAAAAAGCTGGTAAACTTGGTAAAAGCTCGTGTAAATTTATTGCCGGCGATATTTTGCATATAATTCTCTTCCGTCAAGTCGCCGTTACGAAGGTACGCTTCGACCGTGCAACGTCACGTACGACGAGGGCGCGCGGTTATTAAATATGCACCCGACTGGTGCGTGAGAAATTCACCGACGCATTTTTCCAGTGTGTCGGTGCGGGAGCTTCGCACGAAGAGCCTGGAGGAAAGCTTGAATAATACTAGGAAGGAAGTGTGTTTGGTATACGTCGAGGTAGATACGTGTATAGCGACTTTTTTGTTGGGGAAAAAGGGTGCATAAGCAATAGCTGCATCTGAAGCGGACCATCATCGGTTTTTGCGTAGAGGACGATGAAAGCTTTGGCAGCAGACGGGAAGTAAATAACAGGAGTCTAGGTTGAATCGTATAGGGAAAGATTCAACCGAGAGCGCAGCGTTGGTTCAAAGTTGCAAGCGTATAGATCAACGCCAACGTCCAAAGCTTTTTAGACATGGCGAAAGCTCTCGCAAAGTAGGATGTACGTTAGTCTCGTGTGAATCGAGAACGAGATGGGATTGGTCCAAACAGTTTTGCCACGATAACAAAAATATTACGATCATTTATTTCATTGGGATAAAACTATATTTTCCAAGGTCGTAAAAAGTTCGATCTTACGAAAGACAAATATCAAATTTGTTTTGTTTGTTATGTTATTATAAACGTGGTACAAACTTTTATAATATTGCAACTATTTTTACCAGTTTCAATGTTTTTTAAACTTTATTCAACAGTTTCAAACAAATTTTTCATCGCTTTTTGCCCGTTTCGATATTTTCTACCAACTTTTACCAAGTTTCAACGCCCCTAGCGTATTCGATATTTTCCAACGATTTTTACATTATTCTATAACCAGAATAATTCGAACGACATACTTTTCCAATCGAGCTTCCGATAACAGTTTCACCAATCAATTCCCAATTTCAATTTATCGCTTCAAGCACGTAGGAATTGCTCTTTCTTGATTAGGAATAACACGTAGGACATGTTCGCTTCGATTCGGTGTTTCGAACAACCCTTGGATGTAACTCGACGATATAGTAACGTTGAATATACAGAGAGAGAGACGCATACGAAGTGTGTGCTAAGTATGGCATAATATAACTCGAGCCCGAAAGCGCGTCTTTCGGCGCCGTCGCGTCCTCTCGCGTGACATTTCGAATAGATTATTCCAAGAGTGGCGTGGCCTACACCGTCATATCCCCCGGCCGCATCTGAAATTATCGGGACAGTGCAGCGACAGATGAGGGCTGGCGGAAGCTTCTCGCGCTTGTTTTGGATTTAGAGCTCGGGGTTCGACTACAACATTCGCCATTCGGTGAACGCGCATATGCCGCGTCCGCCATCTCGTCGTCGTCGTTGTCGTCCTCGTCCAATGTACACCGAGAGATAGCCCTTGATGGTTGGTTTGCAATTCGGGTTGCTCCAGGCTGGTTGACACCCGTCACGTGGGTACACAATTCTACGTTAATACGCACGGGAGACAATGTTCTCGGCGACGAAACGCGAGAGACACCCTCTCTTAATGACGAAGGTAACAGGATCTTCGATGGACTGGCACCGTTCGCGTAATGCGGGGGTCAGCCTCGTTAAAATCGATGCGCCTCAATGCTCTTTGGGACGAAACTCTATTCTCTTATTTGACATTGATTCGACGTAATTAAGAAACTCCTACGTTTATCTTTTTTTTCTTTGTTTAAGACAATTTTTTAAAAATCTCATCATTTCAGCCGAGCTAGAATTTTGCAATTTCGGCTAAAATTTGAGAAAAAAAAGAAAGCCTCTGGTCGAAAGAATAAATTCCAATGTAATTTTCGGATGAAACAAAATTCCAATAATTCGAAGCGCAAACTTTTTTTAAATTCGCAATAAAAATTGAATGTTTCTTTTTTTTCAAACTTCAATGACACATATAAACGATATTTTCTCCAATAAAAAAAAATCGAGCAGACGCGTTATCGAGAAATGAAAAATTTCGCTACCAAATATTCGCTCGAACTCGTTTCATCTTGAGCAATCGATTATTGATATACGTCAGTCGTTAATAACCTAGAGCACATCAAACATTTTTTTCTCTTTGTGCGTATCTAACTGTATATGTCTTTAGATCGACGAGCAATTTTATACACATGTACACGAGCGTCGAATGTAGAAACAGCATTTCTACTTCACGAGTGCGTGCTCGAGTACACGTTGCAGCAATGGGAGAGGTACACATCGTGTATATTTGTATAGGCTATGTAGGTGTATACGTGTACACCTCGAGCGAGAGGGAGAGCGAGTGAGAGCGAGAAACGGCGCATATCAGCCATATCGTCGAGTGTTGCATGACCTGGACAACGCTAGAGAGACATGTCGCGATGCGCGTGCCCTTCGACATCCTCACGTCCGGGGATGAATACGACCGAAATGAAATGATCAATATTATATAATATATACTATATATTACTAATATATATATATATATATATATATATATATATATATATATATATATACTACAATATTATATAGTACGTATTATGTATTATATATTATTAATATTATTATATAATGATATGATATTATACCATATATAACATATTATGTATATTTTATAATATACTATAAATATATTATTTATTATAATATTATATTATTATATTATATAATAATATAATATTAATATTAATAATTTATTCTAGTATAATTATTATATAAATATTATCATATAATATTTATATAGTGATAAATAAATAATAATAATATAATACATTATTATATATAATAGATATATGATATATTATATATTATATAATATATTATATATTATTTAATATAATATCTAATATATATATTATATAATATATTATATATTATTTAATATAATATCTAATATATATAATATATAATATAAATATGTTATAGTAATATGTGTCATACAGTATTGATAATTTGTGGACATTGCACAAATGCATATACGTACATGTATACACGTACGCGCATAATTTATAGAAAAGTGTAGAGATCGCGAGACTCGCAAAACGTTGCAAAGATCGGGAGAATAATCGGATTGTAACTTATACGTGACTCTCGTATCGATAAGAGTTGTAACATCGTACGTACGTTGGACCAACCGGTCGAAGAGAACGACGAAAGTATAAGCCGAGTTTTTTTTTTTTTATTGTTCTCGCATCGATGCGAAATATATATATATATATCGTCCGATGTGCTCGTGTCTACTTTTACTGTCGCAAAAGTTTCACCGTCGTCGTAAAACTTGCCAAGGAAAACTGTACTTTCTGTTCCGGAAGCTTTCATTGCCGGGTACATACGATATATACCTGTATGCGCACATACTCGAGTAAGAGAAAACAACCCCTTCAGACTCGTACGTATATACGTATATCGGTATATCTCATGACTGACTTCGCACAAACGTATACGTGCTGTTTCATATGCCAGTGGAAAAAGGTATCAAAGGTAAAGTACCTGCAAAAGTACCAGAGAAAAACGAACGTGTAACGAGTAATGACTATATACACATATCCCTCTCCCTCTCTCTCTCTCTCTCTCTCTCTCTCTCTCTCTCTCTATAGATATCGCTCTCTCTGTGGAGAGACAGAGAGATCTCTATAGATATCGCTCTCTCTGTGGAGAGAGAGAGAGAGAGAGAGAGAGAGAGAGAGAGAGAGAGAGAGAGAGAGAGAGAGAGAGAGAGAGAGAGAGAAGAGAGAGAGAGAGAGAGAGAGAGAGAGAGAGAGAGAGAGAGAGAGAGAGAGAGAGGGAGAAAGAGAGAGATAAATACGAGTGCAACTGGTCGTTGCCAATAAGTCTCGAAGGTTCGTTATCGTACACACCCACATACACACACACACACATATATATATATACACAGAATATTGAAACGCTCATTTTCACCGATCGGTACTTTAGGCCCGCTCGCGTTAATGGAGAAAAGTGTAAAAAGCTTTTCGGTGGACGATTGAATGGATTTTTCATCGTTCGATTCAAGTGTCGAAGGTTTTGCTATAAAGTATCGTATATTGACAGATGTAGCGGGGAACCATTGTATATAGCAGTCATTTACTATATATAAACATACATACATATATATGTATATCGTACATGTATGTGACAGTTCAATGGCGATTTTGGTACATAAACATATATATAAGGGTGGTATATCTTCTCACCTCTTTAACTCGGTGCTCCTCCCACACCCCGGACGCGCTCGTGCTGGTCTCGTCCATGGCTACCTCGTCGCCGTGACGCGAAACGTCGCGGGAAATCGTTCGTTTCTCGGCATCGTTCGCAGAGTTTCGCGAGTACCGATGTCCTCGCGTTCGTCAACGTCATTCACCGCCGAACGAAGCGACCATCGCGAAGCCATCAAAATAATAACAATATATACATATATATGTATCCAATATATTTAATATATATACATATATATATACATATGTCACCCTTTTTTATCGCATCTCGGGGCGATCGTCGTTTTTCCCGTCGTGCGATCGTCCTCGATTCATTCTTCGCGAAAGAACGACAAAAGCCACGAAAAAAAAAACGATGGAATTCACGCCTATCGCTCACAGATGTCTCTTCCTTTCGTTATTAAAATCTTTTTTTTTTCACTCGAGACGAATCTTATCAATCGCACCCAGTTTATTAAAGATGAAATTTTTTTCAGACCTCGTATCCTCTGGTGCGACTCGCGAATACGCTGCGCGATTCGGGCCTCGTTGTTTTATATACGTTCACGTTTTTTCACATAGATACAGCTCTACACACACACACATACATACTTACATATTTGATCAGCGAGCCGTAGACGATATCGTCTACGACTCGATGATCAATTATTTAATATTTCATCACGTTGAAACGCGTGGAGTTTTTATGATTGAAGCGGGGGTGTACGCAACGAGGCTGGCGAGAACGTAGCAAGGTCGAGAGTGGACATCTTCCATTGGTGACGTTGCATACAATATTTGAAAAAAGGCTACGATATGCAACTCATCGATAAAACTATACGTGTATATGTATACACGGATATAGATCCACCGGTGTCTCGTTTTATAGATTGTACAAAATGGGGCAAAACCGTAACTGTGTATGGATGTTATGCATGTTCAGCACTAACGTGCACCGATCGGTTATCCTTTTTTTCTCATTCTTTTTGTTTTTTTTGTTGGGCCGTTCTCTACATCGATTGCGTGTTCATCAGACAGATGAGCTAGGAGAATGCACTCGATGGGAGTGCATAGTTCGCAAAGCCTCGAGGTGAATAAAACTTGGTTTTCCACCGACACAGCACAGTGTGCACGCGAAGAGCATAGAATGATCGGACCGAGCACACTGGCCGGAATGGCGTATAGTAGACCGCAGCGTCGAGCGAGATTGTTTTTTTCCCTCTACTTTCCCTCTACCCCCGCCGCCCTTTTTTTTATTTTTGTTGTAGCCGATAACGGAATATCGTCCCGAAAATTCCTGCATGTGGGCGAAAACTCTTGGGAACATCGAGTGCCGATGCTCCGGATTTGTGTGGGTTGGTAGGTTTATGGTTGTATGTGTGTGCGCGCGCGCGCGCGCGCGCGCGCGTGTGTGTGTGTGTGTGTGTGTGTGTGTGTGTGTGTGTGTGTGCGTGGATATCGGTGGGTGTAGGTATATATAATATATGCCCGATGTACTTATATACATCGAGAAAGGAATGACGGCAAAGAGATGAACTGGCTCGTGCCTGTCCATCGACGTATCCGCGATGCTCGCTTTTTTTGTCTATTTGTTCGGAAAGATTTTTTTCCAATATTTTAATTCTGTTTTTATCTGATTATCCCCTTTTTTTATCAATATTACGTCGCTACTCGGGTAACTTCTGTTTGCGTTTTTTTGGAGTTGGACATGATTTTGCAAAAATCGTATATTTTGTAAAAAAATAAAAAACTGGAGTGATGAATAAAAGGACTTCATTCTTATCTGGAGAGATAATGTAATTTTTTGTGTTATACGGTTTTTCTATTCTTATCAACGTTAGTTTACTGCTCCGTTCATCTTTTTTTAGGATCGAGAAATTATTGTTGAAAAAGTGTAGTAATTAAAACGATTCATGGATAAATAAATAATTGAAAGAGAAGATATTTCCCATTTTTTTATCTCATTCACTTTTCTTTTCGATGATACTGTACCCCTTGGGTTAATCCTTTCTTTCCTCCTTTTATCATTTGGCAATTAATTTTTGAAAATGTGGCGAGACATCAGTGACGATCAATTTTACAAAATCAAATGAAACGTGGATGCAAAGTGTTTCCAGGTTGGTTCGATCGATTAACGGGCAACTGGTTCTTTTTTACTATGATCGATTTTACAGTTTTCATTACCGCGGTAATGATGAATAATCGAGTTATCGATCGAAGTGCAGCGTTACATCGAGACGTGATTACTACCAGGGAAACGAGGAAGCGAGTATGAGCGTGGAAGACCGCGAGTTGCCAAAGAATAGAAAGCTTCGAAAAGCACGATTGTGGTGCACGAACCCCGTTAAACGATTCACCGCTAACAAACTGCAGTCGCGAGAGTCTACGGGTCCCAAAGGAGCCCGATATAAACCGACCGCGACGAAGATGCCGACGGTTTCCTTACTTCAGTTATCCTCACGGTATATACGATCGAGTACCATGGGAATTCTTGCTCAAGGGAGGCTGAACATTACGCGAACATCTTCGAGAAACATCGAGGAAAGTCATTAATAACGAGAAACATAATGTTACGCAACGCGCAATTATACGAAGTCCGGAAAGTACGTGGCGAACTCTCGAGGCTCGTCTCGTTCAATAACAACCCCTCTAACAATTTCTCCGTACGAAACAAAAAACGAAATTACAACCACTTTCGCGCTAAGATTAATAACGCATTTTGAACACAGCAATCGTATAAAATTACATCGAATTACGGCATGGAAAATAATAAAATGTTTTTTCAAACGAATGATTAAGCGAGGGGTTGAAAGGCGTATAATTCATTAAGCAAATGTTTCAATGTTTACAAAGACGTTTAAGGCGTTCGTGTGGACAAATTATATGGAAATTAACTCGACGACGCGAGCAGCATATTTTCGAAAAAGAAATCAATCGTCGCGCGATAATTGTGGATATAAATGATGAAACTTTTGTGCGAAAAATGAAAAATATGTCGTAGGAGATGACCGGACGAGGGTATTAAGTGCTCGGGCATGAGGAAGACAAAGTTTAGAAAGAAAAACAGGAATGGAGAAGGGCGAGGGGGAGAGGGTTGAAGGAGCATCGGGGGTCGAATGGAAAAAGCGTAGGAGGCAACGTGACCGCGAGCGATGGTGAAGCCAGCGCAACAGAGAAAGAGGGATGGAGGGAGAGAAAGAGAGAGAAAGAGAGAGAAGAAAGCAAACGCTCGTAGCAGCGGGGTCGTCGACCGGATAATCGAAGACCCGACGGCAAATGGGAATTTTCTTCCTACGCCAAGTTTTCACGAACTTGGAAATTTTCTCAAGAAATAATTATTTTTTACCACCCGTCATCGGCAGCGATCCTTATCCAACAGAATTTCAATCGTCGCGTACGATAAATAAACGTACAAAATTTAAAAAAAAAAACGAATTATTCGATTCGTAATTTCGAAACAAATTTCTCCTCGATCTTCATAAAACCTTATAAAATACAAACTTAATTTAATAACCATTCGATCCACCGATTAAATAATTCACGAGGAATGAGAATAACAAAGGGTGTTTCAACCCCGAGATCGCGTGTGCGAGGTCACGTTTGCGAGGGAAGCGTGCGAGCACGAAGGAGAAAAATTTCGCAAGAAGAAAGGGCTAACGAAGCGTACGACCGCGAAATGAAGAAAATTGAAGAACCGCTCGTAGAGGTTGTTTATTCGCGAGGGTCGAAGCGAGAGAAAGCGAACTGCTGGTGCACTGTACGAGTACGCGAAACTACTCGTTACGACGACAGAAGGAGAGAAAGGGCTGGTAATCCGTGGTAAAGAGACTGAGAACAATGAGGAAGAATTTACGAGAGGGTGAATGAAAAAATAATCATCCCTCTACGTTCGCTAAGAAAAAAACTCGTACAAATTGCATTAAGCCAGGGCCTGATGCATCTCTATTTTTTTTTTATCTAGTGTTTTGACGTTGTGTCTAAGGGGGTTGAAAACCTTCTTATCGCGTCGTGTGATAATTCTCGATGTTGAAAAAAAATGAGTGCGGTAGTAGTAGTAGTAGTAGTACTATAGAACTATGTACTTAAAAAAAATATATATACATATACATGTATATATATATATATATATATATAGGAAAGGTAGCCACGCGACGACGTGACACGACGGAACTACGCGAGTTTTCCAGTAAGCACGTTCTCGCCTCGTCCGTCCGCGACACGGGAGCGCTAAGTCCTCCCACCGCACAAAAAAATACATTCACATCGCATTAAATTATGCATCTACGTAAACAAAAATCACAACGACAACAGTGTCAATGATATGAAAGATCGTTGACAATGGAAAATACGTAAAACGTCGAAAAAATCATGTTTGAATGAAGCGAAGATCGTCTCGACGAAGTGATACACAAAGTGTCGAGAAAAGTGATTTTTGAAAATTTGCGGAACGATAACGATGTTTAATGAATGTATTTTTAATGTAAATACCAAACCGAGCGGGAGAGACAGAGATAGATAGAGTGAGAGAGAGAGAGTGAGAAAGAGAGACACACACACGCACACGGGTAGGGAAAAGAGCTGTAACGTTAAGTCAAGCGGGTAACGTGGTCCGCGTGTCTTTTGGTTTGCCGGTCCGACGTTGACTGCGCCGCTGGAGTTGACTCTCGCGCTCCTCGCCGGCACTCTCTGCTCGGGGTTATCGATTTTTCCGCGCAGCCTCCGCTCCCGGAGCGCACCAGGAGACGACGACGACTACGATAGGTTTTCTCCTCCACTCTCCCTCTCTCTCTCTCTCTGTCTGTCTGTTCGTCTGTCTCTCTCTTTATCTCTCTCTCCCTTTCCCTCTCCCTCACCCTTTCTCACTCCCCCTTGCTCCTCTCTCTATTCTCTCCGCGCACTAGCTAGAACTCTTCTCCGTATGAAGCTTTTCCTCGCTTTTCCTCTCGTCGTATTACCTATCATACGTTTATACACACACCCATGTATATACATATATATATATGCGCGAAAATGTACTATTCTCCCTGAATTCTGGTGTATACGCACGTTTGTCGTACGACTCGTGGCCTGAAACCGATTGCATCGCGTCCGTTATAGCGTATGCACGCCGTCGAGACGCGTCTCTTTATACGATGTATGTGCAACGCCGAGGCCTCATGGTGTGCCGGTTGCGCTTTGCCATATCCGGAATTTCTCTTCTCCTTGTTTCCCTCGTCCGTTCCTCTCGCGAGAACTTCCCGTCTCGGCGCGCACTCTACAGCTTCTCTATGATATACATATATATATATATGTATATATGTATGTGTAGGGTTCCCATAAAGTTATCAGGAGACGTCGCGTTTTCATCCTTGCATGTCCTCGCACCCTTGCTACTCTTGAGGAAATATACACGTACGTACAGGGAAGAGATGTTAATGCAACGTTATTGCGGAATCATTGCGTGTTATTATACGTTGTGTATTTTACACGTTACAGTTCGTTTATACGCGCGGAAAAGAAAAAACAGGTATCAAACATAACGCGTCCGCGTGCATGCGTGATGCAATAAAGTCGAGATAGCGAATCTTACTTTTTCCCGAGGGTGCGAGCTTTTCGCTCATTTTTTTTTTCTCACCGCGATGGAAAACGCCCGGTAACTCGATATCGCCTGCTTGGCGACTTTTCAAAGAGATGAAAAATGTCTTTGAAATATGCTTCGCTCTAGTGCGAATTTTTTTTTCTCTCTCGCTCTCTCCGTTCTCTTTTATTTATTTATTTTTATACCGAGGCAAGCTTTTGAACGGAAAGAACCGAGTTTTATGGGATAACCCGTTCGTGAAAAGATAGGACGTTGAATTACACGTGTGATGCTCGGACGAAGGTTTCCGGATCGTTTTTAAAGAGAAGACTTCAAACGAGAGAGATATTTTTTTGCTCGAAACTTTAGCCCGCGTTTTCTTCCGGTTGAATCTTTGAGGTTCGTTATCGAGCCACGGGAGAATCTATAAGTTTATGTAATTTTGAGGAAACGAGTTGTGGCATAGACGATGCTGAAAAACTTCGACCTATCGATAATTATGAACTCGATCGAATTTACGACGAGACAAGTTCTACTGATTTTCCATATCGCGAGGTGAAAATTGGGATCGACACATAGAGCTTTGAGTTACGGCCCGTCGGAGAAGCGACAGATAAAACTCGATGATGGAACTTGAGCATTATTTTTCTTTTAAAATTGAAAAACTTTGAAGCTTTCACCGAGAGTTTTTGTCAAATATTTCAAATTCACACTCCAACGTTAGATAAGGGCTGCCTAAAGTTTACCCCAATGACGTGTCTAACGGTATACAAGAAGCCCACTAACAAATGCTAGGAATATTCAAGTTTGTCCCTTGTACCGAGAAACTTCACGATCGATACATACGCGACGTGATAATTTTCAGACACTTATTAATTATAACAGTTCGGAAAATTAGCTTGTCACATTCTCGACGATGAAAATTTAGACAAAAGTCGTGTATATCGTATACGTAGTTACTGCGTGAAACGAATCGAGATGAAAGAAGATCTTCGGTAACAATTTCTGTTGGTAAATTTCACGAACGAGAAACCCCGCTCTATTTACCACAAATTCTTGGCGAACGAAATAAAAGGTGGAAAATCCGAGTGCGCTTATTTCCCCGGACACCGTTTTCTCGGTGACGATACAGCGATGAGAATTCGCGCTGTATTTCGAGAGAGCACCGAGCCGAAACTCCAACGATCCACGTGATACGTCTGACTGCGAACAGACCTCGCCTACTTAGAGCGACACGACGGTATGGAGCGAGGAACGTGCGCCACTCGGAACGAGTGGAACACCACCGTAATAGTCAGACCCGATTTCGACGCAGTTCGCTAAACCTACCGCTTTTACTACCTTATCATTTGACAGGTAGGGAATTTATGTTTGGTCATATACGTACTATATCCTCGAGTTGAAGAGAGCAGACACGATCTTACTTTTCATTTTTATTTCGATTTGACTTTACCTCTGTGTGTGTGTGTGTGTGTTGTTACGTTGGTACGAGAATATAAAAAAATAGAATAGTTTCATGAAAAGCTATAAATTATTTCGTCTCGTTAAATGAATTTTAATATTTATCTCAATGTCAGTACACGGCTCGATTTCGATTTAATTTATGTCTATGCATTCAAACGTTTCGAAAAAAAATATTATTATGTATAATTGAATATATTATTCAATAGGAATATTCTAGCATTGATTTGGAGTAAAATGAGGTGTTATCAGCGATATTGGACGATCTATAATTTATTTATGAGACAATTGTGATTTAGATTCGAGTAAATCCTCGATCACTTTATTTTAGGCGTATTAAACGATCGTAGGGGTGGTGGATTTCTTTCTCAGCCGACTATTACCGTAGTAAACTCACTTACTCGACTACAACTTCGGTTTGTTCCTGTACACCGGAAAATCGCTCGAAACTAACACGTTCAATGTACTTTTCGTTTTATTTTCTTCTTTTTCTTCTCAAATTCTCTTTGCCTCGTGTTTATCCTAGAATTCATTCCACTACGGTATTCTTTCCCCTATTATCTTCGTCTTGCAACTCGGAATATCTCCGCCGGAGGTGAGAATTAAATGGAAAATTTTCTTTTCACCAGAGGTAAATTGCCTGTGTTCCAGAGCTTATCTCGGAACAAATGCGTGGGGTCATTAGATCGTCACGGGAATTAAAGTGGGCGTAAAAAAGTTCGGGGAGTGTTTAATTTCAGCACGCCGCAACATTAATTGAGAGTAAGCTGTTATTTAATAGTGACGAACAAATCACTCGTTAAAAGTACGAGTATATTGTCTAGGAAAAAGAAAAAAGGGACTTACTGGCATTAATTTATTACCAATTCTCCTTAGCGCATCAGATGACAATATGACGACAAGCTAAATACGTTCCTTTTCTCTGTGCATTCCCAAATTTCCAAAATTCTTATTTCTATCAATAATAATTATAAAACAAAGATTAACGACCTCTACTCACCTCGAAATATTCTAAAGCTCCATTACATTAATTTCTTTGTCCCAAAATAGTTGAAACACAGTAGTCACAGTAGTTGGAAGAAGTAACCATGGTAACTCGAAAAAAGAAAAATTCCGCGTACAAATTCTGTAACAAAAATTTGAACACATTTCGCACGAAGAAAAATTCTGTAAGAACAAGTTGAATTATGAGTATGAAATGTAAAAATCTTAAAATAGCAATTTATGAAAAATAATTAGTGCGCATGAGGTAAAGGAAAAGTTTACAAGTGTGATAATGAATGAGAGAAAATTTATGAATCTTTTTTGCATAATATTTTGTTGAAGCTTTTCTCTCTTTTCATTGAGGGACCTTTATCGACTAACATTTTTTGGATTTACGAGTGTCCTTGGAACATTTCTTAAATTTTCTTTTTAATAGAAGATGTCTTTCGCACATGTATAACACGTACACTGCTGTCTCTCTCGTTTTACTGGTCAAAGATCGAACGACCTATATCCGTAAAACACGTCTTGCCTTGGGGAGGCAAGAACTGGTCGATCCCTCTTACGAAAGACAAACTCCGAGGCATAACCACTTTCTTGTAAATACACATTTTAACGTTGTCCCATTTCACACCGGAATAACCCTCGGAATCTTGAAAATATACTTAAAAATTGTACGACCTATCTGACAATTAATTCGGGCTAATCTTGTATTAATGCAAAAGCAGAAATTAAAAGTAAATAAAAAAAAATGATTAGAAAATGAGAAAATCGAAACGACTTGCCAATCGATGTCTTCTTTCTTGTTCAGCATTAACCGCCCTCAACTTCGCCAAAACAACCAAGATTCTTCCTGAAGAAAGAGAAAAAAGGTTATTTCACGTTTAAACAAAAATCTGTTGATGTTGATTTTTTATGAAAAAATCATTTTACGAAATGACAAATTTATTTTCGAAATGAACAATTTAGCTTTGAGAAAGAAAGTCAATCTACGCCATTGACAGAGCTTAGCAAATCTAATATCATGAAAGAAAATTGAAAATTTCACGTGTCGAGAATCGCGAGAGGATCCGGCGTGTCTGTCCTTCACCCCGCGAGTTTTCCAAGCGACGTTCGAGCTGGTTGAAAATGATTTTCTTTTTCAACTCGAGGGTCACCGATGCGGAGAGGAGGAGTGTAGCAGTTAAACGCTTTTATCACAAGTGGAAGCGCAGCGATGTAATCGTGTTGAGAACGAAGAATTACATATACGTATATACATCTCTCTCGAGACGAGAATTCCGTCGGTTCGCCACACGAAGTGGAATATTAAACTCCGAAGCGGAAATAGCGCGTAAAAGCAGAGCGAGAGAAAAAGAGAGAGGGAGCGAGAGAGGGTGGGTGGGAGGTAGGGAGGGAGGGAGGAAGAGAGAGAAACATGGAAGATGAAGCTGAAAAAACCAGATTAACCGCACGCGAGATAAACGAATGAGGACGATGATTCAATTATGAATAATCGTCGTGCACGAAGATCGCGATTCGATGATTAAATCTGATACACTTTTTCATTTACTGTCTCACTTAGGTTTTCGTTTCAAACGAGTTTTGTTTCATTAACAATAATTGTCGAATATCGCATCTGTACCTACAAAAAAAATAAAGAAAAAAGAAGCAAAACTAAAGTAAATGAAGTTTTTCGGATTAGGACCATCGACCTGCGTCATCATTTCGCAATTTCCTTATCGCGATCGGCACGAACGAGGAACTAAAAGAACCTTAATACTCCATTTCCGACGGATCCTCTTATTCGTTTGATATGTACGATGAGCGTTTTATGACGCATGTCACGAGAACATTGAAATCGTCAGCAAACACTCATCTAGTGTTAGCTCCGGGAAATCTCAAGAATCCAAGGAACTACCTGGTAAAGTGGCTCTGCTCCGAGCTCTCAACGACGACGATGGGAGGACGCGACGACTGTGATAGAGGGCGGTGAGAAGAAGTAAGGGATGCTGGGGGAGAGAATGAGGGAAGAAGAAACGAGAGTGGCGCGCTACCTCATCCAGTCCTTCAGCGGAGCATCAAGGTCCTCCGATAGAGACGAAGCAGATTCTGTGAATTGATACCACATATACATAGCTATCGCGAGAGTTATTTGCGAAAAAGCGAGGGTGCTCTTCATCCCGCGACGACTTTACTGCTCAAAATGACGTTATGGAATTGACGAGTTTCTCACCGCTTTGGAATCTTTTCTTTTTCTTTCCATTTTTTTTATCGTAACGTGACATTGAGTTTAAGGACATAAATTAATCGAAGCTTGCGAATGAATTAACTCAATAATTAAAATAATTAACAATCGATTTTGCAATTTTTGATTGATAACAAAATTAGAATGAATTTATCTTATTTTCCTTCCAGTTTTTAATTTAAGATCGATAGATCGAATTTTAATTTAGGTTAATCTAGGGAAATCGATCGTAGCTATGTAGTTATAAGGGTGCGACGTGGGTCGATGATTTTCCGTGTCTTTTGAAACGTCGGACGAGGAAACGATAAATCGTGCAACGCGATGTGGTTTTAGTCGGGTAATTCCTCGAGATGAAAAATGATTGATGAAATAAAGGGAGGAGACTAGTGGAGTATGAGAGGGAGACGACATAGATGGGCAGGAAGTGCAATGGTGGGGTAGCAGTTCCGGCAGTGCTATAAGATTTCGTTAACGATCGCTACACGTGTCCTGGTTGCTCGTGAGGTCGTCGAGACCTTGCCCCGATCCTTCTTTTCCTCCATTTATATGTGCTGGTAGAGCATGAGGTCGCTTCCCGCTCTCTCTTTTTCTTTCTCTCTCTGTCTCTCTGTTCCTTTTTACATTATAAATTTACCCTCCAGCACTCTTTCCGCGACCTTACTACGCCCTTTAGAGCTTCGAATAATGAGTTTTCATCAAGGCCAGCCGTGCTTCTTCGCGCCTTTTTAACGTTCCTCTAAAAAAAAAATAAAAAATATACAATATTAATAAAAATAATAACATTTTTTGTAAACGAAACTATAGCTTCGTTTACAAGTATAATACATTCACTCCCGCTTCGCCTGCGGCTTACGCCAATGAAATTCTAATTGGCCGGGTGATTTTCAACCTCGTACGTGACGCGGAATAACGAGATTAAGAGATACGAGCTAATGAAAAAAAAAAAGAAAATTGTACGAATAGCGTTATGGATAAACATGAGAAATCAAGCCAGGAAGATTTTTTCAACTCCCCCGTCTCACTCGTAGTTTCTTCGTTATTATCACGATGCAGTCATTCCCTCTCCTCAGATGCGAGGAATTTCATCATCGCCTGGCGAAAAAGAAAACACGAAAAATGCGTTGATAATGAAATAACGACGATATATGCGCTCGCGGTACAACCTAACGAGCGTTTGTCGACTGGTGCTCGAGCGCTACTTGGTATTCGCTGTGGTGTAACGCGAATACCGGAATAAGAGGACGATTCAGCGAGGCACGTAGTAACGCAACTGGCTACCATCGTGTACTTGGGTACGTACCTACAGCACCCTTCTAAGTACGTGACACGCAATCTTCCTCACTGATATCACAACGAAGACAGCATTGTTAAGAAGATTTGATAATCTGAATAAAACACGATCAATTTAATTCAGAGAAAAATGATGAAGAATGAAAAAAGAAGGTTTTGAAAGGTTTTTGACGATTAATTGGATCGAATTCATTGAACAAATCTTACAAAGAGATTGGATTTTGCGCAATTGACCGATCGATGAATATCGGCTACGGCGAGAAAAGGAAGGGAACGAGGAAAAACTTTTGCCGAATACCCTCGAAATCTTCTCACGGTCTGGACGACCTTCGTTTATTCCGTCGTCGACAAGGCCAAGCCTTCTCGAGGGTTGTGAAACTTTCCGTTTCTGCACTTTTGTGCACTTCGACGTGGCCCGAGTGAAAAGGGCGTTCGAGCCAAACTCTGTGAATTAGGTCATGTAAAGGGGCAGGGCAATTTTCCTAATTCTCATATTTTTATTCTCGAGCGATTATGACAAAGTCGCTTTTCGCGTAACACGATCGGCCAAGCTTTTATAGTGATTAACGCGAAATAATGCATAAACGTTCGCGGATGAGTTATTAAGCTCGTCGACTTCCGAATTCGTTCCCCGTCGCGTTACGGAACTAAATTATCGCGTTCAAACACGATCCAAAGTTAAACGCGAAGCTAGACGTAATTCGCCAGGGACGAAAATAGATTGCTCGTTCGATCTAGCGGCGATCGAGCGAAACAGTTTCAAAGTCATCGTATTATTGCCTCGTGATTTCGTGTATCGCGCGAAGAAGGACCTGAGAATCTCGACGTGCGGACAAGGATGTATAACGCGAGTTTTGCCGTACTAATACAAATAGACGCTAGAGCCTAACGGTTCGTTGATGCTCGAAGGGCCGATCTCGGCTTACTTCGGTTAGTTAGGACGATCGTTCAAGGTTCTTCCACCACGTCAACCGGTGAATCCCGGCCAGTGCAAGGCCTACGTTATATCGGAAATGCGATAGTGTATGCATGCTCGCCAGGGAGGATAACGCACGAGGCAGACCCTGGCCCGGGTCAACGTAGACATATAACTATCCCCGCGCCCGCTCGGGGATGACCCATTTCGCGAGACTGCTTCCGGATTCGTGGCTCCCTTTGCCCCACCAACGACATATATATACACGCGTGAAGTGATGTCGGGCTACGCTGACGCCACTCGAGGCCCTCCTACTTCCGCCCAGCGTGCAAAGGTTCAATGTCGAAAGGTGAAAGCTCAATGTCAAACGTGGAGTATGGTGTGCAACAACCGTTCATACCGTTCATTATCTGATTTCTCTCTAAATTTGCCCGGTTTAATTTATCCGGATGGCGATTGCACTTAATCGAGACACGAAAAACGATCCTCGCGCAAAATCAACCACCCGCCCAGTTGGACACCTTTCGCACAATGAAAAACTAGGGCGAATAGCGTTCTCGAGAGACGATGAAGAGAAATCGCTTTCGCAATGAATTATTGATATTTATCACGGATGAAAAGATATTCCGAATTATTTGGAAATAATCGTACGACATTTTTACTCTTTCCGAAATTACTGAACGACTGACGCGCGGGGACGAGCAATTTTCCAACGAAAAATTGAGGCAATTAATTAAAAAAGAGAAGAAACAATGCGCTGGGTATTATTCCAATGACATATTCGTATTTTCATTATCGAAACGTTATTTCGTTTAATTGTTTAAAAACATTAATATACTTTATACTTAATTTTGTTTTCCAATTATTTCTTATCAATTACAGTAATTGCATTAAAAATGGATAGTGCTAATTTTATTGAACAAAATTCACAGAGTAATTTCACTCTTCGATCGACGGACCGAAGGACCAGCTTTTTTAAATTGAATTTTTACTTTCAATCACAAAAATCCTGTAACGATGCGGCGAATTGGAGGCGCGAAATAGTGTTTATTTTTTTTTACAATAAATCCGAACTATACAAAATAAAATTCCGATTCGAATCGATCACTGCGAGTCTCTGTCATTGTACGATCCGTCACGGTTAATTCCATTTCGTACTTCGCCGAATATACGGGTCGAATGATTGATCGTAAATGACACATTGATGAATGGATGCATCGTCTTTGGAACTCGCTCAACTTTCGTTCCCGCGGTTTATTCCATTATTTACCGTATTGCCCATTATCGTCCGGAAAAATACTCAAAATGAAATGTCTACAAGTTGTAAAACGAGTTCAACCGATCTTTGAGTAAGAAAAAAACAAACGAAAAAAATTGGTCGAAAGGAAGTTTCGAGCTTTTTGTTCCCAACGTTCGAAGAACGCTCGTTACAGCGCCCCTCGAGTAACACCCGAGGGATCAAGAAGGCGTTTCACTATCGCAAAAATAAAGAGAGTCGGGAAGGGCGAGCAAAACGAATTATTCTCGTCTTTCTTTCTCTTCTCGTATTTCTCCTTCTCTCTCTCTCGCTCAAGTACAAAGCATTAACGCCAAAAGAGTCGCTATATGCACACCGAGTTATATATATACAGGTATACACAAGAAAGGTATCAAGTACAATCTACGAAAGTAGGTTAAATATACAAGGATAAACGTGCTAATATAGTTGAGGTGGTTCGTTACAGTCCGCACTGGGTAGGTACTACTTCCCCGTTAAGATTTCTCAAAAGCCACCCCGCCTTCGTCCCAACGTTTCCCAAGCTACTCGTGGCTAGAACCGCAAATTTGCACAATCGTGGAATGACTGTAGAAAATAACAGAGGGACGCAGAATTGAGATTTACGAGACTGCGAGAGAGCTTATTCGTTACGAGTTTTCCCATAATTATATACAGCTAATAAATAATCAATTCGGGCATTGTTCGAACGATGAGGAAAAACAAATTTTTACAAAATTTCTATATACAATGTGTAAAATACATTTGAGATTTAAATTATGATTGCAATTACAATACGATTTTCCTGGCTGAATGATTGATACGCGAATACGTAAAATAAAATATATAACGAGGCGAAAAGGGAAGCAAACAACGACAGGGGGTAGCGCGAATGAATCGAACTAGCGCTTCGACGTAACGTCTAATTAATATCAGCTTAATTAACGCGCCAGTGATTTAATTAACCATTGGTAAACACAGTCACTGCCCGGTAGCACGTGAAAAATAGAGTACAAAAAACTACGAAGGAAACAGGGAATGGAGTGAAAACGGTCGCGGATTGTGTGCGTATACGCCACAATGGCCATTTGTCGAAGAGCTATTCAGGAAAATATCGTAACATTCCATTCCCACAATGTATCGGTGTAACGAAAAATAAATTTATCCCTCTTCCCCTTTCCATTCTATCTTTACCCACTATACCTCTCTCCGTCGCTCATCCATTTTGTAGAAAACTAAGTTACGAGGGCGATCCATAAAAATCGTAAACGCAGTGACTGCAAACAGTGTTTTTGTGGCGAACACCAGTTTGGGAAATAAAAATTTAGCTACGATTTCATTTTGCCGGGGCGTAGGAGGGATACCCGGCACAACTCGCAATTGTACGCATTTATTGTATATATATGTATATATATATACCTTTATCTATAACAGAAACGAGAAGGTTGTTGTTACTGTGTAGCTCCTGGCGCCGTCTCGCCGGCATGTGTACCAACCGAGACCGCCTGTCGATATTACGTTTTATTCCATTGCGCCCTATCGGATTTTCTCAGTTTTCATATACATATGTATGTATAGCGTTAAGGGATGGTACCTAACTGGTGACACATGTAGGGGGTAACCACCCTAACGCAAGTGGAATGTTTTCCTCTCTGTCTATCTGTTTCTCTCTCCTCCTCCTCCTCTCTTCCTCTCTCACACTCTCCGTGGATACCGTCGAGACGCTGTGCCGGAGGCGTACACGCGACGCGTCATGCTCCAGAAGGTGCGTATACGTCAGACGATTATTACCGTGCGATACGAACTGGTTCGAGCTGTAGTACAAAGTTGTTTATTACGTAGTACGAGTCAATGGTACTGCGAGCGACCGATTCAAGAGTAAGTCTATCGTTACGGTTATCAGCACGACGAAATTTTGTTCAATAAATTTACGATCCATGACTCATAAACAACTCTTATAAATCGTTAATAATTGATCAATGATTCAAAAACAAGAAATTGGATAATGAGAGAAAAATAATTCTTCTTGTTATTTACGCGTAAGGAAAATAAAGTTTATAATTAGTGATGAATTTAATTCGAGAAACAAGGGTGGAGGATCTTAAAGGTTTAATATTGTAAGCTTTGCAACGATAAATCTAAATGCTGAGATATCGAACGTGGGTGAGTGAGGTTGCTGCTCGACTCTATTGTACGAAAGATGAAATATATCGCATCTCCGAGAGACTTTCAAACGACTTGACAGTAATTACAAAGCACGAAGGGACTTTCGATAACGCTATACGATTCGCATTGGGTTCCTAGGAACGTCTCTCGGAGAGTCTAGCGGAAGCTCGCGCGAAGTTGCTTCAGGCACACCGCATAAAGCCCTACTCACTCTCCCATGTGCGGGTAGTACAAACTGTGATATATATGCCGGTATGCTTTAAGAATTACACATACCCTTCGAGCTTTATGTACCTACGAATCTATAAGCATGGAAGACTCTGCGTGTACCTGTAGCACAACGATAACAACTCCATGACAATAATACTCGATCGACGCAGTTGCATGATGTAAATTTCTTGAAGATGGACGAAACCTCGCTCCTTGCCGAATCCCTTGCCAAAGTGGAATTATGTACTCAGTTTACCTAAAATAAGATCAATATTTCATTAAACTTGATCAAATCTTCTAACTCGTTAAATAACAAAATATTGGAAATCGTTTGATCGTTGAATGCGATAGAAATTTGGTGAAAATGGACGAAATCTGGCTCCCTTGCCGAATACTTTGTCAAACTAGACTTATGTACTTATTTAATATGGAATAAGACCAACATTTCATTAAACTTGATAAAATCTTCTAACTCGTTAAATAGAAAATTTTGGAAATTGAAGAGCATTCTGATTTTGTAAGTAGGTAAATTTGTGTTTCGTTGATCGTTGAATGCGATAGAAATTTGATGATAATAGACGAAATCTGGCTCCCTTGCCGAATCCTTTGTCAAACTAGACTTATGTACTTATTTCATGTGAAATAAGACCAACATTTCATTAAACTTGATAAAATCTTCTAACTCGTTAAATAGAAAATTTTGGAAATCGAAGATCATTCTGATCTTGTTTGTGTTTGGTTAATTATTGTATCGAATGGGAGGAAGGATAAAGAATTATTATACAGAGTACGAATGCACAATAGTGTACCTGTGCTGGACTATATGTAACGCCCACTCACTGAAAAGTGGATGGAGCAATTAGTACGAAGCCTTGAGCCTCGAGCATATCTGCGCAGAAATTGTATATATATGTTGCATATAATTAGCGTGTATATATATTTATACACGTATACTCATAATATGCATGAACTAATGAAACGATAACGGAGCATACGTTCACGATTTTCCCGTTTTCTTCCTCCACATCCTTCGTAACATCGAAAGAACTAACGCCATATTCCGCGACTCCCACGATCGCACACCACCTGTTTTTACAATTGCTCTTTAACGATACAAGCATTTAATATTATAACGACAATTGCTTGCGGAATACTTTTCATCGAGCATCCAAAATTGAAAAAAAAAATGAGTAAAATTTCTCGATCGATCTATAAATTATTCGGATTAATTAATCCAATCGGCGTACTCGTATAAATTATGATTATTTGCACGAGGTCGTGCAACGACACGCCCGGAAAAATACGTATTTTTAAACAAACAAGATAAATTTAATAAAAACTAGAATGGAATATATTAGGTAGCGTGGTAGACAGCAAGGCTTCGCGGTTGTGTACGTTCGACTCGTTTGGCTGCTTATTTACAAGCAACTGGTAAATCTTATAACTATTCTCGTACTTCGATATATATTCTCAGGTTTGTTGCACAATACCACGCGAATACTCGATAAGCGAAATATGAAGAAACGGCACGCGCGCCCCGACCAGTCGATGACGCAAAAAATCGAACATACGCGGAGGAATACGAGTGAAACGCGGGAAGACTCGCAAAGGCTCGACGCAGCGAGGATCCATTTGAATGGACGGTATAATCACAATCCTTCTTGTTTATCGAACGATCTTTTTTTTGCATTTGCCTTTTTTTTTGCACTTTCGTTCACCAGAGGCTTCAAGGTTACGGTGTCAGCACGACAATATATAATTCTGCGATGCGTATGCATGTATGCAACCAGGAATTTTCGTTTTGCATGAGGGGCGTTCGTGCGACTGTGTCAAGTTATATGTCAATTTATGTATAAATATATATGCATATGCTTGAAACACACGCCCCGTATATAATTATTTTTATACGAATAAAAATGTGTATAGAGATATCTAAGACAGTCCGAACTTGCATCTCAAATTTCGTTCAAATTCGTATATTTTACCAAATTCGTATATTTTATACAGTTTACGACGACGAGTCTTTTAAGCTAGCAAATATTTCCATTGGAAATTAGAAAAAAATGAGTTTTCTTATTTTCCCAGGCTTTCCAAGTCGAAGAGTCGAAGAGTCTTGCTCAAATCGGAGCTTTCTTCTTTTTTTCATAGTTCTACCGTAACTTTCGATAAAAATGCAGCGTAAATAATTTTGTAGCACGAAATAATACAATGGAAGATCGAGGCGTTACAATTTTTAATTTACGATTCGACTAAATTTCAACCCGAAAAATTGAGCTTGTGCGATATTTAAGAAAACAAAATCTAGCGTAAGTACAAAGTGACTTTACAATGTTTATGTCTCAAGCTGTGCAAGATAATTAAATTTGAATCAAATACGAGACGTTCGCCGGAAAAACTTTTGAATTTCATTCGTTCGGGCTCGTGTAATAAAATTCGTAATGTTACGTCGATGCAAATGTTACAGCGAGCGAGGAGTCGGGGCAAAATTTGTATCGGTATCGGATCATCTTGCTTACCATCGCATGCATATACATGAACGATACCGCAGGCTCGTCGAGCCTTAATATACACACAGCCGGAGGCGTTCGAACACACCTACTCGTCATGATTGTCATAATGATAAAAAGTAATCGGCATAATTGAGTAAAACTATACAGGGATCGAAGAGAAAAAAAGTTTTTAAACCACGTCGCCACAAGTAGCGATAATTGTGACGAGAGGTTCGCGTTTTGCTGCATTTAATAAGAATATAATAGGAATATAATGAACGTGGCATGTCGAATGCGAGAGAAGAAGGAGCCAGTCGAGCGACACGGAGCCCGCAAAATAGCCGGAAATACGTAACGTTTTACATTAGGTTTACGTTCTTCAATTTACGAACGCTCAGCTTTTCAATATTAATCTTTTTTTATTCGCCAATATCGAAACGATCTTTGCGTCGATTTTTTTTTTCTTCTTCGTTTAATTAATGATTTAACGAAAAGAATGAATGGAGTAAAGATGTTGCTACCGATAGGTAGGAGCGACGTTACACAACTGACAATCGACTCGATTAATTCCAAGGAAAAAAAGGAATATTATACCGAGAAGAGAATGGAAGGCAGATGAAAGGAAATTGAGAGAGGGAGAGACGCGAGAAGATGACGAAGACGATCAAACGCAAACGTACGTACATTACTCCGGAAAATGTGATTTCGTGGAAACGATAGGGAAACGTCAAATTTTCACATTTACGCGTTTGTTAAAGATCGCTCTCTCTCTCTCTCCCTCTCTACGAGGAAGCCTCGAGGAAGATCGAGGAATACCCTCGGTCAAATTTCCATCGTAATACATCGTTGAACAATTTCGCGACTCGACGAACTCGAATCTTTCACTAACGAAGCAAAGTATTATATCTATCCGCGAACGAATAAAATCGAGTGCGACTAATTGAACGTTTTCAGCTCTTATCAAGAAAAAAACATCGATAAAGTCTCAATGACAGTACGTGTCATTGATTGCTTCTCGCGATTGATTTAAGTCGCGCGCCCAACGTTTATTTCTTTACGATATTGAAATAATAGTGAACGTACGATAAACTCGAGTCGTAATATATTAATGAATATGCATAATTGTCGGGTCATAGAAAAATATACGTCCGTTTCGCCTCGGACGGGCGTTAACCAATGACATTACCGAGCAATGAGACATGCAGAAAGAAAGAGCAAGTATGCGGAGAGACAAACTACGCAACAAGCAATCTTGCGCCCTTTCTTTCATCGAGAACCTTGAGATTTTCGAGCCGCACGCATCGTCAATTATCGTTCATAAATATTTAACTTAGGAATTTCATACTCGACGGGGGGTTACGATTATTTATTTATGGGATAATGCTCAAACGTATCGAAGATTCGCTAGATTCTCCACGCTATAAATATACAAAGACAGGTACGCGTATCGTAATACGCTCAATTACATAAAGAATTATTTGTTTGGACGTGTCGTTATACGATTATGCTCTCGTTAATTGGATATTCTCCTGAGACATACACGCCGGTAATTACGGAAACATTGTAAGCCGGATTACGGCAAATATATATATATATTATATACCCGTATGTCCGTACGTGTAAAACGTATCATCGATGAAATATCCGCACGATGTATCGTTAACGAGGAACGTGCGACTTTGCATCGCATTTGCATTTATATATATGCATATTATTATTATTATTATTATATATCATTATTTCATTATGATTATTTATCTTTATTTATAATTATCATTATCATTTATCATTGTTATTATTTATCATTAATTATCATTCTTATTATTTATGAATATTTCATTATTATTTATTATTATCATTAATAATAATTATTATTTAACATTATTTTATTATCCTTTATCATTATTATAATTTATCAATGTTTAATTATTATTATTTGACATTAAGTATTAAATTGTATTATGAATCACACGTAGGATAAAATAGAATGTGAAAGCGGATCTGGATACGCGTGCTCGATAGACGAATGCATCGTTGCTGTGAATATTGTTCGATTTAAATGTGTCGTAACGATCGTTCGATATTTGATTCGTAATATAATGGGAAAGTCGGAGGACACTCACCCTTTCGCGATCGTACACGCGCATATTACGAATGAACGTGTGCGAGAATTTCTCACAGATAGGAATTTCGAAGTTGATCTTATTGAATTTGAAGTTTTGAATTCGGAGCGAACGATCGAGAATTCTAATAAGGTAGAACGTATTTATGACAATGACGTAGGAAGGAGGAAAGGTTCCGATGTAAGGCCGCGTACGCTTCCGAGATAATCGATCTGCGCTATCAAGGACGTGATTGACAACAATCAGAAAGTAAGATCGTTCAATTTCGAAGTAGACGCAGCCTATACACGTGTTACGATACGAACACAAATATTTTCGCGCGAATGACGAAACGATCGTGAAAATATTCAGGACGTAAATTGGGACGGAAGGTAACGTGGTATACGCGGATCCTCGTAAATTATCGACGCGTTAATTGATATCTCGAATATTTCTTTATCCTCCGAAAGGTTTTGCTTCTGGAACGTGACAGACAGATGTTTCATTTATTTTTCGGCGAAACCAATCCATCATTAATGATGAATATAATATTGGTAAGGAAATTGTCTTTGTGAGATATATCGTATTTCCTTATTCGCGGATCGATACCTTATCAACGTAAATGAAAAATATGAATTTTATAGCACGAACGTCTTCGAGGAATTTAATTCGTCGAGATGTACGCGCGTGATTCGAATTTTTTTAATTTTTTCAAGTAAAAGTGACGACGAGCTAGAAGTCATGAAACTTTTCACACTTTAAATCGCACTTGGATAAACAAGCTTTGTAAAAAGGTTCCATTCATCGCGCCATTTGTCATATTCGAGGAAAAAAAAAAGAAGGAAGAGACGATTATTACTTCGTTCGACTCATTTTGTCCCGAGCTGCAATTATATATAAAAAAAAAAAGCAAAAGAATAAATGGAAGAAGAAAAAATGCGGTTGATTAACGAAGATGTTTTGCATAAAACACAGAAATTTATTTCTCCTGCCTAACGCCATTACCTCGATCTATATTTAACGATTTTAATTACGAGAGTATGCGCGGTGTTTTTGTTTTCACGATGCGTCAGTCGTTTTCCCCCTGAGTTTTGGAAAGGGCGACGATATGAATACGAAAGTATTTCGCGGTATCGCGTGAATAAAAATTGAGGAAAAATTCAGAAGAAATGTGATCGTAGGAGGGAATACCCGAAGACCGATCTCGCCGGACTAATGCGCGTAACGCAATGAAGAACCCTCAGGCTGTACCTACTTCATCATCGAGCGATGAATATTTTCCAGTAATGTTTTCATTTTTTTTCATAATCGTTCGGAAATCACGCGCAGATCTCTTTTTCCTTTTTTCTTTTGCAATCCACGACGCGTATCTGGACTTCTACGATCGTAAATTTTTATCAAGCGGCTTGGAGATACGTGGGATTTTTTCTTTCTTACCTCAATTATCGTCAGGATGGACATAGAAGATAAAAAAAATTAGTTTCTCGTGTATTTGTCGTTCACCCTCTCGACTTTACGAAGCACCGCACGTGTAAACCGCGATGATGTATAGCGCGATTTTTTGTTACTTTATTTTCGTTTCTTTTATCTTGTTTTTCTAAGCGAATCGTGATCTATCGTCTAAGAGCGTTTAACTTCGGCGCGAAATTCAGAAACGTGGAATTCTCGACCGTCTCGAATCGGTTGATAATAAAAATGGTGAAGGCGCTCGATCGGAACCGTGACCTTCGGCAATTCGTATTGAAACGGAGAGTGAACGTAACTTTAACACACGGCGCGTGTATACGACGCGTTAGCGCGATATTTCCGTGGATCACCGGTAAAGAATGAAAAATCAAATCACACCTGGGCAGTATGATTAATCGCTCGATCAACAATTATCCCCTTTCGACGATTGCGCAATCGTTATTGTTTTGAATGAAATCGGTTCGTTGTTGCGATATTCGCGATCGCGACCTTCAAATTTCACGAACAAGATCGGCTTACTCGCGTCGCAGATATCGGAACGCATTTTTTTAATTTCTCGACTTTTTATCACGCTTACGACTCGTCGAAAATTCACGATTTTCAAAAATTTGAGTTATCAACCGGTCATACTTGTATCGACGATGTTATACCGATCGTACGACTTCCTCGCTATATCTTCGACGGGGCGATGCTTTAGTTAGTCCTAAAATTTGCACGCGACGCGATTACTTACTACGCCGATTTTCATACCGATCGTCAATGTATCGAGTAGTTCGATAAAATCGTTTAACGAATCAACTTTTCAACTCGACTACAAAAATCGACTACAAAAATCGACTACAACTCGACTACAAAAAACTATTAGAAACATTCGCGAAATCGATGTTTCTGAATAAAAATGATTTAACCGATCGATCGCGAATCAAGGAAGATTCGCTCCAAAAAAAACGTATTTCCCTCGATACGGATGTCTCTGCATCGTTAAACAGCGCGATAGACGCGAGGATAATTGTAATTAGCAGGACGTAAAGATCAAAATCGTATTTTTAATGATTTTCCCCGCGAACGTCGACGAATTACGCAAAGTTGTGTAGGTACGAGCTGGCTGTGCACGGTTTAACGTTTATTCATTTAATTTATTACTGTTAACAGATTTATTATATCGATCCACGATCTTTCCGCTATTTCTTCTCTCTCGTTTGTCCCGAGTTAACATCGTTCGGTAATATTTGTGGCAAGATAACGTAAAATACTTATAAACAGAAAACAAAAAAATGAAAAAATCGCAAAAACGTAAATCCAGATTTATAGACGTCGTTAATACTCTCGCGAGTTGACAATTCTGACGTCTCCCGTGTATTAACAACGCCGTAATAAACCGCAATACGCTCCAAACGACTGAGGCCGATGACAATAAAACGCGTCTGTTTAGAATTCGAAAAACACCGATAGTGAAAAAAAAACGGAAAAACAAGAAGAAAGAAAAAAGAAGACCAGTAAAAACGAAAGGCGTGTGTGAATATTTTTGGAATTCGTTGATTTATGATTCGTGAAGATCGTTTGAACCGTCTAAAATTACAGAAATACATATGTTCTTATGTTTACCCTGGATCGAAGCGTTTGCCTTTACTTCGCCTCGCCCCTCTTGCTCATTAAGATCAAAAACGACGATCGAAACGATCCACCGAACCTCGACGATCGTCTTTTTATCCCACCTTTCCTCAAACGAGATCAGGAAGCGCATTCGTGGTACTACATTATTCCAATCGAGTTTTGTTCGTGTGTTCGAGCAAGGGTGGGGGTAAAAACATCGACGAGGGATCGAACTCGCCATATGAAAGTCAACACCTATAAACGGCACGTCTCGTTTTTTCTTTATCCTCCCCCACTCGAATGTCTAACGCGTTAGTGACTCGTTAGCGGGCGATAAGTGACGATCGACGTGCCGATCGAGCCTCTTTTAGATCGCTCCGCGGTATCGCCACGCGGAGTTCCTCGCGAACGATTTTTCTACGGATAGTTCGTTCGATCGCGGAAGTTTTCACGTTTCTTTTTCACTCGTCCAGGCTCTTTGCACTCTTTGACTCTTTCTTGTTCGGTGTTCGGCGTTTATTTTGTTACTTTACTTTTCTATTTTCATTTCGGCTTCGATTTATTTATCGTCGGGATCGAAACGCCAAGTTCGAAAGTGACCGCGATGTTCTACCTGCGCGTACTCACCCTCGCGATCCTCGTCGTTTTCGTACGATGCGATCTTCAGCTCAAACTACTTCACGTGGTAAATACTTCGAGAGATATTTTCAGAATCTTTTTTTGCTCGATATTTAATGGAATAAAAGATGTTGGAGTAATTTAATATTGTCGAAGTGTTGAAAAACTAGTTTTAGAAACAAAAATGGCTACGGGGCATAAATATCGTTACCGTCATCAGCCAATGAATTTTGGGTCGCTAGAGTAAAAAAAAATTAAGATTGATCTTCTTTTTTTGGAAATTAACGAAGCGGAAATAATTCTCATATTCAAAAATTTCTTTCGTTCTCCGAAGCTTTTTCGTCACGGTGACAAGGTGCCACATCGGGAGTACCAAAATTATCCGAGCGATCCACATCTAAATCATTCTTATTATCCGATCGACAATGGAGGACTCACGAATGTAAGTATACGCGTCGAATCGACGATTGTTTTTACTCGGTTAAATTTTTTTTTTTATCTCAAGGTCACAAAAGTATCGATCATGATCGGAAATCGTTATCAAGACGCAAATGTGATTATAATTGTAAATTATGAGTACAGGGTGAACGAACCGATTTTTTATCTACGTGTACAGGAGGATTAATAATTATTAACAAAGAATAAACATAAAGAGCGAATCAACAATTTAAAATAATTAGGCGAATCAAATTCCACTTCACTTTCGATTAATGTTATTTTTTTTTATATAAAGGATATAAATTCAAGAAAAAGAAGAGAATTGTCGGACTTTTTCGCATCATTAACGAGCTAGTATAAAATTACAAACGATGCTCGAGTCACTCTCGAATATACATACATGTCTTCATTAAGAATAAACACGCGAGACATCCAACGAGAGTCTCAATGTCGCTCATCCTCTTATATCAAAGGTTCGTTAACCCCTCAGTAGCTTCTTGACAATATACACACACCAATTAATTATCCGCAGTAATTAACTTCGCGCATCAATTTTGTGTATACATATGTTTTGTGTATACAATGTATACATATAAAAAACGTTTTCCTAGTTTTTGAAAGTCAATAAAGGCTCCAAATTGCGGAAGTCAAAAAGTTTTGAAGGTTCCCTCGCGTATTTTTATATAGGTAGACAAGATCAAATCTCGACTAGGTAGTCGAAAAAAACTATTAATCACAATAAAATTAATATATCTGCTTTTTTTTTTTTGTCAAAATCGGGGAATGAATTTTTGTTTGACCACTAGTTAATACATATTATCGCTACATATATATATATATATACGGAATATTTGGTTGTCCTTAAATTAGGAAGGAAAGCGGCG
The DNA here is from genome assembly GCA_946811545.1 of Netelia fuscicornis. Taxonomy (NCBI): domain Eukaryota; kingdom Metazoa; phylum Arthropoda; class Insecta; order Hymenoptera; family Ichneumonidae; genus Netelia; species Netelia fuscicornis. Next base: position 11,057,036 of record OX328012.1, on the reverse strand, counting down.
AGAATACAAAATCGGTACGGTTTTACGAGAGCGTTACGATGAACATTTCGGCTCGATTTATCGTCCATCTATGATTTATGCTCGATCAACCGAGATTCCGAGGACTCAAATGTCCCTGCAGCTCGTGCTCGCTGGATTATTTCCACCCTCGGACGTTCAAACGTGGAATCCTCATCTACCGTGGATACCGACCTCAACCTTCTCTGTCCCCGTGGAACAGGATTATCTACTGTTTCCACACTATTGTCCGCGGTAAGTGGTTATACATACACATACATATATACATAAACGCAGTGGATATGCATACGCGTGTCTACAGATATTGCTAGCGCAGTTAGATCCGTTTCCATTAAATGGCTTTACTATCATTGAGACGATCGTATGATTTGCACAACTTGTTTTAAGCAACGTCAACAAGACCCTCCAAATTCTCGAAAATGCTTAACGCTTGGGCCAACAGAAAAGTGTTTTCTTTTCCACTTCGCTTCTTCTCCATACGTTCATCATCTTCGAGAATTCCTTGCTCGAATATTTCGGTAATGTCTCGTGAAAATAATTGTCACATGATACGTGCTTCATCCAGCCTTGATACGGTATAATTAGTGGTCATAAATCAGTTTTCCAACAGACTGAAAATAGAGAAAACGTATTAATGCTTTGTCAGGTATGTGGACGAGTACAAGCGACATTTGAAGGATAACAACGTGCAGGCAATCGTTGGCAAGTATAGAAAGACCATGGACTATCTAACTCACCATACAGGCAAGCGAATCGAGACCACGTCCGCAGTATATTATCTCTACAATCTCCTCAAGGAAGAGGTACGTAATTCATCTCTCCTGCATTAGTCAGAATACAAAAATCACGTATGATCTGTTCTTGAATATTTTTCTAATGCGCGTGAGCTGTTCGAAAAAAGAACTATCCGGTATTTGTTTCCTTACGATCTAAGTAAACTTTATTTTACTGCCTGATAGTCAAACGCTTTCATTTATTTTCATTTTTTTGCAAAATTAGGCAAATCCTGGTTTTGTATGCATTTTTTTGTGGAGAATTATAATTTTTGGGCCTCTAACCTATGGCGATAAATTCTGTACTTGTATGGCCCATTACCTCGATAAGACGCGATCGATAAGGCACAGGTGCACGATGCTATTGACCGAAGCTATTTCGAGACGCGACCAATCGGATTTGCTAATTATAATATATTCATCTCGGTATCACCGACAGGCTGCACAAAACTTGACGTTGCCCGAATGGAGTCAAAGCGTATATCCAAATCCAATGAAGGAGATAACGGCTCTTGATTTTCATCTGCGTTCGTCTACGAAAGCTCTCAGGCGTATGAACGGAGGTAAATTATGAAGATTTATTTTTAATTGGATGTTCTTGTTATAGATAAGAATGAAAAGAATAAACGTAATGTCAAAATGCTCTTTTCTTATTACAAATCTGTGCTACGAAAAAGCTCAAACCAAACGGTTCAAACTTGATTTCTAACTTTCCAAAACTTTCGTCCTTTTTCCAATTCTGATCGACAGGAATGTTGCTAAGAAAAATCACCGAAGATATGATGGATCTGCGTGACGAAGCGATGAAACCTGCCGAGAGGAAAGCATTTCTCTTCGGGGCGCACGAGGTAAACATCGCGGCGTTATCAAAGACTCTTGGTACGGACGAGCCGGTTATCCCCGCTTACGGTTCGACGATAATACTCGAGACGCTCCAAGACAAGGCAAATCGATACTACGTCAGAGTGAGTGTCAAAAAGTTTATCCAGAATTTACAACGCGCTTTTTCAAATAACGAAACGAAAATCCTATTTTCTATTAATAATTTTCTGGACAAAAAGCTAAAGTATAGTCATGGAAAGTACACGAGAATAAGAACGTTTGTCTCATTAGGTGATTCTATGGACCGGAGTAACCGAGAAGCTGATAATTCAGAAGATACCCGGATGCAGCGAGGTGTGTCCTCTCGAGGAATTTCTCGAGATAACGAAGGACGTTATACCGGACAACGAAGAGTACAGATGCACACCTAACGAGAGAGACGTCGAGAGGGAGTCCGAGAGACGAAAGAAAATATCGTACAGAGGGCAATCGTCGTATTCGTCGTCTGCGTCGAGTCCAAGAGGAGACATCGGATATCGACATCTCAGTTTCACGATAGCTCTCGTTTTCCTGTTTATCTCCATCGATTGGTGATATATTTCTCGTAGTATTATCAACCTCACCACAAATCACCTAGCTGTAAAATCCAAAAACGTTGCCCTGTATGTATAGAAAGCTCCTTGTAGCTTTATATTACTTTAAGTGCGAAGATATTTCGAGTCTGGCGGAAATTCAACAGTCCTCTTCCCAATATTATTCGACAGTGAGTCGATATCTTTTTTCCATGTGTAGGAAACAATGATACGATAACACGTACAATATCGTAGATACTATAAATGCTGGAAATTCAAGAGTGATTGCCAGGAATGAAGGGAATTATTGAGTGGTAGAGAAGCGGTAACGTTCTCGGTTCGGATCGATAGAATGGCTTTATTTTTCACGAGTGAGGTGAACGGTTCAAGAACCTCGTTGAACCTCGCGTATTAAAAACGATAGTATAGATACGTGAGAAACTTTTGGATATTACGAACATGAGAATGTATCGGGAAAGTTCGTATTTCGTGTGGTGATTATCGCTTTTCTTCTCTCCAGCCAGCCTCGATGCAACGTAACGTTTTTTATACACGTATATTTTCGCGGATACCTTCACATACGGGTATAGGGAAAACACCTACGGATTATGAGGACATTGTGCGAAACCCACGTACGCAACAGGTGACGCAAATGCGAGATTACTTTGGCATAACAATGCTGCTCTTCCGTTGTCGTGCATTTAACTCTCTTTTTCTGCCTCACTCTCTCGCCGCTCTCTCTAGTCCTCTTTCTCTTGGCAAAAGCTTCTCCTCCACGCAAAGCTCCGAGATAATGGCTTTCTACCTGAAAGGCTTATCTCACGTTAGTAGGGTAGGGGGTAAGACGAGAATGTGAAATTTTCTACCAAATAATTGGGGAAGAATATGAATTGCGCGTTTATCGCACGGATCGGAATAAAATGAGCCGTAGCTATTCCGCGCACGTATTTCTGCGTCAAGTTTAGAATCATTGTTTTCATCGTACCACTAAATAATTTACGTTGGCAAATTTCACGATATCTTTGAAACTGATAATAGTCGCTTGTAAATGAATTTGCTACGATAGCGATTATCACGATGTTAACAAGGGATAACACCTTCGACTAGTTACATTTCTTTACAGACTCGACACATTCGTTATTATCGACCATGATGACATTAAAAGCGAGGACGATTCTCAGATTTAAAAAATCAATCTAGCTATTCGATGTAAATAAAGTTTGTAAGATCTAGTTTGTAGATATCATTGAACGATGGGGACAAAGCATTCGCATTAGTTTGCTATTATTTAACTTATTGCCGACATAAGATTTTATCGCGTATCAGGAATGATCGATCATCGAGCAATTTTATTTAATGCAATTGATGTTAGCGTTGACGTTGTAAGACAAAAAATAACGATTCATTCTTGAATACGCGTTACAAATACTATTTATATCGGCAATGTTTCAGAAAAAAATGTTTACCTTGCGTGAAACAAAAAATTGATCCCAACGATAATTTAATTTAACTGAAAGGTATGCGAACCAAACAGTATAATGCACAAAGGCCATCTATAACGTAACAATCTCAATTAGGTCATTATGTATAACGAGTTTCTTTTTTCACCTCGCAAATATACACGTATCAATTACGAGTAATTGTTAAAGAATCAATGATTATTGTTTTAATTCTTACAAGTACCGGTGCTCCATGAATTATAAATCACTGTACCGAGGCCGAACGAATACTCCATTTATCGACACAAGTTTCTCCTTATTATCTCGAACAAGTGTTTTAACTTTGAGTATCGATGAAAAAATGATAATATACTCGTAAACTTCCGGAGTGACAGATACGAGCGATTACGTTTCCTGAAATGAAATATTATGACTTTTAATAATAAAAAAAAGTGTTTCGCGCATTGAAATTCCAATCCACTGATATTTCTGAATAAATGACGTATATAAAGCACAAAAACTTACCAACTCGATGCATCGAGAGAATTTTCCACTTCGTTGGTTATTATAATTCGCATTTTTTCGATAAGAACGAACGAATCATCACAGAGCACTGTTTTCACTCCAAATGCGTCCTAGTGACGGATCTATGCGCACAAAATGGCCGCGATTAAGCGTTTACGAAAATTTCTCACCGTTTGCAGATGGCGGGCGTTTATAAGGTGGATATTCGGCGAGTCTCGGATGAGCGAAGATATACATGAAGATACTGGAACAGTCGAGGAACGCGCGTGGTCTAGTGCAGTGAACGCGCCCGCGAACCTCGACCGATGCAGCTAGCCGCCGTGTTACGTCGACGACGATCGCCCGGCAACATTTTACGAGCCTTCTCCGTGTCTCTCTCGTTTCTCGGCTCGGTCGAGTCAGTGGTGAGGCGAGAGAGCACGAAGTACTGGCTAGGCATTGCTTGAATTTTAGACGACGTATACGCATTCGACATACCTCTCGCGTCCTTTACAATCCATAAATGTATATATCTATATTTACGCGCGATAGTAAACACCGGGCTCCCTTACTCTCACTTACGCGTGTTGCGATACGATCACATACTGTACGTAAACTTCCAGGAGAAACTGTCGTAACGTGGATTCTGCAAAACGTTCATCGCGAGACAACCGGCACACGATACGATCTAACCACGCAACTTTACTCGATTACATCATAACCCAGTCTTGTAACGGACGCGCTTGTTGCATTCGTACGGGTTATACGACCTTGAGCTTTTGTGGGTACTTCAAAACAAACGTTTATTTTCCGACGTCGAATAATGAGAGAAGTTACCATAACTGTATAATCCGGAGAGGAATATGTCACGAGTCAAAAAGTCGTTGTAAACTGGCTAGCTAAACGATTGGCAAATTCTCTTCGCGGTTCAATCTCTATGCGGTACTTTGTTTATACTGCACATCGCGTTAGATCGAACACCATCTGAATCGAATGTCGTATCGAGATAGACGATGCGTGTTATTAGGTCCAATTTTTGGAAACCGGAAATCGCAACCTCGCCCTCTATCGGCTCAAGTAAGCAACTGCATTGTAAACGTGCGTTATCATTGTTCTACATTATCCGTACACGGTAAATATTATATAGTATCGTAGTCGATAAGTACAGTTTCTACTGAGGTACATTTCAATAATTGCAAAAAATTGTAAAGTATTTTAGAGTGATGCATCGCTCGAACGTGTCACAAAAAGGCGATAGGTATAACGAAAATGAAAAGAAAAAATGCGTTCTGTACATCTTTTATGTCTTTCGCCCTTTCATAAGTGCCTATGGCGCTCTTTCTTACGAACAACGAGTAGGGGAGAGATCAACGACGCTCGATATAAGTTAACACCTTAAGAGTTGGTTCTGCGACATCTGAGCGGCCAAAGGGTGAACTTTCTTGTACCTACGTTAAGTTGGCCGCAAGCTATCGTCATATATATAGTAAATATCGTGGCGATTCAAGCGGCACAGCATTGTTACAAATCGAGAGATGGAACTAGGGACCGCTATGAGGGAAAGAGAAAGGAAGACATAAGGCGCGCTTTAGAATACTCTCGGCACGATTCGAGGAACTGCTAGAATGAGACAGCAGCATTCTCGCCTCGCTCAGCGGCGACTCCTAGCGGAGCGCGGAAGCATTTTCTTTCGCGAGGCTCGCTGCACATTCCGTTGCTACAGTCCGTCAGCCGTTTTACAGAGTAGGAGACGTTTGTGCCCGTGTTACCGCCCGCAGCTGTGTTTGCTTTTGGACTCACTTAGGAACTTGGTGTTTAATCGCTAAAAAATACGTGAGAAAACATGTCTGCCAGCGGTTCCGGGTCGAAGAAACAAAAATTGAACAATTCGTCGAGCATTGTGTGCAACGGCTCGTCTGTCATGCACAATGGGACTCATCACATTCGTAATCCTGTGATCGTGCAGCCCGAAATGGCTTTCTACTGCTTTGACGTTTTGTACTCTCAGTTGCATCAACTCGATCCACCGAAATCACCAAATTTCAGCAACGAAGCATTGTAAGTTGCCAACCATGATGTTCATGGACAGTGTCATGTATTTTGACCCCTGTTTTACCCTTGACATCCTCTCGTAACACGCGACTATCTTTGTTACGATCACCTTATCATGCACTATACTGCCTCGCCATCTTACTCTGCATTGTCTCTGTCTTTGTTGCCCCTCCCCCTCCCCGCGTCTGTGCCAGCTGTCGCACGCGCGCAAACGTCCTCGATGTATGTGCTTTGTTTGATATTTTTAATATGATTTGTTGCGTAGCCTCGATCGCGTGGATTGATGAGCAAAAAATATGTTATGTATTCCGATAAGGGATGCAATTTGCTCCTTTATCGATCGAGCATCGATCTAACAGTAAATGATGCTTTCTACAAAGATGTAGCTTGGATCTTGCTGTGACAACTTTCTCTTGTAAATGGATAAGTATAATTACCCCGGAAGAAGCATTCCAAATTCTAGGGTGATTTTGTTTAAGTATCAGAAAACCACAAATTTCAATTTAGTTTTTTATAAAATGCTTGACGCACTTTGTTGCTAAGGAAAAATTAAGCCTACAAATATTATCAATTATTGTTTGCTTTCACTTTGCAATTGAAGTACGGAAAAGAACAATAAAAATACTTCAACTCATCTTTTGTAAACAATTCTTCTTACTCGGCATGCTATATCAAATTTCATGATGAACATTGGATTGTAAAATAAAATTATTTCTGGAATCGCTCCAATAAGCCTCATGAAATTCCCAATTAGCAACAGATCTGTGGCCGTCATTTTGACTAAAGGAAGCTCCGATCACTTCTGACGATAAATCCTTGAATACAAGAAATATTTATAAAGTCTTTGGTTATTGAAAAAAGTAAATTCATCATTTTTCATAGAATGAAACGAAAATGTTGAGGATATCATCTGATCTGGGCAAAACATGATGCATACATGAGAGTTTTAAGACGGATGGATGAAATGTATCTCTTTATGCGAAATCATCTGTTTTTTTATATAGACAGAGAACATAGTTGTAGAAGTATCGAAAGTGTATGGTTTGCAGCCCTCTGTTTGTCACATGGTCGATTGGCAAGGACATGCGACTGAGAGGCTGCATTGGGACCTTCAATGCCATGCATTTGCACGTTGGTCTGAGAGAATATGCAGCTACCAGGTAAAAAATTCACATTTTTCATCAACATGTTCGTTACGTCTGACAATAATCACAATGTTGGGTTTCTGCTAATAAAGATTCGTTCGTTTTTCTTCTTTCACAGTGCGTTCAAGGATTCCCGCTTCAATCCAATCACGAGAGATGAATTGCCGCGACTTCATGTGACTGTATCGTTGCTCCGGCACTTTGAAGACGGAGCTGACTATCTGGACTGGGAACTAGGGGTGCATGGAATTCTTATAGAATTCCACAATGAGAAAGGCAATAAGAGAACTGCTACTTATCTGCCTGACGTCGCAACGGAACAAGGTTCGTTGAACGATAAAAAAAATGAAAAAAGTTGACTAACTAAATATTTACGAATGAGGAAACAAATTTTTTTCGTGCGCATTCTTTTTCAGGGTGGAACCAGATACAGACAATAGATTCCCTGCTGCACAAAGGTGGCTTTAAGGGACTCGTAACGCCCGATCTTCGGCGAAGTCTGAAGCTCAAACGCTATCAGAGCGAAACCATCACCGTGAGTTATCACGAGTACATGACGCATTGGCAAAATGGAAGATGCTAGCAGACGGCCTGGAATCCTTCGCAGGATCCCATGCCTCACATTTCCCCAATTTCTGTTTGTTACGACAATACCGTTCCAAGCAATACACCGTCGTATTCGCAGTGGTATCACGGCCAACAAAATATCCGTTTAACAAGGGAACCAAGAGCTACAACGATAATCGAGACACGCCATGATCCTTCCTTCGTACGAACTGTGCAAATGTTGCAGCATCAGGCCATAGCGCCGATTGAAAATTATCCACCATATTGGTGGGATCGCGCAAGTAGCTCGTTACTTCCGACGAATTATTATTCATGCGTACAGCCTTTGCCTGCCCAACGTGGCTCCGATCACGAGGCTCGTTTTGGCAAATGACATTGGCGGCTGTTACTTGCAACCTTTCGATGTTTGAAATGGTGCCTCTTACAATTTGTATGTACAATCATACATATTTTTCCGATTAAAACTACTTACGGAACTTCCTGAGAATCCGTAGAGATATTAACTTTTCGGATCTTCGCCCGATGATCTCTTTCACTTGGACAATTCGAATACCGAACGCGTTCTCGTTAATACGACCGACGCTAGACTCCTTACATTCAGCGTGAGAAAATATTTCTTATCGTTGCACAGCTTCCCATCGTTCTTATAGTTCAAGTAGAACTGATGTTTTTGGAAATAACGCCGGCCGATGAAAACCGAATTTGTTCGTTCCATTCTCCGTTGGAATTCGGGATCATCTCTTGTCGCGATGCTCCGAGAGCTTAAAGAAAATAAAAGGAAGTAACATACGTGAATTCTCAATTGAGGATTTTATTCTCTGTGCGCTTATCGCCAACGGTTAATTAGTCAAAACAAATTCAATTTAATAGTTAATATTTAACTTGTTGACATTTCTTTCCGGTAATGATACGATGTGTTACCTTCGACATTATGTTTCGATTTCGGTCAAATTTGATAATGTCGTGTGTTCTATGTGAAGATAAAATCAATACCTAGCTAATGTAAATATGGCTTGTTAGATACGAAGTACATGATTTTCGTACGATTTTCCGTCATAAAAATGTTATTTAGCGTTTTATTTTCGGTTTTGTTCTCAATAATATGCTTTGCAATTTATACATTAGCACATTTACTTGGGTTTTTTTTATGAGAGAAGGGAAACAAAAGAAGAGAGAAAAAAACAGTGCACGTTATAGTAGACAATTTACGGTACAGTGCGTTGCTACGTATATCACTTTCTCGGGAAACTTATAGTTTTACGAAGAATGTAGACAAATTCGACATAGGCGAAAAACAAATTTTTTAAATTCCCGGGCTCGCATCAGTGCTGTAAATAAGAGGGCAACGTTCTGCTACCCGACTATTCAACTGTATTCATTACATTGATAATGTAGCTGTAAGATACTAAAAAAGGCAACAAGACAAAAACAAAAAACAATCGACGATCTCATTGTGATTTTCATTGTTGGGTGATCCAGAGTTATTGTCACCAAGTTTTAAGATGGGTGCACCGTTAATTCTGGTAAAAGAAAATAGTTCATTCTAGGCTTATGCGATTTCATTCAATCCTAAAACAAAAAGATTATGACCAAACGCCAAAAACGGTTTAGCTAATGGAAAAGAGAGAAGCGCGGTCTACTCGCGCATGTCCTAGAGAAAAAATATATATTTGACGCCTTCGACTATTTAAATGGATTGTTTAGTTGAACGAAAAAATCTCGCCGTATTCTACAAAAGAGATCAAATTGCAAGTACAATGTCGACCCGAATTTTGGTGATGTCACTGTTAATGTACTTTAAAGAGAAATAGCATCTCGAGCCCATTGATCACACGGATATTAAATGAAGAAAACAAAACACGGTATCTGGCAGAATATCGAGATTAAATATCAAGTTTTATTCATTCGTGTTTCAATTTACTTGCTTTACTTAGATTGCCCTCCCCATCCCCAGCTCGACCGTAGCTGGTTTCGTTCACTGCCAATTTATCCATTGTTGTAACGATCTATTATATTATCTATATATAAAAACATTGATAAGAATAAAGGAATTGTGTTGTTATTTTTTTTGTTCATTCAAGTTATCGTTACTTATCTATGACTATTTATGCGACTGTGTTATATCGCTTTCTGAGATCTATCAGTTAGACACGAGTCTCGTTGAAAAAAAAAAGAAAGCAACACATTAAACTGCCAATAAGATAGTTAATTATGGCTTTTATTTACGCGCATGAATTAATGAATCGTACGCATCGTCTTTCTCTCACAAAACTGGGATTAAACCGTGAATTGATCAGAGAAAGTTAGGCACTCATTAGGTCGATGGAAAGTTGCAATTTTCTTTTTGTTCTCGTCATTTTTCTCACTTACAGGCGATAAACGATATTCGCTAATGAATTTATCGAACCGAATTAGAGACAGGATATTTCGACACGACGAAACGTATTGTGCCTACATGAATAATTAATATTCGATTATCAATTAAATGTAAACTAAATTTTACTAGGCATAGTAAATATAGTAATGTTAAACACACGTACACACACACACACACACTTCACACTATGACTGGGATTTTTTGCATATAGCTGTAACAAGTAACAGAGTAACATATAGCACCGTACATCGCAGAGAAAATGAGAGAATAAAAACATTTTATATTGTCATTGCAAATTTTACTAACCCATTCTCATACATACATTTTCGATCGATGCTCCACTCAAGAAGCTGATCAGTGAAATTTGTAAATCAGGGTTTGTTCAGTTTATTCAATTCTACAGCTTCATTCTCTTCTGGCCTGGTTGCTAATTTACATTGTAATTTGTATAGATATTGCGCTTCTGCATATGTCATACAAGAAGCTGCCAGTATCTGTATGAATGTAAATAGTATTACAGATTTTCCCATTCGGCCCATTATTGTCGACCACAAATTAAAAGTTCCTTTGATGTCCTTATAATGAGGTATCATATGTGTTCCATAATTAAGTGCATACTGAAAGTATAAAAGATCACATAATTATTGTCGGAAACAAATTATTGTATTGCGTGGAAGATTCAATGATGTATATCGGCATACCATAAAATTTGAAAGTGGTGAGAGAATCGCCGGCCAAGCAATGCCAAATATAAGTTGTATAGCAATGGCTCTGGTTTGAAAGCACAGAGGACATTGTGTCGGCTCTATAAGCATAGGCTGTGTTACGGTCTGTAATGTATAATGTCATAATATTAATCTCTGCTGACCCATGAGTAAAACGCAACAGTCAATTTTCAGTGATTTCTAGTTCACCCATCGAGCAAACTGTGGTCAGAAAACATTATTGCAAAGAAGCATTGTCAAGTTCTTTCTCGATAACAGGGATATGAAATTACTAACTAAATGATCTTTAAATGTTGCTAATTGAGAAACTTAATTCGATTATTTTTATTTTTTCAAACCTTGGGCTTAAAAAGATCTTGAACTATATCTCTCCAAATGTTAATACTTCTTTATTTGTTTTGGCCCGCATTAGCATTTGAGCACTTTTTCGTTAAGAAAAAAGAACGTAAAAAGAATGCGCTATACTCGATGATATTATGTTTACAACATTTGAAATATTCTGGAAGAAATTGTATGTTATTACTTGTTTTAAACTCAAACGAGAGTTTTCCATGGACCCACAAAATATATACTAATTTTTGTAGGAAACTTTGCTGTCGATTTAGCAAATTTCATGGTAAGAAAAATGGTTTGAGAATGGGATTTTATCAATTAGCAACCAGCGGTTGCTCTATTTCTTTTACACATAGGAGTTATTTCATCTTATGGAATATGAACGAAAATTTTTTGCAATTTTTTGACCAAATAGAATGCATACTTGGATATGTATAACCGAAGTGAATAGCGCTGGTACAACCACTAGTGGAAGACCTGTTGCAAAATGACCATGGCGTCCAAGTTTAAGAAAAGTCCTGAAACGTTGATTTATCCTCATTGAAGTTGTGGCTGCTATAGTTCCAAGACCAACAATGCCCCAAGAAAATGGCCACCTTCAACATAGTATACAGTGCATATTATTTTTGTTTAGCAACAAAACATTTTTTAAAATCGGCATTGCTAATATTGAAAACATGTTAACTTTCGTTACATTTCTATTTTGGGCTGGGCCATAATCTGTTTCCATTGATATTTCAAGGCTTCATCACGAGACAGAACAACAGCACCTGGTGGAGGCTTGGACCTCGATATTTGTAATGCCATTTTATCAATGAAGAATTCTTCGTATAATAATTCACCAAAATAACAATATAATGTACTCGTTGATATTGGATACTGGCCGTCCTGGTCGTCACGCAGCAGCCTGTCGGCACTATAAGAAAGTTTTCCATACCAAATCTCTAATGCCAACGATCGGTAACTGATATTGATATTATCGTCAACCGCTTTTATAGTTTCCGCCAATAGAACGTAAACTACGAACAGAATATTTAGATTAAATAAAATGTACTTCGTGTGACCGTGTTTAAAAATATTATCTTTTTGCATCTTCCAGCGTACATGAATCGACGAATATGATCGTTTGTAAAAATTTCCATAAATATCATTTTGAATCTTACAAGATTCCATCATCTAATATCCCGCTGGAGACGATGTCAGGATACCGTGCAACCAGGAAAATTTACCTCGATACCATCGCGGATGATCTTGACACTTTTCATATACTTTGCTATCTCCATGAGATGTTTTTGGCATTTTCGATTTCAGTTTTCTTTCTTTTTTCATCGAGGTATGTTAGCTGGACCCGTTATTCACACGCCATTGCATTTCCATCGTTAGTCGAGAGGTTGGGAAATACTGCGTACCTATTTTCATGGCTGCAATATGAAAAACATACACAATAACAACTAGTATTAGTAATATGGTGTTTGCTTTTTTTAGTTTTACTATACCAAAGCGTAATAAAAATACACTCGAATTTTTCATCTGCATCGATGAAGCGCACACTGTTAGAAGAAGCGGTTGGTATTTTGAAAGATTAAAAAAAAGAAGTGGTCGTGAGAGAGTGCGCCACTTGCCCACAGCCTCCCCCCTCGCGCGCCCTTTTGCAGCGTGTCGCCGTCTAGTGAGGAATGCGGGAAGCATCAATTTTTATTTCTCCTTCACTGAAGGAGTAAAGTGTACTAATTTATTAAAATAGTTGCGGATTTTGTCTCGTGTACCTCTTGCATCCTACGAATCTGTGAGTAAACGATCGAACGCACGATTTATCGTAGACGCCTTTATCCCAGAAGTCGTTTATCATTGAAATTTTGACCTGACTCTCTGGCAGATGCTCTACTCGATATGTCCTTTTGTTTATTTGTGCAGCATCCCAAGTTCTCTTCACGTTGTAAAAATACAGTGCCTACGTGTGGGAAAAGTGTATCTCTCGCTTCACTATTCGCTACGCAACGAGAATCTTGATGAGATCGTTTCGTTCGCGAAAATTAACGAAACAGCGAGAAATCATCATGTAACATATCTCTCTGGTATTGAAAACATTCCTGAGTGTTGACACCTCGTTTTCTCTCCCTCTTTCTCTCTCTGTCAAAGACCTATGCTTCAACACTGTTTTTCCATGACACACAATCTATCTTATTCCGTTCAATCGCAATAGTATGTATCACTCGCTCATTGGCCACCATAATACATGTAGATGTTATATGTACCTATGTACGTGCTTTTATATATATGTATAAATTTCTGGAATCGGAAATCCTCTGAATTTATTTCAACATGGAATCGAAGAAATTTTCTGAAAGAATATTTCTATTCTCAAAGGTCTATATGTTCTAAAGTTAATTAAATCACCGGAATTATTTATAACCCTGTAGCAAATATTTTATTAATTGAAAATTATTCATGATTACTGTACTTTGATATTAACCCATTATTTTCTAGATAACAAAGCCATTAAAGTATATCCTAAATGATCGAATAACGACATGAGTTCACTTCAGCAAACTGGTAGATTTTTACCATTCTCAACCAACAATATTCCGAGAAAGCAATTATCCACTCAAGGTGCAGTTTATGTCTTTATTTTTTATTGAATTATTGTAATATCTGTTGTTTGGGAATATTGCGAGTTTTATACATATAACACCATTGATGATTTATTTTTAGGTGGATTGCCCCAGAGTTTGAGTGGAAGCGATACCGATGTTTCCACTTCCAATGAAAATTTGAGCAACGAAGAGCGATATGTCATAAGACATACGGCTCGACAAGAGCCTCAAGGTCAAGAGAATCAACAACAGAGCCCGTCGAGATCTTCCAGTCACAAAGAAAATATACCAAATATTCAGGTGGGAGGAGTTCTAAGATAATATAGTTCTACAAACAGAGGAGAAAATATACTTAGTATTCCTTACTCCTAAATTTTGTCCTTACAGGGTAACATACACAATAGAAACAGTCTGAAAGAGAGCCTGAATGGTTCCAATCGAAATAGTCTGAAGGAGAGCCTTAACGGGTCAAATCGAAACAGTCTCAAAGACAGTATCAATGGTTCCAATAGAAATAGCTTGAAGGATAGTTTGAGCAATCGAACAAGTGTCGGTTCCAACAGAAGTAGCCTTGATGTATCGACAAGTTCATATAATACACTCATTATTCACAATGCTAATGATGAAAATTCTTTGTTGTCGTCTGGAAGGTAAGATAATTATCAATGGCATTTTAGAAAATCTTTTTCGTTACGTGATTGAAAATGTAGACTTCATTTATACCTATCTATTATTGTCTGTTGGATCGAGCAGATTATCAGGTATAGGGCGAGAACACGGAGATATGGGCTATTTGTATTGCGAAGGTGGTGGCAAAGGTCATGCGAATAGTCCAACAATGCAATCACTGTCCAGCCTACCGCACGAGGATCGTTATTACGATCAATCGAGCAACAGTGGATGTCAAGAAATAACCGATATTCCCGACGATTATCTCAGTCAATCTCAGGTAAAAAGATTCTGTTTGTACGTTCCAAATAACGATTCGGCATCTGTGTCTTATTTAATATCAATTCGTTTTTTCTCTGTTAGGTTTTGAAACATCTTGCAAAAGAAGTCAAAGTACCAAGTTATGGCAAATTGACGAATAATGGAAGCAGTTTGGAAATGAGAATACGTGAGAATGACCGAGGTAAACAGAATTCCAACGAATTCACGGACAGACCACCACCTTCATACACCTCGACGTTGTTACCATTGAAGAGTAAACACAGGCTACTCGGACCGACGGAAAAGCTCACACTATCTCGATCACAGCCGGATTTGTCAAGAATTGGAAAATTGGATTTGGACAATTACGATCTACGAGCCACTTCTCCTCGGTTATTATAACATTTAATTTCTTTCTCTTCATTCCATCATTAATATTCCTATTTTGGAAAGTCGATTGTTCGTCACATTCTAGCATTTTCCGGTACGTTGGTTCTGAACTTTAATAGCATCTTCTATTGGACCAATGATAGTCCAAGATCAATAAAAGCTTAAAAAGCTTAGTCGATATTAGAATAGAATTCATTATTCAAAGCCTTGATACTCGTCTAACTTACGCATAACATTGCGAACTCTGATTTAAAACTTTATTTATTTTCTTATCATTTTTCCAAAGGCCGCAAACGAAAGGTCGCGAAGAGATTGAAACAGCGGTTGGTGAAACATGGCCCGCATCAGAAATGGTTCAGATAGTTATACAGGAGAACAGTGCATTGAAGCTCGAGCTGGAACGTTGCTACAACAAAGTTGCAAAATCACAAAAATTGGAACTAGAAATATCGAAGGTTCATCGTGTTCACGAGGAATTGGCCGCGTCTTGCGAGCGCCGAGAGAAACTCGAAAGAGCGGCAAGACTTAGGCTGCAGAACGATTGTAGGCGAATGACTGAACTCAATCGTGCACTGAGGGATCAAATCGATTTAATGTCTTCCCGATCGGACAATCCTCCGATCGTCGAGTCCATGAGAAAGGAGTTGACGCAGCGTGAATTGCTGATAGGTCAACTTATCACTCAGAGTGAGTATTAACTCTTTTATCTGAAACAGCGTCATGTACAATATCACGATGGAATTTTTCGGTGATGGTTGTCTTTGAAACGTGTACCGTTAGATAAAGAATTAGCGGCGGCTAAGGAACGACAGGAAATCGAGCTAGCAGCCCAACGAGCGACTCTGCAAGAGCAACGCACTCATATCGATATACTTGACACTGCACTGACTAACGCTCAGGGAAATGTCGTACGATTAGAAGAAGAGGTATTGCTCCTTATTTGTCATTGATTCTTTCATGAAGGAAAACTGGAAAAAAAAAGAAAGATCTAATGAAGTAATCTCGTTTTTTTTTCGCAGAGTCGCAAGAAACAAGTTTACGTGGAGAGAGTTGGACAGCTGCAACGAGCTCTGTCCTCGCTTCAAGCATCGAGCGACAGACGCGAAGAAACCGAGCGACAGTTGAGAGGTCAGCTTGAGAAAGAATTGCGCGAGGGCGGTGGTGGTGGGGGTTCGCACGGACACGAAATATCGAACAACGGTGAAATGATGGCCGAGTTAAAACGAAGATTGCGCGAACGTGATGAAAAAATTATGTCGCTCGAGGGAGATGTCGCGAAGTGGGAGCAGCGATACCTCGAGGAAAGTGCTCTACGACAGGCTGCGATAGA
This sequence comes from Netelia fuscicornis, assembly GCA_946811545.1. Taxonomy (NCBI): domain Eukaryota; kingdom Metazoa; phylum Arthropoda; class Insecta; order Hymenoptera; family Ichneumonidae; genus Netelia; species Netelia fuscicornis. The sequence continues at coordinate 11,040,465 of OX328012.1, read as the reverse complement.
TGCAGCCAGTCTTCCTAAGTAAGTTTCGTTAAATTTTGCTTCGAGTCCTCATATTTTTATCTCTGTGCGGACTTTTGCATCGAAGCTTCCCCGATTTTTTGTCATTATAATACTTTTCTCCCACAGGGACGCAAAGATTGCGGCCTTAGAAAAGACGAGTCAGGATGCAGAGAAACTGATAGCTGAGGCAAGATCCGAAAAAATGCGTCATATGGACGAAGTTCATGCTGCACAGAAGAAATTGGCTGACCTTGAATCTAGGTAATTTCAGTTTTTCTTTCATGTGATAAATTTGGCAAGTGGTTAATTAACATTTTTCTTATTTCTTTGTCCAGAATGAAAGATCTTGAGTCGAAGCTCGCCGAGAGAGATGCGATGATTCGGGTTTTGCAGAAACACACATACGACAAAGACAGTAGCAGTAGCAGTGGAGTTGGGAGTTATCCTGCCGCTCATTCGTCTCATTCTAGCACATCTGCCGATCACACTGGTCTTACGGGTACTCCGGAACTCGGTGAGTCACTATTAGATATATGATTTACAATCCGAATTTGATCGATTGACGAAAAACATGTTTCAAGATTGTCGTGATCGCTAATTGAATTATTTCTTCTACAGTTAGCAGTGTTTTGGGTGGCGCAAGCGGTTACGGAAGTACAGGCTCGTACGGAGTAACGGACAGTTACAAGTATAGAAAACAGGGTAGCTTTGAGCAAACAAATAAGAGTCTTGACGATCAGCTGAAAGAACTAGATTCGCAACTACTCAGCAAGGTAGGCAGAATATCAACAGTGTAGTAGAATCTATGTGGGGGGGAAAACAAATTATGAAAAGCGTTCAGTTCCTATCCAAAATGTTTCCAACAATCATCACGAACACACTTCAATTGTATATTATCGTTCATTTTTTTTCTTTTTTTAAACTCAAGAAGATCCTACGCAGGTGCGATTAGTTCTTTTTAACTCGTTTCTCGTGCAATATTTATTAGACATTGCAGGCCAGCAAAATATTGAAAATCATTCATCAACAGGTATTTTTTTGTACTTGTATGGCGCTAGGCGTGACTTACGATTTTTTTCAGTGCCTTGAGAGTATAGTTACAATTCAAAAACAAAACAAAAAACATACAAATTTTGTAATGCGAGGTGTGACGTACTCTCAAGATCACTCTCGTATTGTGTGGTTTTATTTAACATAACGTTATAGACCGTTACGTTTTAACACTAACTTCATTTTTGTTTGATTTCTTTTTTTTTTTTTATCGCGTACGGCAATTCTAAGAGAGTCAGTTTTATGATACGGTTTAATTAGCCAATATAGTACGTGGGAAGCGAATGCTTTTTTTTCGCAATATTTCGTAGATTTTTGGATAAAATTGGGCATCGATAATGCATTACGTCAAGTTCGCGAAAACACAAAATTCAACTGGTTGCAAGATGTATTATTGGCCCGAATCGAACAATCATCGCAAAAAGAATCATATTCGCTTTTCGTCCACGTCTATGTCTTATCGTTCGTCTCATATTATGTTAATCTTTTGATAGAGAAAAGAAAATTAAAAAAAAATATATATTTACATAAAAACTAGTGTAGAGATAACAGAGTTGATTTTTTGATGTCATTAATCCGTGTTATTATTTTTTTTCGAGTGATCCGACTAATTTCCCAAACGATCTCGACCTCGCACATTTCCTCCGCCCTCGCCCCACCCACCGTTGAACCGAGTGTACCATGCACGCCGTTTGCTATGAGAGAAACTAACACCCGTTCCACGTTATCCTTCGTCGCTTCCTTCTATCTTTCTTCCAACACGGGCGTTTTTCTCTCTCTTTTTCAGCGGGCACTTTGCTGTTTTCCAGGATTCTCTAATCCAGGCACTGCGTCGAGAAAAGGAAAAATACCCAAGCCATTATTGGCGGGTGTAGATAGCACAGGTAGTTCAAGCACAGCATCGAGCAAGAGTCGTCTCCTGGACGATTTGGGCGGCGAGGCTTCCGGCGGTATGATGGAATTTGCCGCGGCGGCGGCCCGACTCAAAGGCACCGTCACGCGTTTGTCCGACGGCAAACCCGAGGATATGATTTTGCTCGAGAAACAAGGACGAAGCTCGCAAAGACAAAGGATGCAAGAGGGTGAGCCACGACGCGCCGGTAGTTTACCGCCTAGCTCGTTGCCGCGACCCCCGAGAAGTATCAAATCTTTGAACTCCCGCTACTGTCGCTTGAGCGACACGGAAACGCGCAAAAAATCGGACCCTGGTCCGGTTATCGATACGACGATAACGCCACGCGACTCCGGCAATTGTAGTCTGGAATACGGCAGACTTTTGGGCAAGAGCCAGCGTCGTAAGAAATCAATCGGCGCGGATACGTCCTCCACTACATCCTTCTTGCCGGCCAACGCGACGATGACCCTGAAAAAATCATCAACCGCAAGTGGCGAGTACGAGCGTCTTAGCGAGGTAGAACGCAAGAAACAGGGCACGCCCGATGTAAAACACCGCGAGACGCAAGGACGCTCCTTGATACCACCACCGACTCGTCGTATAGGCGAATACGGAAGACTGAGCGATGGCGATGCCAAAGCTACTATGAGAAAGCAGAGTGGCACGTCCCGAGGTTTGAGCACCGGAAGTACGCTCAGCAGCAAGAGCGGCGGTCGTGATTCCGGCGGTACAGCGAGCAGCGAAGCTTCGACCTCGTCGCTTCCACCCACCAAGGCAAGATCAATACCACGTCCGAGCAACTATCGCATACAATTTTGATTCGATGGATTACACTGACGCGACAAGGATCCTTTTATTTAATTCGCCACTGTCATCCTCAAAGTATCCGGCGAGTCGGGACGAAGCAAAAGAAACAAAACCCCGGTGATACGAAACTCTCGTTTAGCACGAGAAAACGACGCAAAGAAGGAAGGAAGGAAAGCGAACGACGTTTATGATTATTTGAAAAATCGTCTTCTCGTGCTTATTGAGAATCGATGCGTTTTTTTTCTCGATATTATAGTCTTCCGACGATGTGACAGATCGTCGATCGTTAGTTCGACGTTACGCGCAAAAGGAAATCGTCGAGTCGCGAATGCCACAGCGCTTGTAGAACGTACGAAGCCATAATAGTCTACAATTATTTTTTTTTCTTCTTTTTTTTCTCTCAACTATTAATCGTACGTCTGTAATGCGTTAAGACGCATACTTCCCTCCAATTTGCCTTCCTTTCCAACGAGCCAATTACCACGCCATAATAACCATATATGGACGACATATAAGCGTTAACGTTAGTAAGGCCTAGTCATTACCAAAGTAACTTTTATCGACGAAACGAAAATTATGTCATTTTCTTTCTTTTTTTTTTTTTTATTCTTTCGTCTCGCATAGTCTCTTCGACGTTCTCATACGTTCGATATGCGATACGCGAACTAACGAGAGACGACTATTGGTTACAGACGTCTATTAACGTGTCAAGACACATTATAATCAAGAAAGTACCTTTCTTTTTTTTTATTATTATTTTTTTCCCCTTTTTACGGTCTTCCCAAACTTGGTCAGTACGATTTTCTCGACGCGCGACCTCCGGCATTCTGTCCAATATTCACCCTCGCACAAACGAATTCGTGAAAGGTAATGAATATCACCGTAAAATAATTTCCGTTTAAGCATTATTGCCTTCGAGAACGCGAAGAAAGTGCCTAATAGCGATGATTCGAACTTTCAAACGTACCGAAAACGATGCATGCGAAGTCTCAAGAAATTGCGTCGTTCTGTATACATTATTAGTCGGAATAGTTTTCCCCCATAAGACTGAGAAAAACAAAAACATGCATACTGATAAAAGTGTAAAACCACTCACCGAACTCTGTTCTGTCTCAATGATCTAATATTGATGATCTATTTTCTACGACAAAAAAAAGAAAAACTAAACCAGATCTTAAAAAAGATGTCTTCTCGGTAGGCCGTTGAGCCATGTGTGCAAAGAGATGTCAATATCTTAAGGGCGTTTAAGCGATTATATTTAAACTCTATGTGAAAAACAGAAACAACAAAACGAAAACGGTGAAACGTAAATTCTTTGACTTTGCAAAAAAACAAAACCACCAAAGTGTCGATCTTCTTACTATTTTTTAATATATATCCATAGATATATATACATACGAAAAAGCACACAAATGGCTCCTAATATAATAATCATATTTATTTGTGCTTGTGTTGAATATCATCTTAACGTCTCGCTGTTTCGGCACGGAAGGCGCATTATGTAAGCAGGATGTTATTTTTTGATATGCCGGAACGTTTAATATTATTTTGGATTGTGATTGTAGAGTTTAGTTTAGAGGATTATAGCGGTTGGAGAAAGAAAAATATTGTCTCTTTGGGGGTATGTAATGTAATGGTTCTACCGGTGCGAATGAGAGCTAATCGACGAATGCTTTTTGATTTTTGTTTCTTTTTTTATCTTTTTGGCGATTGGAAAGAAACGAAAGTAACAGGATAAGAAATAAGAGAACAGATCCCGTTGCAATGGGTACGAATTGAATCATTGTCGATAATCTTGCATCGAAACCGAAATCTCAATGAGTTGGCATCATCGCGTGTAAATTGTGTGTCTGGTTGTGATTCCGTGTGTAGCGTGTACGATTTTATATCGGCAAATCGATATTTTAATATCAACCGTTGTGCCCAACATTACGGATAATTCTCACGCGTATTATCGCTCTGTCCGCGTTTGTGAATATCCGTTTGATGAAATTGTGAAATTTTTAGACGATGGCTTTATCGAATCGGCTGTAGAAAGATTTTTCAAGCATGGACTTCTACGAATATTCATACGGTCGAATTGGCGAACGCTTTGTGAGAATATGTCGCGATATTTGGAGAAAATGAGGAAGATAATGTTTTCATTCGCTACATCTTGCGACGCTCTATTGGCAAAATCATTGCTTGGGGAATTTTGCTTCATTGTCTATGCGCGACGGTCGGGTTTTGACGAATCGACCGATTTGTCTGGAATGAGAGAAAGAAAAATATGTGTGTGGATGATGAACGATTGTCTCCCTTGAAACTTGCAAGAATACCAAAATCTAGTATCGCCAAAGATGCATATTCCCCCGATTCCCTACCCTTCCCCGCCTCCTCCCTTCACCCCTCGCCAGCTCGTGTCTATACGTCGTGTCCAAATATTGTTCCTAAAATATTTTCGCGTGTCACACCTCGTATAGTGCACCGATTAAGGAGACGAAGTAACTAATTGATAGGTTGACCGCAGAACTGTTTGAACGTTTGCTCTCTATTTTTGATACGGCCGTATTATTCACCCCCGTTTTCGTTTATATCTTTATTATTTATTCGAAAAAAAAACGAGATAAAGGAGATTCTTCCTCGATACTTTCTTTTTTTTTTTACTATTTGCCCCGGCGCTTCTCCGAATCATCGGATTTTGCGTTTGCGACTGTCGTTTGGGAAAAGTCTCCCGCGATAATTACCCCATGGAAAAGTAAACAAAAGTGCGACAGTCGTAATTATATTTTTTGGCAAATTACTCATTTTTATTCCACGAACAGGCTAGAAAATAGAAAGTTAAGCGAAACTGAGTTACAAAGTGAAAAAAAAAACAAAGGGTGTTGTTATATGTGGAACAGCGCTTGGAAACGAGTGCTCGGTATGTCTGTTAGCTTTACTAACCGAAAAATTACCAATTACTGTATATCTTTTTATAGATAGAAGCTTCGTAAACAATTTAAAAAGATGAAAAACAAAGAAATACGATAGTTGGCTGATGTAAAGGAATTACGAGAAATACAAGCTCTGTTGTGGGAAAAAAAAAACAAGATTTTATTCTTATAGTTATAAAGAAATTGTGAAACCTATTGTCCTGTAGAAAGACAAGCTTTTTTTTATAATGCAAATCAAATTCATGATTGCTTTGAAACGGAGAAAGTTTTCTCAACTTTGTCTTGGTATAAACTTGACGTGTACTGGCTGGGCCGGCCTCAATACGAGATCCGGTAGTAATGGAACTCCGGATGCCAGATCGATCGGCTCCAGATAAAAATTGTGCAGCAGGTGGCCGATCAAAGCTTTTAGTTCGAGCATCGCAAATTTTTGTCCTGAAACATTAGGAAAAAGGTATTATACTATCGCAGTCGATTGCAGTAATATATTTGTTGTAAAGATAATTTTTACCGATGCAGTTACGGTGTCCAGCACTGAATGGTACATATGAGAAGGGATGACGTCCACGGGAGCGTTCGGGCAAAAATCTGTCGGGATCGAACTTTTGTGGATCTGGCCAAAAGTTCGGATCCCGATGAAGATCGTAGATATGGATTTGAACCACAACACCTTCGGGTATCGTATAATTTTCTACAAGTTGATTGTGCAATGTATGAAATCACAGTTCTGTCACGAGACCTTGCATCACATGCTTTTTTATATTAAGATTCTACATACTGAGATGCAAATCGGATTCGACCTGTCGCGAGATGAGAGGTACACTCGGGTAAAGTCGAAGTGATTCTTTGATACAACGATCCAGATATGTGAATCTTTGAATTTCTGTTATGGACATCTTGCCATTGCTTTCCTTAAGAACGGCGTCAATTTCGTCGCGGGCCAATTGCTACAAAATGGCAAACAGTATTAGTATACAGAAAAATCAACTATTTTATTGTCGACGCATGTACAAGGGCAAAATGTAGTTGAATTGAATCCTCACTTGTATATCTTTGTGTTCTGCTAGAAGCAAAAGAGCAAACATCATACCCATTCCGGTTGTGTCGTGACCCTGCAATTGTATTCTTGTAGTTGACAAACGACCAAACGAACTTAACAGTATTAATGTAAATATAATGTGTTTGACTACCTCGAAGATGAAAGTATCAACTTCTTCTCTGATTCCAGCTTCGTCAATGTGGCCCTGCCTCATAGCAGCAATAAGAAGATCAAGCATGGCGAGACGTTTCTTTGAAGTTGACTTCATTTCTACAGCTTCTTCCACAGAGCTGAGAGCTTTTTCCTTCAAATAAATATCTCCGGTATCTTTATGATACTGCTGACGTTCGCCAATGATCTGAGGAAACCATTTTCAGTTCGTTACACGAAAACGTTTGATCATGACACGTAACGAGGGGAAAAAGATGGACTCACTTTTTTGGAAAAACCGTGAACGATATCTAAAAGTTTCTTCTGCGTACGACCACTCGGCGAAAGGCTGTACAGAGCGTCTAAGTGTAACCATGGTCTCAGTAATCTGAATGAAAAGAAGATTTTTGTTTAATCAATGCCAGGATGGAAAAACTCTGCATCGTCATATATATAATGAACCAGATCCCTGGCACTCAACATATATAGGGTGGTTCTTTTAGCGTCGCCAGCTACCATGTGGCGCTAATAGTAATCCGCGCCACAGCCGCGGGCTATCGCTGATGCAAACATTATCTATTATGCTATAGATAATTACAGCAACCCACAAAATATAATTAAATAATTTGAAGATATGTATATAATAGTATAGATTCGTATTATATTATATTACATTATATAACATTATATATATATATGTTATATGACTTCATGAATTTGTATGTAGTAGACAAATAATTGCACACAAATTTGGGGTTTTTCTTCCGAAAAAAATATAAACAATTTTGGCAATTTTGGCAATTTTTTCATTTTCTAATTTACACAGTTTTTATTCAATATTTTTTGAAGACTAACAAATGTTCTCTACTTCAATAGTTTCTTTGTGAATTCAATTATAATTCTTTTTACTACGCCATGCATTTGTATAAAATTATCGGAAGTATGACGATTTTCACGATTGCAGTAGCTGTCTATTTAGTTGAGGTTATAATGGTAAGTGGTAACGACGGGGGTGTGGGGTACAGCGCGGATGACTGGTAGCGCCGCACAATGCGAACTACAGATGGCAACACTAAGCAAACCATCCTACGTCATCGAAGCCCGTTGAATTTCGTTGAGTGTCACCCCCTGACCAGAATACATACCTGTGAAGGATGGATTCGCCAAGTTCGCAAACAGCCCGTCGATACGTTCGGTCAAAAGGTCCCATTCCTTCGAGCGATGTGCCCATCGCAGTTTCTGTTACCCATGCATTATAGAGAATGGGAACAAGTTATCATTATTACTGGGATTACATTTCAATCTAGAGAATCCAGGGTACAATATTACTTGCCACATATCGTATTAAGCGTGTATTTTGTAACCAATGGTAGCAAATCGTGTTGGTACTTTCCCACTTCCTTTTGGAGATCCTTTACCATACGACGGCCTTCGTCATCGAAAACACCCACGAACTCGCGCAAAACATTGAAATGAAAAGCCGGCGTAAGAATCTTGCGCCTATTGTGCCACTTTTTTCCTGTTAACAAGTAAATTATTTATTTACAATGTATTAAGGAATATAAATGGATTTAAATATTTCCATAGCTCTGTTGTCGCCGCCCTGGTGATAGGATTCAGAAGTGTGAGAGAGGTTCGCCTCCACGCCGTTGAATTCAGGGAGGGCACCACTGTACGCTTCGCGATTTATTGGGATCTGACATGGAGGCGTGGTCAAATTCAATATGGCGCAGACCGGGGTGCAGTCGCCTGTCAAAACCGCGCAATAGTAGAGTTACCGTGAAAACCAATATGGCGTAGAAGAGGTTGCAGCCAACTAGTCTTAACATAGCGTAATAGCTTTATTTTTTAATAAAATGCTAGTCCTTTCCATTAGTGATATTTGTAAATGGTCTGATTCCAATCCCGGCAATCGAAATTTCTCGCTCGGAAACTATGGAACGTCAGTTCACGGTTTTTTTTATAAGAACTCTCGCATCCATATACGGAACATGCAATTCTTTTTTTCGATGGGTTGCGAGATGTAAAGACACCTACTTCTGCCATTTTTTTGGACAATTTCTCAAAATTACTGATATCAATGATTACGTTGTAACTTGAGCAATGCACCCCGGTTTTAGTTTCAACGTGTACCACCAGATGTCTCACGAATTTTGTCAGATCCCAATATCCGGGTGCGTTTATTTCTCTTCACCGCAATGCGCATGCGTGGAACGAACACAACAATAATAGCGGAGCAGCGTCCTTAGAGTAAATTTATGTTATTCCTCTTGCACATTGTGACGAGAAATTAGTGTTTAACGAAAAACAAACGTTTTATCATTGAAACGCACGTAATCGTACGATTTAATATATAGCTAGTTATGTTTAAATATGACATGCATGTTACGCGTGTGATAAAAGCGGCGATCACACCTGTACTCGTCAGAAGACCCGTTTGAAACCAAGGCTGAAGAAAGTCGTAAAGGACGCTCTTCGTTATATGTCGTGGGCTTGTGAATACGACCTAGAGCCATGGCGTAAACAAATAATGTATGATTTTGATTATTTTTTATTTCTTACATTTTCTCCTCGTACATTATTCTGAATAGAAGGCACAATTAGCTCGTTGCTATGTATAGTATATCGTGTATATTTACCTCGACGTCATCAGGGTGACGAATGTTTACAATACTCCACTTTGTAGTCGAGATTTTGTATATGGGGTAGTAATCATCGTTCATTTTATGTATGACACGCCACAGGTCAACTATACAATCATTAAAAAAGCGCACTGGATAATACGTTTTAATCATGAAAAACCTTGGGAAAGGGGCCTCAATTCTCTTCTACCTTTTCGAATATAAAAATCTCGAAAAATCAATCTTATAATCATCAGTATAATAATATAATAGTACAATCTAACTTCATAATTTTTGTATTTCAAAAGGCGAAGAACAGCAATCACTAACAACTAAACTCGATTTAATTTTTCATTCATTGGAACTGAACGAATCTGGTGATGGACGTATTTTTCTGTCATCGTTGTTTCTCCACAATTGTATCCTCAATTGGGTAATGTGAGAACTCAAGAGTGGCTGGATTGCGTTTGTTACCTGGAGGAACGATGAAGCTTGGAAGATTGCCGACGAACGGAAAACCTGTAGGTCCAGGAAGTTTACGTAGTAGATGGTCCCTTCGGGCATGATAGTAGATGTAATAAGTCAAAAAAAGCGCAACGATTGCCAGGGCCACCGGTATCGACAACATCGCGGTCGAATGATTTTTGCCCGAATAAATCAAAAGTATGCGACACTGTACGGTACTCCTTGTTGTCCGACTGAGAATGAATGTATCAGCCAAAGCTCTGACTGAAATATTGTGGTCCAAACACGCTCGATATCAATCATGATAGTAAGTTCATGGCTCTCTTTTTCGTTATCCATTTTTGGAAACACAGAGAGAGGGAAAGGCAAACGTTTTTCGTATTTCGTACACGAATTCAGAGAGCCAAAATAAGGCATTGATAATGCGAGTACGCTTCACGGCTCTTCCTTCCAATACGAGGTTCTTGTACGAGATAAGGGTAATCTTGCACGACTATTGAGACTTTGAGTTGACCCGTACTGACTTTTGGGCGGATTTTTTTTTTTTATGAACGGATATTTTTGAATGCAGACAACACTTGAACGATTAGTTTTTTTAATGTGTGTAAATACTTCATACTTTAAAAGTTCAGCGTATGTTTATTTTAAACCAGTGGGACGTTGACCGGTTCAAGGCCAATTATAGGTGTCCAAATTTTATCTACAAGACCCAGATACCAAGGCTAAACACGAGTCAATGGAATTTAATGATCTAATTACGAAGATGGGACAGCTCTAAAAATAGTCGTAAGGAATATTATAAAATAATCGCAAGGTTTATTCATACCCAGAAAACATGAGCAATTATTTACTATTATTATTATTATACGTTATGTAACTATTCATTTTTATGTTTTTATCAGACGACCATCGATCTATACTGCCGAATCATGATCAACGCGATGCCGGTTATTGAACCGATATCGTGTTGGTCGTTGACAATGTTTTATCGTCGAATTGGGATGAACTTGACATTGAGCGGATTTGCCGATTTGATTATCATATCAGGAAGCATGCAAAGTTTCGCTACCGGAAGAACCGACTCAAACTTGAAGCTGTGTAGAAGATGTGCGACGAAAGCCTTTAATTCGAACATTGCATATTTTTGACCTGTGAAAATAGAAAGTATTCGAAAGCTTAGCTCTTCTTAATTTCTGTAGGCAAAAGAACACAGAAGATATCTTTTGTTTGATAAAAAAATCAAAATTACCGATGCAATTACGCGGTCCAGCGCTAAACGGAACGTAGGAAAAGGGATGTCGATTCTCTATTCGGTCGGGCAAAAATCTGTCCGGATCATAGATGTGAGGCTGCGGCCAAAAGTTCGGATCTCGATGAATGTCGAACACTTGTATATTGACAATCGTGCCACTGGGAATCAGGAAGTTTTCTGCAAAATTGGGACACGAATAATTTAGCCAAGTGTAAATAATATTATTCGGGATAAAACGGATGAGAAATCTCTTTCTGTTCGATTACTGAGTTGCATGTCTTCTCTGAGACGTCGCGAGAGGGTTGGCACGGATGGGAAAAGTCTCAACGCTTCTTTGATGCAACGATCGAGGTACGATAAATTTTGCAATTCACTCATTCCTAATCGTCCGTTGCCCTCTTGAAAAGCTGCGTCGACCTCTTCTCTAGCGTGTGCCTGTTGAAGAAATATCAGCAATCTTTTTTATCATCTCCCCCGTTTTCATTTGTTTTGTTCGTCGAGATGTTTCGTTGAAATATTTACCTGAATTTCCGGGTTCTCAGCGAGTAGAAGAATCGTGAAGCACAATCCCATGACTGTGGTATCGTGACCCTAATGCATACATATCGATATTATTTCCCAAAGAATATTTTAGATAAAATCTTGCACAAAACCCAAAACGATATTTCAATGTTTCGTACCTCGAATATAAACGTATCGACCTCTTCTCTTATACCAAGATCGTCAATATTTTTTCGTTCTCTCTGAGAAGCAATCAGCAGATCGAGCATAGCGAGTCTCTTCTTTTTAACTGTAGAAAAAAAAGCAGCCGTGTTGATCGTGACTCGTGAATGGCGAATGTCGTAAATTGATATTAATTACGTGTTACGTCGTAGGCAGGGATACTCGAGTCAGCTGTACTTTCCGACGAAAAAATTTTCAGATAATTTCCTTTTGTCGTATCATGATATTCCTTCCTCTCTTTAATTATCTACGGAAGAAAAATTAAAGCATTTATAACAAATTTTTTAGCTCGATTCTAACGATTGCAAATTATCGCTCTTCCACATGGATCAAAATAGAAGATACCTTTTCTGTGAAATAATGAAGTACGTTAAGGGCTTCCACTTGCTCCCGGCCTTTCTGAGTCAATGCGAAGAGCCAATCGAATTTCAACCAAGGCCGTACAGCTCTGTCGGTGTCAAAACAACAATGACTCATATTATGTTTTGTTAATTTTCTTCTCTAGCATTTGTCTAGTTTTCGAATAATTTTACATGCCTGTAATACAAAATATCACCCATTCGTTTTACTCCTAATCTGTACTTTTCCTGCACTGGATCTCCATCCTGTAGAGGCGTGCCCATCGCAGTTTCTAAACAAATATGTAATGATTCCCTATATTATCTTTTATCAAAAATTTATTTTCATCTTTCGATGAAATAAATCGCATATAAACTTGAGTAGCTCAAGATTTTAATTTAATTAATTTTCCATTGCACGATTTAATTTATCTGAACTTTATACACTACCGCAAATAGCGTTGAGGGTATATTTGGCGAGAAATGGGAGAATATCTTTGACAACCTCGCCACCCTCGTCGTTCAATGACTTGACCATACGTTCCGAGTTTTCGATAAACACAGCGATAAATTCTTGCAGCACGTTGAAATGAAAGGCTGGCGTCAAAGTTTTTCTACGCATTCGCCATTTGGTTCCTAAAATAACGACGCATTTCTTCGCTCACGTTTATGAATACATTTTATCGGTAGACGAGAATTTTTCTCAATGGACCAACCTGTACTCGTCAAAAGTCCTTCGTTCAACCACGGATGCAAAAAATCGTAAAACAAACTTTTCTCTATGTGTTTTTGACTGCTCAAAATTATCTAAAGAAAAATGAAAATATATTCTAACGTAAGTGTACAGACAATTGAGTCTTTAACAAAAAATTGAATTTTCTAATATTCGCTGGGCAACAAAAATAAATAAATATTCATTTATTGATAAACTTACTTCAACGTCATCCGGATGTCGGATATTAATTACAGGCCAGTGGCATATCCAAAATTTATATACCGAATAGTGCTCATCCGCCCATCTTCTCAGCGACTTCCACAAAGCCTCTTAATTCGAAAAACCAAACGAGTTACAAAAAATAATTGGCTAAACTTTATGTTTATTAAGCAGATTACTTTGTTCTCGCTCTCTTACCAATGGGTATTACAATATCCAGCGAGTTACCAATAATCGGAAAGTGCCGAGGTCCCGGAATTTGGTCAATCAATTTTCCCGATCTGCTGTGGTGAATTATAAAATGTGCGATGGTCAGAAGAAAGATAATCCCGAACAATACAGTTGTGACTATAAGCTCCATGTTTGATTTAATCTTTAAGATTTTGATCGTAATTGTTTTAGTCCACTATTTCATCATATCGAGAAGACGATAACACCTGCGATTCGAGCGAGGTATCGGCACTGATGTGAAGTCCTTCGCGCGTGAACTACGACTATTCGACGAGGGAACATTCGTGTTTCATCGAAGACCAACATTCGGATCTAAAGACTGGCATCGAGAGATTAGACGTCCCTGTATTTAGTTACGATGTACTTGTCAGCTTCGTCGCTGTATATTAATTTCCAAGTGTGTACCTTAAACGGCGTTATTATGCAACCTATATAACACATACGTTGTAATCATCGATCGAAAAAATAATCTCCATTTTCTATCACGAAGATTTACTTCGAGCGTCGTTTTTATCGACATAATTCAATACCGCGTTCCGTTCGAGTCAATCGTAAGGTCAAAACACGGAGTTCATGTTTTCAAACCGTTTAAGATAAACGATCGGATGTCAATTTTGTTTCTGTTTGTTGCACATAGTTTTCGAAAGTCTTACAATGCAGGAACGTATTGCAATGTGTATTCAAGTGTTAACTGAAAATTAAAGCTAGTTTTTAATGTTTTCTTTAATGACCAAGATTTTAGGACTGTAATCTTCTCAGATGGAATTTGAACAGATTTACTTTTTAAGTTTTATCTCTGATATGAGTTAGAATGAAGAAAATTGATAAATACACAATTATCGAATTTACGAAAAATCAAGATTAGCTTTTTTTCGCTACTTATTGACAATAAAAAATCAAAATTCAATATGCAAAATAGAATTTTGAGTGTCGAACGAGGTTATTCTCTATGGTTTGGTAAGAGAGTTGGTCACTTGTGAATTTTGGATCGTCGTTGCGGTGGCCAAACCAGGTTTGTCACGTGATCGTGCGCGATTGACTTTCTAAAGTCGAATTGCATCCATTATACTACGCACATCTGAGCCGCTCGTCCAAATAAAAGCAAGAGTTTGGACCTGTTGATTTCAAATTCCGTTATGTAACTTCCGAAAACCTAGGTCTTCTTACGAAATCCTAGACTTTTATAGACACTTTTCGAAAGATGTTTTAAAAACAATTTTTTTATTTACTACAAGCATTAATGAAGCAAACAAAAAAACACAAATATACGGTTCCGGCAATTATATTATTGAATGTTACCCATAAACACGTATTTCTTCTCAATTTTGTATGTATTTTTCTTCTATTATTTTTATTCTATTGTCTTCTTACGAAATCCTAGACTTTTATAGACACTTTTCGAAAGATGTTTTAAAAACAATTTTTTTATTTACTGTAAGCAATAATGAAGTAAACAAAAAAACAAAAATGTACGGTTCCGGCAATTATATTATTGAATGTTATCCATAAACACGTATTTCTTCTCAATTTTGTATGTATTTTTCTTCTATTATTTTTATTCTATTGTCTTCTTACGAAATCCTAGACTTTTATAGCCACTTTTCGAAAGATGTTTTAAAAACAATTTTTTTATTTACTGCAAGCAATAATGAAGTAAACAAAAAAAACAAAAATATACGGTTCCGGCAATTATATTATTGAATGTTATCCATAAACACGTATTTCTTCTCAATTTTGTATGTATTTTTATTCTATTGTCTTCTTACGAAATCCTAGACTTATATAGACACTTTTCGAAAGATGTTTTAAAAACAATTTTCTTATTTACTACAAGCATTAATGAAGTAAACAAAAAAACAAAAATATACGGTTCCGGCAATTATATTATTGAATGTTATCCATAAACACGTATTTCTTCTCAACTTTGTACCTATTTTTCTTTGAACTAAAGAAAAAAAGATTGCAGCAACTACTTTTAAAAATTATATTCGTAAATAGCCAGGCTGCTGTGGGTGAAAATCTGAAAAAAAATTTGTTATGTCTTAGTAGACGTTAACGAATTCTAGGGATACGTTACGATAGAATTGTTCACGACTGACAGAAATAACTTTTTATCCATAGAAAAATTATAAATTGGATAGTTCAGCGGGATTATCAATTTTTATCGGTGACTTTTCAAAAGAAGTTATCGGATGATGGCCTCGTTTAAACAAATTTAGGTCATGTGAAACAGGTTTTTATTTGACGAAAAGATTTGTATTTCTATCTTCTCCAGTGACTGTACCTTCACGAATATCAAATTAGCACAGAATGCACGTCAGAATGTAATGCCAGGACCGCACGCGTGGCAAACCTCAACAATCCCTCATAAACTCAAACGTGTGAATAGAGTGTTTGGCTTGATTTGCGTAGGTTTGCAAGGGCTTGTAGCCGATCCGCGAATGTCGTTTTTTTTTGTCAGAAATCAAAGGGAATTTGCCGCAAACACTTGCGACGCGTTCACACGTTTGTGCGTACTCGCACGTTTGTAGAGATTTGGGGAGTTTACGACAAGTGCTAAGCGTACGGTCGCGGCATAATGTGTATGATAATCTATTTTTTTATGGGAACAAATTTCACACGACATGGATGCGATGGCCTAAGAACCAAATCGGGCAACAGGCGCGCGTTTAACGCCAAGTCGATTGGTTCCAGATAAAAGTTGTAAAGCAAATGTCCAATTAATGCTTTCAGTTCCAACATCGCGAATCGCTGACCTACAAAAATTACCGAAAAACATTAATGAAAAAGTTTTCTTTCTTATGCGGAATTATTTTTTTTCCCGCGGGTGGTGCACAAATACCTATGCAATTTCTCGATCCTGCACTAAATGGTAGATATGAATATGGATGACGTCCTCGAATTCTATCCGGTAAAAATCTGTCTGGATCAAAGACGAGAGGATTGGTCCAAAAATTTGGATCGCGATGAAGGTCAAAAATGTGAACGCTGATCAGACTGCCGCGGGGTACGAGATAAGTTTCTGAAAAGATCGTAATATCAATTGTAATAATTAATGTAAATTTATCGTCCGATTGTTGTTCGTAAACCATCGGCGTATTTCGCGTGAAGTATTTCAAGGTGATGAACTCACTCAGTTGCAAGTCCTGGCGAATCGTTCGCGATATAAAAGGAACGCTAGGAAAAAGTCTCAATGATTCTTTGATGCAACGTTCAAGGTACGAAAACTTTTGAATCTCCGACATTCCCATTTTGCCACCGTTTTCATCCAATACTTGTACCACCTCGTCTCTCGCACGTTCCTTTGCATAAAATTTAAAAGTCATGCGATGATACGAAGCACGCAAATAAGAAGAAATAGCAAAACGAGCGTCGAATCACGCACTGATACCTGAATATCTTTGTGTTCAGCCAGTAGAAGCAAAGCAAACATCATGCCAACTGCGGTTGTATCGTGTCCCTGCAAACAATAATAATATTCTTCTTTTTCTCCCGTTCCAATTCTTACATTTTCTCAAATTCTCTATTCTCAATTCTCTATTTTTATAACGTTAAATTAGCTAAAACCGTCGGTGTTTATTAACTCATCGATGGATAACGTACTTCAAATATGAACGTATCAACCTCCTCGCGTATTCCAGCGTCATCGATTTTAGCTCCTTCTCTCCAAGCCGATATTAATAGATCCAGCATAGCCAATCGCTTTTTTTTCGCTGAAAACAACATTGTAACGACAAATGTCTCATTATTCTTCTTTATTGCGCGAGCGCAATTGGCTATTTGCAAGTTATTTTTTGCTCACGCGAATATGTATCGTCGTCGCTTATATCCTGTTGCTGCGAAGTAACGCTCTCCGAGCTATTGCGAATCTTCTCCTCGTGGTACTTCTTACGATCTTCTATAATCTGTTATTTATGGAATAATACAATTTAATTCGTTTCACCTCTGTGTCAACGGTCGACGTGTGAGAACTGAGGTATAGAATCAAGTGACGCAACAGTTTTATGACACGGTGCAATTAATTTTCATATGTATTCGTTGCACTTATACCTTTGTCGAAAAACCGTGAAGAATTTTTAATGCCTTCCTTTGGCGTCGTCCACTTGGCGATAGATAGAACATCCAGTCCCATTGGATCCAAGGTTTCAATATTCTAAATCGCATTGTATTTGTAATTATTTAAAAACATTTTTAACGTCAAGAGAAAATAAAAAAATATGATTTGTTTGCGGCATTGAAAAATCTTTATGAGATTCCTATTACACTCGTGATATTTATGAAATCTATTAATTTTCTGACATTTATAAAATCTATTATGAAATCTATGTGGTTAAGGTTTACCAAAGTTACACAAGGTACGAAGGTTGTACTTCCCAATGCCTTTTCATACCTGTGAATAATTAGTGTACCCATGTCGTAAACCGCTTGTCGAAATCCTTCCTGAGTCTCGCCAGAATCTTGAAGAGGAGTTCCCATCGCCGTTTCTGCATCAATGTACGCCCTCAAATTGCAATCTCATAATGCCAATTTCACTTTTTATTTTTAAGATTTAAAATTTAATAGAAAATTACCGCAAATCGTATTTAGAGTAAATTTTGTAAGAAGAACAGAAAGATCTTGAATATTTTCGCCTCCTGTTTTCAGGGAGTTGACCAACTTTTCACCCTGCTCGATGAATATCTCCACGAATTCTTGCAAAACGTTGAAGTGAAATGCTGGAGTTAGTATTCTTCGTCGAGCTCGCCACTTTTCACCTGTCACAATGAACGTAAAAAGAATTCAGCTAAATTTCACGTTCTACTTATTGTCAAGAATCGATCGTCGAAAATTATATTGAAATAATGTTTAGAAAAAGTTAACGAACAAATTTGTATCCTACCCGTACTGGTGAGGAGTCCTGTACCGAACCAAGGATGCATAAATTTGTATATCACGCCTTTTTCTATGTGTTGCGTACTCGAAAGCAATATCTGTTTGATTAAACGATAATTTTACTACGAAAAATAACGAAATGCCAAATTTATCGACCATAATATTAATTAAATCGAACAATAATTGAATCAAGAAATATACGAAAGAAGTAAATAATTTTCATACTTCGGCGTCGTCCGGATGGCGAATATTAATCATAACGTCTTTGACGCTCCACAGTTTAAAAATTGGATAATACTCGTCGTTGAGTTGTCGCATTTTCAGTCGCACTTCCTCTACGGATGATTATTATTTTCTTAACGTTTCAAATGACATTCCCGAAATACACATTTTTTATAATGAATTTTCATACCCAATGGCACCATGAAACTCAGAATATTCCCAACGATTGGTAAAGCTGGTGGTCCTGGGATTTTGTCAATAATTTTTCCTCTTCTGCCACCTCGAACGTTCCAATGGAAGAAGCACAGTGCCAATATGGGCGATAGAACGAATAATATTAAAGCCAAAGACATTTTGTCGCGTTAAATAAATAAAAAATCGATCTCGTAAAAATTAATCCTCCACCGGTTTGTCAAATATTTTTATAAATATTGCATCCAGGCTTTCGTTTAATAAATTATAGTGGAAACAAAATCGGCAAAACGTTATTTCGACTCGCGCGAAAATTTATTCCTCGAAATATTGACGTTCGCTGTAACGATTCTCCGTTGGTTCGTTACGGTCAAGTTGGCCCGACGAAAACTCTTCAATTACTAGTCGTTCGGCTAGTACCCGTCTCGTATATGACGAGGTGACCTACCGGCAAAAATCGATTAAAACAACTCGCGAAACCTCGTATTGTGTCATTATTCTTATGATAAGTAAAATTGATTAACAAAGAAAGAGAGAAAAAATGTACAAACTAAAAACTGAAAATACGCGCGGTGCAACGCGACTTGGGAGGTGCGATCGCGATCGGTCGAATCGTTGCTCGCGAAATAATCTTTGCCGCAATTAACGATGTGCACGAAGTACTCCCATTGGTCGTTGGGCGTCGAAACAAAGAAAAATAACTGAAAGTGTGAGACCGATTCACTATTATTTATCGTCGATGGGTGCAAAGTATTATAATTGCATACACATTCGACTGACAAATGTCCATAAGCGTATTGAAATTTTTACGTCTGTCAATGCGTCCCTTATCGTTCAAAAAATGTATCGAAAACAAACATTAGATTTCGGAACTTTGATCGTCTACCGCTGGGGCAATTTTCATATTTTGCAACATAAGTTGGAACTAAATATAGCGAATCTTTTTTTCACGCGAGTTGACATAAAATTATTTTCAAATTACATAGTCTTCAAGTTGATTGAATTCGAAGGTGCAATTTTAGGCAGGATGTCTCAATTTCTTGATTAAATAATGCAATTTATTCAATTATACAATTTTAAAAATAGGTTATTTATTATTTAGAAATATTTATTTATTATGTTATACAATTTTCGAAAAAAATCGAGAAATTCTTGCCAACTTGGCGTTCGAATAATTTCGTATATAATTGATAATTAAAAATTGACTACAATCTTTGAATAGAGATTCAAATCTTATCGGTCATTTTTTCGAACTAAATATAGCGAATCTTGTTTTAACGCGAGTTGACATAAAACTATTTTCAAATTATATAGTCTTCAAGTTGATTGAATTTGAAGGTGCAATTTTAGGCAGGATGTCTCAATTTCTTGATTAAATAATGCAATTTATTCAATTATACAATTTTAAAAATAGGTTATTTATTATTTAGAAATATTTATTTATTAGGTTATACAATTTTCGAAAAAAATCGAGAAATTCTTGCCAACTTGGCGTTCGAATAATTTCGTATATAATTGATAATCAAAAATTGACTACAATCTTTGACTAGAGATTCAAATCTTATCGGTCATTTTTTCGAACTAAATATAGCGAATCTTGTTTTAACGCGAGTTGACATAAAATTATTTTCAAATTATATAGTCTTCAAGTTGATTGAATTCGAAGGTGTAATTTTAGGCAGGATGTCTCAATTTCTTGATTAAAGAATGCAATTTATTCAATTATACAATTTTAAAAATAGGTTATTTATTATTTAGAAATATTTATTTATTATGTTATACAATTTTCGAAAAAAATCGAGAAGTTTTTGCCAACTTGGCGTTCGAATAATTTCGTATATAATTGATAATCAAAAATTGACTACAATCTTTGAATAGAGATTCAAATCTTATCGGTTATTTTTTCGTGGGACTACTGCGGTCTCAAAGGTTTTACGTTTCTGTTTTCTGAGTTGTAGCTGATAATGGAATTGCACCATTATCGTACTTATCAATGAGATAGAAAATAGTTGCGAAAGCTTGACGAATGGCACTGACTCTAGGGAGCCACACTTTCCTCGTCTCATATACCGTAATTGGTACATAGCGATCGAGCTTTTACAATGTAAACAGAATGTCAAATATTGCGGAACAGAATATCGACATCCCTAGTCTCGTAGACATCGACTGAACGTTGGAGTTTGATCGTGATACTTACTGTCTTCTGTGTTACCAAACAAAATTGTATTCTCTGGCGAGGCTTGTCGAGACGTTGCGTTTGACGTAGAAAAGATTCATCGAAATCCATTGCTCGATTCGAGTTTTCCTCATTCGGAGTTCGTTTTACGTGGTATTTTTGGACGCAATCTTTCGTAAAAATGTATTTAAACATTAGGGGACGATAAGGTGGGACAAACCAAGTCGTCGGAAACGATAATGTGCTATTGACATTTGACGATAAAATTTTTATGGACAGCTGGACCACACATCAGCCTTCTTCGTAAATCTTCCATCCTTTTGAGTTGCCTACTGCGTAAAACGTCGAGAAACAATAAATTGGATTATCTTTTTATTACGCAGCAAAGCGTAGATATAATATCGTCGTTAGTATTAATAATTCCACGGATCGCAGCTACCCCAACAAAGTTTAAAAATCTGGTTCGAACGGGAACAATTACGAATATAGTTTAAAGTCGTTAATTATTAAATTCAAGATTGCTTAATCGCTCGTCAATTTGGTGACACGATTTTTACCTTTGTTTTCCTACTAATTCCACATAGAAAAAAAGCTGCTACTTAATATTTCTATATTTCTTTTCTATCGGCAAGAATTCCTCTCAACTTTGGCTCGTTCGTAACAAGAATCACGAGCTGGCTTCAATCTCGTTCTTTTTTCTTCAATTAAATTCAAGGAACAATCTACAAACTTAATATTTTTTTAAATTTAATTAATTCGACTGATTAATGTTCGATCCCACATTATTGTCGTCCTCTTGTCCATTTGCACGAATGATTTTCATCATTAATATTATCCAGCAATATTGAACAAACGTCGTATAATTTTTCAACCTTTCTCAAGTATAAACAATTTTGAATGTTCGTTTCAGCTATTCAATTTAATATTTGAAATAATAGATAACATTCCTTTTATCTGACTCAAGTTGATTTCAAACAAAACCTAGTCGGTAACAAAAGTAGCGGTGGTTTAATCGGTAAGAAAGTACGATGCAAATTGAATTGAAAATGGTCGGTATCGTGTATGGTATAACAGAAATTCTTCTTATCATAAAAATGCAGTGTTTCCCGGATGATAAGACTATTTACAATTTTCCTATTTTATCAACGACGAGACTGACAATTTCGCAATTCAAACTTAGCTACGAGTTTCACAGATGGCGCCATAATTTACCTAAATTTACAAAATTCACTTCGCAAGCACTACATATATCAATATAATCGATCGTACAATAAACTACCATCGGTTTGGCACTCGAGAAACCGATAACGAACGATAAAACCCGTTTCAAGCCTCATCCACGCAATTAAACGCTGCTTCCTTCGTCCTCTCCTTCCTTGGATTATCCACGTTCATTAACGGTTTGCTAATTGATTAACGGACTTCGAGTGTGCCATATTGTATGCCATTGGTATAGTTGCGTGTATTTGAAATTAGCAAGCTTTCATAGGATCGCTTATGATATTCTATAAGCCGGGCGTACATCGTGAGAAGATTAAAAGACAAAAGGTCCAACGATTCAGTCGACTACCGAGAAATCTCGATTCGACTTTACCCCGTTATAACCCAGTTAACTACTCCGCTGGTCGAGGTCACGACCACTTTCTCGCCACGGAACAGTATCTAATTCGTACTTGAGAAGGGTTCCGGAGGTGGTAAGACGGGTTACGGGTGTTTGTCTCTGACAATGAGCTATCGGAAGTCGAGAGAGCTCGTTAAACAAGAGGCTACTCGGAAAACTAATTACATATAAACAATTTCTTAATTACAAGATTGCAACTATTTTATAAAGAAAAAACAACGAATAGTTTCGATTGTTATTGTTATGATTATTGTAAAAATAATTTTTTCATTATTCGAGGGAAAATTATAAACGTGAGTTTAACAATGAGTTATCGGAAGTCGAGAGAGTTCGTTAAACAAGAGACGACTCGGAAAACTAATTACATATAAACAATTTCTTAATTACACGATTTCAACTATTTTATAAAGAAAAAACAACAAATAGTTTCGATTGTTATTGTTATGATTATTGTAAAAATAATTTTTTCATTATTCGAGGGAAAATTATAAACGTGAGTTTAACAATGAGTTATCGGAAGTCGAGAGAGTTCGTTAAATAAGAGACGACTCGTAAAACTAATTAGATATAAACAATTAATTAATTACAAGATTGCAACTACTTTATAAAGAAAAAACAACGAATAGTTTCGATTCTTATTGTTATGATCATTGTAAAAATAATTTTTTCATTATTCGAGGGAAAATTATAAACGTGAGTTTAACAATGAGCTATCGGAAGTCGAGAGAGTTCGTTAAATAAGAGACGACTCGGAAAATTAATTAGGTATAAACAATTTCTTAATTACAAGATTGCAACTATTTTATAAAGAAAAAACAACGAATAGTTTCGATTCTTATTGTTATGATTAATGTAAAAATAATTTTTTCATTCTTCGAGGGAAAATTATAAACGTGAGTTTAACAATGAGTTATCGGAAGTCGAGAGAGTTCGTTAAATAAGAGACGACTGGGAAAATTAATTAGATATAAACAATTTCTTAATTACAAAATTTCAACTATTTTATAAAGAAAAAACAACGAATAGTTTCGATTCTTATTGTTATGATTATTGTAAAAATAATTTTTTCATTATTCGAGGGAAAATTATAAACGTGAGTTTAACAATGAGTTATAGGAAATCGAGAGAGTTCGTTAAAGAAGAGACGACTCGAAAAATTAATTAGATATAAACAATTTCTTAATTACAAGATTTCAACTATTTTATAAAGAAAAAACAAGAAATATTTTTCATCCTTATTCTTACGATTATTGAAAAAGTATGTTGTCGTTCGGTACGTCCACTAATTTATGAAATTTAATATTTTCGTTACTCGAGCGAGAATTAAACGTTTGCGAAATAATGATGAATTAATTGAAATAAGTTATCTTGGCAATCCTCAAATCCGATCAAATGCGACACGTCGAAAGGATATCGTTTAATATCCATTTGATTAAGTTTTTCGTTTTATCCCTATCGCAATTAATTCAAACGAGTAGTTACCGAACCTCCCCTGTCTCTCTGCGCAAAGTCCATGAATTTGAGTTGAGTAACGCGAGGGTATAATTGTGCCATTTGCAGAGAAACGCTAATACAATTGGGATCGTTAACGGTTACGTCCCGCTCCAGTTACCGAAGAGAGAACCTTTCCGGTTGTAGTACGCCGACTATCCTCTACTACCGTGCAGATACAATTTATCTACGTACACAATGTAAATGGCGAACTGTAAGTGTCAGTTGGCCTCTATCTCTTTCTCCTCCTCGCTTTACCTCGCGTTCCCTTTGCTCTACAGAATTGCAACGTCGCGTTGGTGAACTACCAGGAATAAGGGTGTGTTTCGATGGTTCCGCCTTTTACACGACTGTGACTACGTTGCACTCGTGGAAATTTCTCGTTTTACACGCACATCTATAGTACAGAAGTTTCGAGGACATTTTCAAGTATTTATCGCTACTTTTCGAGAGATGAGAATTCGCGAGAGTATCTGAAACGTCGCGTTTTCCACTCGTACTGTAAACAGTTTCTTTATAAGTTACAAGTAGAGTAGATAATACGCGTATACGATATTCGTATGTGATAAACTTGGAATCTATTATTATCTGCGTTAGTTGTATTATTTATTAACATAAATTCGTATATATTAATAAATTATACAAATTAAAAGCATTAAAACAGGAATCGTTAAATCGCGCAGAATTAATGTCAAGTTTATTTCAACATTCTTTATCTCCGGATTTTCAATGCCTCGTATAATTTTAATATAGAGAACATTTAAATATATAATGTAATAGCCTATTTTAACGCAAGGAATAATTCTCGAATTCTCGATATGGCAGACAAGGTTGGGAAAAGAGCCGAAAGTAGGTCGAAATTATGCCTCTCACATTTCACCACATTTTATTCGGCCGTCAAGCGCGTCTGCTTTTTCTCACGACGGGAAGACAAAAAATTAGATTCCCGAAGCATCGAGTCGGATGTAAAGAGGAGGGAAAAAGAAGAAAAGGAACGAGAGGATGAAAATCCGTTGTGGGAAAAGCGAATTACGAGAAGTGAGGTGATTCCGCGAAGTTTCTCGTAATATTCATTCTTTTTTTTTTCGTTTCCTTTCTGCTTCGCTTTTCCTCTCTACGGCGCATCGCTACCCTTCGCGTCAAGATTCTGAATAGCGAGGGTAAGAGAAGCGGGAAGAGAAGGTAGCTTGAGTCCAACTTTGCGAGCTTCCGGGCGAAGTGGCACAATACGAGAGTGAGGATGAAGGGTGAACGCCGCTGGTATGCAAAAGGGGAAAATATATCACTTATATATGTATCTTCGTCCCTACGTATACATACATACATATATAGATAGAGACTTTGTGCTTTTGGCATCGGAAGTATACGCGCTTTCCTTCTCTCTTTCTCTCTCTCTCTCTCTCTCTGTCTCTCTCTTCAACAGAATTACGATGAGAGAGAGAGAGAGAGAAGTTCCGAAGCCTCTGTGATACATATCGCACAGAGGGTGGTGGGAGAACGTATATACTGTCCCTAGAGAAGGGTAACGAGAAGAGCAAGGCAACGTTGGCCGTAATGGGTCGCCCAGGCTGGGAAAAGCTTGAGCGAAATTCCGTTGGGGACGCTGAACAGGCTTTACAACCAGCTTCGTTTACACACACATACACCATTTACGTACATAGAATGTGTGTAAGACATAGACTTGTATATAGACGCAAGTAGATAGTAACGGGGAAACGAGAAAGAGAGACGTGACGCTATGTTGAGCACGTTCGATTAATTCGTGACGTCGATGACTCGTATACGTCGAACTCGTGCCAACTGCTTGACCGGTCTAGAGAAATTTAACGCCGAAGGCTCATGATTTTTTAACGAGAACAAGGATATATAATTTACTCGAATCTTAATTATAGTTTCGATTCGATGCTATCTTGATAAATTTATAAAATAAATTAAACAATTTAAAACAAATTCAAAAGAAAAATCGATAAAGCATGCATTTTTTATTATTTACTTGTATAACGATTATTCAGTTTTGATTATTTACTTTGCGTTTGTTTTTCAGCACGTAATGAAGGCAAATACGAGAGAAGATAAAGCACAAAGTCTCAATGACGAGGTGACTTGTGCATGTCTTATCGTTGATGTATTCAACTTGGTCGTGCGTTGGGACGGATTTTCTTGAAACTTTATCGTTTGGGAGGAAAACTGCGAAAGTCAGATACCAAGAGAGAGAGAGACACACACACACACACACACACACACACACACACACACACACAGAGGCACACAGAGGAGCCATATTCGAGCGAATGAGAGACACGTTGGTGCTTGAACGTCTAACGGAACTGTCGCCTTGAGCCATGGAACATGTTACATACATCTCCACCCATAGACTCGCACACAACCTCGTGTACATATTTCATGCAGAATTCATAAGGGCAAGGACGAGGTGAAAAAGTGTGCAACGCCCATAGAGACGTGTACAACGTACATGCATACGTAATACAAGCTCCGTAACATTATTATACGTTGGTGATACGAGTCCTTTCGACTTGGCAAAAGTTTACCAGGAACGAGACCAAGTATACCTATATATAGACAAGTATGTCTTGGTGTGTACAAGATAGACGCGTGGGGTATTCTCCGATTAGACGTCGTCGTTCGTCGTCGCTTCTCAACAGTGCGACGCGACGCCTCGAGCCGTATAACGCGCGAAGAGAATGCCCGCGAGGACGCGCCAACGATGAAAGTTGTGAAAGTCGAGAGAGCTCGGCCGACTTTTAATCGCGCTGCTCTCCTGACCATTCTCTCTACGCAATGTCGTCTCGTACGAGGAAAAATAAAAAGAATTTCTTCGCCGGCCTTGTAGTCATATTTTTACGCGATATTGAATAATCCGGCAATTAAAGTTCACCGCGAGTATCGAAGGGAAAAACATTTGTCGAGATTGAAATCGAAGTTACGTCGATTATCGAGATAAACGATTGTACAAGATGAGATAAAGAAATACTGTGCTTATATAAAAAAAAACAATAAAAACAACAAAAACTTGCATTAAATTGCGTTGAGAAATAAAGGAGTTGAATTCCACGTGCGTGCGGGATAGAAAAAAACGGGGCATACGCGAGTGACATACTTTCGTGCCGGGACACGGCTGGGAATACCTCGATGAATTGTAGATAGGCACACTGCGGAGCGCAATACTGTTCGGCTCGTATATAGACATAGAAACGCGATGGAAGGTCGCGCATTCGCTATTAATAGAAAAAAAAAAGACCGTGGTCGAGCACTCAACATCGGTTGGTACTAAACAATCGAGGATTTTCTAAACGCATCGGGCATTCGGTGAAAATTATTAACGACAGCCGCCAATTTTTTATCCCAACGATTTTGTTTTATGGGAAAAAGAAAAAAAATAATAACAATAAAACACGATGCATCGATATTTTTATACGAAAAATACGATATTTTTCCAAGCGACACGTGTTTTTTTTTATTTGTTACCGAATACTTTATCACGACTGCAATCATTTATATTTCATCCGGAATAAAAATATTTTTAGTTCAAATTGGCGCGTATCGGATATGTTTAATTCTCGTCGGACAAAGAGACGGAATTATATAGCCATGATACGTGAGTTTTCACGTTTAAATAATTCTGTTCATTCGTGCATATTGAATTTGTTCCTTTGTATTTTTATTGTTTAATCGTAAGTCTTTGAAACGCGGATATTCGTTAGCCTTTCGTTTTTCCGAAAATCGTTATTTCTCACTCGGAAGTTCATCCGTCTGGTCAACCAGCTTTTTTGTTTTTATCGACGAGACGAACGGTGTATCTCCTTTGCGAGACTGTCATTTTCATCCCATGGATATAATTGCCGCTCGAAAAAATATTTGCTCAAACGAACGTGTGTATTTGTATTCAAATTTATTTTGCTTCATTACGCGCGAGCGTGCACACGAATATTCATAAATCTCACAGATTTTATTGGCAGTTGATTAAACGTATTCGATTAGTATTTTAAACTCGTCCCTGTAATACTTTCTATTTTTCTTTACCAATTAACGACAGAGAAAAAATTGATAAAATGATTAAAACAATTGGAAAAAAATTTTTTTTTTTTCGAACGATCGACAAATTTGTTTCGTCGATTAATGCAAATCTTAATTCTCTCGTTTATTTATTACATCCTCTTGGGCAGAGCCCGGATAACTCGTGTATGTGCCTAATATGTATATACAAAAGCGTGCGAGAGAAGAATCGCGGCCTCTCCTCTCTCGTTCACCGAGGATTCTCCGTGTCCCACTGACCTCGTATACCATTACGTACATTATTACCAGCTGCTCCTCCTCCTTATTTCGCACCGTCAGCCGGTCGCCGCTTCGAGTTATTGCGAAATTTTTCGCCTCCTTTTTTTTCCTCTCTCGCGTTCCTTTTTTTTTCCGGGACTTTCGAGTCCAGCGAGTCGTGACGCGTCGTTATACTCAAGCAAAGAAACATTGAGAAAGACAAGTCGGACCGTGGAATGGACCCCGGCAACCTTGGAATTCGCAAAGTTATTTTTCGTATCGAAATATGTCATAGCTTACGCGTCGCGAGACTATTGAAAGTTTACAAAAAAATACACACACGCACACAAGACGCAAGAAATAAAAGCAATAACGCTACGTATATTGTCAAAGTTATTTTATCTCTGAGAAATTCCATAAAAAATCGTTAAAAATGTCTTTTTCCCCATAAAATCTCGGTATATTTATCTCGAATACCGTCACCCTTGCCCGACCAAAAGCGAAAATTCCCTCTCTTTGTTCGATTTATCCTCTCAAAAAACCGTTCATCACAAAACATTTCTCGCCCATATCGTCCGTAAAATTGACGTCACATTAATTCCCGTCACCAAACGAAATTCCATCTCCCCTAAATATTGTAATATCCAATCGAATATTCCATAATTCGTGTCAGCACCACGAATTATACGAAAACAAATGCATTTTATTCAACAAAATAAAAAATATCTCTGATTTTTTTTCCCCGCGTTAATTTTATCACCGCTAATGAGTATTCACCGTAAATTAAAACACTTGTATCCGTGACAATGCGCTTGTATACAAATATATTATGTAGGTATACGCGCATGGACGATGTTCACGCGTGCATCGTAACAACCCCGGACCACTCTTAGTCGCAAGCCCCCCCCCCCTTCCTCCCTCTCACTCACCCCTCGCCACACGACACTACCTACCTCGCGCGTTGCCCACAGTACATATTCGCCGAGAAGGTGAGGTTGTAACTACGCTCGAACGTTTACATATTCGTCGGGAGGGGAAAAGGGGGTGTGCGACGGACGAGAGGGAAGGGAGGTTGTATATCGACGCGACGTCGGCGTGTACACGTTATACATACATCGACTAATCGATAGCTGATGCTGCTGATGCTGCCGGGGCGCTCTCGCCACTACTACGTACATCGTTATACACGCAGTTCGTAGAGTGAGATGGAAAGGGAGAGATAGAGGATGTGTATGTATATATATATATATATGTATAAAATAGCGACCCTCTCTCGCAGCATCGAGCCATTTATATGTGCACGAGCTTACGCGTTCGCCAGCCAGCCCCTCGTACAACCATCCTTCCCCAACGCACAAACACGGACGGACCGACAGACACAGAGACTATAGACGCGTTTACTTTCCTCCCTGTTCACTCTCGCGCTCGCTCGTCGATGAGTTTTCTCTCCCTGCTTTCGCGCACGGGGTCCTTTTGCTACAGGTTATATTCGACGAAACGCGCACACGTGGCGCCATCGCCAAAGGGAACGCAGAGTGAAAACCCCCGCTGGCGCGGCGCACAGTGGCAAAGCAAAGTTTTAACGAGCCACCGCCACCCCCTTCAACCCCGTGCCCGACCCTCTGTGCATGTTGCACACCCTCTCTCTTCGATCTTTCTATCTCTCTCGGTGTCTCTCTCCCTCTTTTTGTTTAAACTACGACTTTGTCAATTTTTATATCGCAAAGTCGTTCGTTCAAAAATGACGGGAATAATACGAATCGGATTTGATCCGACGTATTTTCTCCCTGGGGGAAAGAACTCGAGGCGTGGAAAAAAATACGTCGAAAACAATGGAAAAAAAAGGAAATGAGATTCGATCTTCCTTCGATCGTTACGCGATTTACGTTTTTATTTTTTGCGGAATGTTGGTAGACGATTTTTGCAAGGATTTTTGTCGGTTTTTAGACAGACGCGCGAGTTTGAGAGCTCGCGGGATTAAACTACGGGATTTTATTTCACCCTCGTTTACTCTCTCTTTACACTTTCTCGTTTTCCGTCACTCTCGATTCTCCTTCGTGCCATCGATATGCTTGCCTCAATCAATGTTTCTTGGAGAAAAAAAATGTCCAAAGAAACGTAAAGTGACGAACGAAGTAGGAAGTATATTATAGTCGGGTTTATACGTACATATATATATATACATATATGTATATGCACACATAGATATACGAGGAGGGACGCTATAAACTCTTCACGGCTATCACCTGCAACGTCGTTCGCGTTTTACGAGAGTGCAAGGCGTCGCGTGCACGCGTCCTCACCCACTCCCCGTCGCCTCGAGCTTCTCTTTCCACAGTCATAGTCCCTCCTGGTACGTCATTGCCAAGCTGAGGTCGATCTCTTCGTCGTGTCGTGGGTATCAGCAACCCAATACATCCGCCACCTGTGTCTTTTATTAACATTCGTTTCTTATTCTTTAAATAATTATAAGAATACATTTTTTTTTTCATAATTTTTTTTATCTACAGTTCTGCTGTTTTATCGTTTTTTAAAATTCTTATTTTATTTTGTACAATCGTTATATTGAGAGATTTTGAGTTTCGCGTTGTGAGAGGAAAATGAGAGTACTTACCTCGTATATTCGCGCGTTATATTTTCGTACTCGTTAACTCCAGAAGCAATCAACGTGAAATAATGTTAAGAAATTCATTGATAACGTATATAATATTTAAAAGATGAAATATTGATAATGATAATATATTTGGTAAGAGGATGGAGAGAGGAAATTTCATTTTAACAGTGGCAACAATGTTGAATCCGAGACAGAGAAAGAATCGTTCTGGTAGATTTCGATATCGATTGGAGCGATCGATTACGATAATATTTATTCGTGAACGCGGACAATCCCGAATTTCGCGTACCACGATTTTCGCTGTCGAGGAAACCGAGGAAATTTTTATAAAGCGAGAATGTATACGATGTTGCTGTATTGTACCGAAGTGCTACGCCTGTAGGTTTTCTACCGTTTCGTATAGTACGTATATATAAATATGTATACGTGTGTGTGTGTATTCATACGAATCGTGGAGAAAAGTGTGCGAAGTGTGCCGGGGGATGTAGGGAAATTGTGTAATTTATTCAGTGAGCTGGTAGAGATCGGTGCTCTCACGCTCTCTCCCTCTCACTCTCTCTTTCTCACAGCGACGAGACATATACACGTTCTCTGCCCGGATACTCTACAAACGCGACGATATGACGGAAAGAGTAGCATTTATTGCGGAAATAAAATCTCTGTCAGGCCGAGCGACAGAGACGGAGAGAAAGGAGAGGAAAGGGAGAACGCGTCACTTGTATGTGCATCGCTTCTAGTGCGAAGGGTTAAAAAACGTCACCGATGCGCCATAGAGAGAAAGAGAGCGGGAACGGCGAAAACAAAATAAGGATGAAAAGACTATATTGCGCAGACACCATGAAAAAGAAATGTGTGCGCAAGAATGAAATGGAGAGATACGAGAGTTCCTACCTTCTCCCTCGAGAGAAACCGTGTCCTGCATTTAGTTTTGTCAAATTTCACCTCTCGTTCTTCATTCAAATTTGTTCTCTCGCCTAGAGTTGAAAATCATTTTTTTTTTAATTCAACAGAAAACAATTACGAATTAATTTTTGTTATAAATGAAAAAAAATTAATTAACCAAAAATATATGAAGGTAGAGATGGTGGAATGAGAACTGGACGATTGAGAGACTGGAAAGACGACGACGAGCGAATGTACACCGGTAGGAAAGAATATCCGCTTATACGAGCGAGTTACGACTTTACGGATCGGGGGATTCCTCTCGCCCTCCCTTACTCTCTACCCCGCATCCGCCACTCCTCCTCCTCTTTCTTATCCTCCTTCTTGCCTCTCTATCTCCTCTCTTCCTCGCCGCGTTTCATCCTTGCCCAAGGATGAGAGAGACTCGATGGGGAAGAGGAGGAGGACGAAGTGCTTCGTACCTCGCGATCTCAGTCTCCATAATGTCATGTATATATATATACATATATATATATACATATATATATATATATCTGTATATATGTATGTATTTGTATGTATGTATGTATATGTATATGTATGTAATGGTTAAGAGTATACGCGTACCTCGAAGAGCTGCGAAGCCGAGTTGGCTTCTCCGCAGGAAAGATACGTGCTCGGTCGGTCGGTCGGTCACTGAACCGCCGCCGACGTCTCGCTTCCACACCGCGGCCTCCCTCACCGTCTCAAGCTCTTCGTCTCTTCTATGTATTTTCCATCTTTCTCTCTCGCTCTCTCGACGAGTTCCTTCGCGCATCGACGCCGCCTTTTGCCATACCATCCCGACGTCCTGTGCCAGGCGCGCGCGATCAAGGCGAAGTACCGTTACGATCCGCCGCTACGTTCTACCTGGAAAGCTGCGATATATAGATGTATTGTACGGTATACGAGTCAGTGTAGGAGAGTTGGTATGGCAGAGCTAGCCCACGATGTATACGTGAGAACGAGCACGAAGGAAGCGATGAGAAAAGAGTACGTGCATGTGCGTATGTGTGCGAAAGAAGAGGAAAAAAAATGAGGAGAATAGAGGAAAGAAACGAGAATGACGACGGCGACGACGATGAAAAAGAATCTCTCGTCTCGTCGTGCCAGTGTCCGATGACTCTTCGGCTCTCTTCTCTATCTCGTCACCGATATTATTTTCCATTGTTGCTCCCCGCTGGTATACACACTTCTCGATAACGTCGAGGCGAATTCGCGAGGGCACGTTTTCCCGTTTAATTTCCGGTCAAGCCGCAAAACTCGTATCGTACCACTTCGACCAATGTTACGGGCCATCTGTATAATTACTTTTGCCAGTTGTATCGAGAGAGTAAAAGAGAGAGAGAGAGAGGGAGACGGAGATAAGTTAATACGTGCTCCGCGAATTTGCGAGAGTTAATAACACACGTGCGCGTACGTACGCGCCAATCGCGTATTTCGCACCAACGGTAAATTTTATTTTTCGTCACGAATCCACGAACATTAGCGCGAATATTCGTTGCTTTTACCGTTATTCTTGTCTTTTTTTTTTCTCGTGTAAATATTGATCATAAATAACGGTCGTTAACGTGCAAATCCGGTGAAATTTTGGTTTTACAGTATGCGCGGGAGGTACGAGACACATATTCGACGATACTTTATACAGTAATCGGATTTTAATAGATCGTGGCTTCGAATTTTATGGGCTGAGGAATACGACTTGATTAATTGAACGCATGGAACAATAACGACGTGAAGCAATGTAGAGTGAAAAATGATATCGCGAACTGCGATGATTCGATTTCGTTAAAAATACGCTTTTCGAACTGCATTCGTCGCTCGTTAGTTGAACAAAATAGATTTGTCGAACGAATTTATCAGCGAGATAATCAAATTAATTCTCACGAAGAATATAAATTATCATTAAACATTTTCTCGAAGTTAAACCAAACGATTACAGCTGAAAATAACTTTTCGAATCGATTAAAACAAATTCGATACCTTTCTACGATTAATATTTCTGTATTTTTGCGATTTTTTTTTTTCACGAACTATATTATATATTGTACGAAATACTTATAGCCAGGCAATCTTATACACACGGGCTGTTTCCCTCTGCCTTTTGACCGCAGGGTAGTATATTTGATGCTTCAAGTATAAAGTCTCGAAACTCGTTAATGAGAGAGATAAAGAGACCGAGAGAAAGAGAGAGGGAGAGAAAGGGAGAGATAGGTCTCGAAACTTGAAAGCAAGGCAAGAACGTACGGTCTTTGCAGCACACTTGGTACGTTACAATACACAGGCATGTATGAATCACGAACTACCACACTGACTGTGGTTAATGGTGGCGAAGTTGGCGTATTTCGTATCCGTGTGTACAGATTCACAAAGTTTCTCCACCGGCACCAGGTAAGCAATACATATATACGTACGCACATGGGCATACAAATATATATATATATATATATGCTCTATAACGGCAGAATATAGACATACGTATATTATGTACCGTTTCGTATACTGCGTTATAGCGGGTATAACGATGAGAAATTTCAAATATGTTAGCTCGTGCCCGCGAGATCGATCGACTCGAGTTTCGGGTCTCGGGATATAGAGTTGAGAGAGTTTCTCGTTAGATTCTCTCTCGATAACATTCTCGAGAGGCCGATGGCCCGCGAGCCTCCCATCCCACCCTCGATCATTCTCGTTTCACGGTATATGTTATTCCGTATCAATTTGCGGATACAGACGATATTAGAAGGATGATTTCACGAGTATCGAAATAATTTTACGAGAATCCAACAGAATAGTACAATTATTTCTTCGATTTTATAACCTCTCGAGACTGTTTTGTAGATATCGTATGGATTTTACGATCGGAGATTCAAACGTCGATAAATTTCCAATTAAATCGAACGCGAAACGTTCTAATGGTCGTACGAGGAATTTTGTTTAATTCTTTCCGAACACGCGTTCGTATTTAAATCGCGCATTTGTCACATTGACCCAGATCTCGGGGGCTGGGGAGAAGGGCGGCTCGTGCTTACGCCACCACCATTGGCTATAATGAGGAACGGAGTATCGCGGTAGCGCCAACTGCTGAAGTAGTTTTACTGTAACGGAGTGGAGCCGCGAGCGAGGGGCTCGTCTCGTATATTACGCGCCCACGTAGGTCTCTCGGTCTTACGCACGTAGGTAGCTATAACATATATGAACACTACTGTGTATTCGTTTGCCTCGAGTTATATGCTATACATATACATATGAACATTCGTACGAGAGAACTTACATAGGACTTAGGTCTCTCGAGGCTGACTCGTTGTCGGATACCTCGTTAGATCGAGGATGTACACTTGGCCAGCGGAAACGTGCTGTAGGGATCAATCTCCAATCCCCAACTGTTTGTATCGAGCAACTCAAAGAATCGTTATATATGTACGAGGAGGTGGAAAGTGGTTGTAGCAGCTTTTTGGAAAAAGAATACATATCGACTGCGATACATCGTCCGTCGTTCGTTCCGGTTCTCCACGCCCTCGCTTTAATCCGAAGAGCCTAAAATTGTGTGAAAGAATCTCGACCCTGTGACAGGTAGATGGGTGATGGATGCATATACGGTGGTGAGGCGAACGTACGCGTTTAGGGAAGATGGAAGTGTGTATGTGTGGGTGTGTGTTTTTTCATGCGTGGCTATGAGAAGGATCTTTACGAATGTTTGTAAATGGAGGGTGAGAGAGTGTGAGTGGCTAGTAAATGGCTGTTCCGAAGGTGCCCTTGAGAAAGTGGAGGTCGAAGATGTGTCCGTGTGATTGTTCAGGAACCGTGAAGGTACGGGGTCAAATGTGTACGAGCTTGGTCGAGTGACTGTGTGGGAGTTTAAATGTCACACAGGTGAAAAATATGGGAGTGTATTTTTGAGGGTGAAAGGATCTGCGAGGGAGTGTGCAAGCGTTGTTCACGAGGGTTGTATCATTGATGAATGTCTTGAAATGTCTATGAGGGCGAGAGCATCGCGTACTGGGAGAGTGTAGCTATGTGTATTTCTCAATGTTGGTGCGAGTGTCCAACGCCGACTGTGAGACGGTCCACTGACCGTGCACTTTATTATTATGTAGATGCCCTTTTCTCTTTCCCTATAAATATATATGGACAGGGGTTGCAACGGAAAGCCGTAGCTATATAGAACCGTAGACTCGCTCGCGTCCTTCTCGCTTTAGTCGCGCTCGTTGTCGAGGAAATACAAGCAGATGAGAGAAGCACAATGGGGTTGGGGGTGGAAGAGAGGGTTGCACACGGTTGACGTGGAGAGCGAGAGGAGGGAAATGGGGAGAGAAAGAGAGGGTGAGAGAGAGAGAGGAAGACTGTACAGAACGAAGGGTTGAATTCGCGAACGCGGGAAGATCGTGCGCCGAGTGAGTGAACGAGCGAGAGCGACAGAGAGAGAGTGATGAAGAGAAGGAGAGAGAAAGAGAGAGAGCGAGAGGGTGGGAGGACATCGTTCCGTGCCAGGGGGATGGACGCCGCTTCCATGGCAACCGATCGGTCCATGGTGGCTGGGATCCGGGCTCTCTGCGAGGCATCATCCAACCATGGGGGAAATTCTCAGGCACGAGAGAGGAAACCGTCGGCTAATATACACATGTACACATATATGTGTGTGATTATAATACAACCCGCATACGCAGCACACGCGGCTTCCAATAAATATATATATTCGCCTCGTATTCTCTCCAAACTGCACAGCCTTCGAGCTCAATCTCGACCCGATCTGGCTTATCAACGCTATCCCGTATACTCTCTCGATATGCGCTAACGATACATATACGCGTATAGGGTATTTATCGCATATCAGCGACGAGCTCTGACAAACAAACCTCTGTTCTCTGACGTTCGAATCCATTAGTTGAAATCCCTACGAAACACCGTTTGCGAAATATAATCACTCGGTCGGTAAAGCATCGACAGGGACAACAAACAAAAAACGATTTCGTCGTTATACTTTTATGAACGAATACTTTCCAAAGTGTGTTTTCGTTTCTTTATTTTACTTATCTAATAATTTGCTCGATATTTGAAAAATTATGAATTTGTTTATTTCTTGTCTCGTTTTTGGCACGGTGCCACGTATTTTGGTTACTGGCCCAGAGAATTACCTGCATGTACGTAAATTAAATGTACACGAACGTGAAGCCCTCTAGGTGATTAGCACCTCCGAATAACCGACGGGGTTTACGAGTATACGTATATCCACACACATATATAATATAATTTACATGTACCTTTGCTGCCTATTAGTTTTGGCTGCAAACCGTGGCGGAGAAATTTCAGCCTGTCTCCCCCTTGCAGCCCCCATGTGCGCGTCACCGCGAGCGTTCGATAAATCGTTATCGCTATTCAACTGCCATCAGAGAGTGAACGTGTGTGTGATGGCGCGTTAAATGCCGCGCTTCGTCAATTTAAATCGAAGCGACTACGCGCGCTTAAACTCTCCCTTCCTCTCGGTTCCTCTCTTCGCCATCATCGTAACGTGAACTCGCAAAATACATAGATAGAGAAAGAGAGAGTGAGAGAGAGAGAGCGATTGACTGAGTGAGTGAGGGAGTCGGGGGGAGGAGGAGCTAGCCAGCTAGCTAGCCCGGGAAACAGCACCGAGCAACGGTGGGAATTATTGTCGGTCGAACGGATATCCCCCCTCCCCATTGCTATTCATGCACGTATATGTACTGGATCTGCATATGCTATACATTATATACCCAGCTTGTACAAAGTAAGGGCTTAGAGGGAGGTCCCTAGCAAGGAAATTGCACATCGTTTTAATCTTCGGCCGCATACCAGAAGGAAAACGATAAAAGAAAAGGATTGATCGATCTCGCGTTATCAGAACGTCTTATCGTACGAAGATTTGTATACATCGAAGACGTCATTCGTCGGGAATGAAAGAGATCGTGTACGCAGGAAAAAAATCGCTCTTTTTTGGTACACGGTGATTGGAAAGAATTTTAGAAAGTTAAGTAAGCAAATAGCGTGCAAATTTCCGGGACGGAATTCTTTTAAATGTCCAAGTAGGGAGTTTTTATGCAAGCAAGGAGATACGTGTGTGAGTGAGTTTGTGATTGTTAATACAGTTTGTCGTATTTTTCGAGCATTAATTCGCGTTAGTGTCCGAGAAATTGCCTTTTAACATACACAACGTGTATGTATGTACAGCTATCGCATAGGTATACAGTGTATAACATCAGTTCGAGAGTCGGTGCGAACTCGCCACCGGTTCGTCCACTTTGCTCGCCGTTTGACCTGGATACCGAAGCAGCCACGAGTCTCGGCCCGTGCTCCGAGAGCTCGTCCGGCTGGTAAGCGAAAAGCTCTCTCTCTCTTTCTTCTCTCACTCTCTTTTGCTCTCTCTCTCTCTCTCTCTTTCTCTCTTGCCTCTTGTGGCATCGCAGCAGCTCGTCGTCGTTGCCGTCGTAGACACGAGCTCTGTTCCCCCAAGCGGGCAACATCAACAGCGAAAAGCTTCTTGAGTCTCGCTCTCCTTCTCTCTCTCTTCTTCTCTCTCTCTCTCTCTCTCTCTCTCTCTCTCTTTCCCTTGCTTACTATGCCACAGAGCTTACACCGTGGGAGGAAACTATACCTATAGTTATCTCTCCCTCGGTAAAAAAAACTAACGCGTCACGAGCTTCTTCTGGTTCTCAGAGGGCAGACGCTCCCACCAAGGCGCTCTTTACATAACTAAAGCCCATTTTTTCTTGGCGCGTACCTAGTACTATGAAATGTTAATTTTATGATGCACACAACTTTCTCTCTCTCTCTCTCTCTTTTTCTCGTTCGCTTTTTCCTTCTCGCTTAACACATTTACGGGAAACTACTCGAAAACGATGATGCTTCATACAAATATCTCTCGAGACGCTCTTCAACCATCCTTTGGCAAAGAGATTAGCGTGGATAGCGTAATGAATTAAAGGATAAATACCGCAAACTATTCCCATCGGATTAAAAGTATAAAAATATTTGTAAGTACGCATAAAGTTTGCATTGACGCGATATAAAATGTCACCGTGACACGTGGTCGACCAAATTTCAACTACCACGTGCATATTATTATTGTTTTTATTATTATTGTCAACGAAAAAATGGAAATAGTTTCGTTTCGACGAAGCTCTCGTGTTCTTAAAATTGCAGGAAACAATCCCGATAAAAACTCTCCTCGAAACGATGAATACATAATTCGTAATATTTTACAATATTTCGAAACTTTTTGAAATATTAGACGAATGGTTGTATTCGCGATTCCGACATTTATATGGCGCGTGTCAAATTTGAGAATCTTCCGGAAGCCGTTCGCGTCAGCTCTACGTGGCGGAGTAACGGCTAATCGTATAAATTGCCATGAATTCTCGGGGCCGCAGAGATCTCGCAACAGTCTCGGCTTATAACCAACCATGTGTATTAATGTGAGAGTCAGAGTTCCGAGAGAGTGGGATATACAGAGAGAAAGAGAGAGAGAGAGAGAGAGAGAGAGAGAGGGAGATACGCTAAGTGACGCGCGGCAACTTCCCGCGGTGATGATGTAGGTAGGTACGTGTTGCGCGCTGTTCCGTCCTCCGTATACGTATATATCATGTCTATGTGAATATTCTAAATATATATAAATATATATACATATATATGTATTACATATATATGTATATAACCACCTATCTAGGAAGCACAGACGGTGTAACGAGCGGAGATCCGCGAGCAAAGCGGTGTGTTGTACCGTAGTCGACGAGAAGGAAGCAGGAGAGTCTAGGCGAACTATATGGCTTACACATACATATCTATATGGAGTTCTAAAACGCGGTGAAGATGAACGGTAGATGTGTACGTGTTCGATGTTTGTATACGTGTACCAATAGCTATACGCATAGAGAAGAGCGCAGAGGCAGGTCTCGAGTGGCCCTGATAAATCATATACCTTGCCTGATGGAGAACAAGCACGCTTCGAGAGATTGCTGATCTTCTGATATATATATATAGATATATAAATAAGCCTTGGACTGGGAAATTTCAACACCAATGTCTCAAAACCCTGTATTGAGAATTTCAGCGTAGCTTGAAAATAATGCGCGACGTTTATTTCTTATAAAGAAAAATTCAAAATTTTATGTACGATCTTGTACGACGACGCGAACATGGCGTTGCGAAGCCATATGAATTTCTTTACGAGACTCGTGAGAATGCACCCGGGGGAAGTATTATCGTAGAATCCGGTATGAAAAGAAATATAATATAAAAAGCTTCGAATATAGAAAAAATGGCGAGCACAAATGTCGGGTATAGAAAAGTCTCGAGACGTCGGTGTTGCTTTTAGGTTTATCAGTGACGGCATCCATTACACACAACCGGCCTCCGACACGGTCGATCGGCTCGAATGCATAATTGCGTCTCGCTAACCACGATATCTGGGTGTGAGCACTGTACAACCAAGATATATTCGTATATACATATATATGTATATATTTGCGTGTATTTACATATTCGCTAATTTGCGAAGCTTGCTGAATATTACGGAGTATTCGAAGTACCAAGTGCAATACACGCATACAAACGCGCACACACATAGACGCGCGCATACACACGAGCGCACGCACGCGCGCGGTTGTAGCGATCATGCGATTGAAACGAGCGTGAGCGTCGACTCATTCTTCTCGTATATCGCAGCCGGCAAGCATTCGTGTAGTCACGGTCTCTCTCTCTCTCTCTCTCTCTCTCTCTCTCTCTCTCTCTCTCTCTTTCTCTCTCTCTCTCTCTTTTTCTACCTCGCCAAGTGCATGGAATACATTGCGAAATCATCCGAGACGTACGAACACCGTCGACAAGAGTGAAAACGAATGACACGTTCGAACGTATGAGCCTCTCCAAGATCGCAACACGTGTCTTGGGTAGATATTGCGGGTATATATATGGATATATAGGTATATACTCAAACAGAGTTTTTGCATGGTGCATAGATTTTTAGTGACAATACCGCTGCTACTGTATGCACGTGCAGATAACAGTTGTGTGGGATAATTGATGGTGTATTTTATATTGGATATGTATGTTATGAATATTAAGGATTGGGGCTCATTTAAAATGAAAACAAAATTTCACTCTCCTACATCCCGCGAACGTCGATGAGTAGAAACAGAGACTTAAATAGAAATTTAATAGTAATACCGAAAATACAAGTGACGCTACCATTTTCAAAATTATGCCATCGTCGTCGTACGTATGCCGACACTGATGCAAGTTGGATTCGAAATAGGATGCTGGTTTTGGGGAATCCATGACAAGTTCTGATCAGGATTTGATCGGACATAGGGTATCCCTGTCAATATTTCTGCACGGGCAGCCGGGCCCTCCAAAGTCTCGAAAGTAAATCACGAATGGTGGCACATGACGAGGGTGAACTTTTTTTTCGTCCAATAAGACTTTGTTAGGGGGTTGTGGAATTGGAAATTTGTCGCTGATGAAGATTATGACCTTATTTTGGGTGATATCTCAAAAACTCTAGGAGAAAAACGCAAAAAACGTTAAATAAGGGTTTACCCAGTTAAGGTCGATAAATTCTGAAAATTCGAAAACGAAACCATGATTTTCTTGTTGTATGAGAAATTTTTGATTGACATAGGGTCCTAGACCTTGAGAAAGGATTAAAATTCGCCGAAATGCAATATGGCCAATTTTGGTAGGTATCGCGAAACCTCTAAAAATCGACTTTTCCAGATGCTGTATCTCCGTTCTCGTTCATCGGACAGTAAATTTCAGGATTAACTTTTTGAAGGGTCCGCCGAGTACTCGATAACTAGAGGATTATCCCGATAGCTCAATATTTGTGGCTCTGGCGACAATTTGAAAATCGTGATTTTCAGGACCAACAGGCGTTTTGTCACAGGGGACCTGCCTGGGAGACGGGGCCAAATTTGTTTGGCTTCAAAATGCCTTTATTTCGTGATATTCGTATTGCGCGGGAACTTTTCGTTTCCGAAATGGAGCAACAAAGTCTTTTTGGACGAAAAAAAAATTTTAGGAAGAAATTTTAGAAACAAAAACATTGTTCGATTATTATCTACTTGGATTTAATGCGGTTACAAGATGAATAATTGAACATTTACAAATGCTGCGAGTACGAGCCTTTTGACAATGTTCACAAGCGTTAAATATTTCACGACTACCTACCTACAGTGTCCGACTGATATCTAACACTAACGTTTAATTCTTCCAAAAACGAGCCCAGCCTTGAACTATCAGCACGCACGAATGAACAGGTAATGACAATAGGGCGCTCGATCGGCTACCCACACTACTCCACTCTACGCTCAACCGTACCGCCAACGCCCCCTCCACCCTTCCCGTCGACTACCTGTTCATCGCGGTAGGCCTACGGTAGGGTATCGGCAGTTTATATAAATATACGCGTACGTATTGCGACAGGCCAACTTTGTTTATACATCTACATAGAATTTCATTAATATGTTGTCGTAAGGAAACTTTACACAGAACTTTACAACTCTGTCGAAAATCAAGAAATTATCGCAGCCTGATGAGTAAAGCGGTATATTACCTACAACGAAAACTGTAAACTTTCATTGAGTATAATAACGAGTCTACAATACTTTGTCATCAATAAGAAAATATATAATAATAAGACGATTACAAATTTGCATGAGAAAGATTCAGAAAAATATTTTACAGTAAATAATAAAAAAAATACCTTTTTTGGGTCAATAAAATATTTTTGAACTTCACAGTTATAGAATGTTCCATGGTAAAGATTCATGTTATTTCAGCTGTCTAGAAAAAGTCTGAAACGGCAGAAATCTTTGACATTAGCCTTTAAGGTGGTTAAAGAGATTAAACGTTTTTTTTGATCGAAACTTTGACTTCTTTTAATATTTTCAATGAAAATCCGGTAAGACCTCAAAGTAGCTTTAATAATTTGTCACCACAAACTGTATGACGTACTAAAATTTGATAAAAATCCGAGTTGGTTGCCGAAAAACTCTTCAATTTCACCCGTTTTCACTGATAATGTATATGCGTTGTATAACTATAGGAAGGGAGGATTAGAGCTCGCATATGTACATAGATAGACCAAGAGCTGTATGCCTGAATCCTCTTTGGCCGGATGCCCGAGACCACCCGATGTACACTGACCTACCCTTGGCGAGCCTTTGGTGCATACTCGTTTCGCCCATTCTCGTTCGCAGACGGGGCTAAAACCACCCACGCTAAAGCTGATCATCCTGCCATCTACCCCTGAAACCCATCCTCTCACCCCTAATACCGTATCTAAAATAGTCGCTCGAGCCATAGACCGATACCACGTGCACTCCCACACACACGCACACATGTCGCATGTCGATGTCATCGAGACACCGAGGTAGAGTTTCGTGAAGCAAATTAATGAATCGTGCAAGGGTGTAAAGCGAGTATTTGAAATAAAATAAGTTCGTTGGGGTGAGTATCTACAAAATAGCACTTGGTGAGGAAGAGCTTGTTCGGTATCAAGGAGATAGAATTTATTTTCTACGCCGGTCATCTTTCGGTATGGAGTGACGATTAATCGACTCGCGTGATCGTCGATCGATTGATGTGGTAGTGCTATTATGCTAGCAAGTGGTCAGAGGTCAGTCACGAGAGTTGCGAGTTCTTTGGCGTTTCGAACGACGATCAAGGTTTACGACGCTCTTTCTCTCTCTCTCTCTCTCTCTCTCTTTCTCATTTGCTCGCTTGGTTTCCCTCTCTGCGGTAGAGGGAGAGGCGAGCAGACTCTGGTATAAGAGGTAAACCTGACCTACCCCTCGATGAACGATCGCACCGCGGAAGGACCACGAGTCCGACGGAGAGAAAGCGAGAGACAGAGGAAGAAAGAATAGAGAAGGTAAGGGAGAGATCGCCTTTATAACCATCCGGAACACGACTTCAATCGTCTTCTCGATACCTGTTATTTCGTTTGCCTCCGCGCTCTTTTCAACTCCCCCTCCCCGAATTGCTACCATTTCACTCTCTCTCTCTCTCGCTTCCTCTATCTTTCTCGTCGTCCTCTGTCCGACCGGCTATCGTGGAACGGTACCGTTTTAATTGATAGTTTGGCCAATTGGCATCTTCCTGCAATTCTATCCATTACTCGAGTGCTTTCTCGGGAAGATCAACTTACGGACAGTGTACAGTTGATTAATTTTCAATGCAAATTTATCCTCGAGACGTCCACTTGATTATTTTTTATATTCAATTCCGATCCTTTTTTTCCGAGTAATGTCCGCGTTTTCAATGTCTTTGCAACTAAGAATGATAAAAAAATTATTGAATTCTTTTGGGGAAAAAAAATATTTCCTATCGTAATTAAAGTTTCGATTATTAACAATTTTTCCGAAGATTCTATCAATATTCCCAACATCGTTTCTCAATTTTATCCTCCAATATGCGACAATATCGCTTTTATACTTTGAAAAAGAAAACAAATTCTTTTTTTCTTCAAAGATTGAAAAGTTATCGAATTTCAGATTAATCGTATTCTCGATCGAGCGTAAGTCTCTCGTG
Source organism: Netelia fuscicornis (assembly GCA_946811545.1). Taxonomy (NCBI): domain Eukaryota; kingdom Metazoa; phylum Arthropoda; class Insecta; order Hymenoptera; family Ichneumonidae; genus Netelia; species Netelia fuscicornis. The sequence goes on along the minus strand of OX328012.1, from coordinate 10,996,121 downwards.
TCATGGTCGCCTCGTGCGGGTAACGAGATTTTATCCGCAACTTGTGCGGGACAGGTGGGAAGGGTGTCGGAGCGATGAAAACGAAAGAGAGAAAAGTAAGACGAAGAAAAGGGAGAGCGCCGAGCGGTCGAGCACGTTCGACGCGAGAGTCTCGCGCGCGAGTCGAAAAGAGTGCCGGCGGTGTTTTCTCGGTGTGTCGTGTGTGTATCGCGTTAGTACTAAACCGACGAAAGCCCTCGCTCACCTGGTTCGACGATCGTGATTCCGGCGCAGGTAGTTCCCGTATAGGTGCTGACCTAGCCCTGTACGATGACGAGACCGGCCCCTCCTGGCTTCGTTCCCCTCCTTCTCGTGGGACTCTCGAACCAGAACCCTCGGTTTATGCATCCCCGGAGCTGTACGAAATATTCGTATAGCGTGCAGGCATGTAACCGAGTGCGTTCAATGCACCGTACATAGACATTATGTACGTATTCAATACGTATCATAGGTGGAGGGAAGTAGTGAATAATTCGACATTTTAATCTGTGCTCTGCAGGATTGCTGAATCGAAAATCAAATTTCGAGTGATGTAAATTGGGACGAGGGATGTAAATTGTCTATCATAATAATTGAAACGATCTATGATTAAATAAAGTTGACAGTTTAATATTTTTTCATTCGCTCTCCTCGAAATTTTGTCTAACAATAAGATTGTTATTACGTCACGTATGGATTGTTTTCTTCACTCAAACTGTTCGTCAATCAACACTTTGTGGCAATATTTAATGAAATTTCATTAAATATTCTCAAGAGAATACAATTGTATTCTCTTGAGATATTCAATAAAAATTATCAGAGTAGTAAAATTGATTTCGCGAGCACATACGCCGTTGCGAAAATACTTTTGCGTTTGTGAAAATGAAGATAACAATAGTATCCTCCGCGAAACGAAATCGTAAAACTTTCACTCTCTCTTTATATTTTTGTTCCAGAAAATTTAATAATTTCGCGAATGTATTCGTGTGGAAATCGTATAAAGTAACGACGACGCAGGTACGTAAAAACGATCGGAAAACGTTTCGATATATCCCGGAACCGTTGTACGAATAAGAAGAAAAAAGGACGATTGTATATTCCCAGGCATCCCCTGAGTGGTATATCTTACACGTATGTTGCATTCTGCTCTATCCCGGTGGAACGAACGAAAAAAAAAGAACGCAAATGTGGATATTTCATCGCACACGGAATATTTCAGTATATTTTCTCTCGTCCGTTCCATTCTTTTTGCTTAATGTAAAACAGCTAAAAATCAACCGTTCAACGCTCGCAGTCCATCTGCAAGTCAGATCGGCCTTTCCACGTTGTGGAATTTTTGTTCGGAAAGTTCTTAAACGTCCCCTCTCCCTTCCTCGTCTCGAGCGAACTACGTGCAAAGCACATTTTTCATTTAATTCGAAAAATTCGCGACGAACAATCTCGCGTTGTACGTAAAATCCTCCGTGTACATTCTCACTTTTTCACAAAATCTTTTTTGTCTCATAAGTCTTGAAGCGTTTGCTCGATAAAAAAATCGCGGAGTAGATTTTGTACGGATCTCTTGGAAAACTTTATTTTTGAATTCCTCGTTGTTAAATCTATTTGAATTTCGATCGAAAACAAGTCGCTATCGGAAATTTCAATTTAGATCGACGCGACAATAATATCCTTCGAAGATTTTTATTTCCTTTGAAGAACATCCTTCGAAGATTTTTATTTCCTCCCGCGTTTTTTAAACGTCTATCCTGAAATATCATCGTCTCGCATTTATTTCAAAGTTTTCGTTGCTGGCGTTTTTTATTCTTCGGTATTCGACGACCCGAGAATTCGCAGGGTCGAAAGTTTAGCCACGAAAAAACAAATGTACCGCCAACTCGTGTATTACGCGTAACAAAAAAAATATATATCTACACAAGCCTCTATATACCAAACAAGTTTGCGGAAAATAAATATATATACATAAAATACACAGAGTGTAGCTATCGGTCGTACATAAAAATAGCGAGTTTCAGGAGAAAAGAATCCGCGAGAAATCGTGCTTGTGGAGATGGAAGAAGAAAAGCGAGAGAGAGAGAGAGAGAGAGAGAGAGAGAGAGAAAGAGAGAAAGAGCGAAAGAAACACGACGATGAAAAATCGCAGGTGATTTATCCAAGCCCTCCTCTCGTTTCCCTTGCTCGTGGATGTTGGTATATCGATCGAAAGTTGTGTGCGTGAGCGTACGTTATGCGCGCGTGTTCGTACGCTAGTCGACCTGTATCGCTGACGTTTCTACCCGCCCGTCCGGGGGCCAAGCGGATAGACGCGCCGTGGGACGAACAGGGGTTGTGCTCTGCCACGGGGGGTTTGGCGCGTTATACAAGGTGATTTGGATTCGCCCACGGCTCCAAGTTCTACGATATTATTGACCCCGTTGCGGGCGGCCGAGCTCTAGCCCTCTCCTCCTCTTCCCTTTACCAACGCTCGCGTTCCTACTCTCTCTTGCGTTCAAGCTCTCTCTCTTTCTCTCTCTCTCTCTCTTTCCCCTTTTCGTAACACACAATCCACGCGAAGCGCAACCCCGAACCGATAACACGATTTTACGAAACTGGTCTTTTTCTCTTTCTCCCTGTCTCTCTCCCTAACGCTCTGTCGCCGACAGGGACGTTTTTTTCACCGTTTCGCTTTTATGCAACGGCAAATAGACCGTATGTGCATACTTTTTTGACGGTTTGTGCGTCAACCGGAAAACAAGGATTTTCAACCTTCCTACTGTGGAAATATGTCAATTGAATTTTCATACTTCCTTTGTTGTCGTCAAAAACAAAACAAATATAATAAACGTGAACGAGATCGTAAGGCGAATGCGAATTAAATGAAAAATATTTTCGAGCATATTGACGCGCGAGTGAAGAGTTTTTTCGAGTTACCATGTAACGAGTACCTTTTGTTTTTCATTTATTTGCTTTATGCGTGAGTATTTCGCACATCGACGAGCGGCATTTGGAAATATTGAAAAAACAAAATATAACGTTTCTTTTTTCATTCACGATCGTAGTAAAAGGTACCGGATACGAATAAACGAACAGAGAACGAACAACGAAATCCGGTCGACGATCGAGTGAACGTAAAAACACGCATTTTATTTATATACGGATTTGGTGACGCGACGCCTGACGTGGATTCATCGTCGAAAAAAAATATCGACTCACCGCGATCGCGATTCGACACGATGGCGGGTGCATCGATCCGTGATAACGAGGCTTATACATTAAAACAAATATACGCGCGGAACGCGCCAGGAGGCGAATGATAAATAAAAATAATCATTATACTCCGCGTCTCTCTCTCTCTCTCTCTCTCTCTCTCTCTCTCTCTCTTCCGCGGTCATTGAACGATACAAAATTCACGATTGTTATAAAGTTTATAGCTATATTATACGCAGTGGGCGTACAATGAATGCGTCCATTTAGAATTTTCACCTCGGTACCCGTTAAGTCGAGGCACGTGCAATATTGATCTCACGTTACAATGATTTGCGCGTGATATTCTCGGCTTCGCGCTATATACAAACGCATCATTAAATCAAGAATATTATATATGTATATGTTGGCGCATAAATATCAAATTTAGACGCGATAGGTTGCTTCCTGTTTGTGGGAGCGAGTACTAGCCGTTGATGTGTTCGGTACAGTTTTCGTACGGGCGTAACCTTTTTACCATATGTACGATTCCCGTGGTACGATACGATAATTAAGTATCGATAATTAGTCTTTCGAAAAGTGGGAATATTGAACAAAATATATAAATACACCTACTTATGCGTCGGGTTTAATTCTCCTTATTGTGAGCCTCAAATGCATGTTAAGATGTTCCTGCGCTATTATAAGTCCTGAAACGTAGTCAATTGCGACTCGAGCGGTATTTTGCGACAGTCGAGATAACCAAGGACGAAGGAGAGATAGTTCGGTGCGAGATCCCGAGTTCGACGGTTGATCGGTAATCCCGATCAATAATAAAACTAATATTCATCTCACTATATCTTCTATCATTTAACTATAACCATCCTCTTACACTATACACACTATATGCGCACCTTCCTAGACGCACATGGCTCTATGCTCTCCCACAATTTTTTATCATACTTATTGTTAGACTTGTTTAAAAAACCTGAAGAAATTCAGGAGAGTAGTTTGAGATCTATAGAAAGAGAACGTCCATCGGGTGATGTATAAAAATTGATTTTTATTGTCGTTATTTAATGGAAACCGATTGAAACCTTGCTAAATATAGAAACACGCTGGACATCAACACAACCCCATGTTTATCAACGAGGGTTAAGTTCAACATCGACAAATATCCTTGTACGTGTATTTATGTATTCGTGAATGCTTTATGCGCTTGGTATAGTTACGCCCGAGCCAATTTTCGATAAAGTGCTTTAATAATCGGTTTGTTCATTGATAACACCGAAATCAATAAGCCGCGTGTGTATCGAAGATTATAGCCGTGTGTATTGTTCGTTCGAGCGCGGTTACATAACAACAAAACAGTTTGTGTAGATATATATCGATATCGCGCTAATTAGAATTCATTATCCGCGTATCATTAATGCGATATAAGCTGTTAAACTCGTGTATGTACAGCGAATGATTAATTGAAGACGTAGGGATTGAATCGATTCTAAAAAAGACGCGTGTTCGATATGATCGTTCGTCGCTACGCGTGTTTGTGTGTGCGTATGTATGTTTCCAGTGGGCGTGTGTGGGAGATTATACGTTTTCTTTTATTCCGTTGCAACCAACATCTATTTTATTATACCAACGAGATTTTTCACGAGCGAAACTTTCGCACACGGAGAATTTTTTCCCCGTGCAATTTTTCACTCGACGATCGAACTACAAATTCGTCGATTATTTTCCGACCTCGCGAATAAAATCCAACTTCGCGAGGCGGAAGTTTGGATGATCGAATTCTTCGCAGGAAAGTGACGCGACAGCGACATAAAATCGTATTTTCTTTCAACATTTTTACACCGATCGGTTCGATCGTAAAAAATTGGAGGATTATTATTTTTTAACTGGACGAGTGAAATCCGACCAATCCTTTGAAAATCGACGGATAGTTTTGTCGACGTTTAACCTTCGCCTATCCTTCGCCGAAAAAAAAATCTTCCCAGACATGAGAAAATATTGTTCCTCTATATTTTTCCACGAACCACGATTCTATTGCAAAAATTCAAAAATTATAAAATTCTGACATTGGGAGTAAAATCTGATCGACCTTACGGTAAATCGATCACTAGCTTCATCAAGCGGGAACTCGAGTTAACCGAACGCTTTACGAAAAACAAAAAGCCAATGTTCACCTGCGAAAATGAATTCCCACACATACATACCTATATACATATCGATATGTGAGTGCATATCGAGAAATGCGGGAGCGTCTCGACTCGGAGTAACGCATATGCGCTATTTGCACACAAGCACAAACTCGTAGATCGGTATAAAGAGCGAACACGAGGCGAAACCAACGCGCTTCCAGAGTCAGTCCATGAAAGAGAACAAGGGAATCTGTGAGGGAGAGAGAGAGAGAGAGAGCGCGATGGTAGAACCGTGTGATCGGGCGGGAGGGAGGGAGGGAGGAGAGAACGATGTTGTGAGCGAGACTCATACATTTGTCTCGCTCGCTCGCTCACTGTTCGTTCTCGCTCAAGCTCGACACACCACGAGGACGACTTGGCAACGGTGCGTGTTTGAGGGCTCTCGCCGGTGCTGCTGTGCGTCTCGAGCGTGCCGTGGCCTCTCTTCAACAGTCCGCAACGTCGCATCGGATACGCGACGGTGGTGGCGGCGGTGGCAGAGGCGGCGGTGGTGGAAGTGGCGGCTGTAGTTGCTCTGCCACCCATCGCCGGCCCCCCGGAACGCGCGCATGTGTGCGCGCATTTTAACACGTGTACAAGGTAAATGCCTACGCGCATGCGCAAACGAGAGAATGAGGAGGGGGAGAGAGAGAGAGAGGTAAAATGTTTGCGTGGACGAGCGCGCGTAAACGGCCGTAGCGCACCGGCAAATCTGGCGCGCCCTTCCGCATCGAAAATTTCGGAAAACTTATCCGCGAGGAACGAGAACGATGATACGATAGAAAAATGCATTGAGCATGCGCGTATCTGTATTCAAGCTCTTTGTCTCGCTATCTATTTTGTATTCTTTGCGAGCGATGTCAAAAGTACCGTCAATTTTCAAGAATTTTAAGAGAGACGTATCGAGACGCTTCGCTTATTTTCGATCGAAGAACTTTCTTTCCTCCCGAGAACCTTGATATCGCGCCTTCACCTTCGCTTCTTTACTTATTTTCGTTCTCACGCTATCGAGATCTTACGGGGAATCGTGACTCGTGAATTGAAAATTAGCCGACGTAGGTATATCGTACATATTTATTACGCGTTATCAAAAATGAACGAGGTAGAAATATTGCACGCGAAAGACATAATTACTTCGATTCGTTTAATTTTCATTCGTTTAATGCTTTTCATCCAGGAATAACGTAATCCGTACATTTGTTTTGCTCGTGCGTTTCGTTGGTTGGTTTATTTTCTATTTTTTAATTTAATTACTTCGTGAAAGAAGCGTTCTCGGAAGTGAACTCGCCGTTTAATACGGTGACGAGATAACAGCGATCCTAACTCGCGTAGGCGTACATTGTCGACGATATATTTATTATTATTAATATTATTATTGTTGTTATTGTTGCTATTATTACGCGGCTCGTTATTACGAACGACGCGCGTACAGTTTATGGCAACGTCGATGCGATCCGCCGATGTGAAATTCACGTCGAACCGAGAAGGGAGATCGATGTAATTTTTCTATTCGTCCCTCTCGTCCCGCGTTTGCAATAAACCAATGGGGATTGTTATCGAAATAGGACGAGCGAATTTCCTCGACGAGAGCGAGAAACTGTGAATCGTACGTGTTGAATTTTATCCTACACGAGTTTCTTTTTTGTATATTTTGCGTCAAATCGCGCGATTCGCGAGATGAAAACGTAGTTTGTGCATTTCGCGTCATTGTTCGCAATTTTTTGGATTCGTATTGATGCAAACTCGTCGATTGGACACCGATCGAGACGTGACTCTGCGCGTCTTTTGCGTTACGTGCTCGAATCTTCCTTGGCACACATTTTTATGCGTGTAATTACGATAATGAAAATTTTCAAGAATTCTGGATTAATTTTTGGCAGAGGCTAGCATGAACGCTCGGGAATCAATATCTACCCGCGATTTTTTGTTGTTGATATTAACGCCACATTTTTATATTTCTAGGTTAAAAATTTTGTATTCCCAGTCATCGGTAATGTCAAAAATGATTCAGGTTTGATTCGTTTTGATTTGCAATTTCTTATCAGACACGATGAATGTTTTATATGAATTCAAGATAAAACCATCTCGAGAAGAGTTGAGTATAAATTTTCATCGCGATCGGATACTTTTCCACGTATCTCGTTGAACCTTTCCAGCAATCGTTAATAAAATGACCGCGTAGAGGACAAAAAGGGACGATAGACAGAAACAGTATTCGCTTGGCGAAGGATTTTCCGTTTATCGTCAGCCCCGAACGGGGGAGAATACGCGGAGAAAGTTAGCGAGAGAGAGAGAGAGAGAGAGAAAGAGTGGAAAGAGCGCGGCGGTAATAATTTATCGCAACGCCGCCGGTGGCACGAAGTGAAAGGAGAACCCGGAGCAAAACGTTACAATAATGGGTCCAGTATAAAACGTGAAGGCACGCTGCTTTGAAAAAGAAATGAACCGTTTTTTTTGTTCTCCCGTTCACGAGAGGATCTTCCTCCGACGTTCGTAAGCCACGCGATCGTAGCGCTCTCGGTACTGATCGCCGACTAAGTAAATCCGTAGATTACTGGCAAATCAGAATTTTTTTTTCTTTCATCTCGACGCAAAAATCCCCTGGAATTTCCCGGGGAATTTTTTCAAGCGCCTATTATCGCTCTTTATCTCGTCTCGCGTGTTCGCGAATCGATCCCACCGTTTTGGTACGAATATGCGACGAGAGTTCAGTTCACCACCGAAGCGCGATGACGTTTGCACGAAAGAATTCGCTCGACGTGAGCCTTTTTATTTGTGCTGTGAAAGCGCATTCGTTACGCGCTTCCATTACCAGCGAGGATTACACCGCGACGGAAGCTTGTCGGGGGTGAAAAGAAAACAGACGAGCGATGCTCGAATTTGTATCGACGCGATGAATATAGTGGGCGAAACAGATTGAAAAAAAGATTGGAAAAGGAAGAGCGCGCTAGTCAAAGGTCGAAATTACCGTTTGGCTGAAAATTTCCGGAATGAAAGAATCTCTCGTTCGTATTTCGCGTATTTCGGCGATTTATTCGAGGAAAACATACGCGAGTAATCGCTTTCTTGTTTACAAACCAATCGTGAAAATGTTAACTTTCGAATTAGAGCCATTTACCTGGCGATTTTTATTTGCGATAACGAAGAGCTTTATGTGCAATTGTGATGCTCGAAACGCATTTTCGCGGTCGAGAAACAAAATATCTTTTTTTTTATTTTAAAAATTATAAATTACAAACTATTCCCTGGGGAACATTCAATAATTGTGCTGTAGTATAAAATTTGTTGATTGTTTCTATATTTATTTTTTCATATTATTAGATTTACTTAATTAGTTAGGTCGAGGGGCTTTATTGGTTTGAGTCTCTGCGATCTGCGATAACGAAGGGTTTCATGTACAATTGTGATGCTCGAAATGCATTTTCGCAGTCAAGAACCAAAATATCTTTTTTTTTATTTTAAAAATTATAAATTACAAACTGTTCCGTAGGGAACATTCAATAATTGTGCGGTAGTATAAAATTTGTTGGTTGTTTTTATATTTATTTTCTCACACTGTAACGTACCTGTAAGAGCGGTACTATATAAGAATCACCCGACAGCACCCGTGCAGAAATTGTAATGGGGATACCCAACTACCGGTCCGGTTCCGATCGGAATTAGGCAGGGATACCCCAAAACGGGTGTCCCTATAGGAATCCAGATGGTATCCAGATCGGAAAAAATTTACGTCAGTGACAAAATCTCGAAACGATGGCGCCACTGTACTTTCGGGGCATACGGATCAGATCCAGATCGGGATTAGGCAGGGATACCCCAACACGGGTGTCCCTATAGGAATCCAGATGGTTTCCAGATCGGAAGAAATTTGCGTCGGTGACGAAATTTCGAAACCATGGCGCCACTGTACTTTCCGGGGATACCGACTCAATCCTAGTACGAAGCCTGTGGTGAGCGTAGATTTTATGGCCAATACGAATATATATAGATATAGTAGTAGTAGTACCGGCCACGACCGATAGGTGGCGCATGGCCATCCCGCTTCTCACAAACGAACCATGCGTCCGCTGGCATTATAAATGCGTAAACTATGCAGAAAAGTATTAAGTTTCCTCTGGAACGTGCTGCAAAGAATTAGCTCACACTCCAATAAGTGTGCTATACAATTTTTAGATTGTACAATTACATACACTTTTTTCATATACATACTTATTATTTTCTCAGCCTATCCTGCTTCTTTTTATTTGTTTTCTTGAAGTCGCGGGTAGAAGCTAGTATTTAATATAATGCTCTCAGTAATTCATTATTCTTACGTGATTTGATCGGGATCCCTGCTCGAATCCAGTTAGAGTCATTAACGGATTCGGCTCGGGATTCCTAATGGAATCCAATTTACGGATCTTACATTTACTCCTCGAATCTGATCCGATATCGGACTAGATCCCGATTAGGAACCCGGGATCCCACTCAGAATCCAGCTGTATCCCTGCCAAAATTTCTGCACGGGCAATGGTGAGCGAGAGTGATGGTCATACACCGAAAATGTAACGACGATTGACGAGAGGGATTCTCGTCAGTTCGACCCAAGCACGCGAAGAGATCATATCGAAATATAAATTGCAGACTGTTTCTCTTATTCATCTCCCTACGACTTACTCCTGGCAATTCCGATTATTCAAAAAAACCTCTAACAATATTATTAGATTTACTTAATTAGTTAGGTCGAGAGGCTTTATTGGTTTGAGTCTCTTTATTTCATTGACTCGATCGAGAAGTTCACTATCCAGTATACTTGGACGAGATTGGAATCTTTGTGTGTATCTCCTGCTGTGTTCTTGAATGATTGATTCGTTTTTTCAGCGTGAGTGAATAATTATAATCTGTCATTTTAAACAACAATAAATAATAGTGCAGTCAGTCGTTTCTATATAAATCAAAGTAAGCATCCGATGATACATTATTCTTTGGTTTTCGTTCCCACGACATAGTGTGGATTATTGAAATGCTTGAATCTTTTTAGTCTTTTTTCTACTAAATTTCTATTGAGTAAGTTTGTCACCAATTCGTTAGGATGTTCACTAAATCACTAAAATAATTATAATCGATTATAGTCGAACCTGGATGAGCGAAAGTTCAAAGGGCCGGAATCTTTTTCTCGCTTATCTATGGAGGTTTTTCACTTAACCGAGTTTCTCACTTATAGAGGTGCAGGAGCGGGTTTTCTCGCTTACAGAGGTGTACATAAATGCAAAGAACAGTGATAGATATGTAGCATATACATTTTTTATATGAATTTGGCAGAGATACTTTTTCATAAAAACAAAACAATTACATATATATTGTTATACTGATTATTAATAAGTATACTACTGATACTTAAAGAAATTCATTAATTTTTTTTGTATTTCTGTTTTCGTATTTTGTACGTATTTTTCAATTTTATAAATTTTAACGAAAATTGTTTTATCAACAACCGCCGAAAATTCAAAAAACCGATGGAGCGTCTCCAGTGAATTTACAACCTCTTACCTCAGCCTACCCATGCCGAGCTTATAGCTGTCTTTCCGATTTGTTTTGTATTCCACGAAATTCGTACCAATTTCGTGGAGAACAAAACACATTCTAACAGATAGTAAATATGCCCGATTCTCGCTTATAGAGGTATAGGACACGTGTCAGTCTCAGTTATAGAGGTTCAGTCATGAAAACCGACTCTCTCACATAGACGTTTCTATTTCTCACTTATAGAGGTTCTCGAGGGCTAAAATGATGAGACCTGGCAATTACTCTCACTTGTAGAATTTTTTCACTTATCCAGTTCTCGCTCACCCAGGTTTGTCTGTATTTCAAATAACAATAAATAACTGTGCGATTCGTCGTTTCCAGATCCAAAAGCTCGAAGCTTTTTGGTCGTTTTACTACTAAATTTCTATTCAGTAAGCTTGAAGCCAATTCATGAGAATGAATCTCGAGTCTTCTCTCCTAAACGATACGATTTTCACTAAATCGTTTGATAACTTCTTTCACTGTCTCTATCTGGAGATCACGTTGGATTGTCGTATTCGTCACATACCACGGGACGTCTAGAATGACTCCGAGTGTTTTCTTGTTAAACTGGAATTTTTAGATTATTTCTAGGTTATAGTTACAAACATTCCCCCACACTACTATCGAAAACAAAATCTGAAAATTGTTCTACCTCGTATTTCCGTTTTATTGGATATATGACAATTATTTAGATTAAGAAATATATTTACGTATACATAGATGAGAACACAAAAACAAATCGACACACGAGCCCGTGTAAACATAAATATTGACCGGTGATTCGATAGTGGTCCAAATACGTACAAAGAGATCAAAGGGTTAATAATTTCTTTTCTAGCTTAGCGACTGTTCCTTTAGTTCATGCGACAAGTCGTCAGTCTCGTAGAGATCTTTGTCAAGAGTAGATGGACCTTGCCTCGCGTTATTAATAAAGTTAAATAGTTAATTGAACATCTACCTGAGTTATAATTATTTCTCAACCCATTTTCAATACGTTTTTATACCGAATGTCATTTCACAGTCTCTTCTCCTTCTGTTTTCCAGATGACCAAAAGTGCATCACGAAACGGAAAGTTCTCGTGGCTGTTGCAGCTCGAAGGACGGGGCATTAAAAGTCCGCGTAACAGGGAGTTCGGGTCAGCAGCAGGCATGCATATCACGGGACTCGCAGCGTGCTATCGAGGTACGTAGGTATATATTTTAATGTGTAAGTTAGTAGGATGAAACACGACGGTAAAGAGAGAGAGAGAGAGAAAGAGTGAGAGAGAGAATAAGCCCAGACTGCTGTGTGCAAAACACGGTGAGACGTAGCGAGAGAAGGAGCGAAAAGGATCGAGAAGAGCAGCGGCATAGCCCGCAGGCAGGCACGAGTGAGAGAGAGAGCGAGCGCGCGTAGGTCGGTTTGCCGTAGGGTGGGAGGAGAGGTTGGTCGTCGCGGCCTCGATCAGCCGCTCGGCGCGCGAGGCGCTTCAGTTCGTGTCGGACCTCCGCCGGAGTTGGATCGTTCCGTAATAGCAACGCGCGCGCACGCGTCTACGTCTGTCTGTTTTCTTCGCTCGTACCGCGGCTAACCGCCCCCTTCCCCACCCTTGCTCCCAACAACCCCCGACCGTTCGCAGTCAGCGCGGCAACTAAAACCTTCTCTCTCGTGCGTGAACACAATACACACAAATATACGTATAATCTACGTGGTGCGCGCATCCTGTATAATACGAGATTCCCTGTTTCTCTTTGTGTGTGCCGTGTGTGTGTATCTGTGTGTGTGTGTATGCGCCTGCCTCGAGAGCCCATAACCTTCTCTCTCTCTCTATATGTGTGTGTAAGAGTGTCGCGAGAGATTCCAACGTCGAGTCGAAAGTCTCGACGAACGAGCGACGAACGAGCTTCGTTAGTGCGAGGACAAGGAGCCATACGGATTCACGCAGTCTCACACGCGAGTTTCCAACGAAGAAGTTCAACAAACGGGATACGAAAACTTCTTCGCGTTGGTCGCGACGTTTCTCGATAGTGCGCGGATACATCACTGTCCTACAACGGAGCAATTGTTACAGTGTCTTTCTCTTCCCTCGTTTAACCAAACAACTAACATAACCTCGCTGACGTCGTTCGTCTTAAATCCACAGAGTTTAAATAAAACAGGAAAAAAGAAAGTTTTCCAACGACAAAACGTGTAACTGTCTAAGAAATATTAAATATCTTACACCTATCGATACAAACCAGGACACAACCATAACCTGGAATATTCGATCGTAACAAAGATCAATAAGATTTTGCGAATAATCGTTGAAACATGATTCAAGCTAGCGACCCGACGGAAAACTCGTGAAAGTTAATATTTTCGCAATGGGATAAAACTTCGTGGCTTCGGTGAGAGTGTATAATCAACGAAGAGAGAGAGAGAGAGAGAGAGAGAGAGAGAGAGAGAAGGAAAATAAAAGGAAGCTAAGAAACCAGAAGAAGAGAATAAATCGTGAAATTAATTTCGTTGGTTGTAAATTGAAAGAACGAGGCAACGGAAACGCATCGCCCGAGCGATATAAGTGTTTCTCTGTCTAGTTGGTCGTTCGTGCTCGGGTTGACGGGAGGGAGAAGCCACGTAGCGAGAGAAATCGCGAGTTTTGGTGGTTGCCGTCGGATCGTAACGGAGTGTGATTCGAGATTGTGTCCGCACCTGTGTGTGCGCGCGCGCGGGCTCGAGAGTGATAAATACACAACCGCGAAAGCGGACGCGAGATGCGATGATCGTCGTCGGTGAAAAGTAGGTTAGGCAAGCGGCCCAAGAAGAAGCAGAGACTCGCGCGAGAGGGACACATATACACGTCGTGCGTATTTTGTCCTTGACTCGGTCCACACAAACAAACAAACAAACAAACACATACACACAGGCTCGATCTCGAACGGATCGTCGTGGCGTTATCATTATTATTCTCGTTTATTATTACAGTGCAAGAGAGATCGTGCGTTGTATATAAAAAGATAATTCGCCAAACGTCGTCGTACTTTTTTACGTAACTGTATCGTCGCCTCTCTTTCCCCGTTTCTTTTCGTAATCGTTGTTTTTTTTTAATTTTTTTATTTTGATTATTGTTATTATAATTTTGTTCTTTCTCCCTCTTCGTCGCATCTCTCATTCCCACGTCGCAAGAGAGAGAGAGGGGAGAGAGGGGACGCGTTCAACGAAACGACGAGAGTGAATTGAAAAAAAAATCTTGAAAGAATTGACGCGAGAATCTCTCGTTGTCGACGTGTTTCAATGAAATAACGCCGGTTCGTTGGAAAAAGCTCGTCGACGAAGCTTTTCTCGCGTACAAGAACGACGACGAATCCACGTTATCGTTTTTCCTCGTCATAAAAAATAAAGCGACAAAGAAGAAAAAACACAAAATAAACAAACGGCTCATAGTTCTATCTAAGATGGAGTAAATTTTTTAAACAACGACGAATTAATAACGAGAATAATAACAACGCTTAGGAAAAAGAAAATAACAACAGACTGTGAAAAGATTTTCCGTCAGTCGTCGGATCGCAAACGTTAAAATTGTTGTCTACTTTTCTTCCTTTTGTTTCATGATCTTTTTTGTTTTCTTTCTCTCTCTCTCTCTCTGTCATTGAGAGGAATACAGTAGGAAGAGAGAGAAAGGGTCGTAGAGGGCACACACGGAAAGCGAGAAATCGTTGTTTTCAACGAAGTAAAGGGCGACCGACGGAACAAACGACACACACACACACACACTTCTCTCTCTCCCTCTCTCTCTCTCTCTCCCATCTCTATTCATATATAAATACATGTATGTAAACGTTACAGTTGCGTATAACAATATAGACGTACTGCGAACAACGTCTCGTAAAATCATTGACGCGAAGGAGAGCCAACGAAACGAGACGTCGATATAGAGCTCTCTCGTCATCGTCGTCGTCGTCGTCGTCGTGTAGGGTTTCTCTCGTTTCTCTCCCCCTACTCTTCGCCACTCTTCGATGCTCTTGTCAACGTCAAGTACTCGTTAACGCCAGTGTCCACCGCCAGAGTGTTTCGTTTGTATATATATATGTAGTGTACATATATATATAAATATATAAATATATATACACACAACAAGTATATTGAAAGCGTCGGGCCAGTCGAGCGTAGCTCAAATTGCCGAGTGCTGCTTCTCCGTATAACGTACGAGAAACAAGAAAAAGGAGAATAAAGAAAAAGAAAAAAAAAAAAGAAAGTCCAAGAGATAGAGAAAAGAAGTTTGTTTATCGGAAATTCGTGCGGCTTATACGTTTATGTGTTCGCGTATGCAACAGCACAGTGGGTGTATATTCTCATCGAGTTTCAAGTAAACGACGCATTGTGTGATTTGTTTTTGTGAATTTATCTTACACAGTGAGTTTTAATATATACATATATGAATATGTGTATATATATTTAGAGGTGTTGATAGAAATCTAGTGATCGTGCTCCTCGTATCAATCACATTGTGGATTATTATTGGATATATCGTCGAGGGAACAAACTGGAGAGAGCGGATCGACTTGGCAAATTTATTCGACGACGCTGTTTATGTGAGTCGAATTATATTTTGATTACGTAGGTGATAAGATTGATGAGTAATTGTTTGTGAATTATTTCGTTTTGTTCTTTTTCTTTGGTTTGGTGTTAGTTAGTTGGGGATTTTTAAGGGAGCTTTCCAGTGTGACAGCCCGAAAAATCGCTGTTTTTCGCGATTTTTTTTTAAAGAAAAACTAATCTAATCGGTCTGGTTTTTTTTTGTATATTAATTGGGTATTGAAGAATACGAAACAATTTTTTAAAGATCGATTTATTTATTAATTAATATCTATAAAAATGATGAAACAATTGTTGCAGAAAATGCACTTGGATGTGGTGTCCACGTTGGGGGTCACAATTTTGATCTGAATCAAAAAATACAAAAAGATTATTGATCGGTATATAATTGGCTTTCGTGCTATGGAGGCTTTTTTTTTTTTTTGCAAAAATGGCGCCGGTTTGAACAAAAAGTATCGATTTTAGCATTTTTTTTGGCAGTTTTTTTTACAAAAAAATAGGAAGATGTCAAAAAAAAAAAAGCTTCCATAGCACGATAAACAATGACGTTAAGAATATTGTATAAACAATTCAACTCGATAGCTTTAAAACTCTGCCCTTCAAGTTGGACACCGTTTTGAAAAATGCTGTTTCGAGAAAAACGCGTTCAAAGTTTTAAGTGAGGAAATTTTAGGTAAATCGTTTACTTACGGTCAATCAGCGATGCCAGGTCCATACAATATCCCTTCTGCTTCTTCGAAAAGAGTGTATACTATTCGATAAAGCAAAAAAAAAAATCGATTTTTTGAAAATTTCACACTGGAAAGCTCCCTTAAGATTGTTTTCGAACGATTCTTGTTCACCGAATCATCAATGAAGGGTTAATAAGATTGACGATAGAATTTTTGGAGTATTTTGTGGAATTGGAGCGAGATTGGACGACCTTGACAATGACCCGAGGTATTAACACGATGGATGAAAAAATAATGTTTACGCGTTGATTCTTACAAAGTATTTTGCTTAATCTTCAAGCGGGCGCGCGGTAATTTAACACTAAATTTACCAGACCAGTAATTTTGACTGGTCGTGCAATTTTTAATTAAAAATTCCTACTGCATGTAACATTTATTTTCTGAAATGACGTTATGACTTCTGTAGCTGTAAGTAGAAAATATATTTAATGAAGTCAATACAACTTTATATATTATTGGAAATGGCTTGAGAAATAATTATAACTCAGGTAGATGTTCAATTAACTATTAAACTTTATTAATAACGCGAGGCAAGGTCCATCTACTCTTGACGAAGATCTCTACGAGACTGACGACTTGTCGCATGAACTAAAGGAACAGTCGCTAAGCTAGAAAAGAAATTATAAACCCTTTGATCTCTTTGTACGTATTTGGACCACTATCGAATCGCCGGTCAATATTTATGTTTATACGGGCTCGTGTGTCGATTTGTTTTTCTACTCTAATCTATGTATACGTAAATATATTTCTTACTCTAAATAATTATCATACATCCAATATATATATTTGTAACAAATATATTTAGATAGAAACAGGTATATGCAAAAAGCTGGTAAATCTAGTGTTAAAACGGCAGAAGTCGCGCGTAACCTTAAAGATCTCTGGGAGATTTCAGGGATTCGGAACACCAATTAATTAATAATCATTTATTTTATATAATCGGACACATTATCTTTGTCCTGGGAAACAATTTGTTGAAAAAAATTAAGCGAAATGGAAAATACATGGGACAAGAAATTACAACGTAATGTACGCAAAAGTATCGGTTGCGGTCGATTCGATGCCGCGCGCCCACTTGAAGGTTAATTACACCGAAAATAATATTTTGTTTATTATTGCGCGTTTTGTTTTTATTACATCCAGGACGAAAAAAGCATTTCTATAACGATTATTCTTTTACTACGATTCGTCAAGTATCTAGGAGAGAAAGCGTTCCTCAATCTCGATCATTGTTTTCAATCATTCGTTTTTCTTCACGGAACGAATCGAATGTTTATATTTCTTTTTCATTATCTTCTCATTGTTTTTCCGTCGTAAACATTGCGTTTCTTTTTCTTCTCGTTTCTTCAATTCCGTAACAAACGAAAAAAGCGTTTCGTTTCGTTGAAAATTCGCGACGTCGACCATTATCGGAATATCGACTCTCATCGTGTTATTGTCCTCGACGATGAGATAGCGAAAGCTCGTGCAAGAGTCTCGCGAGATATTTGAAATATTCAACGTTTTTCACACTATCACGTTGGTACATATGTGTGTGTGTGTATATATATACGAGATACAGAGCGTGATATTATGCTACGGCGAACAACGATTTTCTTGGCGTTCTCTTTGTCGCACGTATTCGCGCGTGCCAGATGTTTCGAGCGAGCGATCGAGTCATCATCCCAATATTCACACACGAGATTCACGCTCTACTATATCGTAGCTCTCGTGTGTTGCATACGCATCCACCACCACGGGGGAGAATCTCTCGGCTATAGATAGATTTTTCATGCTCGAACCTCTATCCTCTATGCGTGTTTATTCGTCAACAGTCGCATGACGCGATTCGACGGCTTTAGACTTCGTTGAAGGCAGATTTAGAGTACGCAGGTGTGTAGCGCATTCTCAGGAAAATAGTAGGAAAAATAAATAGAAAAGAAAACGAACGAATGAAGAGAAAACAAAAAAAAAAGCACGAAACGGGAACAAAAAATGTTGACCCACTTGCCGGAGGCGGTTGTCCTCCTTCGTGCTCGTCCCAACGGAAACAAACGGTACAGGTGCGTCGTGAGAGGTTTTAATACGCGAAACACGATTTTTTTCTTTAAATTAATCGATTTACAACGGTTTAAAGTGTGAGGAATTTTTGGACAAATGTTTTCTTACTGAATGAGAAATTTGAATTTTTTCGAATGAATTGTTTTCAATGAGTTTTGGTATTTGGGACGAAAGAAGAGAATTCGATCTTGTAAAATTGAAAGAAATTTACGGAATGACTTGGTTGAAAATTGTAGAGATTATTTTTCACTTTACTCCAGATGCATTTATGAGTTTTTTTGTTCTCCGTGTAATATGTTCTTTTTTTCTCGTCTCGTATCCGCAGGGTATGCAATTTTCTGCCATTTTCAAAATTGTCTCGTTTTAAAAATTCTTACGAGCAAAGATCTGTAATTTTACAGATGAAAAACTTACGACTTTAATAATTGAGAAGTCCAAGTATCAAATATTCGCTTAAAAAATAATTTCTTATCTAACAATTGGAACAAAAGATTGATAATGACAAGATTGATTCTCCCAAGATCCTTCAATAATCAACCTCAAATTACAAACTTCACAGGTGAACCATTTCCCACAAAAATTCATCGGAAAAAATCTAATTTCACTTTCACTAAATTTCTCCTTACGATCTAACAACGTCGATGTTTACCGTTGAAAATTGATGCGTTTATATACGTCTAGGAACATAACTAACTGTAAGTAGAAGCGGTTGGCTCGAGCCTTGGACTCCTGTGTGTTACGAGTAAACTGGCCGAGGTCCGTCAAGCTTATACTCGTGTGTGTCAACAAATATGCGAGAGCGAGAATCTACGTTAGATAATTACCTCTTTGACGAGAAATTAAATTGGCTGATGGAGTTACTGAGGCAAAGATAGATAACGAGAGAGCGAGAGAGTAAGAGATAGAGAGAGAGAGAGAGAGAGAGAGAGAGGAAAAGCAATGGAGGAGCAGAGGCAACGAGCGAGCGAAGTATCCTCCCGCTCGTTCTCGCTTCTAACCGAGGGGTATCTTGGCAACCGGCACCAAACTCTAATGTTACGGTCGCTATAAATCCACTCGGAGTATCTTTATCTCTCTCGACGTTTTCTCTCGCTCTCTTTCTCATCTATCTATGCACTCATAGTTATTCACTGTATTTATATCTATATAGAAATAAAATGAATTATACCCTATAGCGTCCTCGGTTACGATACCAGCGATATACTACAATTAAATATGGAGAAACAGGTATAAAACGTCACCGTGAGTTGTCTCGTTCCGTTATATACGCGTGTATGAAAGCACAGACGACACTTTGATTTGGCATTCACGAGACAACACGAGCACGTCGCTGTTATTCATAAACCGTTCTATCTCTTGTATACACACACACACCGTGGTTTATTATACCGTTCGATGACAATTCGATAGGAAACCGACGACTTCTCTTTTGCGATTTCGTCCAACGATATTCGTAAATCGAAGCGCAATTTTAAATCCATTTACATAATTCAAGTTTCATTGAGACTCGTTCGTTCTTCTCAAAACAAAGAAGAAAAGTCAATCTTGAGATCTCCAATGGCTCGGGAAGGAAATTCGTTTCGACGAGAATCACGAAAATATAAGAAGATTAAATAATAAACAATAATCGTCGATCCTTCTATTCTCGACTTCCGGTTCACACTACCAATTACAACAACGAAAAAACAAATATCCCAACAAATCTGACGATTGTAAGAACAAAATATGTCCTCGACGATCCTCGAATTAACTTCCGCTATAAAACCGTCCGTAAAATCAGAATAATTGATCTCGTTCCCGACGAGACATTTGATCAACGTAAATTTCATTAACGCCGCGTCGCTACGAGCGCAAGAATAAAAATAATCGCGTACTCTTGAAAGACGGGACAAATATGACGCGCGGACAAAGAGTTGTTGGCTGCCTAGGGAGACGGATGAGTGTGCGGTTAGAAAAAGAGAATAAGGAAGGAACGAGAGTTTACGACACACACACACACAAACACACATATCTGTATATACACAGACATTCTATATAGTGTGCTTTGCTGCGGCGATGCGGCTTCGCTCATGCTAGGAGAATTGATCTCAAGCTGTGTTCCAGTAACCTCGTTACTCGCTCGATCGTGGAGCGTGCGCGCAACCTACACGCATATATCTTTATATATATAGACTTACACCTACTTACAAATCCTATACATCGTTTATATATACGTCATATAGATTTCGACCACCGCCTTTATCCAGCTTCGAACGTGTCTACCTCGCGATCGATCGTTCTCGCTCGTCTTATCTATACGTTCGATGTATACCCTTCAAACTACATATATATATATATGTATGTATATACTTATATATGTACTTATATAGATATATATATGCGAGTATGTAGGTATACATCGTATATAACGTTGAACCTTATATTCTCCGAGAAACCTGTTTTCGTCAACCGTCCTCCGTACATAGACACACACACACTCGAAGAGAGAGAGAGAGAGAAAGGAAGACGAAGGAGCAATTTCGCGAACGCGAAACGCCCTGGCCAAGAGTTTTGTATTCTCTCTCTCTCTCTCTCTCTCTCTTACACACACAAACACAAACGTGGCAAAATACTTACATATATCGTTGAAATACGAGTTTCATGAAATTTCGCTCGTGCCACGGCTTTTTCTTCATAATAATGGAGAAACACGCTCGCCGAAAGTACACGTATACAAGACCCACTTGTCCTTGAGAAGGAAATATCGAATATCGGGACACAAATTGTATCATCACTTTGAACTCGTGCTGGCTGGCTGAGGGGAAAGGAGGATAGAGATATGATATATAGATATATATTATATATATTTATGTATTCCTATATTATCTTCGATTTACGTCGTTCACGCGACTATTTCGTTGCATCGATTTCACACGCTGATGAAACGCTTTCGTTTCTTTTTCTTTTTTTTTTTTTTCATTTATTTATTTATTTTCTAGACCCTCAACGATAATGTCGATACAACCGCACTTTATAGCGTGCTATAAATACAGTAATAAAACAAATTTTAGTCACGACGTTGGGTTGGCTATAAATTTGGATTTCTATCGCATTGTATCGACGGATATATTTTTTTTTTGTTTTTTAATGTTTGTTTTTTTTTCCTCGTTTTTTCTCAAGTTTCAAAACGTACTAATAAATTGCCACTTTTTGATACGGCTGTATTCGTCGAACCTCGGACTTTCGACGAGTTTTAGTTGATTTCGGGCTGCGCAATACCGCGAACGAGTTTTCTTTCTTGGGATGGAATGGAGGAGAGAGAGAGAGAGAGAGAGAGAGAGAGAGAGTGAGAGAGAGGAGGTAGCGGAGTTACTCGGGGTGGGAGGCTAGAGCGGCCTCTATGGCTTTCATTACTCGTAGTTTCCGCAAAGTTTTATACCACGCGAGACTCTCTCCATCCCTTTCTCTCGCCCCCTCTCTCTCTCTCTTTTTCTCTCTGTGTCCCTTGCAAACAAAAAGAGGCGCACATGGCACGGAACGCGCGCAATCGTGATGGCAGTGGCAGTGGTGTGGAGAGCGCGCGAGAGAGTCACGTTGAAACTTTTCGCATTTGCATGATCGATAGGAAATGCATTTAGCCGGAGCAGCGAGATGGAAGGGGAAGAGAGAGAGAGAGAGAGAGAGGAAAAGAGAACGAGAGAGAGAGAGGGAAGTAGAGACTGTGGGAGAAAAGGCACGAGGAATATGTTATTCGGACAGCGGAGATTTTCGCGTATATTTGCACCTCGTGAATACGTAATCGGAGAAGAGAGAAGAGGGGGGGGCATGTGGAACGAAGCGAAGGAAAAAAAAATATCGCTGACAATAAATGTGAGCATTAGTTTTCGGTCGAACGAACTACGAAACTGCCTAGCTAAGCACGTTTTTTTCGACGAGTAATTTACCTTTTACATACGTTTTAAAAAACTATTTTTTTTCTATTCGTTCCTTTAGTTCTTTTTTAAAATGATTTTTTAAGTACTTACTATTTGTAAAAGTAACGCGTGCTTTGAATAATATTCTTAGCAATTACACGTCGTTCAATATTTCATTATACAAAATTCGACACATTTTTGATAAATTTGTTTGATAAATTGATGTTTTGATGAATTTGATAAATTTGATAAATAGAATCTTGTTGTAACAACGACAAGAAAATTCACCCTGTTTTTAGGTCGTCCCTTTTTCCCTCTTGTTTTCTCGTTATCGATCGCTCACCTAGAAACTCGTTAAAGTGACACCATCACTTATTTCGTCGACGAAAGTCCGCTCAATATCCATTCACCTCGCTAACTTGTAACCACGTAACTCACGACTGTGTGTACGTACACGCGACGTACAATGTAGCGTAATTGACGAGCCGTTGTAAACGTTGGCCTCGCGTAATTCGCGTCGATATCAAACTCTCGCGAAAGGAGATCGAGCTAGAGGCGAATCTCGATGAAATATTTATAATACATATTCACAATGAGTCTCGTTTATACCAAGCCCGATTCCCATAAAAAATATTCTCTCTCTCTCTCTCTCTTTCTTTAGATATTTCGCCGGAAAATCTCTTTTCACGGTTTCAATGTTACAACATCGCAGAGTTAATAGAAAAAATTCGTTTCCGATCGTTCCTTCGATCTATCGATATATTCCTCCCGATCGACCACCGGGGACACTATCTTATCGCGCGAATTTCGTCACGATCGAGGTTTCATAATCTAAAGAAGCAGCGTTTCGACGACGAACGTTTCTTCTTGGGATTGACTCTTTGCTCTCTAAATCTAAATTAGTGAAATTTCACTAAATTTTAGTCATATTTTACTAATTCACTTTAGCGAAAAGTGGGTGACTAATGATTAGTGAAAAATCACTAATTCGATTAGTCAAAGATGATTACTATAAAAATTAGTAATATTTGACTACACAATTAGTAGTCAGTGCAGCTGATACGTTCATGCACCGGTCGATTGTAATTCTTCGCGTGAATAATACGTAATAATCTTATACGCATCGACAAGAAAACGAAACGTTCATACACTTTTTGCTTTTTCCCTTAAAACTTTGTAAACTAAGATTCGCCATTTCGCACTGCGCATGAACTCACTGACGTGAGAAAATGACGCCTCTGACATCACAATGGCAGAAGAAAGGAAGTTATCGGGTTGGGAGCTGGCGTCTGTGATTGCTCGATCGCTGAGTCCTGTATTAATTGATTAGTGATCGTGTAATATCACTAATGAATTAGTAAACTGTATTGACTAAATAATAGTTATTCGTATTACTAATTTGCTTTAGTAGATAACCCTAGTTTACTATTTGTTTACTATTTGTTTACTATTCTATCAGTGAACAGGTGCGTTTATCACTATTTCACCGGTAGAACATGCATTTACTAATTAAATTTGTCAATTGTTCACTAATTCAGATTTAGAGAGTGCACTTTCTTCCCAGCTGATATTCTCGTTCGTGGATTTTTCACTTTCCTCGAGGACACAAATTATCGTAGACTTTGAGATTTCCAGTGGGAAATTCCGAGTACCATGAATGCCGGCGGACACTCGAATTATTCGTTCGAAATAGTCGTTTTTCTTAGTTCTACGTTTTTCGTCTCGGGGTGAGATTTTTCTTATTTTCCCAATAGCACTTACGTTTCTTTTCTCCTTTCTCTTATTTCGTTCTCGAATTCTTAAGAGAGAGTGTTACACGTGTCTCGTAGATCGTCCCTCTCACTTCGGATCTCGAACGTGTCTCGAAACTGGAGAGCGATCGAACGAAACGTGTGGCTTTGGCCTTCGAGTTATCCGAAGAATGTTAATTTCCTACGTTTCTCGTCAGTTGTATCAGCCTCGACATAAAACATACAACAATTAAATGAAAACAATGAATTTTGATTGTAACGTGCCATTTTATAAAACATCGGGCAAGGATGAATTTGGATTCCTCTCGTGCGATGTATATCCCCGCGATTACACGCGAGATTCAATCTCCTCGATGTTTTATCACTTCGTACGGTTTCACGATCTCGCGACGAAGTTATCTTATCTTTCGAACGTTTTATCTGCCTTCGAAAGGGAGCGGAGTGATTCGTCGAATCTCGATGGAGGAAAGAGGAAGAAAAGAAACAAATTTGTGCGCGTTTAGAAGCGAACGAACGAAACTCGAATCGAGGAATAAAATTGAGGGTAGAAATGACAAAAATCATCGAAAATTCACGCTTCACGAGTTTATCATCGGTCTAATTTCATTTATATCGCTTATAAATATCGCGAACTAGACGGAAATGTAAATAAATCAGCGTTAACGCGTTGAATCAAACTTTCGCTTTTAACAAAATTAAAAACAAACCGCTCGCACACACACACACAAAGAAAGAAATTCCTACGCCCTCGACAATTACACGTAGATCTGTTTTTCCAGTTATTACACGAGAAATTGTAACGGACGATGGAAAAAAGCAAAACGATTACGCTCGAATCAATTACGAGTGTCCATCCGGGACATTGTTTTTTGTTTCTCGTTAATGCGTAGCGAAACGAATCGTTCCGTTTATATTCCACCGATACTTTCTCCTCGTTGATACATCGCATCGTAACAACGGGAGTAAAAAACGCGCGATTGCGAAGTAGGTTCTCTCCCTACTCGAAAAATCGAGAGAGCTGGTAAATCGTTGTTTTCTTTTTTTCAATTTCGCCCAGAGATACGTTTAAAAATTTCATTCACTCGAATTATTTTATCCCCTGAGGTTTGGAGCGTAATTTTTTCGTTTGTTTCGATTTTGTTTTTTGATAGTAACGTCGATTACACGCGTGTGCAAATACAATCTCTCTGTCTTTCTCTCTGTTTCAAAAGCGCGTGGACGAATGTTAATGCATTCATGGGGATCGTGGGAAATATGGAAACGTCCCCAATGTCGATAATACGCCTCCGGCATGAAAGGACAGTTTTTGCCGCCATTTGTGCATCTCCCGATATCGAACGGTCGAACGAACGGAGCCGATCGAATGGTCGATTGACCGAACGCTTCCTTCTCTTTCTCGTTCCTCGGTTCCATCGCATTTATTATACACGAAACTACCGATTGATTTTTTCTTCTACAAAGAACCATTCGTTCCTATCAATTTTCGATTGAAATATTACTCTCGAATAATCAAGATCCGCGTACAATTCGCGTAATTCCTTTTTCATCGATCTTTCCTCTTTCGTTACCGGGGGATTTATCATTTGTATGGAAAAAATTGAGAGAGATATTAAATTTTTTAGTCGATAGTGTATAAAGCTTCGTCGAGTACGATTTTTATACGAATCTGTATGAACACTCGATAGAAAAAGTCGCAAAAATGCATCGAGAATTATCGATTTCGAATTTGCCTTTTATCGATGTGTTCCCCTTCGATGAATTTCCAATGCTTGAGTTCCGATAAGGATCGTGATTGTTCTTTTTTGTCATTCTTTCTTTTTCTCTTTACCGTCGTGAAGAGCGGTTCGAATTTTCCGTTGCACCACCAGACGATGAGAGACGTGCCTTCGGACGGTCTGTCGCGTTACGAGTGAGCAAAGAGGGGTACAAAAAAGGAAACGAGGGACGGAAAAGAAAAAAGGAATATCACTATGGATCTTGCCTTTTATTTTTTCTTCTTTTTCTGTGTGACGACGATGCTGGCGTGGCGATGGCCCGCTGGTTTTTGGTACAGCGTGGACTCGAAGCGGGGGTGGGAGGTGGGCGAGAGACGTGGCTGTGCGAGAGACGAAGAGGGACAGAGAAAACGAGGGACGAAGAGAGAGAGGCTGGGTAAGCGAGGGTCGAGGCCGTAATAAAGGATCCGTCGACCCTCGAAAACCTTGCTCGGCACCCTGAAACTACCCAGCCCGACTGGCAGCAACCCCGAGAGTCTTTCTCTCTATCTCTCTCTTTCTCTTTCTCTCTCTCGCTTTCGCTCTATGTGGTCCTGGTCGTTGTCTCGTTGCTTTACTATACGAACTCTACTCGTCGCTCTCTCCAACGAGCTCCCTCCTCCTCCTCCTCCCCCTTCTTTTGCCCTTCTCGTTCACTCTTTCTCTTTCTCTCTCTCTCTCTCTCTCTCTCTCTCTCTCTCTCTCTTTTGGACTTTTGCTTCTGCTTCTCCCGCTGAGTTATTTCCAACGCGAGAAACGAGTTTTCGGCATTTCGGTCGCGTTATATCCAAGCGTGTTGGAGCTAAATACGGGTTAGTTCGGGTTTCGTGGTAACAGGACCAACCGATCTGAGAGACGACACAGAGGGAGAGAGTGGAGATATTGTACGAGAGAGAGAGAGAGAGAGAGGGGGTGGAAAAAACGCGAAGGCTATATAAAGGAGAGAGAGTGAGAGACCACTTGAGAGAGCATACCGAAACCGTGTATTTATCTGTCGCCACGAGGCGGCATACGTCATTTTTTTTTCGCCCCGGAATTGAGTCGACATCATCCTCGAAGTCGCGACTGACAGTCTGCTCTGTTTTTCGTCACGAAAATTGATTTATAACCATTTTCTTTTCTGAATACTGTGAAAATATTGCGACTGTCCAATTGGTACGTTTTCCACCGTATATTTTTATCGCATATTCTGGAAAATTGAAAACGTGCGACAATGAATTTTCTTATTTTACGAGAAATATACGATCGACCATTGTCCTTCGAGCTTGAGAAATCATTCAAATAGATACGAACGGGTAAATAGTTTCGAGATTTTTTTGCCACTTTTTTACACGTTCTGCGTTCGCGTATTTGACAATTTAGCTCGTCTTTTCCTCCCTCTCTCTCTTTGCTACGTACTGTAAAAATTCTCTTGCACTGCACCGGTATTCCCTCCATTCCCCTTTTCTTGCGTTCTGCTCGCTTCTCCCATACTCCTTTGCGTTTTCGCGTTCTGCATTCGGTTGCATTTACATTGTATACATATATATATATAGCGAGTGTATTGTGCACTTCCCTTCCGTGTATTAAACGAGGGAGTCAGGTCGGCCGGAAAAGCACGCGCCTCGTATACAAAAGCGTAAAAGTGGAACTATGTTCGAGCATTGCAGCATAGTAGACGAGCTACCACGGGCGTTCTTCATCGACGTTGTTTTTTCGTTTCTTTTTCTTTTTTCACATTTTCAGAACGAACGACAATTTTTGGGCGCCCCGGCGTAACGAAAAATCCATTCACACGGAGGGAAATTGAAAATTGTCGATAAAGAAACAAAACAAATTATTGAAAAACAAATCGAAATCTCGATCTTTTCTCGACGATGCGAAACGTTTAATTCGCTTGAACTAAGATAGCCTTGCGCGCGAAAATTCTCGTCTTAAATTTAGCGCTACGCGAATTCCAAAAATATTATTTCCGTCAAGCGCACGACGGATCCGAGTTGAGCGCGTTGCAAAATGTATCCGCCTCGTTGTGTATCGAAGAAACGTCGTTATTTTCGTATTTCGTTGGATTACTAATCCGTCGAACGTCAAAATGCTATTGTACGGTAAATAATTACGCATTCGTCAGAAAATTTGAATATTTCCGTTACTGACGTTATTTTCATATCGACAAATATCGTTTTCGTACTATCGCGCACGATTCGTGTTTTGCTTCTCGCGTCGCGGTTGTTCTATACTTGAGTGTCTCGAGACTCGACGAGACACGGCCAGTCTCATTCCTATCTCTCCGCACCGCGAAGTTTCAATATATTTATTATATTATATATCATTATAATTATTTAGTAATATAATATTAATATTAATATAATAATTAATAATATTTATATATAGTAATATAATAATATACTATTATATGTTATTATTATTATTATTACTATATTAATATAATATTCATATAATAATTAATATAATATTAATATTAATATGTATTATATATTATTATTATTATTCTATTAATATTAATATGTATTATATATTATTATTATTATTCTATTAATATTAATATATATTATATATTATGTTATTATTATATTAAATTATATATTATATTAACATTATATTCTATATAATTATAATTATATAGAATATAATTATAATATAATAAATATATATATATATATATATATATATATATATATTTATATATATAATGTATTGAGAGAATTATCGTCCGAGTGTATATTGGTTGTCTTCTCTCTGCGTGCCGAGATGCAAGCAGCGGTGTAGATAGGAGGAGAAACGAACGTGTGAGATCAGTCCCTTGCACACTAAAGCGAGAGACAGCGAGAGGGTGGAGGGGGAGGGGGGGGGGGGGGAGATATCCTCGCTCGAGAGACGATCGTGACGTAAATGCCAAATATACATTCGTGGCACAGCGTCGAGTTTGCGTGCGAAGAAAGCAAAAGTTCCCGCGCGTACAGCTCGACGAGTAAGATCTCTCTGTCTCTGTCTCTCTCTCCCTCTGTGCTCGTTGCACGGTCGATACGCGCGAATACTCTAACTCGACGAGGAAACTCCGCTCTTGTATGCCTGAGTTTTCTTGTATTACTACAAAACATGTATTACACCCTCGAAATCGAGTGAGCGGAAACTGAAGGGAAATATTACTCGCTTGTACAGTACCGGAGTACATACAGCTTTCGGAGTTTCGTCCGTGCTCGAAATGGAGAACATTTTTCAACTTTGAAATCGTAATGAAACGATGTACCTATAGGTACGATGAATATTTTCAATTTTATCATTCGTAGTGGCAAACACAAATTTGATACATTTCCGTTTTTATTAATATCGAAAGTTTCATTCCCGATTGAATAATATTCGATCAAATCGATCGATTCGTAATAGAGAATTGTCAATTTCTTTTTTGTCACGAAACAATATTTAACCCAACGATTGATATTTTTATTTGGAATCGTTCGCAATTTCGTCAATTAAAATTTTCTATTATTATTATTTCGATTTATTTTTGTCGTTTTATTAGTCGTAATTATTTCATTATTCGCATTGTTTTATTAATTTTCTTTTTTTATCGAAGAAAACTCGTATCGTATCGTCGATTGTGGGATTACAGCGTGTCGCTGTTGCTGAATTTCTCGCGGCGCCTCTCATCCCTTCCTTCGTCGCATATCTACCCTTACACGTTTCGCCCTTCCGTGCGAGAACCGCAAATTTTCTCATACTCGACGAATCTATGTAGCAAGCCCAATTCTGTTATATATGCACGGTTATCGAAGTTTCTCAGTCGCGTCGCCCTTCCATCCACACCTTACCGTCGGGTTCATCGTGGTTTCCCTCGCTAGCGGAGACTTGGAAAGTTTTGCCTCTCGTCCATCGGCGAGAGCGAAGAGGACGCGCTCTTGCTCGCTTGTCACGGTACATAAAATTGATCGAGGCCACGAGACAAAAGGGGAGCGGTCGAGAGGGGGGTTGGATTCGACTCTCCTCCCACCTCTCTCATCCCCTGAACCTTCCAAGTGCCGGCGAACGAACGAGCGAACGGGTGAACCAGTAAACGAGACGGAGAGAGAGAGAAAAAGAGAGCGAGAGCTTGAGAGGGTTCGGACCGACGTGGATTAACGAGAGGCGGAGGTGCGGAAATTCGAAAGATCGATCGATATACTTCTCTTGCCACGTTCTCTCACGCTTCTCCCACCTCATCTTCCCTTTCCCTCTCAATCTTTCATCCTGATATGCCTTTAAGAAAATTGCTCGATCTCGACGAGTTCACGGATTTTCCATCATTCCCGTAACTTTCGATATTGTTTGATCCGTTCTTTATCGAACGATATGCGGAAAGTCCTGCCGACAATCTCGATCGTTTGAAAACCTCTCGTTTAATTAACCTCTTGCTCTGTAAGGGAACGCTTAATCGCGTTAAATCCGTTTCAATATGTAGATTAATTTTTATTAGTCAGATGATACGTTCAACTTTGTTTGATACGAAATCATCGTTGGACAAATTCGCTCTCGGGTGGATCG
This sequence comes from Netelia fuscicornis, assembly GCA_946811545.1. Taxonomy (NCBI): domain Eukaryota; kingdom Metazoa; phylum Arthropoda; class Insecta; order Hymenoptera; family Ichneumonidae; genus Netelia; species Netelia fuscicornis. The sequence continues at coordinate 10,965,975 of OX328012.1, read as the reverse complement.
ACGACGTTTTCCTATATCGTACGAAGCTTCTTCACGCTTATCTCGTTTATCTTCCAATTTCTTTTTTCTTATTTCCCCTTTTTGGCATTCTTTTTTTAATTCTTTGGCTTGGAAATCGTCGGATAAAATTGATCGTGACGCGAGTTCTCGCAGTCTTATCAATATCGTATTATCGTTTTACGTATGTAAGACGCTCTAGATCTCGGTAATTGAGAATCACGATTTTACACTCCAACGACGTCATCGCGAGACGATCCCTGTGGAAGCTGGGAGGATAGTCAAGGTCTTGCACGATAGTAGACGAAGAAGAAGAAGAAGAAGAAGCGATGCTTAGTAACAATTTCCTGTCGTTCGCTCGGTGCACACACCATGCACCGCACGATCCGTACGATCAACGACGATTCTCCCGTAATATTTAGGTATATATATGTGTGTGTCTATGAATATATATATATCTATATTTATACAGATCTCGTCGTGTACATCGTGCGATATAGTCGGCTGGAAAACTCGGCGCAGATTCAAGGACGATACGAAGTTTACGGTGACGCAACGAGCTCACGATCGCGAGGCGAATATACACGTTGAGTCCGAGCTCTGTGTGTGTGGAAGAGTGCAAGAGTGAGGGAGTGGGGTGAGGGGAGAGGAGAGAGACAGAGCGAGAGAGGGAAAAACGTTATCGCGCACGCGCGCGCGCTGCATCGGCGCACTTCGCGGTGCTCTCGAGACATCGCGAGTAATATTGCATTACAGCGAAAGAGAGAGAAATAAAGAGAGAAAGAGAGAAAGAGAAAGACCGTGCACGAGCGTCGAGGGAAAATAAATCCAAAAGTTCAAGGTCGCGTCATCACTCGCTTTCCAGAAGAATCGATCGTTCTTTCGAGAACTCGATGAGAATAAAATCACGACCTCAAAGTAATTTTACCATCATTATGAATTAATGAATTAATGAAGAAAAATCAATCGAAATTACTTTATCTGGAATAAAAATAGATTTTTTTTACATGCTACGATTTCTTTCCCCGTCGATTCATGTTTTTAGAAGGAGACGCGTTAATCGAGCATTCGTTCTGTCGCTCAAATTAAAATTTCGAGTCCATTGTTTTGTTTTGAATTCCAACGAAACTCACGTAGAAAGAAAAGAGAGAAGATAAAGAAAAAACAAAGAAGACAAAAATTGGGTTTTCAGTACGAAACGCGTTAATCCATCGTTCGTTCTGTCCTCCAGCTTGAAATTTCGAGACTCCTGATTCGTTTTGAAATCCAACAAAACTCACGTAGAAAGAAATGAGAGAAGATAAAGAAAAAACAAAGAAGACAAAAATTGGGTTTTCAGTACGACACGCGTTAATCCATCGTTCGTTCTGTCCCCCAGCTTGAAATTTCGTTTTGAATTCCAACAAAACTCACGTAGAAAGAAAAGAGAGAAGATAAAGAAAAAACAAAGAAGACAAAAATTGGGTTTTCAGTACGACACGCGTTAATCCATCGTTCGTTCTGTCCCCCAGCTTGAAATTTCGTTTTGAATTCCAACAAAACTCACGTAGAAAGAAAAGAGAAGATAAAGAAAAAACAAAGAAAACAAAAATTGGGTTTTCAGTACGAAACGCGTTAATCCATCGTTCGTTCTGTCCCCCAGCTTGCAATTTCGAGACTCCTGATTCGTTTTGAATTCCAACAAAACTCACGCAGAAAGGAAACACAGAAGAAAACGAAAACAAAGACGAAAACAAAAAAGAACATAAATCGACGGTCGGGTCGGTATTCGGTCGTAAAACCATCTATCCCTGACCCACGTCGTTTTCGAATAGATAGGTCGATTAGCGAGCGAATATATCTATACGTATATATGTATACAACATATCGAGAGGCAAGCACAAGCCACGCGATTCCGGGCAATAATGATTAATCCCGTAGGACCGTGAAACGTGAACAACGCCCGCCAGCAGCAGCAGCAGCAGCAGCACCACCACCACGAGCACACCAGCAGCACATCACAGAGAGCAGCAGAAACCGCTGTAACCAATAACTATAGCGTGGCGTGTGTGCGAGTCGTGCGGCTCCGGATATATAGTGGTACGACAAAACGCGAGGAGAGCACCGGTTGTGCTTGCGCGCGTTCGCGAGAGAGCGACAGAGAGAGAGTCGGCGAGTAGACAAAAGAGAAGGCCCCGCGCGCGCGCTCGTCGCGCCACACGCGGGACTTTGTTTCTCTAGCTTTCTCTCTCTCTCTCTCTCTCTCTCTCTCTCTCTCTCTCTCTCTCTCTCTCTCTCTCTCTCTCTCTCTCTCTCTCTCTCTTTGGCTCTTTCCCACTCGCTCACTCGTTCGAACGAACGAACGAGCCACTAGGCAGAGAGATATCCCCGGGGCGGTGAACACGAGAGAGCAGCCGCGCGCGATAGAGCCGAGCAAACACGTTTTACCGCATACCTATAGATGCTCGACTGTGCGTATCACTACGCGACTACACACAACCTGCGATGGAACCTCGCCACCGTCCATTTATACTCTACATACTGTCGCTGCAGGGGGTGGCGTGCAACCGGGTAGTTTCGGTAGTACGAGGGAGAAAGAGAATTTTGTCGGTTCAAACGGCATTCGGATTCGGACAAGAGATTTCGAATATCGCGATATTTCCCCAACACCAACGAGTATTTCCACGCGAGAGTACGCTATAACAAAATTGAATAACCGTGTTGTAATGCTTTTGTTTTTATTTTTCGTCGAATTATCGCCTTTATGAAACATTATTCTCTCGTTACGAATAATCGAAATGTTTTGACACCGAGTCGTTTACGAGTAAATTGAATTTTCATGAAACAGTAATACCAAGTTTTACGTGGAATCGTCGTAACGCGAGAATCTTGTAAGTTTCGCGAAATGGCGATGACGCATCGATAAATCGAAAAATAATTCTTCATCCAGGTATAATTTTAATCGGGTTTATCACTAAAGAGAAGGAGATTGGATATCTCGAGATTATTATATTCCGCTGGTCCAAAATCGAGTTGGACGTTTACGACGAAATAATTCTCTCCTGGCCAGTTTCTCCAAGTTGGAACGATCTAAACGCAGTTAATGGAACAAAAGTTATCTCCCAATTCGTTCATTCGGCAAATCGTCTTTACATTCGATAAACGCGAATAGCGCTTTTCACCGATATATTAATACAATGTTAGGCGCGTCGTATGCGTGTGTACTTCGAGTTTGCGTGTATGCGTAACGCAGTTTATTGGACGGCCAAGAGTTCGGCCAGGCTTTTAATGGTCTTCGGGAAGAGCAGTCCGGCTATGTTCGAATTTACGGATCGGAAGGTGCGAGAGAAAGAGAACGAGAGAGAGAGAGAGAGAGAGAGCGAGACAGTGAGAGAAAGAGGAAGGGGGTGGTGGTGGGGGGCAAGTGAAACACCCGGTTTCCATATAATACGCGTACCAACTGTGCATATATACATATATGTACATATAGATATACAGGACTTTTAACGTTAAACCAAATGGGATCGTTCGCCACGTAGTTTTCCTCGCGAATTTCAACTCTCCCCTTGGTACTGCTGCTGTTCAACCAGCACAGCTTTACCACGACGTGCTCTGTGGTGGGCTTTCGACTCTCGAGAACCGGAGAAAGAGGGACAGAGAGTCAGAGGGTAGATGGGTGGAAGAGGAGTGGCGGGGGCAAACTTTTACGGTGGTGGTGCGAGCCACGCCGCTTTCCCTGCAACGAGGATCAAGCCGCAGCCTTCGCGATTCGCGTGACCGACGTCATATACACACACATATATATATATATATATATATATATATAGGTTAATAAATATGTGAAATGTTTTCTAGTGGTGCGGTATCCACGTATGTGTATTATGTACATGTACACGACTCTGCGCTCTCTCGGTTCATCGTGTATACCCGAGCTTGAGAACTTCTCTTCTCCTTCTCTCTCTCTCTCTCTCTTTCTATTTCGTCGTACTATTAGCATTACAGGTACGCTCATAGTACTACACGACTGTGTGTATAAACGAGATGCTCGATGTACTCGATTGCAAAGGCCCAGCCCGCGGTTATGTTTGGCCACCGGAACTATCCTCGCGTACTTTGTACAGATACGGCTATGTGTATTTACGTGTATGTATACGCACATAGGAATCACTGAGTACGTGGATCGAGTGGCTTTGCTTACTACCGACCTTTCTCTCTCTCTCTCTGTTTCGCACACATACAAGTGGACATTGTGTTAGTTCTATACGATATATTATACGGCTTTGAACCCAGGGCTCGCGTTATTATAAGCTGGACCCTAAAGCTTGGTGAACAATCCCGAGACTACAATCTAGAATATACGGAAATATCCGTTGCGAGACCCAAAGTCGAGATAACGCGAGTACACCGATAAAACTTTTGATCGTAATTCGCCTTAGTTTTCGATCGAGATACGCATTGATATCGCGTGTTATTTATCCAACGTAATATCGCGCACCTTCTCTCCTATGGTCAATCGTCCAACTAACCTTTACCTAGCTCGTTTACCCTCGACTCGTAGCAAGTTAAACAAAATCCCACGTTTTCAATTTTTCTATTTTTTGTTCCTTTTTTTTATCTTTTTTTTTTTTGTAAATTCTCCTAATGTCGTTCTCCGGTTTGCAATTTATGGCGAGGAACGTCGTACGCGTTTAGTCAGCTCGCAATAATTTCATCCCCCCGTTGCCGGCAGTCGAGCGAGCGAACGACAACGAGAACGACGATGACGACGACGCGAAACCACAACGCCGCGCGCGCGGTACACCCTGGCCCGTGTCAAACTAAATCTCTATCAGGTGAACGAGAAAGCAACGGCTGAACGATATATATGCCCTCTCTCGTATACGTACGATAGAGATACGTATACGCGTTCGCGTTATAACGGCTGCCACGTACGTCTGCGGCTACGTTGCGAACCGGTGTACGTGTCTATCACAGTAACAACCAATCCCGCGTGGCTCCGTTATTATACCGAGGAGAAACGTCACGGCATGGATGGAGAACAAGAGAGAACTAGAGAAAGAGAGAGTGAGATAAAACCGAGGGTATAGGACGCAGAGAAAGAGAGAGAGAGAGAGAGCGAGACATAGATAGAGAGAGAGAGAGAGAGACCACCGGAGCACTTGTCAACCCGGCATGGTGCTTATGCGGGACGACCGAGTCGGTAGTCGGTTAGGCGTTGGCACGCCTAATGCATAACGAACGCCCGAGCATATCCGGGGCGTACGAATAGCCACGTGATTGTACAGCAACACACATTCACATATATATGTGTGTGCGTGTGTGCGTGTGAGTATATATTTAAGCAGTGGAGAGGTGGACGTTGACGAGCCCGACGGACCATCGGTCACCCGGCTTATCGTACTGTTTCTCAAACACATACATGGACCATTATGGCCATTTGCACGACGATCCTCTCTCGGTTCGCTCGTTACACGCATCGTCATATAGAATCTTTATTACCGCCTCCCGGTTAATGAGACTTTTCTCCGAGTTGACGCGATAAACCCATCGAAAGAGTTATTCTCCCTACGAACTTGAGAAACATGCGCGGTTGACTGTTTTTTTTAAATTTTATTAGTTTGTGTGTGTGTGTGTGTTTAAAAAATTTTTTTTTATTCTTTTATGGACGTGTTTACTTTCTCTTCCTCGCGAAACTCGTCGAGTCGTTAACTCGGTCGTATCTTGCGCGCGTTGCTGCTGGTGCGCGAACTCGAGACGATTTCGAAGCTTCGTTTTGTATCTCGCGTGTGGTTCGAGGTGTTATGATGTAGAATTCTTTCTCTCCGGTAATTATGGAGACGTTACGAGGTGGTCTATGGGGAATAGGTCATGGAATAAGCAATACTTAGTTCGCGGAGTTTACAGTTTGTTCTTTAGATATTTGGACACTCGAAAGACACGTTTTTCTCCTAGCATTCCTAGTCAAGACTAAAGAATAGCAGAGTACAAAAAGGAGATCGGTTACTCGGTCCGTATTTATCGCTCTGGTTTAATTCGAACGTAATATAAACATAAACAATATTTAAACATAAAAGAGCGTTATCAATATATTTGACGCGATTCGAGAAAAAGGACTTACGAGGCAAAAAATCAATTTTTGGATTATGCTATAAACATAAACAATATTTAAATATAATAGGAGCGTTATCAATATATTTGACGCGATTCGAGAAAAGGGACCTACGAGGCAAAAAATCAATTTTTGGATTATGCTATAAACATAAACAATATTTAAACATAATAGGAGCGTTATCAATATATTTGACGCGATTCGAGAAAACGGACTTACGAGGCAAAAAATCAATTTTTGGATTATGCTATAAACATAAACAATATTTAAACATAATAGGAGTGTTATCAATATATTTGCCGCGATTCGAGAAAAAGGACTTACGAGGCAAAAAATCAATTTTTGGATTATGCTATAAGTTCTTCAACTGATCTTTCATGTGCTGCGATCAGAAATTTGTTATCTACATAATTTGACAAGCTATAAATTATTGAAAATTGTATCAGTCGAGCGCGAACATTGCTTTTGATTTCTTTAATCGCTCGCCGCGAAAAATTCCTAATTTTATTTCGTAAGTCCCTTTTCTCGAATCGCGTCACATATGATAGATTAGTTTTTGAATATACACATTTGCATATAAAGAAACGAACTGAGTCTGAGTGGAGTATGCAAAAGGTGATTGAGCGAACTAGGGAAAAAATCATTCGTGCCTACAGTGCGGTCGCTCATTGTCAGTAAGTAAGGAAATCTACCGAGTTAATTATCTCTTCTCTTTCATCGACCAACGTTGCTTTATCTATCGTCGATTCTCACTGTTTGCATCCGCGGTTTTTTTTTTACCGGAAAACGTGGGCTTTGAACCGCAATATTACGATATATATGTATGTGTGTGCGTAACAATCTCCTTGGTTTTACTCCCCCGGGGTTATTCCTCGGTTCTCTCACCGGGTACTTTATAAAACTGCAACCGCTCACCCTCGTCTTCCGCTTATCCCCTTTCTCCCTTGCCATCCCCGAGCTCCAACGACCCCGGAACGGAAGAAGAACGTACAGGCCTTCACCGAACGACCCTCCTTTTTTTCTTCCCTCTCGAATAATACCCTGTCTTATATCCCAAGTTTCCCTCGAAAATTCCTCGTATATACACTAAACAGTACCTCATAGTCTTTTCGAATATATATATATAAGAACAAACCGTTATATAGGAATAGATGGTTCACCATCGCTAGCTAAAAAATAATCTACCGCGGACATCCCTCTGCTCGATCGTCCGTGCGATACCCCGAAATTTCTTACTCGCCGAGTCCATCCGTGTTTTTTATTTCACTGGGGAGCATTTTCTTCTTTGGGAACGAGTCAAAACCCTCAGGTTCTTCTCCCGCTTGACTCAAGAGCCGAAATTTATTTATTTATTTCGATCCTCGCATCTGTTTTCATTAAATTTTTGTTTATTTCCGTAGGTTTCTCTGTGTTTCGTGGTTTATTTTCTTAAATTTTTTCTATCGTTGCGGTATTTGTAAAGTTTATGACTATTTTTGAAAGTACGAGAGTCAATTGTGGGACGGAAATACCTACGACTATTATACGAATTACCTCTTGACTGGTCGTAATGTGCTTTTATGGTCGTTCGGGTGAGGTACGTGGCCCTACAATTACATCATTTCCGCAAACGTACAACTCATTATCGCAGATTTAATGGACAATGACAATGACTTTGAGCTCGTATATATAAATATGGCGTATATAAATTTCGTACTTGCGCGAGCCTCTCCGTTACAACGCTAAACCCGATCCTCGAGGCCGGCTTCGCAGCCCTACAATACGCTTCGTATACGCCAAGAGTTCTTATTGTTTGTAAGTCTCTTGAGTCCCGGATGAATAGAATATTCCTTCTTCCTCTCGTACTCTCCAATCCCCGTTGTTTTCGTTCCCTATGAATCTCGCGCCCCAACCTCCCATATTCCCTTCCTCTCGTTTCTCTCGGTCTCTCTTTTGCTCTCTCATTCGCCCTCGGGAACCGAGCTCCCCCTTCCTTCTCCCTCACGTATACGATTTGACTCACGGTGATGTATTATGACGGATAACCGCGAGTACTCGTCACGTGCGTCTGGCTCTGCCATCGGTACGACTCTGTTCGTGCGTGTGTTTGATAGAACATGTGCCTCGTTTCAACCTCTCTCTCTCTCTCTCTCTCTCTCTCTCTCTCTCTCTCTCTCTCTCTCTCTCTCTCTCTCTCTCTCTTTCACTCCCTCTCTCGTTTCTCTGTGAGTATATGGAACACAGACATGGATTCCCGATCGTCGTAATGCTCTAGCACTCGTTCATTCATTAAAACCGCTACCGGATAAACGATATATACATATCATCACCGTATCATCGTAAATTCGAACGCTTATTTTTACGATCGAAAAATAATATTGCCAAGAGTTACTTACATTGATTTTTTCCTACCACGCGATAAATCGCCCCCGCGTCAATTTTGATTAGAAAAAACGTAGTCAATTTCGATTAGAACAAAAAGTAGTCAATTTCGATTAGAACAAAAAGTAGTCAATTTCGATTAGAACAAAAAGTAGTGAATTTCGATTAGAACAAAAAGTAGTGAATTTCGATTAGAAAAAAAAGTAATTAATTTCGATTTGAAAAAAAGTAGGTAAGTAATTAAAAAAAGAGGAAGTAAGTACGACGAAATTGAAGAGAGATAAAGGGAGAGTTCCATCTTGATGAAATATATACACATATTTTCGTTTTGTATTTGAAGATTTTGGAAAGATGTAGGGATGTAAGAAAAAGAAAGCACGAAGAACTTGGCATGCGCGTCTATTTCATGGTGGATACGTGTAGGTAAGTAAGGTAAGGAGAAGAAGCAATGAGGGAAATGCCGCGTGGGTGTCTCGAGAACAGCTTTATTTCGAAGTTGAGAAAGATTTAGGCATACCGCGTGTTCGTATATCCTTTGCGAGAATGTCTGCGGGCGCAAAATCGTTCTGGGAGAGAGAGAAAAAGAGAGAGACAGAGAGAGAGAGAGAGAGTTCTCTTCTTATTCCGCCTCGCGAGTTTAGCCGCGTGTGCTTGAACGCGACGTGTGTGCTTGGGCGCGTGTCCTGTGTGTGCGCGTGTGCGCATGTGGGCCCGTGTGTGTGTGTATGAGCGAATGACCGAGGCGTTGGTGCGCGTGCGAGAGAGTTTAAAGTTAGAGTTCGCTGAAAACGAGTTCGTTGGTCGGCTCGATAACCTCTGTCTCTCTCTCTCTCTCTCTCTGTTTCTCTTCCTCTCCCCTTCCCTCTACCTTTCTCTCTCTCCCCCCTCTCTCTCTCACTTGCTCGCGGTTTTACCGTCGTCCTCTTTGCCGCAGAGCTCGGTTCACTTCTTTTTTTTCTTCTTTTTTCGTCCGTTCTTTCGCTTGGTGAATCTTCCCTTCTCTCTCTTTCTCTCTCTCTCTCTCTCTCTCTCTGGCTCACTAACGCACCACGGCGAACGCGCACTTGTACATTTACTAACTACAGCATATAAATATATGCACACACACAGACACAGACACACATATACAAGCGGGAACACACACCTCTCACTTTGTATACTTAAAACTTCTCTCTTTCAGTTTCTCGCCGTCGGACTCGCTACGCTCACCGCGGCGATGAAGATAGAGAGAAAAAAAAGTTTGCACAACTCTCTTGCGTTGACAAGACACACACACACATACACACATACACACGCACACACTGTTACAGCCGACGAGTCGTTCGGTTCTGGAATACTCGATGACGTAGCTCGACTCGCGATGAGAATGTTTTTTTTTCTTCTTTTCTCTCTCCCTCTCTCTTTTTTTTCGTCGAAGCCTTCGAGCCATCGGGGAATAAAGAAAGGAGAGAGAAAATAAAAATTCGAGCGACTTTTCTTTTTTTCTTGCACCGAATTAGAAACCATAACTCTGATTCATTAATCTCGCGGGACGCAGCTCTTCTTTTCATTTTTTTTAACTGGCCAACGAGGTTTTCGAAATATTACTATTTTTATATTTTTCTAAAAAACTTTTTTCTGAATTTTCTCTGTGTATTCGTGTGTGTGTTTCATTTTTCCTTCCGCAAAATGTAAATATAAACCATGTTGGTGATTACGCGACTGATTGGTTCGTTCCTTTGGTTTAAGGACGACCAATCGTCTCGCGAATTGTTATTCCCGATTATACAATTACGCGCGATAGCTCGCGTTGTCCGACGAGGCTTGATTAAATGAACTTTTCTCACTCGCTCTTTTTTCTTTTTTCTACCTCTGTCTCTTTCTCGCGAACGCTTCGTACAGACGAGCGAGCAAATTTCCTCTTTTCACTCGACTAAATCTCCATGCGCCGATCCGTCGTCGTCGTCGTCGTCGTCGTTCATTTTTTTTTCCTCCCTCTTCCCTCGCCGTGGTAGTTCTTCGTTTTATTTTTATACCATTTTTTCTCTGTAGCCTCAAGCAGGTATTGTTCTTGCGGGACATATTTCTACCGGCGCTATAAATTTTCTTTTTATTTCTTCCCTCGCTCGACACATTTCGTTCTTCCTTTCTACGTAAATACGCACGAATCTCTTCTTTCTCCCAACTCCCTCCCCCCGTTTATTGCACTCGTTTACTGTATATAGTTTTCCCGTTGGCTCGCGCCTTGGGCTCTTCGTCATTCTCGTGTTTTCTTCTTGTTCTTTTTTATATTTTTTTTTTTCTACGGCGACCGGTAAATTGCTCCTGCCCACCTCCCTCGTTGATATAAACTTTGCCAACGTATACGTTTATTTCTCATCATCGTGCTCGCGGGTTCATTGCTTTCATACTGTTGTTAAATAACTAATTCTCGATATAAATCGTCGAATACAGCAAAACAATTAAATCGAACGATTTGTTATTTACATTTCGTTCTTATCGGCTAATTTAATTTTCCGATCGATTTAACTAATTATACATTTATATTTCTATTATCTTAATATCCTTCAACGTTTTTCGCCAAGAATAATTCTATCGCCGATAATATTATCTTTGGTTGTTTATTCTCGCTCGATTTCGAAATATCGGCTTTCATCTCTCCTCTCTTACTCGCTCCCTCGTCTTGGTCGCTCGCGAGACCCGCGTATATTTGCCATAACCGCTCTATATATAAGCGCGACCCGCCCTATTCGAGAGATTAATGATAATCGGTATCGCTCGGCGCGCCGAAGACCGATCTTGTATAGCGGTCGCGGCAATGGCAAAAAGCACCGCAGAAGCAAACTCTCCCTTCTCCCTCTCTCTCTCTCTCCCTCTTGAACACTCTTGCCTCCCTTTCGAGAGAGAGAGAGAGAGAGAGAGTGAGTGAGAAGGTCTGGGTTTCTCGCGAGAGTGTGCTACGAGGAGAGAGAGAGAGAAAGAGATCCAAAGAGAGAGAGAGAGAGAGATCCAGAGAGAGAGAGAGACAGCGAGCGAGAGAGAGGGCGGGAGGGGGAGAGAGAGAGCGAAGAAACACCACAGTCTGACGAGCACGAGGTCGTGCCGATGCCGCGGCGATGGTAATATCGATTTAGCGGAGCTCCACCTCAACCCTCCACTTCTTCCCTTTATACACACACACGCATACATATAGATATGTATATGTATATCTTGGTACCTCGGCAACCTTCTATCTGCTGGGCACCCTATATATATTCGTTCTTGGGCGCTTTTACGGCGCGCGCCGTCTCGTAGCGTACTTGCCCCTTTCTCTCCCTTCCTTTCGTCCTCCAACATCGTTTCCTCTTTTCTCCAACCTCTCTCGTCCGTTTCTCTCCTTGTGTATATCACACTACACGCTCTCTCTTTGCGTGCTCCGTAACCGGGATAAACTCTTGAACTCTCTTTCTCTCTCTCTCTGGTTCTGCTTTGCTGCTTTTCTATTGCTCGCTCCCACCTTTTCATTCTCGGTCTTCGTCTCGAGGCCACCCCATTTCACCAGTCTCCTTCTCCTTCGATCTTTTCACTCCCCGAGACTTCTCTATCTGCTTATCGCGTCTGTCGTTTTCGCCTATCGATATTCCTCCGTACCGCGACGTGGGAAAAGTTTGCCAATGAAAAATCCAACGAGATCCGCGATATACAATCGAAACCGATAATTTATCTCGAGACAAATATTTCTTTAACAGGCTTTTGGATCGTTGTTTGTTTTTTTTATTTATTTATTATTATTATTTTTTTTTAATCACGTTCGTGAGGAAACTGGCGTGAAATATGGGTTAATTGGTACGTGGATATCTCGCCCGCCCGATTAACGCTGCGCGTGAAAGTGATATAGTCGGGGGAGGGGCGATTCCTCCGTGTGTAAGGCTCGAGTCGAACACTTGTCGTTTTTCTATCTCTCTCACTCTGTCCCTCTCCCCCTTCCTCCTCTAGCTCGCTTTCGTAAGTGTATTATTGTACTAGGCGGTTTCTCTCGCTTCGGTAGATATAAATAGATTCGTCCAGATTAGCCTGAGAAACGAGAACCGGTGTTTCCTTTTCGTTCTTCGTTCGACGACGAGTATATTTTCATTGCAACGTTACGAGATTCGCAAGAAATGAGGAAAAATTCGTGAAATTCCATCGCCCGGATTAGATTACCCCCCGCACAAGTTCGCGATTAACGAGACGCGCGCGAGCTCGATGCGTCTAATTAAATCGACGATAATTCTTCTCTCGTCGTAAAAATTCACTCGGAAAGAAATTTCTCTCGTTTTCTAGGATTTATCTCGTGAAATTCCAGATGTTTTTTCTTTCTCTCTCTCTCTCTCTCGTTCTCTTTGTTCGACTTGAAAATTTACGACAAGGCTGAGAATCGTAGCGAAGACTTCCTCAATCTTTTTCTCGTAGCGCCCTGACCATCCATGTACCGATCGATCTCGTTTCTCCCGTTCGATGTTCTCCCACTTGCCGATGATTCGATTCGAGACAAACACATGTGACTGATAAACGAGAAGCTTCTTGTACGTGGCGGAAAGAGCGCGAAATCACTCTCACCCACGAATGTTATTTCGCTCTGGATTTCACGCATTGTGTCGGTCTCAGGTGCGGTTCGTCAACCTCGTCCTGATACGGTCGTTTACCGGCTCTCGACTCGCGCGAGACTCGTTTACTCTACCGGTTCGTTTCGTGTAAAAAATCTCTCGTATCTACGCATATTCATTACTTTTTATTTTCTGTGTACTTGCCGATCGATCTATACGCGTTTTCCTGATGGTTTTATATATACCTTCGCGTATATCGTAATATTAATTTGAACCGAAACACGATTATTTGTCGTCCATTTTACATTTATATAAAATTACATTTTATATAAACTATTAATTATATGAACTATTATGTTATTAATTAATTAATATAATTAATATTTAATTAATATATCACTATTAATATTATATTAATTATATGGACTATTATGTTATTAATTAATTAATATAATTAATATTTAATTAATATATCACTATTAATATTATATTAATTATATTAATTAATTATTAATTATATAAAATATGTATTTAAATTTATATAAAATTGGCCAATTCAATATTGCATCCATCTTTGAGGTAAAAATTCGGTACGGAAACAATATATCGTATGTGCAAAGTCACACGGTTCGTAATCCCGTGGACGAAAAAAAAAGAATTTCTTTTTTTCACGTCTCGTTCACCCGGAGTCCGGTTGTTTCTCTTGCGCAAGTTCGACGCGAGAGTTCTGGGCGCGAGCGCGTGTGGTAGAGAGATATAAGCCAGTCGTTTCTTTTTTCTTCTTTTATCTATTAATAGCGAGAGCGCACTCTCGCGGTTGTTCGCGTCGATGTTTTTCAAGACCAACTGCGCATTGCGTGTATACTTAACGTGGTGTGGTTCGCCGTCTCGAGGTCGAGACGCGTCGAACGACACGAAGACGATTCCCCGCGAAACGAATTTCAAATTAAACTTTTTCCTTTATTTTAATTAAAAAAAAATCTTTTATAAGAATCGTTTTCTTTTATTTTTTCAATTCAAACGCGAGCCAAATCGCGAATCGAGTCGAGGAGGGAAAAAAACTTGTCGAATTTACCATCAGCCGCGCTTGTGTAAATCCGTTCGTGCCTAATTAAAAAACGGCTGTTTTATTCTCATCGTTGTATATTGCATGACGCGTGTTCTTGTGACCTCGAGGATCCGGGGTCCGTGCACCGCGGTGTGTTGAATTCGAATTTTCGGCGAACGGTATGCGCCAATTGCTCTCTCACTCTCTCTCTCTCTCTCTCCCTCTCTCTCTCTCTCTATGTATATATATATACATATGTTCCTCCCATTTCTCGCTTTCCCTACAAGCCGCCTTTCCGAATTCGGAGTTTAATAAGCGCTAACTGCGAATTACGACGTTTAATGGCCGAGCGTTAAATACGGTCGAGACAGCTCGCTCTCCACTATACATATATCTACTTTACGTATGTACACATACGTATAGATGTACAGTGGGTGACGGAAATGTAGCGAGTTTTCGGTGTGGCATTGGTGTCGTGGGAGGTCGTAGACACCGACGTTCACGGCCTGACACTACGTATATACGTAGGTTTACCAGACAGTGTGATATAGACGAAACGCAATTCAACAACCGCCCAACTCCCCGAGAGAGACCTCCCTCCTCTCTATCTCATTGCCTTTGCACACTCTGCGCGTCACTGCTACGCCCTCACCTCTCTCTCCTCCATTTCCCTCTTCATCACATCGTATCTTCGTCACATATGCTCATTGTACTTCCCTCTTCTCTTCTCCAACGCACACACACATACACATTTGCGATGAATACAACGATAAGTCACACGTGGTACACGATTAGCTTCTCTTTCGCTCGTTCTCCGTTTTGCCTTTATCTCAAATTTTTGTTTAAAGTTGAATTTCTTAATGATTTTGCTTTTCTGGAGATTCTTTGTTTCTATTACGATAGGGAAGTGATACGAATTGGGACGCACGAGGGAAAAGTGTCGCTCGAAGAGTTCTTTCGGTTTTTAGCTTTTTACTTCTCGGCTCTGTTCCGTTTCACTCGAGAGCCTTTTCTCACAGAAGTCACAATGACTCGAGAGACTTTCCGGGCAACGTTGCGAGAAGAATATATCCCGCGCACGTGCACACGTAAGTATATACACACGCGGACCCACAGGAATTCGAATCCCTCAACGAGTTACGTCGTCCAACACGTTATTCCTATGTTCATTCTTCAACCCCTCGCGAAAGACCTTTGCTAGCACGATGCAAAGTTTCAGTTTTTATACAGTTTTTAAACATCGATCTAATTACTTTTTTTTATTTATTAATATTTAAAAGTGCGTTAGTTACCTACTTAATCTTTAATTAAAAAAGATTTAATTTTGATTACAATTATTGACAACGCGACATTACATATCATCCGTTAATATTCACAGCATATTCACATATAAATTATTTATCTTTATCGATGACGAAGGAATCAAAAATATAAATTCTCGATATTGATAATAGAATATTAAATATTATTAGTATTAATATTTATCGACAATTAATATTTAATTGCGATAAAGAGATGATGCGTCGTCCCAAGAGAGACAAACTAGACGGAACTTATCTCCGACTCATCGAGACGTGAAATAATCGAGAGAATTATCACGTAACTCATCGAGACAGAGCAAAATTCAAGTCCCAGACGATACCTCTATCGTAGTCTCGATATCTATCGATCGAATTGAAACGTCGTAGAGCGAACGAATCTATTCCCGCTCAATTTAATCGAAACCCAAACCCCTCCAATGATACCATTTTATACCGGTTGCACTTTGCCGGAGATAAATGCCCAGAGATCCGCTTATAAATTACGGTTTAATAATCTAATTCGCATAATGTGTTTCCGAGTCGAAACTATATAGTTACCGGTTGCGATCGCGCGTACGCTCGTAGTCGGCTGACCGCTTCCATATACCTACCATCGTCGTCCACCTTCTCCTCCTCCTCCTCCTCCTCCTTCTCGTCCGCCTCTACTTCTCACTTCTCTCAACGTTCTCCTAGCTCGACACGGAGCGCGGAAACTTTGCTCGCTCGACAAACAAGTTTAAACCCGATACTATATACATCTCGCCCATTATTTTCTTCATTGGTGGTCGACGAGATTCCATCTCCGGTATCTTCGAGCCAGAATTTTAATTCCCATGTCTTCACACACACGCGCATACATACATATATACATAGCCTGAACAAACACGCGCACACACACACACACACACACACACACACACACACACACACACACACACACACACACACACACACACCCACACACACACACCCACACACACACAGATTTATATAAATACATGTGTGTAGTTAGACACGTGTACGCGTTGGCATTTCTTTTTTAAACATTATGCCGCGTGCATGTGCCCGTGATTCTCGTTGACCGGGTCACGTTCACCACGTTCAACGCTGGCGCGAGACCGCCTCTATCGTCGCTGCCACGTCACCAACTGGGTCACTCTCGTGATCTGATCGATACGCGGTGTTCCACTCGGGCTAATATGCACCGTGTGCATGCCACATACCGACTTTGTTCACGTTTCACACTTTCATAGAAAAAAAAAAAAAGAAACATGTTTAACGGTATTTTTTTTTCTTATCTCGTTTCCTTCTTTTTTTTCATTCGCCTTCGTGAGCGGGTTACGAGACAAGAGGAAGTCAATAATGCGGCGCGCTTTTGGAATTTGGCGAAATTTTTTTTTAATGACATTTAAGGTTGTTTCTGGACGTTGGATAATTTGTATTTGTTTGTATAACTGTATATATGTATTTTTGATAGCGAGTTGTAAGTAAATTGAAATTCTGGAGGGAATTCTAGTAAGGAGGACACGCGGAAGGAAGCGAACGTTGCGAGAGTTCTTACGATTTATATTATAGATATATGTTGACCGATAAAATTTCGATGAGAACGAGATGAGAGAGAGAGAGGGAGAGGATTGTTTCGTATACAATTGCGGCGGTTAGATCAAGCTGGTCTTGGTTCTATTTCAACGGTCAAGCGGTATAGAGTCAGAACACAGGTATTGGATTACGAGAGGTGGATCAGCTGTGATAGAACGACGTTGGCTCACGGATCCAATAGTCGACGTGTTCTTCTTGCGAACCGAGGAAAGACACACAAGTCCAGGGCTCTCTATGTTAGAAGAAAGTATCGTCGCTCTCTCGTACGTCGCCGTGCGGCTATCGATATCGGGCGTAAGACTCTCTCTATCTCTCTTTCTCTCGTTCGATTCATTGTACCCTCTCCCTTTGTCTCCATCTCTTTTCGCCTGTCGCGTGCGATACGCTTTCCGCTATTTTTTTCTTTTTTTTGCCAGGAGCGAGATCGTGTACCGAATTATTTTTTATTTGTTTGTACGTTATATATGGCGCGTATAAAATACGCTATGGGAATTCGGAAGGATTATTACTCTATCGGAGATTAGGAGGGAGATCAGTAACGCTCGATTAAATTTGAAACTTTGAGAGTCGGTTTCTTCGACAGCCGAGCTGCCAAAGGGTGAAATTTTTTGTAGTCATGTATATTTTGAATGCCGGAGCGATTCAAATGATACGACATTGTAATCGTCATATTCCTTTTACGCTGCAAATTTCCGATTTTGTAACCTACAATTACGCGGGAAGTTTCCGATTCGGAAATGATCCAACAAAGTTTTTATGGGCGAGCAAAAAAATTTGGCTCTCGGTAGGTTGCCATTCGTGATTTTTTTTTCAAGACTTTGGAGAGTCGGGAGGGGTCAAAATTTGTTTTTGTCCAAAAAGACTTTGTTCGGGCATTTCCGAATCGGAAATTTCTCGCGTAACACAAATATCCTGACATCAAGGATCTTTGGAGCAAACAAAAATTTAATTTGTTGGAATAAGAAAATGAAAAAAATTCTCCAACAGACACGAGACTCGTTCGTCGGAAAGAATCATAATTTATTAATTTATAATTTTTAATTCATCGAATTACCGACTTTGCAAGTTTGTAAAGTTTCCATTTCAACGTGTTGAGAAATGTTTCGAGGAATCAAGTTGGAGGAAGAGGAGGTGGGAGCGAGATGCGAGAACATTCGAAAGTCATCGCGAGACTTCTGGCAGCTGGTACTTCAGACGTTCGAACAACTCGGAACAATTTCACCTTCGTCTCTCTGAATCGCATACGTTATCCATACTCGTTATATATAAGATCTACAATCTTATCGCTCGATCTTTAAACAGGTAAAAGCGCGCTTGTTCAAAGATACAAAAAGGAGAGAAAGAATAAAAAAAAAAGATCGTGTCTACGAGTATGTCGATACAGGTGGTTCGACAAGGCTCTCGCGATTTTTGTGCCAGTCCCGACAATGTTTAATTTTCGAGCAAACGCCAGTTCCAAAAATTCGTTCGATTCAAAACTCGATTATTCATTAAAACTTGACGGCTCCCCGATACATAAAACTCTTTCTGTCTCGCAACCGTGATTCACGATCGAATTCCAGTCGTAATGATTCACATAAGTATTTTTTCTCATGCCTATTCCTCCTCACATTAATTATTCGTAACAATTATAACTCTCCTAACCCACGCGATTCGCGATATCGCGAATAAAATATTACACATTTTTTGCGTCGAATCGATCCATTATATTTTACATTTCAAATTATTTTAAACACATTTAAATCCTCATCAACTTTTCCTCGTAATAATTCAAGAGTTTCCGACGCGTAATCGCTAATAAATTTGCAGCGACCCTTCCAAGGGTGAAAAAAAGAGGTTGAAACGAACCCTCGGCCGGATATCTACCGACGTTCTGATGTAAATACAGAGATAATATACATATATATTTAAATGTATAAAAATCTTAAACGTGAGGTTCGTGGGTATACGCACGAAAACCGCGAAAACCCACCACGCGCCGATGAGCATAACCGTGTGCGATATATACTTATATATATATATAAATATATACCTACATACATATCGTATGTTCGGTCTCGCTCGCCGTGGTGTAAGCGCGATATATACTATGCAGCGTATAATATACACTACTCGACGACCGTGCTACTTTAGGGTCAATGCATTGCCAAGGTGGCGGCCATGTGGCACGCCGGCGCAAAACGTCGAGCTGTGGAGGCGCATGTGCGCTTACCCTCGTCCATTTGTGCAAGTTCTTCGTGATATCTATCTCTTTCTCTCTCATGGTTCGAGGCAAATATGCGAGTAAAAGAGAGAGACATATAAGCTCTCGTAGCTTTTACTCATAGAAAGAAAGAAGCGATAATGTGTGCCGAGTGGGATGAGATATTTGCGAAGGAGAGTGAAAGAGAAGGAGATAGATCGTTGGATTATACATCGAGATAAAAGATGAGAGTAAAAAAGAATTAGAAAAAATTGTAACGCGATTATATTTTCTCGCTTATTGTTTGTAATAACAATTTTATATTGTTAATATTTTAGGAGAATGGAGTTTGATCGTATAACTTGCAAATAAATTCGGTTCAACTATAAAGTTTAGTTGCATTGGCGATGAACTGTAATATATTTGGACCGACTATATTTTCTCTCGGTGTAGACGAGAGAGAGAGAGAGAGAGAGAACGAAAGGCGGAGGGTGGGGGGTCTCCCGACGACGCGGAAAGTTAAGAGCGTAGATATATCGAGCAGCGAGCAAAACACGAGAGACGGTGGAACGAAGAGTAAAGAAAAAGATAGAAAGAGAGAGAGGGACAAAAAGTAAAAAAGAAACGAGAAGATGGAGAACGCGGAGTTCGATATTACGGTTACCTCCTCCTCCTCCTCCTCCTCCTTTTCCTCCTCCTCCTTCTCCTCCTCCTCCTCCTCCTTCTTTCCCTCCTTCCACCACAGATAACGCCATCGCTCGCTCTCTCAATATACGAGCCGACTCGTCTTTACGTACGACCCTCGTCCGAGCTTTTACATCGTACACAATTTTTTGGCAAATATGAACAATTTTTATTTAGCGAACGATCGGAACGACGAAACAATTTATTTCTTTTCTACTCCCTTAATATTTGTTCTATGCAAGATTTGTTTCAGATTTTATATCACATTATCACGAAATTAGGTATGACCTAGTGAGAGAAATTCGTAAGAGGAGACGTGAGTGAAATGCTCGAACTTTCTCGTACGGTTTTCGTATCTGGCAATTTTGGTTCATTTATTTTACGATTCGGGGGACGAACGATGAAACGGCTTTTCACCAGATACGTGGAGGACGTGAGTAATCGCGAGTGCTGCAAGCTATAAAATAAGTTCTCTCGCTGTGAGAGGAAATACGCATCTCCGTCGTTGGCGTTTCGAAAAAAAAACCGAGTGACATCGTTTTAATCTTCGTTCGGTATATACGCCGGATTATTACGTTAAGAGAAATGTCATTAGCCAATCTCACGCTCTCATCCTCTCTTTCTCTCTCTCAGTCTCTATCTCTATCTCTCTCCCTCTTACTCTTCTCAGCCTGAAGATCTCGACTCTCGTACCGGATCTCTCGGATCGTTGAGTGATATACTCGAGCGACGTGTAAGAGCAAGAGAGAGAGAGAGAGAGAGAGATAAGAGAGGAGAGATTTTAAATCGTACTTGCACGTTTCTACGTCCCGTTCTCGTTCGCACTCTCGACGGTAACGTCACACGGTAACATCCGCGACTAATACGTACCTTGCGACGAGTCGTTCTCTGGCATCGCTCCGAGGTCGTCGACACCGCAATGTGGAAGCGAGAACGAGCGAAATCGAGAAAGGGACGTGCTATGAGAAAAAAATAGCGAATAAAATATCATTCAAAAGTAATCTTCCTTTTTTTCACGATGTCCTTGATTCACGAATGTTTTTGTGGTGGGATAAACGAAACTATCTTTCTCACTTCCCGAAGTATTTTACATTTTCTCGAATCCTCGTATCGATAATTCATCGTTAAATTTTCGAAATCAAACATTTACGAGGTTTGATAGTTTGATTCGTTTGTTTCGTCACTCGGTAGACGAGAAGGAAGGAAGTGTTAAGAAAATTTTATAAGATTGTATCTTCACGGGTGGTCTTCTACCTCTCGCTCTCTCCTCTCTCTCTCTCTCTCTCTCTCTCGTCAATTATCTCGACGATAACTGATATAAACTCGAATATCCTCTATTGTTCACAATAATTGGCGTCGATCGAAAATAACTCGGGAAATACATTTTTCTCTCGTTGCAATGTACGTTTTATACGTCGATCAACATTTTATTACTCTTTCCCGGAAGATACGAGCGGATGGTATATAAGCATATCGGAATATAGAAACTGCAACGAAAGAGGTATATCTCCCCCGTTTCCCAACTAAGAGTTTGAGCGTGGGAAAAGTTGTCGATCCGCAAGTCGAGTCTTCGTATCTTTATCTTCTCTTGAAACTTCTTCCACTCTCGTTCATCTATACATATTTTCCTCGTGGAAGTCTCCAAGTTCCTCTCGATAAACTGGTTCATCATATTTTCTCTTTTTCTCTCGTCCCTTTACGTTCTATCCGCGTTACGGAGTTTTCCTTTGTACCAAGTTTGAAATATCTCGTTGGATCATTATCGATACTTGTTGTTATCCATTTTCTCGATAAATTTGTCATTACTTTCGCGATATCTTTCGATATTTTACGATAGAATAATCGTTTATTTTCGTATTTTGGAGATTTCATTTTGCACGTTTGGTGAAAAGTCTCGCGCTGTGCGTTGTTCGTCGTCGTCGTTACGGTTCACCTTCGACCTCGACATTTTCTCTACCGCCACCCCCGCTCTCCCGTTGTTATGCTCATTTTCCCATGCTAGGCTCGCTCGCTTATGCAACCAACTCCTCGTTATTTCTTTTTTCTTCTCTCTCTCTCTTTCACTCACGGGTGAACTTCCTTTTTCCCGTCGTTCATTCTCGTTTCTGCTCCCTCGCGCGCTCCTCGTTCTTCTTCACACGCCCCGACAGCTCACTCGTTTCTCGTTCTCTTCCGGCGATGACTTCTCGTTGCCTCGAAACGACCCAACGATTAATTACGAAGGGAAAGAGACGGAAGAGAACAAGAGAGAAAAAATCAATTGAATTCGGCTTGATTCGTTTTGTTTTTTTTTTCATAGTAACTGCAAGAATGAATGAAACTCGCGTGCGGCACACGCATCCGCTCGACGATACACCTCGAACAGCGGACGGTTTTAGAAAGCAAGGCCAACGCGACGTTACATCGCCGTCGTCGTCGTTGTGTTGTCTCTCGCGCATGAATTGCCACTTGTCGCACTCAACGACGATGACACTCGATAAAGAGACATATGCGAATGAATTATCGTCGATTCATCGAGACGACTTTCGCGACGAGCAAATCCATCCACAGTTGCGGTTTTTTTTATTCGGTTGCATATAAAGAAATCGCGTTTCTAATGAAAAAAAAGAAATATGACATTTTGGCCAATAAGTAATTGCGTTTTCTTCAGCTGGGTGCATACGTACATCCATGGCTAAAAAACGCAATTACTTTTTGGCCAATCTGTCAGTTTCGAGAAAAAATTATCCTAACGCGAAAATTTGAATGATTTTAGTCGCGTAACAAGATTTTGCATCTCCGTTATCATTTTTCACCTCGCTGCAAGATGAACGGTTGATCTCCCATTATAAACTCCCGTTTCTCTTTCACGTCTTCCGGACGAGTTTTAAATCGTGTGCTTTCACCGCTTTTTCTCTCCATCTCTCTCTCTCTCTCTCTCTCTCTCTCTCTCTCTCTTTCTCACACACGGCTCATCGAGTATAGAGAGCGCGTAGGTATACACGATATAAGGAACCTTCCCTGCCCCTCTAATTAAATTGAATCACGGAATCCTCGAGCAGGAAATACCCAATGAAGACGTACATTAACAAATTAAAGTGCTACGGTTCGAAGGGGCCACTTGGACACTTGCCAGTGCGCCGTGCTCGACCGGTGGCGATAAAAGCTTAGAACTGCGAGCGCTATTGCCCATCGCATAAATATTAACAAAAAAAAACATATATATCTATATAAATTTCGCGATAAAAAATAATAAATATATAATTATCGATTATTCGTAAAATTCAATCACAAAAATTTCATAGTAACATCGTTAACTTACTTCCTATATTATTTACAACTTATATATATATATATAAATTTCGTGATAAAAAATAATAAAAATACAATGATCGATTATTCGTAAAATTAAATCTCAAAATGCTCGTTGTAAAATCGTTAATTTACTTCCGTCGACGAATAATTAATAATTCGACGGGGTGTCCGAGACCCCGACGCCATGTTCGTTCTATGGAATTACGAAGTATCGAGGAAAGGCTACTTCGTAGAGTTAAAGCAAAATTCATCACTATCTCCGTTTACAACGTAATATGCGCATCCAGCAATTCCACACCTGTAACTCTATACTCTCTCTTGCTCTTTCATACACACACACGCACACACACACACACATATATATATATATATATATATGTACGCACCGATACGAAACCGCAGCGTTGTGCTTGTGTTTCCGGTAAACCTCCGCGGAGGTCGTGTGGCATATCGATCGAGCTGACGCGCGCGTGTTGCCTCTCAGCCCACGGCGCGCGCGTGTGCCTTTCCCTTAGTCCGCAAATCGGGCTCTCTCCGTTTGACACGGGCAAAAGGGCGCCGAGAGAGATATAGAGAGAGACAGAGAGAGAGAGAACGGGCGAGTGGGAGAGTGAGAGAGTGGGTGGGGCTGGGGAGGGGGGAGATAGGAAAACAAGCAAGAGGAGAAACATCAGTTTCGCTCGATAGACAGTGCCCATGGGAAGCGAACGATAAAGCCGTCGAGAAACACTGATAAAAAAAAAAGAACTCGCAGAGTGTAAAATATACATTGATAAGAGAAATGAGAAAGGCTATCATAAATACGAAATAAATCAAATGAAATATTCATAAACTTGACACAAGATCTTAAAACTTACTACGAATCTTTCTCCCCGAAAAAGATTCAAACAAATTTGAAAAAAATAAAAAATAAAAAATCTTGTAATGTCTTTCAACTAGTTACTTTTTTTTCTTGTCTTAAGTCATCGAGACAAAACATTAAGTACGTACGAAGAAAAATCTTCGTGCGGAACGAGTTATAATGCGCGCTTTACAAGCCTGTATCTCGTTTCGAAGTGGGAAAAAAAACGCGCGCCATTCTTTTCCTGCGCGTTGCCCGTGCGCGCGTTGCTTCATCCATCCATCCATTCATCACTGCCCTCGGTTCGTTTCATTTCTGCAGTCTATTTCTACATCTCTCTCTTTCTTTCTCGACGACGCCTAGCGTCCAAACGGGCAAATACAACTCCGCGGAGCTCGCCTTGTAGCGAGCCCGTGGTCAACGCGATTCCCGTTGCCGCTTTCTCGTCACCGTAACCGTTCTTGTGTCGACGGTGCTTGCTCTCCGTATCGCTCCTTATTCCTCACGCACGTGTTTGCGATTAAACGCGCGTGTGTGTTTTAACGCACCCAAGAATATATATAAATATACACATATATATTATATATTATAATATATTATATTATTTTATATTATATTTTATTATATTATCATATGCTATATTACAATATAAAATATATTATATTATACTATATTATAATATATACTATATTATAATATATACTATATTATTATATATTATATTATAATATATTATATGGTATTATATTATATTATTATATATTATATTATATTTTGTTATATTATAAAATATTATATTATTTTACATTATAATATATTATATTATATTTTATTTTATTATATTATATTATATTATAATATATTATATTATTATATTATATTTCATTATAAGTATTATAAAATATTATATTAGTTTATATTATAATATATTATATTATATTATATTATTATATTATATTTTATTATAGGTATTATAATATATTATATTATATTATGTTATTTTATTATATTCTATTATATTATATTATATTATAATATATTATAATAAATATATATATACCTATGTGTGTGAGATGGGCACTCTTCGCTTTCATTCGCAAATGCACGCCCTGCCCGTTTTTAATTGCTCGAGCTTCGATGCCACACCGCTCTCGCCAACTGCGTATATATTATTTCTCTCGCGCGTATGATGTGTTGCCTCGGCTCTTGAATTCTCTCGCGTCTCTCTCGGTATTCGGCATATTCGTATTCTCGCGCTCCACTCCGAGCGCGCCTCCTCTTTAACGATGAACTTGTTGCGAGGAGATTTAGCGGGATGCGAAAAGTTTCGTTTCACCACAGATATACGAGGCTCGGTTTAGCTCAGCTTGTACACACTCCCGTATGTATTTATATGTATATACGAGTATGCTATGTATATACAGCAGGTGGAAGCGCTCTCACCAACGCAGCGTGTATATTCACAAGTTTGTAGAGTCGACGACTTTATCCTCGTTATTTTCACGTTTTCCTCGACTCGTTGATGCAACCTAGGGTTCGCGGTTTGGTTTTGTCGTCCTCTTGTAACGCGAATGAGACGCGACGATGCGATTCTTTGTGAGACGGAAGAAAATTAAAGATCGATCCGCGAATTTAACGTATTTCGTTATCAACGTCACGAAACGCTGATAAGAGAAGAGTGTATTTTACAATACGTAATTGTAATTATCATCGAAGGTTAGAATTTGACTCGAATTTTGGCAATCGAGCCTGATAAGAGGATTGCGTGAAAGATTGATATATTTTTTTCCCCGGTATAGTCGATCGCAGTATTTTCCTTTCCATTTGTAAATCGCAATGCGATTCCCCACTTCCTGTACACGTAGGTACAAGCTCTTACGATAAAAATATTCATAGCCGATTACGAACCCCCGTGCCAGAATTATAAAGATGGAAGTATAAATCGAAAAGAGTCTCGATAAAAATTGTTTCGTAGAGCTCTCCATCGCGAGAGTGCTCGATCGATCGGCGATTGAATGTAATCGAATGCGACAAGGTCACTATTTCGCAGCTGGGAATAATCGATCGAACTTTCGATGTCCATCGAAGCCGTCCATTTATATGCACGGCTATATATATATATATATGCGTGTACTAGAACGTAGCAGGTTTGGCCTAGCATTATACATACCAGTACATTGAAGATCGGCAAAAAAAGGCACAAGGACTCTCGCCGGAGAGTTCTCGACTTTGGTTGTGTAGATATATAGGCAGAGACTCTATAAAACCGGATTTATAGAGAGAGGGGAAGAGAGGGAGAGAGAGAGAGAGAGAGAGAGATCAAGAGAGAATGAGAGATAGATGGATACCATGGCGATCGCGGAGATATTCGAGCCCGATATCGCTCTCGTGGATCGAATCGATAATGAAGCGAGGAAATCCACGGACTCGAAGAGAACCGATCAGAGAATGACTTTTTTTTCGTACCTCCTTCTCCCTTCATGAATCTTTTCGCTCGTTCTCGAGGTACACCGTCTGACACGTAGAGTCTCCCGAATCGCTGCCGGGAAAATAGACGTCACCGTAGACTGTCGCGATACAGGGCTTATTTCAAGTGTGAGAGAGAAAGAAATAAAACGGGAGAAAGAGAGAGACAGAAGGAAAGAGAAAGAGAAAGAGAAAGAGCGAAGTATAATCGGGAATAAAATTCGCGATAAATTTAACTGTGAATGTCCAATGAGGGTGGTTTGACACGAGGAATAAATTTAAACGAAGAACTTCGATAGAACGCGTGGGATATAATTTAATCCATTTGACATTCATCAGAGCACCATGTGCCTTCTCTCTCTCACTCTCTCTCTCTCTCTCTCTCGCCTGATTCCTCCTCCCTCTGATTTCTATTATACGTATACACGTTGCGTTTGAACGCGAGTTCATATCGCTCGAACAATCATCGTGAAAATGAAATAGTATGGTAATTAGTGACGCGATCGAGTACCTGAAAATGGTTCGATTCTCTTTTTGTTCGACAGAAGCTTCGAAAACGTCGATCGCGAGAGACTGGTGAATCGTACAGCGCAAAAGCGATGCGAGGAAGGAACAAGGATGGAGAAATAGAGAGTGAGAGAGAAAGAGGGGTAGACAGGGTGGGAGAGAAACGCGTCGACGGCCAGCCGGAAAATGGATTGCCTCAATTTGTCCGATTGAAACTATCTCGACACTATGCTTGGAATTCCTAGTAATCCCCGGCGCGCTAGTGGATGTTTCTGCTTCTGCTGCTGACTGGTCATGGAGACTCTCTCTTTCTCTCTTCGTTCATTCGTTTCCCTCACTCTCGTTTACTCGCTCGCTTTTTCTCTCATTTCGTGTTTTCTACACTCATTCTCTATCTGCAGGCACGGATATATATAGCCTATATACATATATATATATATATACAGGTATGTATATATATATATATATATATATACCGGAAACCAGTTTGCCTTCGTTGTACATAGCTCGTCGATATTTCATTTGACCCGTTCGTGTGCATCGCGTTCTCTCGTCTTTTCCAATCTTACACATATATATTATATCCGATGGTTGGATATATCTATAGATGTACGTATTATCGAGATATGCTCATCCTCTTTCGCTTCGTCGATCTTTGCTTCTCGACCTGCTTATGTATATATATATAGCCTTTCCATGGTGTATAGTCTTTTTACTGCTGCTGGCAGCTCGTCGTAAATTCTATTTTGCGCGCCACTGCCGAAGCCAAAGTATTTATCATACACTATCGAAAATTTGAATTAATGATAGGGAGAAAGAGGGACTCAATGTCGGACAAACAAAAAGACTGAAGTATTATTACAACGGTGCTTCCTTCGACTTCGTATAACTCGTATCTACTTCGCCACAATTCCTCGATTGAGAATTTTCAATTCGAGTACGATAAATTGTAATTTCTTATCATTTATGGATTGATAAGAATTTTCATATTTAAACACAAAAAGGGCGATCTCGTTCAATTTTGGCTTTATTAAAAATTAACATCGAGTTATGTTTCTTTCATTAAAACAGAATTTTGTCTCGTACCTACTTCGTCATAATTTCCCAAATGAGAATTTTTAATTCGAGTTCGATAAATTGTGATTTCTTATCATTTACGGATTGATAAGAATTTTAGTATGTAAATACAAAAAGAACGATCTCGTTCAATGTTGGCTTTACTAAAAATGAACATCGAGTTATGTTTCTTTCATTAAATCAGAATTTTGTCTCGTACCTACTTCGTCATAATTTCCCGATTGAGAATTTTCAATTCGAGTACGATAAATTGTAATTTCTTATCATTTATGGATTGATAAGAATTTTCATATTTAAACACAAAAAGGACGATCTCGTTCAATTTTGGCTTTATTAAAAATTAACATCGAGTTATGTTTCTTTCATTAAAAAAGAATTTTGTCTCGTACCTACTTCGTCATAATTTCCCAAATGAGAATTTTTAATTCGAGTTCGATAAATTGTGATTTCTTATCATTTACGGATTGATAAGAATTTTAGTATTTAAATACAAAAAGAACGATCTCGTTCAATTTTGGCTTTACTAAAAATGAACATCGAGTTCCGTTTCTTTCATTAAAACAGAATTTCGTCTCGTTCCTCGGTACAAAATTGGGTTAATGAGACTCTGCGTGTTAACGCTCTATAGTCGTGAACAAAATTTCGAGAGGTCACAAGAATGGGACACTTTTAAAAAAAAAAACGGTGCAAAAAAACATTTCAACTCTCGAAAACTTTGTTTTGCGTTCGCCGACGTTTGCACAACTTTGCGAATCGCGTGTACCCCGTACGTTTCGTTATACCTACTCACATGTAGGTGTATATATCTCGCGTGTACTATATACGCGGACGGGTACACCGCGTGCAACGCGTTCCTCCACACACAGCTGTAATTTTCTTTCTCGCACTCCAAGCTTCGCGAGAACGAACGAAAGCTCGAAACTTTTATGATTAATGTCTCCCGGATCGCGAGAGAAATGGGGAGCGTGAGAGCGGGATCGAGTAAAGAGGTGGGGGAAGAAGAGTGAGAGAGAGAGAGAGAGAGGTGACCGTGACTCGCGCCATCTTGTCGGGCCAACCTTCGCGCTCTCTCGCCGCGAATATCGCCGCACGCTGCAAATCCTATCTCAAAACTTTTGTCATTGCCCATGCTAGTCCACATACCACGTTCCATCTTCGATCCACGAAATCGCTCACACCGTACTTTTCTTTTTATCGAACTCAAAACGCGTCACGTAACGTAGTTTCGTCATTTCAGAAACGATCGACGCTAGAAAACCGAAAGAACCGGTGAATTTTTCGTAAAAGTACTTTTTCGAAGTGAGAATTTATGTTCTCGATAAAGTTTGCCACCAACCAGTTGTAACAGTGCACTATCGATAAACCCAACGATATAGAAAAACGTATGGTTTTAATTGTAGACAGAAAAAATAAGAAAGAAACAAAGAAAAAACCGTCTGGCTTGTTCGTTGTATTCGAAGAAAGAAGCGAGAAAATAGCGATTGTCGAATGTAAAAAAGAAATAATTTTGAAACCTCGTCCGGAATTCCCTCGTTGCGTTTGTATCTTTCACTCTACCGTGCCCCTCCCCCCTTTACACACACACGCACACAGGCACACACTTACCCTCCCCCGCGCTTATCCCCCGTCTCGTCTTTCCAAGTATAACCTCGATCGTAAATATAAGCGCCTCGCGCGCTCGTCGTCCTAGTTTCTCACAACGAAACGGTGTCGAGCCGACCGACTTTCCATCGCTCCGCAAATCCCACCGGCCTCCCGTGTAACGCCGTACAACACTTTGAATTACGTATAAACACACGTATATTCTTGCACATACACATACATATAATATACATATATATATCTCATATCGTACGATATGGTTTTTCATTTCTGCGTTTGCCAGCTGCCGGTAGCGAGGTTCGTTGTATTTCGCGCTTGTAATAACAAAATGAAATGCGAGAGAAAGGAAAAATGATAAATAAGATACGAGAAGAAAAAATATATATATTTGCTCGTAAACGAGAATGATGGAAATAAAAAAGCTGAAAGGGAAATGCTTATACATCAGTTATTGTTTCGTCATTCGTGCGAACGGTCGAGGGCCTTCGTATCAGTTTATTATACGACGCGTTCTCTCTCTCTCTCTCTTTTTCTCCCACCCCCTCCCTCTTTCTATCTGCCTGTACGTCCGTGGCATATCAGCAGCAATCGGATGGCCATCCATCTCAATCGCAGTTTATTAGCCTGACCCCGTCGCGTATACATACGCTTTCGTCCTGCGTGCCTCGTTCTCGTCGACGCGTTCACACACATACACATATATATACGCGTATATATACACACGCATGCGCACATACACGTGGATGATATTCGCCATAAATCGTGGGCACGTAAATTCGTCTCGTTTCTCGATAATATTTTTCTTTTTCAATTATGTTTTTGTTAACAATTTATTTAACGCAATGCGATAAATCACGGATGAATTTTATAGTCGTTTAACGAAAAATTGTTTAAATTTTCTTGCTCTAGCTTGTGGCTTGTGTATATTGTTTTTTGTTTACCTGTTGCGGAATTTCCGGTCGCGATATTTTCGGTTCTTGGTTTGGGTTTTTTTGGGTTGTTTCAGCGAATGCTTCGACGACGAAATGAAGAGAAGAGGTAAAACAAGTTCTCGAGAAGAAACGTGTATTTGACGAAGCACTCGAGACGACTATCTTACTCTCTCGCCAATTTAATTTTATTTCGTCTTTGTCGTTGTATCGTCGCGCCGTCTCTTTTACTCAGGCTTCTCCGACTCGTCCACTGCCGAGCGTCTCCCGCCGCCACGAGCTTTCACTTTCTACATCGCTTCCCCACCAACCTCCTTCCATTTCCTCTTGTGCACAAGACGCGTATTATGTTTGAAAAGTTTAATATTTTCTTTTAGTCTTGTTTCTATTTTTTTCTCTTTCCGTCTCTTTCTAGTTCTCTCTCTCTCTCTCTCTCTCGATCTCTCCGACAATAGCGCATTTTCCGTCCTGTGGGGTACCCGGCACTATTTTCTCTCTCTCTCTCTCTCTCCCTCTCCCTCTCTCTCTCTCTCTCTTTCTTGCCCACCCATTCTCCCTTTCGTTTCATCTCTCTGTCTCTGAGAGTTGCTTCACTCTTCGACGACGATAACGAAGTGTTGCCCGGGCAAACGGAGAACAAGAGCGAGGGGAAAAGAAAAGAGAAATTTGTCGCCGAACGCGAGGGGAGAACGCGCTGCGAGAGAAAAAGGCTGAAAGAGCGTGACAGAGAGAAAAAGAGGAAGAGGGTAAAAGAAAAACGCGTGGATACGGCCTCGGGGTTTCGAAGAGGGTTGTTCAACACGATTGGGAACAGAAAGAAAGAAAAAGGGAGAGAGAGGGAGAGAGAGAGAGAGAGCGATAACGCCGATGCTTCTCCGTCCGTACGTCCGTCAGTCTAAACGCCCGAGTGTTCCGACGCGAAACGTCAACGTCATATCTTCTCTCGGCGATTCCCTCGTCATTTGCGTGTCGTCGACGAGGAGGGCGACTCGAGGAAAACGACAGAGACGAGACGGCGCTGCGTCTACGCGGGATGTGTTCCCGATAAAACGATAAATCTCACGTTTTGTTCGAACAAATTGTCCTCTCGAGCTCGATGTCATCCCTCGCTCTATATTATTTTTTATTCGCGCGCGGCTCTTTTCTCCTCGCTCGTTCCGACGAACATTTCTTTTTTTCTTTCTTCCCCTTTCGCGATAACGACGAATAAAAAAAAAATATCGTACTTTCGCCGATTTATATCTCACGCTGCCATTCGCGAGTTCCTTTCGCACGAATTCGTCGATGAAAAGATCAATCCAATTAATTGTATATTTTACGACCAATCATCACCGTCCTGAATTAATTTACCTCGCCCGAGTAAAAGCTCGAGTTTTCTTCATCTTTTCTTTTTATTTGTGTTCAAGTCGAGTTTATACGCAACCCTGAAAATTGTTCATGCCCCGCAGAGTTATATTTTTTAAAGCCGTCGGTCGATCTCCTCGCCTCTCTCTCTCCCCCTCTCTCTCTCTCTCGACGAAAAGATTTTCTGCAATATCGCGAAGCACGTTAAAGGCATATCCCTCGGTCTGCGGGGTGGGTGGATTGCGCGGCAAGGCCTGGACGTGTTGGGGTTGAGGGGTGGGAAAGGAAGGAGAGAAGGGGAGTTGTTCGTTGCACAGTAGAGACGTGGGAGCTTTGGTGAAAGAAGCGAAGGAAATACGAGAAAGGACGGGAAGAGAGATGTGGAGGCGCGAGGGGGATGAAGCTTGGGGGTGGAGAAAGGAGATGAAAAAGGAAGAAAAGAGACCACGAGAGAAGACGAAGACTCGCGCTGAAAACGGTCGGGCGTTTTCTCCACAATCCGAGTCTTTCCTTCCGGGAATGCTGGAAGAATTCTCTCTCGTACCTACGAATAATACGTGATTTCCTTCCGATATCTCCGAGAGAAACGTAGAGGGTGAGGAGAGAACCGAGAAACAGAGATGCCGGATAGAAATAAAGGTGGAAGGAGGCAGAGAGATGACGCAAAATGAAGAAGGAAAAGCGAGCCTGTAAAAAGAGAGGCAGAAGGCAGATGAAAAGCACGAACCTGCTGTACTTCCGTCTCTATGTCGAGGCTCTCTAAGCGAGAACGAAAGGAATCCGAGCGTCAAATATCCTTCTACTTAAATGCTCGTGTTCAGTCAGGCTATTAGATCTTTTCATCGTGTCTCGACGAAGATAACTTTTATTTATACGAAACGACAAAAGAAATGAGATAACGCTCGACGTTCTTTTAAAATAAGAAGAAAAAAAAGAATGTGATATTTCCGTGTTTACGCCACGTTACGCGAGGAAACGTCGGATAATCTTTTGATTTATTCGTCCTTCGTCAAATTTCACCGGACGGATCGTCCGAAATACAAACATCGCGAGACGTTTTTATTTGACGTATTTATTCAATTAAAGAATGTTATTATAATATTCCAATTTTCTTACGTCACAGTCCACTTTTTTCTTCTCTCGTTTACCGCCAGTTTTCCGGTCCTCGCTCTTGCGCGGTGACAAAAACCTCTACGAACAGGCATTTGTGCAAGCTTCGTCTCATCCACCGCGATCGAACGATCTTCGACCTTGAAATTTTTCAAACAAATTTTTCATCGAATTTAATAATTTCGACAATATCGAATTTGCCAATTAAAATCGAAAAAAAGACAAATAGGTATTATCGTTTCGCATTGGCCATGAAACATACGCGTTTCAAATAAATAAATACGTATAAAAAAAAGCCCGATTAATTTCTGATTAATCTAATAATTATGAATTTTGCATGACATTTTCGTATTATTTCATTGACAGAATAATTTTGCATTATCTCCCACAAGTTCAAGTATAATACCGACAAACCTTTTCCCAATCTCAGACGTTACGAGACTTATTCGGTTCGTCTCTCATCTCGCTAACAAACGAGCCTAACTCTACAAGTTCTCTTCGATACAATTTAAAAATCCAACTGTGTAGTTCTCGTGTCACACGGTTATTTTTTATATCTCCTATCGGTCAGTATCACTCTTACCCGAGGCCCAACTTGCACACTATATCCTTATCGTTTTGCGCGATCGAGGTGTTCCACGAGTCTTCTCGTACGAGGTTTACGTGTATCGCGCTCCCTCGCTATATCAAAGACGATACGATCTTATCGTAGCAACGTTGTATTATAAATGTAATCTTATTGTTGGATCGTAACGATCGATATAATACACAAAAATATGAGGATGGCGAACGGGCGAAAGTTTCTTCCCCCCCCCAAAAAAAAGAAAAAAAAACCAACGAATAATAAAAAAATAAAAATGATACATCGAATTTTCGGGAAGGAAGATTTAACTCTAAAGAATTCGGCGTAACTTCTTGCCTCGGTACTTACGTGGTTCGTGCTATATATGTACCATCCTCGTATACTGGCGCGCGTGTTGTTATGTGTACGATAATGTACAATGGAGACCCGTTTTCTTATGTGTGCGAATATATATATATATATATGTATATATGCGTATGTACAATATATATACGTCGTAGCGCCTCTCTCGACCCGTTACGTACTACCGGTTTTCTTACGCAATAACGCAACGAACGCGGGGGCATAGCGAGTCTCGTCGTCTCATTCTCCTCACTTGCACCGAGCGGTTTATCGTGCGAAAAACTCATAAACGGAATACTCGGAGAGGGATTTTCTCACGGGCTTCTATATTCTAATTCGGTCTTTCCGCACTCTCGAATCTTTTTAACGCGATCTTAACATCTCTTATCTGGATATTTTCTGTCGTACGATATCGGGTTTTTATCCGGATTAATAATCAACAAGGTCGTGTATAAGTAGAAATTATCACGGGTTTAGATTATGGAAATAAATAATTATTATTGTTATTTGATAAGGATCTAATCAATTTTTTCTTCTTTTGCGTTTCAGGTAAGTTTCTGGAGTTTGCGATTCGGATTTTAATGGATGGGGTTGCTCGAACGATTCTGTATTTACAAGTAAGAGACGATTGGACAATTTTTCATTAAGTTCGGTTCGAGTTAACGAGAACTTCGATACTATTGTTTATTTACAGGAATTAAATGTGTGTATAACATTCGCATAATTATTATTGCTAGAACATAATAATAAATAATTGTCCATGAACATAAACAATCAAGAATAATAGTAAATCCTTTTTTAATTTATCGAAAAGATGAATCAAAATAGATAATATTAAAACCTCAACTTCCTATTGCTTGAAATAAAAATTCATAATTCTTTTCTAAAAATACTTCTTGGAATTTCGTTTATTTTCTTTTAAATCAAAACATTTTGGGTTTATTATGTAAATCATCGGATCTTGATATAAATATTTCGTTAATCATCGTGATATCGAGGAATGAACGAGGCAGATCATCGCGAAGTATATTGGATACGAATCAGAAGTAGTAGCGACGGTGTCGAGAATAGACGGCGAAGAATGATAATAGACGAAATGAGTTTGTGTGTGTGAGAGAGAGAGAGAGAGAGCGAACGAGGCAGAGAGAATAGCAGATCATCCGTTTGTCCTCTTCTCTCGCTGCATCAGTGAATAGTGGTACATGGTTACCCACAGGAGAACGGAGATGAGACGAGGGGAGATAGGAAGGAGGAGTAGCCCATTCCAGACATACTTTACGTCCGGCTTGATTTGCGACGTTGGACTTGTGAGACATATATATATATATATATATATTAATAGCTTATTCATGGCTGGAATTGGAGCGTAACGACTCACCGTTGCCCTCGCGGTTATACACACAAAGTCGCGAACGAGATTATCGAGTTAGAACATTTCGACACACCAAAAATCTTCGTTACTCGTGAAAATAACAATTGTCGTCTCTAGCATACGAAATTATCCCTAATTACAAATAATAGCTCGAGTCCATAAAAAAAAGTTCCAATCGCCGTAATTATTCATAGATAATTATAGACTCGTACATTTTTCAAAGAAACATCGATGATACAAATAACTATCATAAAAGTTTGTTTCTTTTTAATATTTTTTTACGATCAATTTTGTTGTTTTATTAATCGAAAAAACTTTGACTATTTTTCATTCCTAGTGATCGTCGCGACACGAAGGTGGATTATGATGATCTGCTCGCTGTTTTATTTTTTCCACGACGTGGGACAGTTCAAAAGGCCATGGGGGATAGTTCAAATAGCGATGGGGTAAAACCGAGATAGGGATGGGAACAAAGAGGGATGAAAGTACGAAGGGGAGGAGATCGCGATATAAAGTTCGCTTATATACGGAAAAGCGGCGAGAGAGAGAGAGAGATCGAGAGAAGGAGAGAGAGAGAGAGGGAGGGAGAACGATGTGCTTGAGAGAAAAACGGGTAGGTCGGTGGAATGCCTCCCGGCAACACCGATGGTAGCGGTACGTACATAGTGGTATTAGTTGTGCCAGAGGTAGTATAATCTCTCTCGTGGCCGTTCGGGCGCGAGAGAGCTCTGGACTTCGGCCAAGCGTAGCATCCGCTCCACAAATGTCGCTAAATATATACCTAAACGTTATTGCGCTCGCGGGCGCGTGTTTTCGAGCCACTGTCGTATCTCGAAAAAAATATACAAAACTTTCATTGCAACAGATATAATGGCCGAGCGTGCGAACAGGATTCACCGAGCACATACGAAAAATATGTATATTTATATTATTCCGCGACCTAAATAACGTAGAATCGTTCGAGGAACGAGAACCAGTCGCGAATAACTGGGTAAGTAACGGAAGATTGAAAAATTTTAACGAATTTTTTTTAACGAACGTACGAGAGTCGAGAGTGAGATTCTCGATAAACTTATCCATTTTGAAAATGATTCGTTTTTTTCTTTCTTTCTTAAATCGTACCTACCCGTTTGATCCATTTAACCTTCGTCAAGGTCATGCAAAAATATTCATTTAAATTTAATTTCCGTTCGACGAAAGTTTTAACCCCTTAATGGGGGGAACGAGCGATACGAAGTCGTTAATTAACTTGGTGAAAGGGGAAATTATATGTATATATATTCATGCGACGATAACAAGCCCGGTGATTATCAGACGTAGATACCAGTCTCCACAGTGATATAATACAGTTGCTTGCACCATAACAGGATTTCACGGTGGGATTATTATATAGATATCGCATAGAACACGAAACGAGAAATCGTAAGAAATAGCCGAGCGACGAATCTACAGCGAGGGTAAAGGAGGAAATACACACTGCGCACGTATTAGCTCGAGTTTGTGTTACATAGATCTCGAGACGTGAGCGAGGCCAACTGGTTAGCCAAGAAGGCACGTCTTATTTCGCGGTCGTTGATATTTCACTTTACCCATACAAATATAAACGACGTACGGGTCTCCGTGTCTATAACACAGCTCGCCTATCGCCTTCTACTTCGTCGCTCGCTTTCTCGCGATAAAAGGCCGATCGCGATTTATTCTCTCATCTTTAAACTTGAAACAACAGCTCGATCGTATTCTCACGCACGATGTAGTATCCTCTCTCTATCTCGAGAAATGTATCCTCGACTGTCAAAGCAACGTGATTTCTATAGTTTATACAAATATATGAAAAAAAGCAACCGATTAATTCTTCCCTAGTTCAAAAGGTCAATGAACTTTCAAGGTTAATCGAATACGAACGTTTTTTTTTATTCACGTGCCACGCTGATCTTGATTTCTCTTGATAATTCTCATTTACGTCACTCGATATATTTATAGATCTTACATTTGTCTATATTTTATATTCTTATCTGTAGATACATCTGTATATAATTCGTAGTGTTATCATCGATGCAGTCGACTACGCCTCGGTCTATGCTGCGAACACGTGTGTGATATTTACCTCAGGGTATGATTTATCTATAATATATAAATATACATATCGATTCGCTCGATATATGTATATATATATACACGGTAATGATTCGATACAGCTGGCGCGTACTCGAGTAACCGATCGGGATAGTGAAATCCGCGAGTAGAAAAGAGATATATAAAGCACGCTATACTTAGTATCGACGTAGTTTATACGTATCTACAGTATATCTATGTTAGATAGCGATGGACGGAAGTGGTCACGTATTTTATTACGGCACTTCAATCGGCACGTCGACCAAGTAAGTAATTCGAATTCGTATGAAATCGTGCTTCTCCGTGTTGCCCTCTTTCTCTGGCTCTGTCTCCTTTCGCAGCGGATAAGACGCATCGAAACGCGCTCCTGATGGAATATAAGCATTTCAATCGACGCTAGATAGAGAGAGAGAGAGAGAGAGAGCGAGAGAGTGAGGGAGAGAGGAAGGAAGAGGCGAATTCGCGACTATCCGCTCGCTTTTCTCGATGTCTGACGGAGCTCTTCCGCTCGTTGCTTCGAATCGGGCGAGAGAGTGAGAGAGAGCTCGGTGTGGTAGCATCGATGCCCGCTCCGCGGATGATCGTTCTCTTCTTCTTCTTCTTCTCCGTTTTTTTTGTCTTCCTTCTTTCATCCTTCTTCGCTTTTTCTCATCGAGCTTTCCAAGCGCCACGAACTTTTCCAATACGCTCAATGCCCGCCGACGCTTTGAAAAATCCATTCATACACGGTGCGCGTGCTCGCGCGAATCCAAAGGAGAAATCCCCCTCAACCCACCTTACCTGTCGTCTCGATTGTTGAAAAATTCCCATTGAATTCTCGCGAAGAACGAGGAGAAATACGAGACGGCTTTTCGTCGCTTCGATAGTTTGATTTCAGCATG
Organism: Netelia fuscicornis; assembly: GCA_946811545.1. Classification (NCBI taxonomy): domain Eukaryota; kingdom Metazoa; phylum Arthropoda; class Insecta; order Hymenoptera; family Ichneumonidae; genus Netelia; species Netelia fuscicornis. Next base: position 10,927,711 of record OX328012.1, on the reverse strand, counting down.
AATAAACTAATGAATATCCCGTATATTCGTATCGAAAAGCGAATGGAAAAAAAAAGGAAACGAACAAAGTGGCAAACGCTATTTCTCATAAGAAATATCGAAATTCAATTTATTCGTACGTAATTAAATTTTTGTAATTAATTCTTCAATTAAAGATCATTCTCCATCACGAAATATCAATCCCTCGTTCGTACGAAGAATTATAAATTCATAGAACAACAACAAGCAAACAAGCCAAATAATTCAACAATAAATTTACAAAAATGTTCTCGTTCTCTCAAAATGTTCCAAAAAATCGTGACTTCTTCCTGTCTCCTGTACTCGACGTCAATTCAAACTATCGTGTTTTCGATACGACGCGTTGCATCCCTCCCATCCCTTTTTGCTTTGTTCACCCGAAGTTTATGGAAGTTGTAACGTATTGAATACGACGCGAGATATATATCGCGTGTGGGTAATAAAGTTCGGTCTTTCATAGACATGGTCGTATATACCGCTGTGGTTAGCGGCAAACTAAGATAACCGTAACATAGTAATTTATGCCACGCATGCCTCCGATCACGTCGAGCGATGGTACATGTCTAATATTCTCTCGAACGCGAGTGCGGCTTCTTCACCCTCTCTCTCTCTCTCTCTCTCTCTCTCTCTCTCTCTCGAACGCATACACAGACACGTGCTCTCTCTCCCCCTTTTCTTACTGACAATGTACCCTCGTACACCGGGAACTACCTACCTCCGGAGCATCTTCAATGTCTCGAAGTTCCATAAACTCGATCGTCGTCTACTCGGACGAGTAATTTACCCTCGAGACCCCCGTAAACTTAGCAAATTATCATAATTACACGACTCTTTAAATCTAAATATTTATGAATTATAATCGACCAATCGTTTCGTAATTTTCTTCGCGTTAAACGTTCGACGAAATGTTTTTATTTGTAAGATATTTTAGTTACGGATGAAGGAAAGTACATTTTTGTATCGATCGAATATTTTTCTCGTCGTCTTTCGAGAGCGGACAATGGAGTCTCCGATTATAGTAGGGATGGATTTTTTCTTTTTTTTCGAGGGATGAGAATGCACGTCAATCTCGCTCGTTTTTCGCCGCGACTACAGGCGGATCTTTTTTTTCCAGCTCTCGCGCGGGACGTATGAAAATCCGGCTGTTGCCTGGAGTTTGGCCAAAAATTCCGAAACGACGAATCCAATCTGTCGGGAGATTTTAAGCCGCGTTCTCGCTCGCGACTGTATGGATCGTACGTTTGTATACGCTCTTTTTTCCCCCGTTTTCCTCGTCCCTTGAATTTCAACGAAAAAGAGAGAGAGAGAGAGAAAGAGAGAGTGGGAGGGAACGAGGCCTTGCGCTGTTTTGCGCGGGACCGAGAGTCGGAAGTTAATTTGGATCATGTTTGAGGGTGGGAGAAGAGGTGTGATATGCTCGCTTCGCGTCCTGCTGCCCTCGACGAGAACCAGAGTACTCGAGCTAGCTATCTCCATCTCCGAAGTATTTTATATATCTTTCGAGCCCTCGAGCGCGTCAGTGGCGTAAAGTTGCTCGTTTGCTTCTTTTTTTTTTATTAAGAAACTGTGAAATATGCGCTGTTTATTAAACATTTTTGCTAATATCAGAATTTCCATGCTGATATTATATTTTCGCGAATTCGGCGGGGGTGGGGAGGGGGGGTGCATCTTGTTTTTCTCAGAAATTCGTATTATTTCATAACATTTTAATTAATAAAAATAACAGACTTTTTGTACGAAAATCTTGGATAAATTTTAATCGTGAGTTCATCTCGCTCGACCTCGTACAATTATGATGAAATTTCTTCGATCAACGTCGACAAATTTGGATCTTGAATAGAATTTTATTCAACTTCGCCAAACTTTGTCGCCGTTGTGAAAAAAATTTGTACGAATCTTGAAAATATCGGTGTCTTGGGGTCAAAGACCGGCTAATAATCGTCGACGTCTAGAAATAAAACCCTCGGAAAACATATTTTACGACCTCCATTTTGGTTCTCGCGTTGCGACAAAGTCACGGTTGAAGAACGAGGCACACTGTTAACCAGAATAAAACGAGATATTTCGCGTCGAGTGAGAGCGTTCTCGTTTTATCTCCCTCCCGTCTTTACAAAGTATTCTCTGCCATGGTGTTTCTTTTCCTTTTGTTCTTTTTTGATACTCGCTCTTGCTCGTTTTCCCGCTCTTCATGGGCTCAAGCCTCCTCCCTCCACTAAGTCGCCCTCTCGTCTCCTTCAGCCCCGATCGTTGAGCGGTGCCGCGAGCGTACCGACGTTTTATTATTGCGTCTTTTCTCAAAAAGGTCTTTATTTCGCGAGCGTTTATGTCGCGAGATTTATACGACCGATGTTTCAACGGCTCGCGTGTACTGGGTTTTCGCGGTGCGGATATACGGATCGCGACTTTTGATTAAAAAGTGAACAAAAACATATATTCGACGTAAACAAAAACATAAAAACAATGAAAAAACAAAGACGTAACATGCCAATTACTCGAGTTTTTGTCGTACATGCGTCTGTTCGATGTTTTTTCTTTTCTCTTCTATACATCATTTGAAAAATGTTGAAGACGGCTTTCCTTTGTCGGCGATCACAAAAGCATAAGCAGACAAGCAAACCCCTCCTTATCTACCTCGTTACGAAGAATACGGGAGACGTCTAAAAGTCCAGAATAACGTTGACGCGTAGACCAGAGAAAGAAACCAAGAGAGACAGAGAGAATTGCGAGAGAGAGTGAATGGTAGATAGATAGAAGAGGAATAAAACGTGCAAAACGGAAAAGTGTTGCGAGCACCGTGGAGAGAAAAAAAAATGAGAGAAAAAGATGAAGGACGAAAGAGCCACGAGGGAACGTTTCATCCCACGGGATAAAGACCCCGTCATCTTCGGGGCGTGCGTTTTTTCATGTCGCGGAGCTCACACGCAGAGGGGATGAAATAATCGCGAGGTCGAGAAAGAGAGAGAGAGAGAGAGAGAGAGAGAGAGACCGAAGGAGCGAAACACGATTTACTCGGTGTGTTATATTACGTGGGAGTTTGTCTGGTTGGGTTCGAGCGAATAAGATATATAACACACCCCACAACGATGAGGGACACTAATAGAATCGTGGAGGTATTTGTGTTGCCGGGGGAAATCGATAAGGCTCACGCGCGTTCTCGAAATGCGTCGAACGCAGACGCTGCTCAACGTGTGTGCGGCTCGAGGTGCCGACGTGGCTTCTCGCGTGATTATAGACTTTTTCACAGCTACGTACATATAGATAGATATATTTATTAGCCAATTGCCGTTTGCTTTATGCGGATAAAGATAGAACGTTCATTATTTCTGTGGCGAGGAAAAAAAAACATCCCTACACGTAGTATCGAATTCTCTAGTTAGGTGAGAACGAGACGAGAGCCACTTTAGAATACCAAAGGCGCGAGATACAAATTATTAATAATTTTATACATTATCGCAACTCCGAAGCTTCAATCGTGTTTCCTTTCTTCTTTTTTTTTATTTGTCCATTGTTTTATAAAGTATTATTTTCACTTTTGCAAAAATAGATACGTTGGAGTAAATGTGATGTTTCGGTTTTTTGTTTCTTCTCAATTGTAGAACGAACGTCATCAAATCGTTGGATAATTAAACCATTTGAGTGTTTGAAAGAGCTTCGCGGTGATAGAAACTATCGGTTTTGTATCGAATTTCGAAACTCGACTATTGAAATGTATTAGTCGGTGGGATGTATCCGCCGCATAAATCACAGGATTTGCGCTAACGCGATTTCGCGTTCTCGTTCGTGTTCACCACTGCGTGGTTCTCGACTTCTCTCTATCTCTCTCTCGGTCCCTCCTCTTGTCCTCATCTATGTGTATATATATATATATACATATCAATCCTGCGCGATGATTTAGTTAACGCCGAAATGTAACCGCGCCGAAATAATACTCGCTGTTATGCGCAAGTGTATAATATAGAATTATAGTGCGACGTGTATTATTACACGGGTTGGACAGCTCGAATTCTATCGGCTCACACCCTTTACAAATACATATTTATATCGGATTTTAGGAACGTGACCGGACCATCGCGCGTCACGCGGTAAACGGAGATGATATCGTTCGGTATCACGCGACTTTATCGAAACGCGGATCGTTAAACGGACGATTTCAAACATCCGTCATTACTCTCATTTCGAACATTTCACACGTGCATAAAGGATATTATTATTTTCTAAATATCACCGGGTGATATTTACGAACAAAATTATTTTCATACAGATTACTGAGAGATATTTATGATAATTTGTGAAATATGTAAACGCGATTTTCATCGATCGATCGAACATCGTCAAATCTTCGGTCGAAATATTTAAAGTTCGCACGAGCGGAAGTTGATAACCTTGAGTGATGTATACAGTTATAGAGCGGATTGTTTTTATTCTCGATGGTAATCAATCGAGGTATCAAGTTCATTCGTCATTCTCACTCCGCTTAGCCACGTAGCGGGCGAATCGGGGCGGGGAGGTTAGAGCGCAACTTGTCGATTCTTCGATGGATCGACACACAGCGCGTAACTCCGAAACTGCCTCGGTCGTTCCCGAGGTAACTCTACAAATTTATATATGTATATAAATAAAAGAAATTTATACAAGGTGAGGCAATGGTCTAGTGGGTAGCGTTCGCGGTTCACACGCAGGAGGTCCCGGGTTCGATTCCCGTTGGTGTCAACACAAATTTTTTATGAGCCTTTTCTGTGCCCTCGGTGGTTCGGAACTCATCTGAGAAAATAAAAATTGTAGGTCTACCGAAGGCGCTGCTGGAAATGTGTATGAGTATACAAGGAGAAAAATGTAAAAAGAGGAAGAACACGCCGTACATTGAAATTTGTGCATACAATGCAGACCGAACTCTCTCCCTCCCTCTCTCTCTCTTCCTCTCTCTCTCTCTCTCTCTCTCTCTCTCTCTCTCTCTCTCTCTCTCTCTCTCTCTCTCTCTCTCGTTTTTACACCGCATAATACCACTGTTAGTATTACATTACAGTATTAGTATTAGCATCTTTCATTACGTCGTTATATCTAAGCTATTTCACACGATTCAAGAGGAATCAGTTACTTGATCAAACACTGCGTACCTGACCCTATGATTAAGCAGCAATGTCCTTAATTGTACATTCACTTATTTTCGTATTTATAGTTTATATTTAGATTTACATTTATACTTATATTTACATTTGTACTTATCATTATACGATTTGTAAGGACCGGATCCGTATCCAAAACCAAAAAATTGTAATTACCAACTAAAATTGTAACTACCACGCTATATGCATTGCGTTGCCCTATAGATCTTATCGGGCATAATAAAAAACTATCAATCAATCAATCAATCTCTCTATATATATGTGTGTATACATATATCTAGATTTTATAATAGGGAATAGACGTGTGTACTTTGGCATCGTCGCGGCGAGTGAGGGGGGGGGGGAGTGGAAGGTACAGGAGGTATCGAAACGCGCGAAGTCTCAGCCTCTTCTTCGACGGTCGGAATCTCGAAGAGCACAAAGTACGCTCGCGCGCACTTACACACTTCGCGCCAACACACCGAGAGAGGAGAAAGCGACCCACTTGGAGCTCTCGGGTAATTATAAGCCTTGAACCGAGTAAACGAGTCGCGACAGAGAAGCGGCGAACGCGGCCGAGAGTGCCATGGCAATTGTTTTTTTCTTTTTTGTTGTATCGCGAGGTTTTTCGTCATTGCCGCTAATTTGCGACGCTAATTATACCAGAGGGAAAAATCTTACCGAGTATTTCCAAAACACGTCTGTCTCGTTCCTCGCGATGACAAAAACTCGTTTTTAATTTCGTATTTATTTAAATAACGTATCGTTCGGAAGACGAAGAAGTTTTCATTGTTTCGACGCGCGGTCCCGGGTTTATCCCCGAAATAGCCGAGTCGTTCGTATAAATGGATCTAACTTGTCTAACGGAATGAAAATAAATGGGATGAAAATTTGGCATGGAGCGGCGAGGTTCGTTTTACACCTTGGGTAAATATAAGGCACTTGACAGAGAACCCGAGCATTCGGGCGCATGTGTGCGCGTTCTTTGCGCGTGCGCAAGAGAATATTTTTGTTCAGCTTAGATGCGGGTAGGGAGAAAAATAAAGGGAGAAAGCTGATGCGTGTGGGCGTCTGCAGAAAAGTTGATAATCGGACTTTAGCTGGTTCGTCGGCGTGTCGAGCCCGTGCGAGAATCGTACAGAGAGAGGAAGAGAGAGAGAGAGAGAGTGACGGTTTGCTCGGGTGTGCAAACTCCGGCACGGCTCTCGCGAGCCAACCCTATGGCTACAAACCAACCGATAACCCAATCAAACCAGTCAGAGCCGAGCAAGCAAGCGCAACGAAAGAGAGAAAGAGGGAGAGGAAAAGAGAGAGCGAGAGACTCTCGTGGCTTGGAGCTCTCTAATGCTATAAAGTATTCAAATGAATTAAGCTCCCCAGGCGAGCCACGGGGATTTCTGTGAGCCATTTTTGTAATCCACAGGAGGGCTTGGGCGATGGACGAACAGAAAAGAAAGAAAAAAGAAAACAAAGCAAGAATAAAAAGCGCGCGAAGAGCAAAAGATCGAAAGAACTCCCGGAAATATTGGATTGTCGTTAGGTACCTACGGAGAGGAAGAAAAAGGGATATAATTCACTCCGATTCCGAGTAAATTCGACAAATTTATTAAAGCTATATGTATTCGTTACTGTGGTTCGCGGACAAACCTAAAGAACGGAAGAATAAACTGTTAAAATATACACGACATACATATAGTTCCTTTGCCTATACGGATATAAAAAAACGCCGAATAAAAACCGCGAAATTTATTAAGAAATAAAAACACTCGGTTGTACAAACAAAAAAAGTTCGTCTCTTTCGCCAAGTGCAATTTTGTTAGATCTCTGAATTTTCCATCTCGCTTACATCTCATCTACGAATACCTAAATGCAAATACAACCATTCGTACATAGAAATATTTGTATCTACTCTTATGCAGAATTCGAGAGAAAAAGTGTTTCGCTCTTCTGGAATCCGCGTGAGAACGAGATATAAATATAGACTCGTCACTTTTCTTTCTCTCTTCTTACTCTCTCGGTTATACCGCGGGATCCGTCAGTGATACGTCGCTGACTTGGATATCACCGTGAGAGCACCGTCCTGTTTCTCGAATGAAAATTCATGAGCGTAAAGCCGCAAGGAATTGTACGTATATACATAGCACCCGCGTTTTACGTGTATGTGTGTGGTGGAGCGAGAGAAGGAAGAAGGCGAGAGTAGAGAAAGGAAATAAGAGAGACGAGATCGCGTATAGACTGTACCCGGAGGATTGGTGTGCAAAGGAGAGAGAACAAGATAGATAGAGAGACGTAGTGATACTTTCGGGTACTGTGCTGAAATGGAATTTGTAAGAGCGCACGTAATCGCTTGTCATGCTGAAAAACTATGGGAGCGAGGCGATACCTCCTCTTCTCTGCATACGCGATGTGTTACGAAGATCTTGTTTCCTTTTCTTTTTTTTTCTCTATACATCATTCACGTCGCTATATGTGCCACGAGCATTGTCTATCGTTTTGTGAACGTGAACAATCAGTACGAGATGTTTCAATTTGTAATGTCATCGTGATGACATTGGAAAGTACACGGTGTTAGTCATCGTCACGAGAACGATGACTATATAGTTGAATTCGTGACGACATGAAATTTGAACTTTGTCGTCGTTGTAGGTTGGTGGAGCTTTGAATAATCATGATCGTCTGGAACGTACGAACGTGATATTCGTGTTTTACGAGAATTTTTTTTTGTCTCGCAACTGTCGTATCTGTAAAGTATTTTTGGATGAAAACAGACATTTGATGTTTGACTTATAGTAGAATGTCAATGGTCCAGGATGATTATTCACTGACGGAATTTGAGATAGCTAGACGTGAAATGAGTTTTGGGCTAGAAATATTTTAACGAAGCGTCGTGTATGGGAAAAACGTGAAATTCAGGATTTTCGACTTCCTACTCGTGAAATTTTTTAATCCGAGAAGGGAACCGTTGATATTTATGTTGTAAGAATACAATTACAATCTCCTCAAAGTGTCAATGATCGAACCGTAAGCAGAAAAAAACAATCTTACTCGTAATTTTCCTGAAACGAAGAAATTATTTTCGTGCTAACTACTCCGATACGAACACCCAATTTTTTTCCCTAAATGCTCGAAATCCCGATTGCAATTAGTGGCACGAACAATGATCAGTATCTGTATTTCAATTCAAGATTATTTCGTTAATTAATTGTTCATCAATTATTCATAATATCGCAAATGTCGCGTTGACTACGCGCAACATACGCGAGTTGCAAAATATATCCCAACTTGATTAAACACTCGCGCGTGTGCGAGTGTTGCTCGCAAACCGACGTTTACCCGATGATTCTATCGAAACGATGACGTATCATCCCCCCTCTGCATTCGCAAGAGCTTGGTGGTAGATCGATATCGATTTAACGAGCGAGCAATCTCTCGACCCTTTTTCGATGAAAAGATTTATCAGCTCTCGTCTCTATAATTATCGCTATCGCCGCTATTATTATCGTGCGAACTTTAAACTATCCTCGAGCCAACGAACTGCGGCTCATTTTGACACCGCTTATAAATCATCGTTCCGTTACGGTTAGATTATTCTTCGTGTGTTTTCATACGTGTTTAACAAACACGTGAAATGACATACATCGAGAACACACCGGGGGTAGAGAACTCGTCGTTGATACAAGTGTGCAGCTGGCAACATTAATAGGAAAAAGGATCCAAGTCCGTGTGCGTATACGTGTGTGTGTGTATGTGTGCGTGCGTGCGCGAGTGAATATCGCGTGTTTCAAGGTCGTTAAAACCGTATGCCCGCCACTGTACGTAGCTCTGTCTCGATGTCGAGTATTAACACGGGAACTCACGTAATCAGATTCTCCCAGAGTCAACTCTGTCCTCGATATATCACATATTTACATATATATATATATATATATGGATAACGAGAGATTATTCTTCGTTCTGTTTCCCTCGATTCCAATTATCCAACAGTCTCCCACTCGATCCTTAATTACATTTATCTCCGGGAAATTCTGAAAATTCTGAAATTTGATCGGACATCCCAATCGGAGGGGAGAGTCAACCCTGTTTTTTATCGACTCGACGATGGATTATCGTTTGATATCGTCGTTTGATCGTCGATAGCGATCTTCGCGATTTAACGCTGCACATTTATATATCAATACGAATCTAGTCGATTGTGGAAAATATTCATAAGCCGCGTGGCGAATATATCCGTACGAACAATGACGAGTATCGCGCATGAATAAAATTTACGGTTTATGAATAATTCGGGAACGATGGGACGTTCGTGGCAAATGCAATCATTGTTTTCGATTCGTGGTGGTGAACGAGAGAGGAACTAACGGCGACCGAGAGGCGAAGTGAGGAGGGGGAGAGGAGGTGATTATGCAAACATTTGTAATCTCATCGATCTGATACGTACATCGGTGGATATATCGATGGGTGGATAACACAGCTGTGCTGTAAATTTGTAAATTTGTGAAGCTTTACGGTCATATCTCTTCCTCTTTTGTTTTATTGTTACACACACACACACATACATATATACAAATATATTTATTACGGTGATAGGGAGAATCGACTTATCTCTTGACATTCCGCGAGCGAGAGAGCGAAGTGCACTGGCCTTTATGGGTTATCGTTACCACGGAATCAACTTTGGCCCGAGGAGAACTCGACGTCGCCGATGACGACGAGTCTATACACGCTTACCGCGAGATCCGCGAGAAACGGTTTCGGGCAACGCCGGTTAGATTACTTCCTACGATACATAAAATATATGGACACGCGATCGTGTGTGTATGTCTGTGTGTATGTGTGTGTGTGTTCACTAGGTGAGAATGTTGAGGAAATATTAAAAAATAAAGAATGAAGAAAAAAGAAAAAATTCTCACGAAACTTCATTGAGCCTCGCTGTTTTATACACGTAATGTATGCCGAGGATATACGAGTGCAATGCACGAGTCTCGCGAGTAATTCATGAGGGACATTCGTGAGTCGAACCATCTCGATTCCGTCGTGACTCTAAATCAATTCATTTTTTGTCAGTCTCACTTTCCGTTCGATCGTTCTCTGTGAAACTAGCTTGCGTACGTTATTTTTGTTTAATATTGACTCTGTTACGACGATTATTGATTCGAAATAACAATTCTCGTTGAAAAATGTATCACTCGATTAAACGGAAAGCTTATTCGCGATTTAAACTAATATTGATTTCGTTCAATTGAATTCATTCAATTCGATTAATTAAATTCATATTTCAATTAGTTTTTATTTATTGGTGATTGTTCGTCGTTTCTCTGCATCACGAAACTAAAATGAGAACGAATTCATTCCGGTTTTCCTTTAAATTGCTTCGTTTTGTCAGTTTCTCTTTTCACACGCTCGTTCGCTGTAACAATAGTTACGTAGGTTGTTTTTGTTTAGTTTTTCCTTTTTTTCAATCGAGTATGCATCGAAGTAACAATGCTCGATAAAAAATGTATTAAGTATTTCATGGAAGCAAAAGCTATTTTTCGATTCAACCGAATATTGATTTCGATCAAATTCCATCAATTGAAATAATTCAATTGATATTTCGATTAGTCTTAATTCATTAATAATTTGCTCTCGGCTGAGTGTGCTTACCCACCTATCGTGGAAAGTCGATAAAAGCGAGTCTATATCTCATATCGCTGTCACGTTGCAATTGCAATTTAATCAATTATGTATTTTTATATCGAATCTTAATTATCCGTACGTCCGGGCGAAGAAGAATTTTAGGAAGAAATTGCAAATTCCCCAGACTCGCCGATAATCTTGCCCAAAAAATTTGTTTTCTCTCTGCAAAAACTATAAAACACGTAAATCCAACGAACCGAAAGTAGAATAGAATAAAAGAAAAGAAATATGGCGTCAGACCGAAGGGAAGTTTTCGCCTCGACTGAAGATATTAATTGTCTGGAGTATAAAAACGGCGAACCAGAGACCGATTCGCAATTTCTCAAGATTTTTAGACAGACCCGTTGTACGGCACGAGATGAAAAAAATACGATACCACGTTTACAATGAAGAATCATTAAATCGATATTTGTGAAAAGAAGAGCGAAGAAGGAAAACGAAGCGCTAAAAATTTCAATCGCTCATATATGAAAAGAAGACGTCGTCGCCCGTTTATCGTTGAATGTCTGACGGCTCTCTCGCTTCCTCCGTTTTCTGGTAGAAATCGTCTTTCGCGAGAGAGGCAGCGAGTGAAATTTTATCGTCCTTTCTACCCGTACGTCTTGGAAAAATCGTTGTTTCAGTTCTCTGTTTCTTTTTTTCCCCCCTTTTTTCTTATTCCTATTCTCGTTCGACGTTTCTGAGTAGGTACTATTACTCGCGTTTCTTTTCTTTCTTTTTTTGATGCCCTCCTCATTTCTTCCTGCAAAAGCTCTCTCTCGCCGTCTTTATCTTTCTCTCTCTCTCTCTGTCTCTCTATCCTCGAGCTTTTTGTTCGCTCTTCACGCGGCAGCAAGCTCACGGTCTTTGGCGCGCTAGCCGCGACCGGAGAGAAAACGCGGTACGATATTCCACTGGCGTCGTTTCAGTGAGCTCACGATATATACCCGCGAGCCAACGTCATACATATGTGTATATATATATATATATATAACATATATATATCTTTAACGTACCGAGAGTGAGACGCGCGAGCGTGGGCGTGTACCGTCGGAATCCCCGGAATATAAATATATATATATATATCTACGCGAGGAGGAGAAGAAGGAGAGAGCTTTTATCTTACGTTCTCTCCCACAAAGGTTCTTTCGTAGGCGACTGTATTCTTGTCCATGTGCGGTACATACCTTTCGCGTACTCTACATATATATATATATATATATATATATATATATGTATAGAAGCGAAAGAAACTTCGATACGGCAAATGACACGCCATATACAGTAAAATATACAAGTACCAGCCATGAAGCCTGTACATTTATGTCCTGTATCGCGTTAACGTGTACCTTGGAGTATTCTCCATTGTTCGTTGAATCGATAATTCTACAGTCGGAAGAACTCACGATGCCGGGGCGGGGGCGATGGTGGAGGAGAAGGGGGGTGGCGTTGAACGAGATAACGAAATACGGTATGTTACACGGTATCGACGATGTTAATAACGTGTATGTACGCGCTCGAGCTCTTTCGACGAGGGAATGTTCCAAAAGCCTCTTTAATCGTCACGCTCCTATCGATGTCCGACGCTTTGTAGAGATAACGAAAAAAAGGGCAAAAACGATACAATAAAAGTAAAAAAAGAAAGAAGGAACAACGTTACGTTTTGGACGATGCTTCGTCGTTCATCTTTTCGAGAATCGTGTAATTCTTATTCGTGAGATAAAGATTCGCATTTTTTTTGCATCTTCAAGGAGAAGGTATTTGAACGCCACGAGGGAAATTATACGACGGTGAATATCGCGCAAATTTGACTTTCTAACTTTTTTTAAAAAATCTTATCCGTTCGTTATTAAAGTGTTTGCGTTCCGCGAGCGAGACAACAAATGGCGGGAAAAATAACGAGATAAAACAAAAACTAATATTTCATCCCGAGCAATTTTCGAGGCTTTTGTTCGTGTCACAGAACGTCGAACGGCGTTCACATTGGAGTTAATGGATTTATGGAAACGGTATGAATAAACGAATCGGTTCAAGTGCTCGGAGTGGAAAGGTCTCGCGGTAGATTCGCGGAGCACGAAAAAAGGATGGAAAATGTCGATGATGCGAAAGCGTTAAAAATAAAAAGTGGATAAAAACGAGGAAAGGATTGACGGATAGGGCGTGTAGGTATTGGATATCGAGAAATGAAAAAACAACGACGCATCGATCGGTTTGATTGGCTTCACGTTGGCGTGGTGCGTGGTTAGTTGACGATACGGGCGGGGGGGTTCGGTCCAACAAATAAATACAATATATTATAATAAACCGTGTGAATACTCGTATATACAAACACGCGAAGAGCGAGGGAGAGGGTGGGAGCAATATCGATATCATTGCGTTTTTAGGAGCGCATGCGGCACACAAAACGAATGTCTCGGTGCGCTGAGCATCGGGCGGTCGTTACGGCGAACCGCGCATGCGCGCGCACCTCGCGCGAGAGAACGCATTGAATTTAAATTATGCCACGCGCTATATCTCAACTATCTCATCGCCCCGTTTACTCTCTTTCTCTCTCGCGGCACGCTACGTATCTCATAATACCTACACACTCAACGAAAATGGATATTTTTACCCAACTTTTCGTGAGAGTTTGTTCGAATGAATTATATGACCAGGGAGTTCGTGGTCTTGTTTATTCCCGATTTTTTGCGGTTTTTTCCTCTCTCCCTCTCTCTCGCTCACCGCAGCGATTTACGTTACCGTGACTTATACGCCGTTATTGGATCGCGGAACAGCTCTGCTCGAAGATCATGAGAAATTATTCAAATACCAATACCACGTGTTATTAAAATATCAATATTGTTATTATTTTTATTATTACAGTCGAGTCAATAAAAAAGACTCCCGCTTATCACGCGAATCAATGTAATTTGAATTGACGGAGCGTTTATTTATTCTCATGTGTTTTTAATAACACACCTCATTATCGTACAATTTAAAAAAGAATTGAATCTCTTTACTAGACATGCACCTGATATATATAATAATATTGATATACCTCCTTCTGTCGGTGGTATAAATTAAGGGCGGGTGTATTTTGTGCGTTGGATGCACGGAAATAAACCAGCTGATCACTTTTGTGTCTCGTGCTTGGAACGATGGTAATCACTGATCGTTATAAAGCACGAACGGGTGCGATGAGAAAAGTGCAGAGGGGAAAAAAAATGAATTTGTATTTGTGCGTTTGCATATGTGAGCGGCCCATAAACGACGAGATAGCACGCTACGTGTACGAGCCATGGAAGGGCGGCAAAAAGGCTTGAAAAGCGTACGAGAGAGAAAGAGAGCGATCGAGGAAGAGAAGATTTAACAATGGACAGACGAAAAAGCGCACGGTTTACTGACGGATGAGGCTGATATGCAAATGATTTTCTCATTCGCCATTCACACGCGTTCGCGTATCTCCCGTCTACTTCGTCGGCTCGGCCCATTGACTTGTTGATTTCGTAATCTCCATACGTGATTTATAAAAAAAAATCAGACAATAATAACAATAATAATAATGCGAATAACAACAACATACGAGAATATTACGCAAGGTAGTAAAAAAAATGAATAAATAAAAAAAAACCTGTGGCTAGCAATTTTTCATTAAGTTGACGATTTGATTTTATTGTCAATGTCATGTTCACGCATGGCTCGATAAACTTGATGAAATTATACAACGCCCATCGCCGCATGCCGATGTACGGTATTTTTACACTTGACGTGGTTGAAACGAGGGAAAAGCAATATATGTATAACTGAGTGAGAGAGCCCGTTGAATAATTAACTGCCTTTCCTCGGTGTGTCACGTGGAAAAGAGGCCGCGAGCGTACGTGTCGAGAAGCCTCTCGTTTTTTTCCTCCCTCCTCTCTCTCCCTCTGTCTCTTTCTGTTTCTCCCTCTCGTCAACGAGAAGACGAAGTACTATATACACGCATGGAACGAGGACGAGAAGGAGGAGGCGGAGCAAGAGAGTAGACAAGACTGACACACGACCGAGACCGCTTTACGAGCTTGTGTGTCCGTCTTAATTGGAACACGAACTCTACGTAGAGACCGTGGCGTGGGGTCCCGGGAGCGCACCCGGTAGAGTTGAGAACACAATTATATAGCCCTTCGGGGAACGGTACGATATATTTTCGTATGTTTCCCCGTTTTACTTCGTAGATACGTTCGAGTTTACGAAATTTCGTGACGATTTACAAAACAGTGGAACACGAAAGAAAAAAAAACGAATCAACGATAAAAGTTTGATCAAATTTCAATTTTTTTTCATGCGTGTACATTAATACTTACGTATTTATATAAGTCCTTTCGTACACACGGTGGCCCATAAATAATTAAACAGTTTTTATGGATAATCGATTCTAGATATGCGTACACGTCCTTGGACTCGTGTGCTCCGCATTAAGAAAAACAGAGAGAAAGAGAGAGAGAGAGCCTGTCTCGTAAATAATCTAGTCGAGAACATCAGCGTGCGAATGTATATACAATATATAGATATACATGCAACGATGTCAATGTTGTATACGTTACCTGCTACATACAGGCACACACAGTGAGCGCGACAGCCGCGAAGAGTAATTATCGAACGATAAAGCGCGCTTTCGCAAGGTGAACGCGAAACTGCATCGCGATCCCTCGTTCTCCATCTCTCTCTTTCCCGTTCTCTTGGCAGAGTGAGAAAGCGCGTGCGACCGTGTCGCCGGTCGAGGCTGTTTTAACACCGCTGTGTTGAGAATAACCGAGCGGCATCCCCGGGCACGTTGCCTAGGTAGTAGTAGTAATAGTAGTAGTAGTAACAGCAGCAGTAGTAGGTATAACCCGGTTGAGGGCGGACGCGGAGGTTCCATTAGCGCGCGTGCACGCTTCTCGTCGTTAAGTTCATTCTCTCCGGATAACTTACGTAGCTGTGAGTTCTGCAATTTCTCTGTCCATCTCTCTCTCTCTCTCTCTCTCTCTCTATTTCTCTCTTTCTCTTACCGCGTGCGTGTTCGTTTCTTTGCTTGCACCCTTCGCACTTAACATTTCTTTCCTTCTTTCCTTTCCTTTTTTCTCTTTCTTCGAGCACGACCGTCTGTTAACCGCGTATATAATCAAGTGTACGATTATGGCTGAGAAAATGCATTATGTGCAACGGGGTGGACTGCGAATGTATATTCAATTGCGTACGTGCAGCCTATTTCTCCTTCGTTATCTGTACATTACTTTCTCGCGCGCTCCCTCCCTCTTCTCCTCTCTTTCTCTCTTCCACTCCCTCTTTCTCTCTCTCTCTCTCTTTCTGTCTCTGTTCCTCTCTTCGTATTTATCACACCGAGTTATATACAACCCAAGGTATATAGCAGACTGATAAGAGACTCGAACTCCATTTATAGCTGTTTCCTCGCGATGTAACACCGCGGCCAATGTTGACTGATATTTTGGCACCAGCTTCGCAACTCCGGGATATGAAAAAAAGGTCTGGATCGTAAATTAATTGTATAAATATATCTATATTGTTACTTGAACTCAACGAAATTTCAGTGTAAATTCGAGCCAACGATGACTAATTCATTTACGAAATAAACGAACTGTCTGGACTGCTTGTTTTTCAAACATGTGTAATTTCGTGTGTCTATATAATATTGTATATATACCTATAGCCTTACTTCGGGGAAGGTCAGGGACGCCCGCCTCGAATGTCCGCATAAGCGATTTTCGACTCGACCGAAAGATATCTCTCCTGGGCCAGACTTTCGGCAGGCGAGAAGGGAGGAGTTTATCGAGGTCGTCCGTTTTGCGATTCGGTTCCAAAATCTTCAAATAAATATATCTATATTTATGTGTATATGTAGAATATTGTTCTATATTCATGCTAGCTTTGTCGCGGTTTTTATACGAGTTTACCAACTCTCGAGCGAACTACGAGCCCTTTCTCCCTCCCTTAGCAAACTTTCAAAGTAAATTTCATATTCACCGATTAATTTGCAAACTCGAACTTGTGCTTTTTTTGCAATCTATTCGACTTTCATCCTTAACCATTGACCCGTAACATATATTCGTGTTTACTGTTTTAATCGAAATGAAGATTTCGTTTATTGCGTTTGCGTGAAACTGTCGACATGGCGCCTTGGCATCGAGACGTTTGTTTTTCGTGTCACCCGAGATTTCCATCTCTCGTCCACATCCTTCCTTAGATCGTTCGACTTTGCTACGAATGTATAGAAAACCGGAAGTAACACTTGTCGCAAGCCGGTTTCATCCACTCGCTCGAAGTAAGACCGTAATAACGAAGAGAACGAGCTGCGAGCCCTCGATCACTATCCAGGAAGGCAGTTCATTATCCTCTCGGGACTATGCCGCGTTCCGGTTGTTCCACCTATTTATCCCTTTCCTTCGATCTTGTGCTGCAACCTGCTGTCATGAGCGAAGAACGCACGACGCGTTGGCACATACCGGTTCGGGTGGTTGAACTGGATTCTTCGAGGATATAAAGACACGTATGCCGGAAAGAGAAAACACGTGGAGAGGAAACCGAACAGAAAGAAAGAAACGAATCGTTGTTCCGTCGTACTCTTCATTGTTTACACTTTCTTGTTTACTTTTCCATCTCTCGAAACGAAGCGGCGCGTCAAATTAAAAAAGTTGAAACTTACAATTTTCTAACGATAAAACACTGACTCGTACAAAAATTCTCTCGAGTCGCATCGATTGGAACATTTGATTTAATCGAAACGCGCAATTCGTTGAAGAAAAAATTGGCTCGTACGAGAATTGAGCTCGAGCTAGATTGGTCGTACATTTGTTTAAATCGAATTCTGTAGTTTGTGAGAGAAAAAAAGGAGAGATTGGCTCGTATAAAAATTTAGCCGAGAGTCAGATCCGTTGGGATAATTTTTTTAAATCGAATCACACGATTGATGAAGATAAAAATTGGGTCGTACGATACGAATGTATTTTAGTGGGTTACGCGGAAAGGACAGCTCGCGTATTTCATGTAACGAGCACACACGACGTTACGGCGCCAGGAGAGACGCCGGTTCTCTTTCATTGCAATGAACTCCAACGAGATTATAAAGGCTCGTCTTTCCAACTCTTCTCTTTTCCTCCGCCTCACTGTCTCTTTTTATCTCTTGTTTGTTCTCTGTGTATATTTATCAGCCACAAGAGAGTCAGAAAGAGATGGAGAGAGAGAGAGAGAGAGAGAGACCTCGTTGAAGCAAACGCCCACACGCCTCTTCCGTAAGACGTCAGCAGACACGGACACACTCGCACAGACGTAGCCACGTGCCTCGTCATGTCGAGCTACGATAAGCCAAAGGGAGAGAATCGTAAAGGTCGCGATCCCTCGTATTAATTATTTTCTCATGCACTCGACAAATTCTCTAGGTATTATTTAATTCTGACAAAAATCCTCATATTCCACGATTAATCGTCACGAATTAAAACATAAAATACTTCAATTATAAATTAAACATACAATTTTGATTTACGTCTCTCCCTCGTTAATCATCAAATTTGAAGAAACAGGAATAATTATAATAATAATAACGAGGACGTAGAATTTATCACGAATTTGGTGCCTGACCTCTCCGGTCCGACGTGACACACGACCGTAAAGAAATACAAAGTAAAAGGGATTGCACGTACGGAAAAAGGACAAAGCCGAAATGAAAAATATGTCCCTTCGTGCAAAATAAAAATAGCGAGTATGCGTCGGTTGCTCTCTTCTGCCTTTCTCCCATGGTGGTTCGTGCGTTTCAGAACTGGAGAGAAACTTCTCGTACGCGAGAGAGGGATCCCCGTAAATCTTGTTCTGCCAACGAGTGAAATAGTGCTTGCTCACCGAGCCTCTCGTTCTTCCCTCTCTCTTCTTCACGCTCTTACTCTCTCTCTCTCTCTCTCTCTCACACACATACACTCACCTTCACTGACTCGCTCACAACGTTATATTCCGTCTCGCAGTGGAGACTTTGCACGATATGCGCCACGCCGCGTTCTCTCGCACACGTTCGAGGTGAGCGCGTATCGCATATCACTGGCCATTACGCGGACGCGCCAACTGGAATGCAAATGAAGCACTCTCTAATCGTAAGTAGGCACGGGAAGACGCCGGCCGAGTGTATAGAGTCCGGGGTGGTGGGTTAATGGTAACGAGTACGCGATGTGTGCCCGTCCGTGTATGTATCTAGGGTGTCTCTCTTCGTACAGTGCATTACAGGTACATTCTAAGTGTCGAGTGTACCAACGAGGAGCTGCGTCTGCTCAATTCGTCTCGCTAATAAAACCAGAAACCCGACAGTTTCAGCCTGTACCTGTGTAGGAGAACGAGGAGATAGCGTATACGATACACGTTGAGGAGCGCAGCTGCGCCTTATACCCTTGCGAAATAGCAAGGGGATAAAACTTTCGATCGTTTCACACCCAATTTCCTCCTTTTCTTGTCATTCCGCAGGCTCATCCTCGATGGACACGGTATAGTGCAACATTTGTCCCTGAAGCTATGTTTTAAAAAATGTTTCATGTTTTTTTTTATTTGTTGTTCATTATTTATTTACTTTTTTTCGCAATAGAGATCGAGAATGATTATTGTTTTTATACATTTAGTTTAGTTATTATTAAGCGTATGGTTTCAATTACTATGCGGTTCGATAAAAAAAGCGATTGGGTCGATTGATCGTTGAATAAGAATTCGTTGGCGCGAAAGAAACGTAATTCGAATCAAAGAAGAAGAAAGTCGTTCGAGTCTCCGAGGACGTAATTCGCCGCAAATTAGTATTCAGTTCTTACCTCCGGGGCGAGCTATAATTTTTCTTTTTATCGTCGAACGGGAAGCCCGGAGACCACGGTCACGATTGTTGCCGGATATGTCGTTGTCGTCGTCATCATCGTCCTCGTCGTTGCCGAGTCCAGCGAGATGTTCCGCTTATGGCGTTTCGTGCGAGAATCGTCAGCTGGAGCTCATAAC
Source organism: Netelia fuscicornis (assembly GCA_946811545.1). NCBI lineage: Eukaryota > Metazoa > Arthropoda > Insecta > Hymenoptera > Ichneumonidae > Netelia > Netelia fuscicornis. The sequence continues at coordinate 10,907,966 of OX328012.1, read as the reverse complement.
TTTTTATTGTTAAACTCTCTCGTGTGTGCGTTTACGGGCGACGTCTGCGGCGAATCCTGGAACTAAAGAGAAAGAGACAGAGAGAATGAAGTATACAGAGGGCGCGCAACACCGGAAGTAGCGGTCGAGGAATTGTAACAGCGCTACTGTAGAGTGTAGGTACTACAAAAGGCATCGCAAAACTATGCACATCGTCCAGTGTGCACGCCTGTTGGTTGCACATTTATGACGTAGACTATCTCGTAGTGGTTCGAACATTTTCTTGCGAAAGACCGAAAGAACGAAGAAGCGGGAAAGGTTGTTGCGGAACAAAAGGTGGTAACAATGTACGCGGGGTAAAAAGTGTTTTGAAAACGTTGGTAGAGAAATAAAGGAGATCGCGTTTTACACGAGCGTCATTGTTTCTTTTTTGTTGTCTCGCGAACGAATACACGCGCGCATAAATATTTACATACAAATGTACATATCACCAGCCGTACGACAGGCGGTTCGCAAAATTGTGTATGTGTGTTTTTTTTTTTTCACGAAGTCAAGTCTTTCGTGAAATCGTTTGGTGGTTATCTTTTTTTTCTTCGACAAAGCGGAGCGGTCAGTGAACTTGATCGTGTCGGCAAGTATGACTTTTTCATTCATATGCAGATACGAGTCTGACGAACGAAGGCAAGGACCGCGAGCTAATCGATCGTTGAGTCGAGGTCGATGTCGCTATCGACAAAAGCTTTGTGTTTTTTTTTGTTCTCTTTCTTTTTCCTTGTTTCGCGCTTTCATTCTCACGCGAGCCCATCCATCGGTACCTGTGCAGAAATCGAACTCGTCCGTCGTTTCTCTCACTCGAGCGCGGTGTTAGTGCGATCCTCTTCCCTTCCCTACCACCCCCATCCGGCGATTAAATCTCGATTGATTGCTCTTATCGACTACCCACGTTTCCGGCGATCTCTCCACCCTCGTCGAACTTCTCGTTCTCCTAATCTTTCATTCCTTTACCTCCGATCATCCGTCTATACACCTCTCGTTCGGTCTTTAGCGTACTTCTCGCGTCAACTTGATATCGAACGGAACAAAACTTCGATCATAGGAATAAATCTCGTATTTGTTGAAATATTTTTCAATTCGACGATTACAGATTTAATCAATCATCCTTCTTTCAGGGAAATCATCTTCGGGTCATTATTCATATTTACGTTGAAAAAAATGTCCTCTGACCTCGAAAATTCCATTGACAATTCCCGATGAAAAAAGGAAACAAACTACGTTGAAAATTGGCAGTTATCGCACGTTTTTTTCCCCCGATCAGGAGAACCCTTCGTCGCGCGCCCAGAGTCGAGAGAAGAAAGCTAATTATGTCGGATTGCGTATCGTAATAATACTTCATTATATTTTAATAATCCATCCCGTATTTTCCTAATGACTTCGGCGCTTTGCACGAGCACGACGGGAATAATTCTCTCGATGAAAATTGTCCGCCTTGGTACTCCGCGTGTAATATTCAACCACCGCGGCAGGTGTCTAATTGCCCGAGAGACGATCGAGAGAAAGAGAGCCCGGGCCACGTCGCCTCGTATTGCGGATCTATACACGCTGTGTATTTCAAGCGCGCGACGAGAGTGTAACGATTCGCGGCCAAGTCTGTCTCTCTTCTCTCTCTCTTTCTCTCTCTCTCTCTCTCTCTTCTACTCGAGCAATCAGCGGTGAGAGCAATCCCATCTTCGAGAGAAGTATATGTGTGTGTGGTAGAGGAGTGAAATGGCGGGGGTGGGGGTAAACCGACGAACTACATAGCGACACGATCACGCGCACCGCGCAGCCTTTTCACCAACGCGACCCACGAGTTTCCTCTCCCTCACCGGCAATTTGTTCCGAAGCCTTCTCGAAAACTTATTCAATTATCCGCCAGGTTGGCAAAGAGGAGGATCGTTGTAAAATTAAAATGAGATAAAGGTGGAGAAGAGATGGAACGAGATAGAGAAAGAGCGAGACAGGAGTGTGTAACAGGATCGTTGAAGCGTCGAGTGAAAATACAAGAATACTCGTTAAAGTATACGCGTTCATAAATTAAACGAATCCTAGCAAGAGCCGAAATCATTGTTCCCGCTTGGACGGATAGATATTCAGGAAACGGATGAAAACATTGTTTTCACCGAATAATTTCGATCGGAATTATATTACTCGAGTTTAGGAATAAAATGAAATTTAATTCGGGTTGCAATTAAGAAATTCTTACGGGGGAAACAAGTTATATTGTTTTACGATTTTTTTTATCACGGAATCGAGCAATTCTCGATAATACATTGAAAACAGCAAGAGTTTATCTACAAGTAGAGGTTCACATTGAATGGCACCTTGGGAAGTAAAAAAAAAAACAAAAAATTGGGGGGAAGCGAAGTTTGGTAGACAGAAGCGATTGAAAGATTGGCTGAGAAATCAGAGCCAGCAGTGCTCTCTGTCTCTCGACGGTGGTCTCTGTGTAATATTACTCCGATTTAAGAATAAAATGAAATTTTATTCTCGTTGCAATTAAAAAATTGTTACGGAGAAACAAGTTCTTTTCCTTTACGACTGTTTTTTCCCTCACGGAATCGAGGAAATCTCGATAACACGTTGAAAAGGACAAGAGTTTATCTAAAAAGAGAGACCCACATTGAATGGCACCTTGGGAAGTAAAAAAACGAAAAATTGGGGGGTAAAAACGAAGTTTGGTAGGCAGAAGCGATTGAGCGATTGGCTGATAAATCAGAGCCGGCAGTGCTCTCTGTCTCTCGACGGTGGTCTCTGTGCAATATTACTCCGATTTAAGAATAAAATGAAATTTTATTCTCGTTGAAATTAAGAAATTGTTACGGAGAAACAACTTTTTTTCCCTCACGGAATCGAGCAAATCTCGATAACACATTGAAAACGACAAGAGTTTATCTAAAAAGAGAGACCCACATTGAATGGCACCTTGGGAAGTGAAAAAACAAAAAATTCGGGGGTAAAAACGAAGTTTGTTAGAGAGAAGCGATGGAGAGAACGACTGATAAATCAGAGCCGGTGGTGCTCTCTGGTATTGGTATATCGTTGAATTTCGTTTAATTCCCTGGTGGTGTCTCGACACCGACAAATCCGCTCGACTCTCGGCGTTTAATCGATACACTGGAGCGAAAAGCTCGCCTGTATACCACGGTTAAGCGAGATGGTCGCATCGCTTGTACGGTGGAAAAGAAAGAAAAAACAAAAGTTTGACCCGACCTCGATAATGGCTGGGTTTCGGAGCTCACCATCGACCGCCAAAAGTCCGGAACTTAACCCTCTTCGTCTATTCCTCCAACCCTCGACCCTCCCCTGTGCGCTTTCTCTCTCACTCTCTCTTCTCTTCTCTCGTTTCGAGGCTTTCGGTACAGGAGTTGTTTGATAGTTAGCCTTCGCTGTGGAGCGTCAGCTAACTCGCTGACTCTGCCAGGCTTTCGACACTCCCTGGATTAACAGGAAACCGTTTACAAGCCGGAATACTACGAGTCTTATCTAACAAAGTTGTACAGTATATGAAACCCTTCGATTAATCGATTTTCCCCTCGTAACGATACGATCTTCGATCCCTCTCTCGCTCACCTTTTTCATATCAGTCGTCGGATTATCCACGATCCTTTGTCAATCTCGATCAATCCATCGCGTTCTTATAATAATTTCTAGCTACCTGCGTACTTTTTAATGATTAAAAATTCAATCTAAACTCGTTATGAGGTTTTTCTTTTCAACACTGTGTTTTTTCTTTCGCCTTTTTTTCTTTAATCGCGAGTGAACGGTTAATTATTTCTTGCTTTAATTGCCCATCTGACATGCCCAACGAGCCGTGCTTCCCGTAGCTTGTGTAGCGTGTTTATAAATGCGAGTGCCAATTTGGCGCGGCGGGCAGAAAGCACGTCGATCGTAGATTTAAGCTTGATGAACCGAGCGTTGATTTCGGCGGTATCTCCCCCTCCCTCACTCTCTCCCTCTCACTCTTGCACGCTTTTCGTATATACCGCTTGCATATACCTAAATACCATAGCGGAGATATTCACTGGCGTTTGCCCAGTAGAACCGCGAATAAGAGTTATGGAGGATGAAACTCGGGTGTGTATATGGACGCGATGGTATATAGCGAAGCACAGCCGGAAGAGGATTTTGCGATAACGCCCGTATAACAGTATTAAGTTGTTACTCACGCTTCTCAAGTCGCTCTCCCTGCCTCGTACCATTTCCATTTGCAGCGTTGAATTTTCTCTCGTGAATGCGCACACGGCTCGATACGCCGTATCTCAATTCAATTTCTATAATTGTACGTAGCATACTACAACGAAATTACTTTATCCAATTCATTAATTATCTTTAATTTCTTTAATTCATTTCTATCTTTGTTTCCTGTTTCAGGTAAGTTTGCGATTCGATAACACACGAGAACTGCAAATTATAATCCGTTCGATGGGAGGTCAATAATCCGACGACAAGGACACGCGTGAGCATCAAAATAATTGATTCATAAAATAATCGAATAATTAAATACGACAATAATGTTCTTTTTTCCCAAAAATAATTCATAACGATCTAAAATAATTTTAGATTATTATTATTATTACAATTATGACTAAAGTAATACGCCTACGCGCGTTTGGCGCGAAAGAACGACAGCCAGGTAGCGGTGGATTGAATTTAACGAGCATCGGAGCGATTATCTCGGGAAATATATGAAAATGCATCGACGTTAAATATTCGAATCTCTCGCGGTTTATCGACGTTGCATCTCGCGTACCAGAATCGGATTTTACTCTTTTTTTCGCGTATTAAAATTTCTCAAGCGTAGTAGGTAACGTTACCTCGTCGCAATCGCTCTTCCTACTCGAATTGCGGTGTACAGTGCGTGTTACACTCAGGCGGTAAACTTTCGCGTTCGCCCGGTTAATTGAATTAAAGGGCAGAAGTTATTTGGCGAAACGGAGAACCCGCTTTTGCCGGTTCTTGCTACGAGGTTAAACCCTGCGGCGACTCTGTCCGAGGCGTGGCCTAATAAGCGAAACACCGTGGCAGTTTATGTACCTCCGGGCGTATTTCGGAGACGCTATTTTTATATAGATATATACATTCATACGTATATATAGAATTATGCGGCGAGGTAGTTAATACGACATTCTTACCGGCAAGGGTAGCTCGCCGCTAGACATAAATATATATACATGCATAACCTCGACCCTTCATCTTCGAGCATCCCTGGAGCGAAACTACCAGCGTCCGTTTCCTTGGATAAGAAAAATCTTCATTTTCCCGGAAGAAAAATTGAATTAAATACCTCCAGGGCTCGCGAGAGATGAAAGGGATCGACTCGCGTTTCAGGAAACGGCTCGACCTTCGTGTCGTGTAAATTTCTTAACGAAACATCTTTTCGACTCCGAAAGAATCGACGAATAGAATGCAAAAATTAAATCGCAAACGGTAAGAACGTCTTGAATTTGCTTAAAATCGAGAAAGATCGTCGCTCGAGCGGATTTCCTTTTGTTTCGGGATTTCGGTGCGTCCGAAGCGCACTTTTGTTTTGTTTTTGTTATCGCGAACCGGTGATATTACGCGTGTGTTAAGTTCGACCTCGCACTCTCGCGATCACCGTGTTACGTGTCATAGTCACGCCTTTTGCTTTCGCTTTCACCTCGCGTGTGCCACCGCAAACGTTCGCCCGGTCCGGTCAATACGCGCATACACGCGACACGCATCGTATCTTATCTTACACGTATGCAAAGGCGGAAGTGTGTCCTTTCGTACTTAATTTATATCCTCGAGTAAAGTCTGCCATTTTCGTGTTTTGTTTTTCATTATGCGTATTCCACTATTTTCCATATCCGTTTAGTGTTATATGGGAGAAGGGATGAACGACGGATTTATCGATCGGCAACGTCGATAAAATAATATTCCAATTAAAATAACCCTTGAATATAAATAACGATTATTTGCAATTCAGCTAAAGTAGATACGCGCAACTTGATTCGAGCAAAAAATCAAAGAAATCGCAATCGGAATTGATAAATCGCGAGAAAACTCGCGAATCCATTCGCGACCTTGGCGGGTAATTAGGATCGGGGATGGATTTCACGAGTTCTATACTTACAGTTATACAGAGTCGAACGAGATTATACGGTATACACAAGAATTCGTTTCGCTCGACTCTCCGATCTTTTCGTTCTCGTCGTTGTCGTCGTCGTAATCGCCGTTCCCGTTTCTCCATTATCGTCGACGGTGCTCCTCCTCCGCCGCCAGTCGGCGCAAACTTTCGTTTTATTACGCTCCAACGTGAAGTAATACATAACCTTCTATATACATATATATATATATATATATATATATACGTCGTATATACGTCGTTGACAAGGCCACCAAGCTGCCCGATTACGCACCAGTCACACGTATAGGCAGCGATATGGGCTCGTCGCACAGCGAGCTTATCAGCAACGATAAAATATAGGAATATCACGTGTGAACTCGCCAGAGTTGCGTAACTTTATTCTCCTACGATATATTTTTTTTTGCCTCTCTGTATAATTTTACTACGAGAATTGATATTCCACTACAAGCAGGTTTATTGTGGTTTCGCCCACTCTTGTCGTTTCCTACTTGGCCAGACATACGGCCAATCAATTACTCACGAATTCCGTCCGAGTATTTCTCGTTCGTTCGTGACTTTTCGTATAATTGTTGGGAATCTCGTGCATTATTAAATATATAACGATGATCGATAAGCGGGAATATTGTAGTTCAGAATCGAGATTTTGATTTAATCGTACGGCAATTGTAATAAATTGATAACGAAATCGTAAAGAGTTTTTTGTTTTTATGAATTTCTTTTTATGTTTTTCCATCCCATTTTGGTGACGTTCGACGCGACAATGGAAAAGAAAAAGTTGATCGATCGATAACGCGAATGGTAGATCTTACAGCTCGTAGCTCTGGCTGATGGAATACCGAAGCGACGATGCGGGTAAACGTTCTTTCCAAAGCTTCGATCCTATGGTTTACAATGTATGTGCGAGCTTCGTCGAGCTGGATCGTGAGAGGGAGGGTACGTATAGTAAACGCGGAAATCGTACGTATATATCGCGAAGCGAAAAAGAGTAACGATAGAGAAAAGCCAGGAGGATGTAGCGCGCTGTTGAATCGAAGCGTGACAGCGCTCCGGTGTTCCATGGAAAGTTCTGAGCTGAAAGTCAAGTCACGTAACGGCTTTACGCGGTTACTCGCGGGCAGAACGTTGAAATTGAAGAGAGCCCTCTACCGTCTTTTTTTTCTTTTTTGAGGGGGGGAAAACGAAACGGCTATCCTTGCCGTCATGTTTAAATCCCAGCCAGAGAGAGAGAGAGAGAGAGATATGAAGGAATAGTCCGAAGAACTTTTCTCACCTCGTCGTCTTTCTCGTCTCGTCTGTTCTTCTTTCGAATCTTTTTCCTAACGATATTCTCATCCGTGGGAGTAAATGCTCGAGCTTTATGTACGTTTACGTATACACACGTGTCTTATACTATGTGTTCGAAGAAGAGGGGGAGTGTCTTATATTACTATGTGTTCGAAGAAGAGGGAGAGTAACATTGTCAATGCATCGATGATCTCGCTGATAACCCTCTTCGACTTTCAATGAGGACAAATCCGGAAAGAAAAATCGCATTCACCGTGTAACGTGTTTCGCCTTTTCCACTCTTCTTCTTCTTCGACTTCTTCTTTTTCTCATTATCCTGCCAGTACAATTTTTATTTTTGACCTCGTAGTTACATCGGCGCCTCTCGCTGTTATCGATATCCGAATAATTGAAATATATTCACTTGCCACTTCAACTCTATTTCTATTTTTAGGCTAATAATTGAGCGAACAAGAAAAAAACCTGCAGTTTATTAAGTAATAACTGACGAATTAAAACAAAACAACTCGAAAGATAAACATTTGATTTTAAAAAGTAAATACGATTCAGGTTGTTGAACGATCAAAGAAAGCGTCGTGCAATTGTCGTTTCTTTCTTTCGTTCACGAATTTAGAAAATGTTAGCCTCGCCTTTATGGTAGAATGAATATTACGAAACACCGTTAGGGAACGACAAGGGTTAAAGTGGAAGAGATGTATAGAGAGGGATTTTGTCCGAATCCCGTGGCCGGGAAAGGAGACGAGAAGCGTCTCTGCGCGAACCCTCCACTTTCTCGTTGCCCATCTAATTAATCTACTTCTTCAAAGTTCCTTCCATCCCGTCGTGTCTCCGTCCCTCGAAGCTGGAGGAAGCTTACACGGCACCTCGCTTCGTGAGTGGGGCTCGAGGCTCTGACTCGACGGTGAACAACTATATATACCATCGGAGATACAGGAAGAAGCCAGAGAAAAGCTGTTGTTGCATCTAACGAGAAAAAGAGAAGAGACGTGCTTCGACACTGTAACGTTCGACAGCTATATATATATATTGTATTATAGGGCACAAGAATAGTCACAGAAACACTCAAGCCGCTTGCAAACTACTTTAGAACATTCCTCGGTAATGGCGTATCGCACACCAGGAGAAAGAGAGAGAGAGAGAGAGAGAAAGAGAGAGAGAGAGGGAGGTGATTTCACCCCATCTCCAATTCTTCCCTCGATCACTTCCTTTTTTCATTCCGCGATGGTCCTTTATTCTCCTATTTTCCTCCGCTTTTTCATCGAATTTCCCATTGTTTTTTTTACACGGTCTTCCCGCGATTCACGGAAAATCATGTTTTTTTTTTCACCACTTATCGTTAGCTCGTACGATCGATACTCGATTCATCCGGATATTTTACAACGAGGAAAGATATCGAATTAACGACGATGCGTCATTAATTAGATGTTAATGAGAAAACGCTGAATCCTCGATTTGTTTTCCGAACGATGTCTCGATTACTTACAAGTTCGTTGTTCTTGTTACTTCGGGCCGATTTATTATACGCGATGGTAAAAACCTCGAGGGGAAAATGATTTGCCGATGACTCACTCTCGAGATGAAATCACATTTTCCTACGATACTTTGAACTCGCTGTATAACGTTGCGTTGAAGCGCGATACATGGAAGAATAAAAAAACAAGCGAAGATCCATATCCAGGAATACTCTCGTCGCGGACCAACTCTTTCCTTCAATCTCATCTCCGTATCATTTTCCTTCCATATAATCCTCATTCTATCTCTTCATCTCTCTCTCCCTCTTTTACTTTTTCTCATTTTCCATCCACTCTCTTCTCTTCCATATCCTCTCTTATTCTCGTGTCGTATCCATTTCACCGGATGCGCATACGCTGTCTCTCTCTCCCTCTCTCGTCCTCTCACCCTCCCAGTAGCGTGAATCGAAGTGCAGCCGTTGCGCAGACGACTTTCCGGATGTAAGCGCAAACTCCTTCTCACCGATGAGGTCTCCTTGTCGGATTGTGCACGCTACCCGTCGCCCCGGCTGAAGGTCTCACCGATTCTCAACTGCGGGAAGCATCGTCCCGAACGTTTTCTACCACTACTGCGATCGTCACAGCGAAATCTTCAACAGGAGGAGACGAGATGGAGAGAGATGAACCAACGAGCACACACCCACACGTAGAAACAGAGACAGAGAAAACTGTGACGTCAGTCAGCATACTGGCTACTGGCAGACCTTCTCACTTCTATGTACACATCTATGTAAAACATAGGGATGTATATACACATATAGATATCTACCCCGCAGTCCATTTACTAGCTGCTTCTGCTTTTGGTGTGTTTCCTCTGTCTCGTCGACGCAGTCCTCCCTCTCTCCGCGTGTTCCCTCTTTCTCTGTGTCTACTTCATCTCACAGCATTTTCACGAGTCTCATGAATATTCTAGCGTCGATTACCGTGTGCCGCAGCAGCCCGAGAACCTGCCACGCGGTATTTCTCTCTTTCTCTTTCCCTGTCCCCCCCTCTCTAGCTTCTCTCTGTGCTTTTACCATTGTTGTTTACCGGAACACCCTTTGCAACCCCGTGCAACCATCCTCGAACAAGGATAGTTGCATGCTCTTCTGCTCTTTGCTCTCCCTTTCCTCCTGCTTCCCTCCTCCCCCTCCTCACTATCTCTCTTTCTCACCCTCAGAGAAAATCCTCCTGGTACATGCTGGCGTCAACAAAGCCCGGAAAAGCGGAGGGCATGTAAAACATACCTACCTCGTTCTTCCGTTTCGCGTCGCGATGCTGTTTCGGGCCACGTCTTTCCTCCCTTGCACATCGCTGTACCGTGCGGTACGTATTACTGTGGCAAAGCTTTCCGCGAGAAAAGAGGCTTTACATCGCTCTTATATATTACGTTTATAAAAATATAGAAGTAGTTGAGCGACGGTAAAACTAAAATACTCTTCGTAACGTCGACTTGGTTTCGTCGCGACCAAGTGACGCTTCCGTATTTCCAATTACGGTGTGAAAAATGTTTGGGTCGTGGAATTGAAGTTCGTCCCGTAGGTATAATCCGCAAATAGAATATCATGAATTCTCTCATCTACCTCTTATTTTAATTTTCGTTATTTCATATTCGAAACTCGTTTCTCTACTCTCACAACTTTTCCCGAGTTTTCATCCCGCTACGATTTCACTCAGTTTCTCACGGTTATTCGTTTATCCCGTTGATTAGTTCACCTGTTATTCATTAAATATAAACAAAGTTGGGTTGAACGACGTGTGTACCACGTCGTAATTGGCACTTGACCCCCATTTTCAATCCTAGAACCACCTGTTTCCTCGGAAAAAGAAAAGTCCACGGTAACATTACTCGGAAGTACATACCCTCGCGAGCTCACTGACGTGGATATAAACTCGATGCTATTACGTATCACAGTCGGAAAGCACTCCCGACTCTATGTGTACACGTGTATTTCGAGTAGCAGCTTTACACGAGGATAAGCACAATTTCCCGGACGAGAATATGTGTGCGAATCGACAACCGAGTGAATGCGTGCGTGCCTCTCAAACTCGCAAAGTGTATCATCGTCGATCCGGATAATTGTTTCTACCGTCAGCCGGTGGAGTATTTCATTTCATATTCGTTATCTCTCGTAGCGATACGCGCCGTCTATACGATATCGCACCTTCATCGTGCTCGTACTCTCTTTAACAATAAGACGAGCGATTGTCATTGTTCTTTTTTTTATACACATGTTTCTAATTATCGCACGCTTTTCCTGAGGTAAGGCTCATTAAAGTGGATTAAACTTGATCGACATGTCGCTTTTCTCTAGAAACGCGATATTTTCAAACTCGTTTAATCAACGATGTGACAATTTATCAAAACGTCCATAATTAACACTAGATTTACGAGCTATTTGGATATACCTGTTTCTATCTAAATACATTTGTTACAAATATATATAAAGCTGTATTGAGTTCATTAAATATATTTTCTACTTACAGCTACAGAAGTCATAACGTCATTTCAGAAAACAAATGTTACATGCAGTAGGAATTTTTAATTAAAAATTGCACGACCATCAATGTTTCAAAGAGTTAAAACGAATGAGTTAATACGTGAATGGATGAACGAATTAACGAATAAATATGTAAATAGTTGCGAGGTAAATGCGGCGAGGAACAATGTCGAATAGTGTGCCAACCTGCGTTTCCCTCTGATAGTTTCGCGCTGTTATGCACAGTCATGCTCGGTAAGCGAAAGGAGCGAGAGAGAGTCGAGACGATCAATGTTCTTGCTTTGTCGGTGCCCAACTCAACCGTGACCTGCACCTTTTACCGTGGGTTCTATGGTAGGAAGAGAATGAGAAAGAGAGAGATAACGCGCCACGGGGAGCTGCGGAGATTCTCGCGTGGGTGTGCGACAAAGTCTATCGTTACAACGTATTTGCGTGGCCGCACGAGACCAAACGTACCATCGCGAGTATAGGTACGCGCTCGAGCACATATACAGCCTGTAAAATCTATGTAGGTACCTAGTCTCGCGTATCGAGTTCTAACGTACGTCGTTTGCCATCGTTTTGTTCCCATGGTCGATATCCGTTACTCGGTCGATGAGATGCGTAGGCGACAATGACTGTAGGAAAACCTCTTTCGCAATATAATCATTGATTTACTATGACTCGACTCTCGATGCGTGATTTGTATTGTAGGCAATCGTGTGCTCCGTGTACCGAAGAAATTCTCCGATGCGAGAAGCGATGAATGGATTTTTCGGGCATGGATCGCCCGGATACAGAATTTCGGGAAAAACGGAGTTTCACAATTTTGTATCGAATTTTTATGATTCATTTTATTTTTGTTTTTTATCGCATATTACTTTGCGCATGACATATTTCCCGGACAGTGAATGTGAATTCTTGCATAAAATAAGTTTTCTATTACTCGTTGGGAATGCTGTAATACGTAAATATAGTACGTTATTGCGTAAGGTAGAAGGAGATCTTTTAATATATCCAACGGTTTAAGGCGTAGGTGGTGGGTGAAGCACGAGTCGGATTCTCGGCAGTGACCGTAGAATCCTGATGTAATATATTCCTCTCGTTTCCCTGTAATCCTGGGTATAAAGTAGATCGGAGCACTGACAACTCGTCCGAGGGAAAAAGCACTCACTCTCTCTCTCTCTCTCTCTGTCTGTCTTTCTCTCCCAATGTCCTCGAGCTTTTCAACTTTTCCCTTCGATAAAGCTCCGATCTCGTTATCTAACTTTGAACGTTCCACGGTCATTCGATGCTGCTACGGCCTCGCGCAATTAAAAGTAGCGAGACAGATTCTAATTATTCCAAGCGTGATTGGACACGGGGTTGGATATAATAAAGCTATCATTAATACGAGAGATGTGAAAAGCGTTAATTAGCTTCCCAATGAAACGAGATTCCTGTGTTTTCGGAAAACGTCGAATCCCCAAAGAGATACTGGAGTGACACGAGCCAGAGAGAAAATCCGATTATAGCATACGTATTCGCGTCGACCGGAAGCGAAGGACACGCGACCGGGTGACCCAATTTCATGACCTACTTTATACATTGGCCTGTACAATTCTCGATACGTACAATATAGGTATCAATCCTATACCTGTATATATATATTTATAGTCCTGCGAATGTACCGACGTGCGTCAGAGCTTTTCAGGGAAACAGAAGAATGCCAGGGTTGCGAGTCGTGATTAAATATGAATAAAAAATGTACAAAAATGTATCACTTTGTAAAAAATCATGGCAGCGTTGACATTCTCGAATTACCGGAAACAATAAACATTATTTTAACCAATTTATCATTGATTCTCGATAATTATGCGTCTATCGTAAAATCGATTTGTCCTTGACTCTTGAAACGAGAGAGAAAAAAATGCGATAAAAATGAAAGTCTAGCCGATGAAACGTGCGGCGAGGGGAGAGAGTGGAGTGTCGGAAGGTCGGAGCCAAAGTTTGATTAGGCGAGAAAGAGAGAGAGAGAGAAGGAACTCTTGTGGTACCGACCGGCGTGCATCGATCGAGAGTTCCCAAGAGTCTGGCGCGAACGAGGCAAACTTCCTGGCTCTCGTCGTTCCTCCATTCTCTGATCCCTTCTACTCAACTGCTTTCTCGTTGTAACGTATAGATATACGAATGTACATTGGATATACCGCAACGTACATCCGCTCGGCCTGTATCTACATTCATCTATTATATACCTATATGATTTCGTGGAAATAATTTAATTAGCATCGTCCGTTCGTGCGTCTCAGATTCGTCTTAAACATATATGTACACATATATCGTTTATTTCCGTCCGGCACGAGTCATAAAGATTCAATTTTGGAAAATTATCTGATAATTCAATGTGTGTTATTACGGGTAAGTTTGCTGGACGAAACAAAAATCATCGAGGAGGAAATTGCTAAAGTTTAACAAAATAAAAAAAAGTTATTTTAATACAGTTAAGCTCCGGGAGGAAACAAAAATCATCGATGAGGAAATTGCTAAAGTTTAACAAAATTAAAAAAGCTGTTTTAATACGGTTAAGTTCCGGGACGAAACAAAAATTATCGGGGAGGAAATTGCTAAAGTTTAACAAAATTTAAAAAAGTTGTTTTAATAAGGTTAAGCTCCGGGACGAAACAAAAATCATCGAGGAAAAAATTGCTAAAGTTTAACAAATTTAAAAAAAAAGCTGTTTTGATACGGTTAAGCTCCGGGACGAAACAAAAATCATCGGGGAGGAAATTGCTAAAGTTTAACAAAATTAAAAAAAAGTTTTTTTAATACGGTTAAGCTCCAGGACGAAACAAAAATCATCGGGGAGGAAATTGCTAAAGTATAACAAAATTTTAAAAAAGTTGTTTTAATACGGTTAAGCTCCGGGACGAAACAAAAATCATCAGGGAGGAAATTGCTAAAGTTTAACAAGATTTAAAAAAGCTGTTTTAATACGGTTAAGTTCCGGGACGAAACAAAAATCATCGAGGAGGAAATTGCTAAAGTTTAACAAAATAAAAAAAAAAGTTGTTGTGATACGGTTAAGCTCCGGGACGAAACAAAAATCATCGAGGAGGAAATTGCTAAAGTTTAACAAAATTAAAAAAGCTGTTTTAATACGATTAAGTTCCGGGGCGAAACAAAAATTATCGAAGAGGAAATTGCTAAAGTTTAATAAAATTTAAAAAAAAATTGTTTTAATGCGGTTAAGCTCCGTGACGAAACAAAAACCATCGAGGAGGAAATTGCCAAAGTTAAACGAAAGAAAAAAAGCTGTTTATCGTTTCGCATACCGAAACTTAAATAAACGCATGTAAATTCAATGCAATCGCAAAAAAAGCCAACGAAAAAGTTATATATGGCGCGACCTCGTATTCCAAGATTTTCCGGGTTCGCGGGGCCGTCCGTTTCTCGAGCCACTCACTCTTGGATGGTCGAATCTCGAAGAACTTTTCTTTTCCCTTTTCTTCCTTCTTTTTTTTACGACGTCGAGATCGTAAATTCGTCGTAATGGCCAATTTTCCAATCTCGATCGGTCGACCTTTGCCACGCTCGACGAATTCCCCTTGCTCTTGTACGTAACGCGTTCTCAATCCCTTTTGATACGACCATCGAGCCAATCACGATGATCTTTACCCGCTAGAAAAAAATAAGCAAGACCGTGAAAAATTCTTAATGATTGTACCGGGACTTGTCTAATTACCGGCGTTCGAAGTTCTGCGCAGGGCCAAACAGGGACGAGAGAGTTCAAAGAGGTATGGAAGGATGGAAATATATGTGCGAAAGCCCGGATTTGCCAAGAACGTATCAAACTAACTTCGATCTACGCGCATGCGCGGCACTGAAAGTCACTCAAGTACTCCTCGACCTCGCTTTACTATGTACTATATGAATGCTGAATACACGTATGTTGGCATACACTCCGACATCCGAAAGCCCGGAGAGAGAGACAGAGTGAGAGACGCTCGAACTCCTCAGGCAAACATTCAGCATTTAAACGCGAGATAGTTTGACTTGGCTAAGCAAAGAGCTTCGCACCAGTTAAGCACAGTCCTATCGCGAACAACAGCACTCCCAGTATACGCGCATATCTTTACTCGTGACTCGAGTACAGGGAAAAAAATTCATCGACTTTTCAAAATTATAGACAAACATTTGAATTAATTAACAAATAAAATTGTTAAAACGACTGAATTAACGACTTTCTTACTTCCGATCGATAAATATCGATATAAAGAGCGATCTTTCGTTTCGCGAGATGCTGAAGATTTCTATCTATAAAGTGCACTCTCAAGCTTCGTGCACGACCCGCACAGCGGAGACGAAATAGCCAAGATCCCAGGGGTAATACGCGTAAAGTTCGCTAAAAAGATCTTGACATAAAACCAAGTGATTCACGCATATACGTATTGGCAGTGATAAAAATAAAAACGGTAAAAAAATAACAGATGCGAGACAGCGGTATTGTCGAGGGAAAGAAAGGGACGGCCCTTCACCGAGAGACCGTAAATATCAATAAATCTGGGATGGATATCGACCAAGTATGCTGTATTTACATAGTAAAACCCATCGGTATACGAGCTTTTCCGGTGAGCGCGGGAGTGTTTCCAGCGGTCCAGCCACGATGAATATAGCGAAGCCTCTCGGATTTCACACTGCATATTTTTACACGACCATTCCGATATATGTATAGTACATTTTTATGTAATAGATGCATATATATCTATATTTTTCCTACCCGTGTTCGATACTCGACGGCAATTTATTAGCGATATTCGCTTTAACACGATATCCACTCTTCTCTCGTAAAATCACACGTAGCTACGTACGCGTATAATAAATACTGACGCGAATATCTTTATAGTTAATCTGCACTGTACGGACAAACGGGAAGATGTACGCGAACGAGAATCGTAGATAGCTCAGCAATTCTCGATTATCGATGATGACGATCGATCCAACGTAGAATGGCGCGGCGTTCCGTCTATGATCATATCGCCTTTAACTCTCGCTTTTGTTCGCTCTCTTTGGTACTCGTGTTCGTTATATCATCTTCGCTCGAGTAATCTCTCTCGTTCGCTTTTCGCACCGAATGATTTTCCTTCCGGGAATAAATGGGAGTGGGAAAAAGGAAGCGAAAGAAAGCGCACGTGAGTATGAGAAGGCGCGACGACTGTACTTACTTATTGTTAGATTTGTTCGCGCGTTGGCAATATCTCAATTAAATCCTGCTATCGAACGGACGTTGGAGTTACGTTTTTCATGGTGCTGTAACTCCGTTCTCGTTGGTACGACAGGAAGTTTGTTTAGTAACTTTTTAAAGGACCCGCACGAGACACGAAGAATTAACCAGGATTGTTCGCATCTCGCGAAAATCATGGTTGTTCCTTCGATA
This sequence comes from Netelia fuscicornis, assembly GCA_946811545.1. Lineage (NCBI taxonomy): Eukaryota > Metazoa > Arthropoda > Insecta > Hymenoptera > Ichneumonidae > Netelia > Netelia fuscicornis. The sequence continues at coordinate 10,891,172 of OX328012.1, read as the reverse complement.
GTTCGAAATTAATAGCCGAGAAATGCGCGAATTCATTAATTAAGTATTTTCGCCGATCAGCTGGAAATTTTTGATTAGTACAGGCCACCAGAAAGTATTGAAAAAGCGAATTTAAAAAGTTGTCATATCGCGAACAGTCCATTTTTAGAGGTTTCACGAACTTGCCATTATCGTATTCCGATCAATTTTAACCCTTTCTCAAGCTTCAAGAGACTATGGCGATCGCAAATATCCCGTGAAATACGAATATGGCTATTATAATCTCGACATGTTGCAATTTACACAAATATTCGACTTTTTCACTGTTGAACACCGTTGAAACTTTTTTTGATGTTAAAGTAGTCCAAAAAACTATCAGTTATCCATAAAAAGTATGAAACAGTGGAAAGGATTTCTCGAACGAGTTCGCACATTTCAAACACGAAACGCGTTTAATCGAAAGTTTGTGATAAACAAAATAAGAGTTACCTGGTATTCTTACTCTCTAGTCAGTTACCAAATTCAAAAGAGCTGCCTTGAATATCTGGCATTTGCTAGAGTACGCGCGAGGGTGCGCTTGGAGATTAATATTATTCACGCCGCGTACGAGAGCTCTCTCTTTTCCTCTCTCATTCCGTTTGCACCCTCGTATAATATCCCCCTCGAAAGAAAATCTATATTTCCCCTCTCTCGGCTATGCTGTGCAAGCACGAACGGCGCTTTGACTTATCGTACCATCGCTCTTCCCCCTTTTGTATATTCCCGAGCACGAAATGCTAGACGCCAATTCACTGTCTCGCATCGTCCTTCTCACTCTCTTCCAATCTGTCCCTCGTCGATTCGCGAAGTAATCTCTATGCTGTCAAACATAAAAAGAGAAAACACCTGCCTGACGAATCTGACGTAATGAAACACGATTAATCACGTCTGATTGATCCGAGATCGACGAAAAAAAGATCTCCAACGAACGAAGAGAATTTCACAAATAATTGAAAATTTCTAAAACGCGATTATGAAAGTATAAATAAAATTCTTGAAACATCGAACGTTTTCTTATTTATTTATTTATTTATTTATTTTATTATTAAAGCATCGAAATCTTGTATGAAAACGTAGCCTGGCTTTTTGCCAGACTAACACGACGAAATAATAATGCAAAGGTTACAACGGCCGCAGTTTGCCGGGCCGTGCAGAGCTTTACGGGTAAAACCGCTTCAGCCAGAACCCCCGGAAGATCGGTGGAACGGCGGGGGTTACCACGTGAAAGCGTATCATGGAGAAAGCCCCGGCGTGTTAAATTTCCACGTGAAAAACGAGACTCGAGAGAAACAACGATAATTTCGCATGATTATGCCCCGGGGCGATGAAACATTTGGAATAAAAATGCCATCTGCGTTTTGCAGTAATGGGAGATGATGAAAGAGAGAGAGAGAGAGAGAGGGAGAGAGAGAGAGAGAGAGAGGAATAACAAAGTCCGTACATCATACACCAAACCGTAGAAATGAAAATTTGTCTATTACGAGAATTAAAGTTCAATTTTACAATGATAATTCGCTTAATATTCGCGTTTACTCAAATATACTTAATAATAATAATTACAATATTCCGTTTTGCGGTTTTTGGTAAATTTGTATAAGATTTTTAATCAAAGCCGTGATTGAATGTAGATAAAGATAAAAATAAAAAATAAACGATATGTTTATTGGCGCTTTAGAATTCCGGACGATTCTAATCGATCGACGAGACGCTTTACAAATCAAATGAGTCATTTTGCTTTCGGCGAACGGGACTGAGAACGCAGAGTGTAATGTAGTCGTTTCGAGCCTCGACACAGCGTCGATGACGAACTCGAGCTTTGCTATCGATGCGTCTATACATATATACGCCCACTTGAACATATACAAATATATAGGTGAATATCCACTTTGTGAACAGCTCGTTTGATTTCAATTTGTTTCGCTTTGCTCAAACGCGGCATGACTGGGCAACCCGTTGCAGCCTCTCTCTCTCTCTCTGTTTCTCTCTCTATCAGCTCCCCAGGCGGCATCAACTGCCTGTCCAACTGATACGCGGCTTATTCACGCGAACGAGAACGAAAGAGATGCAAAGTTCGCGAAGCCATTGAGTAGCAAACGGGATCGAGGATGGGGAATGGCGGGATGCGTAGTGTAGAGAGGACAGGCGCGGAAGCTGGAGAGATCTCTCTCCATCTCTCTCGATCGCGTCGTGATGGTTAGGGAATGCGAAGAGATAGAGAAAAGTGAGAGAGAGAGAGAGAGGGATTGAAATATACGTAAGTGTAAGTGTGAGTATGCGTGTGTGCCGTTGGCGCTGAGTTTATTGCGAGGCGCGCTGGCATTTACGAGGAGACCAGGGCAATATTATGTATCTCTTGGAACTGCCAGGTAAATAGGACCGAACAATATATATATACATATAGGTCTGTGGGTTAGTATTTCTGTGTGCGTGTAAATGCATATAAATTTGCTTGTAACACGGTAGATGGGAAGTTCGGAGTCGATCGAGAAGTTCAGAGATTTGTTATAGACACGAATAATCGAACAAAAGCGTACTAGAGGCAATTAAACAGATATCAAAGAAATATATATATATTATATTATATAATATATAATAATTATTATATAATATATTATTATTATTATTATTATTATTATTATTATTATTATTATTATTATTATTATTATTATTATTATTATTATTATTATTATTATTATAGATTATATTATATATATTTAACGAGGGATATTTTCAAAGAAATATATATATATATTATATTATATAATATATAATAATTATTATATAATATATTATTATTATTATTATTATTATTATTATTATTATTATTATTATTATTATTATTATTATTATTATTATTATTATTATTATTATTATTATAGATTATATTATATATATTTAACGAGGGATATTTTCAAAGAAATATATATATATTATATTATATAATATATAATAATTATTATATAATATATTATTATTATTATTATTATTATTATTATTATTATTATTATTATTATTATTATTATTATTATTATTATTATTATTATTATTATTATTATAGATTATATTATATATATTTAACGAGGGTAGCAAATTGCAGTATTACAAAAGGGTCCGGTGAACGCGACCCGTCGACGCATACTTTTATCTCATAATTACTGTCAATCGAGTGTACAATATATTTCTTTCTTTTTTAATTCTTCTTTATTTTCCACGAGTACGATAATTTCCTCCTGAATCGAGAAAACTCGAGTTTTTTTTATCTATCACTCGTTGAAAAGTATATTTCCTCGTTGCTTCCTACATGGGAATTGTTTTTTAACGGCGAAGCAGAACGATACGAAAAGAATGAAAATTCCATAAGATACTTCTTTTTCCTTCTTTTTTTTTCTTTATTCGCAGAATCATTTTACGACTCGTGTAATATAAGCCAGGGTATTTTTCCAAGTTGCTCGTAAAATCGAAGCAAAATCCGAGCATTTCTGTAACATACTCTTACCGCGCTCGAGATGAATTATATTCCACGTGTATACGTTCGAGAAACTCCTATAATTTTTGTTTTGTTTCGTTCCTCCCAAACGAATTTACAATTCTATACGAATAGAATTGTAAATTTAAATACTTTGCAGTTTAGGCAAATCGAATTACGTATACGCTTATAAAACTAAACGTTTGTACTTTCACGCGTTTGTGACGTTCTATTGGAAAATTCAACGATGTATATTCATAGCACATACGGGAAAGTCGACGATAAGCCCCGTTACTGGTACGATACGCTCGGACGTTCTAAAAATTGTCCTCTAGAGTCAATGTCCGGAAAATATATATATACATATATATACATATATGCACGCTCATCTTCCACGCATCTTTCCCCCGTTCTCCCCCTCTAAAAAGAGCGAGGGAGAGACAGAGATACATATATATACACATATAAGTACATAAGATAGTCGAGAGCAAGAGTTGGCTCTTCACCGTAAATCCGACAAGCATACGTGTCGTTTCACAGTACACTCCCCCCTCCCCTTAACGTGTGCGCACGCGCGTGTGTGTATTTTCTCCCAGTGCACTCGACTCGGCCGGATAAAACGACGCGGAGGCTTAAAAGTGAGCTGGAAAAAGAAAGCTATAGAAAATGTGTGCGCACACTCGAGGGAAAATCATCGTTGCATTCTTAACCATGCGTGTATTCGCGTATGTTTGTACGTACGTATGTATTTTCTTTCATGCCAAATGTACCTCTCGAAGTGGTAAATCTCGATGTTATTTGTAGCGAATCGTATTTTTCGATGCTTTCTCGCGCCACGTATTTCGTCTCGCTTCGTACGTATCACTGGATTAGTAACGCAATATCTATGTACGATGATAATAATGATAATAATCGACAGCCAGAACTCCTCGAGTTTGTCACGATGAGATTAAAAAAAAACATTGAAATGCAAATGAAAATATTCGTTAGTAAACGGATAAGAGAAAGAGAGAGAGGGAGGGAGAGAGCGAGTCAGTCCTCCGCTCGTTTCCGGAACACTGAAAATTTTTAGTGCCCACCCAGACGTGTTACTATTTCTACGATATACGTACATATACTTATAGACGAGTCGTTGCAATGGCAGGAAGTTCGTGGCAAGGTTGAACGAGGTCATGAATTTTGTTTTTCCGTTACCCGGGCAAAAGCTTTAGGGGTGCCAAATTGCAAAGAACTTTTCGCGTATACGGGAGCGTTTCAACCCTCCCACGATGAGAATGAAAAGCTGAACGCGAACGAAACTGCCAGGCGTTTCATTCCCGATTCTCACCCACGCTCCCTTGAAACCGAGATTTACGTCGTTTCCCGTGAGAATTTCTATTCAACACACGCAACTATCGTCGCGACTCACCGTGAAATAAAGCGCAAAAGTGTATTTCCCAAAGTTCCGTTTCGTACACGCTTCGACGACCAACGACTAATTGGCTGCGCAAGAGCCTTTCTCCTGTATGTATGTATATATATATATATATGTATAACAGGATAGAAAGATGTCAAAGCCGGATGAAATTTAATCGTTGAATTAGTAATCCTTTGAAGTGAGCTAGAGTGGACGAAAATTGCCGAGGCTAACGAGCAAACTGGCTAACGACGGATTTACTCGTTGTTGCGCTCGTTGGGAGCGCGAAGGGTTTTTGTAACGATACTCTCGCGACGAGTAAAATAGATAGCGACTTAATTGATCATTCGTCGATCACTATAGATAGGAATAAACGCGCGTTCGTATCGTTGAAAATTAATGATGGTCAATGTGGTTTCGCGTGAAATCGATATTTCGTTAAATTGAAACCACGCTATTTAATTAATTTCCGAACAGCTATATATAGTTACCTCGTATTCATTAATTGATATGAAATCTAGCGATTTAACTTTTATCCTAGCTCGGTTTGAAAATGATAAAAGCAGATTTTTTCATCTCGCATCGTATTCTCGGATATGTTTGTCGTTAATTAATTTTATTCGCTGACGTGAAAAGAAACGATATATATTTTCTTTTCTCGAGGAAACAAATTTGTAAAGGGTTAATACACCGTGAATTTGTGTATATGTGTACGTGTATATCGTATGTTTCGGGGAGGTATAAGTCTCTTTCGAGTATCGGAAAATCGATGGACGATGGTAAAATCTTAGGAGGCACGGGTAGCGCATTCGGTTCTCTCTCTCTCTCCGTATGCCCCGCAGTTTCGTATCTCGATGTCGTTTTCCATCTCTATATCGTTTCTCTTTCATCTAAAATCCTACCATGGGCCAGCTTACCGTCCCGCGGGCTCTCGGTCGCGCGCCCGTACACTCCATTCGAAGTCGCTTCAGATTTATCGTTCGACCCGCAAATTTATTTGGTCGGCTGGAGGACCACGGGCTGAAAGAGAAACAGAGAGAGCGAGTGAAAGAGTGAGAGGCGAAGGATAAACAGAGACGGAGACGATATCCGACTCGCATCTGGTGCCGTCGACCTGTACTTTTGAATTATTCTCTCCAAAATAACCAAGAATAACGCTTTACTTCGTCTATATAAGTCTCCGTTTGCCTCCCGTATACGTTCGCGATAGCGCTGACATCGAAGATATTTCCAGTTCTCGTTTCTTGTTTCGTTTTTATACCTAACCATGTATCCTCCTCGTCCAATTTAAAATCTTGTCTATTTACAGCGTCTCAATCTAAACCGATGACGTTAATACTGTATAGAACGACGCTCGCAAATTGACGTAAGAACGTGAGTTAATATTATGTCTCTTCAACTTGACAGTACGAATACCAAATCGCAAGAATTCCATAAAATTGCAAGAACAAAATCTTATCGCAATTTCGTGATTAAACTCGTGATTCATAGACAAATCTATAAACCGTCGAACGAAAATTTACATATCGACATCGTCGAATTAAAGAAAAAATATTTTTGGATATTTCAATAATCGTGATATTAATTCTCGACGCGGGAATATTATTCAAACACCATATTTCATATATCGTGAGAAAATAAAGGTATTTTCTCGAAACGCCGAGTGTGAGAAAGGCGAAGGCGAAAAGGGAATTCGCACAGTTTTCCGACTTTATGGCGTTCTACTCTCGGTGCGATTTCGTTTGTAAGATTATCTCCGTCGTGCAGGGCACAGGTCCACGATCAGCGAGAAAATTCAATGTGTGTGTGCGTGTGTGTGTGTGTGTGTATTTGTGGATGTTCGAGCGCGCATGTGGCTCGGAGCGTAACGATGCAAAACAAAGTTTCCACTTGAACGAGTTTCGAGGCGTACTACCACGCGAAAAGTTTGCAAAGTGTGGGGGTGACACTTTGCTGCTATCCCGATGTCGAGGTCTTCCCATCTTTCTCTTTCTATCTCTTCGAAGCTCAAATCTCCTATCAACTCGAATTCCTTTCGCTTTCTCAACAAACTTGCCTTCTTCTTTTTCTTCTTCTTCTTCTTCTTCTTGTTCTTCTTGTTCGTTGTCTTTCTTACACACGACGTTCACGATAATTTTCTCTCGTGCTCCATTGCTTCTCATCATTCATAGTTTTACTTACCTATGCACCTCGTAAACTTTCAATCGACTCCATTTTTTTTCCAGCGTGTGCAAATTTTATTTCGCCGATGAATATTCGTTCGTTGCTTCGATCGATAAATCGAACGCGATTTCAATTCTTTTTAAATTCCTCCACCCTCCAACGACAAATTGCGTTTAATTTCGAACGAAATGTTCAACCTTGCTTTCAGACACTTTGCAACTCGCCAGTTTTAATTATAAATTGCGATCCAATTACATAATTTTAAATGGAACTACGCATTCTCCTCCCATCGCGAGTAGCGATTTTCGATGGATCGTAGTAGCAATTATAGGGTAGCCGCCTATTGAACGCTTTCCATATCTCCGAAACAATATCGAAGGCCGTCAGTTACTCCGCGAATTAACACGATAAATTTGTACGAGAGACAGAGATAAAGAGAGAGAGAGAAAGAGCTCGATGCGTTAACGAGTGAAAAATCAAATGGTTTTTTCCGATCAAATTTCGATAATCATCGATTCGGTCGATCTATCGAGTGTGTTTTATCAGCCACCGTTGATTTGTGTATACGAGTCGAAAAAAAGAGACGAATGTGGCGATGCGTGAATATCGATGGAAAAATTCGGATAAAAAAGCGAGGAAAAAATCATCAACCGAAAGATAATTGAGTGTCCTACCGGGGGAGTGGGTATCTCTCTCTCTCTCTCTCTCTCTCTCTCTCTCTCTCTCTCGGCATACGCGCGTATTCGCGAGACCCCTCCACTACTCATTCATAACCCTTTCGAGTTCTTTATGGCACCGTGCGATCTCGCTACGAGTGCATTTGCCAGACGACCCCGAGAGCGTACAGAACGCAACATCCCGCGCGTACCGAACGCGACACGCATACCTACGCTCGTGTTTTTCCCTTCGTAGCTCAGCACGTGCGTGGTAAAATACACGACTTTTATAAAACACAGCCGGTGGCGGCGTTGAAATTAAATTTTTCGGGAGGATATTGGGAAACGGTCTCTGAGCTGTGGGACGCATGCGCAAAACCTTCGTCACACGCGAATGGAGGGAACGAGAAGCAGCTGAGTCCAAACTAGGAGTTGAAAGACCTGAAATTCGCTACCGCTGTTGCCCGTGCTGCCGGAGAATTGTTCTAAAGTTAAAGAGTCTTATCATCTCTCTCGGTCTGCCTCTTTCCCTCTCTCGGCTTTGCGTATAATTACGTTCTCGAGCGGGTCGATCTTCTCGCACTTAAGAGCGAATCATTACAATTGCAAATTACGAAAATCACTGGAAGAACGTAAAAGATCAGCGGAGCATCGTTGTCATGATTTGAATTCTTACCTCGTTATTTCAAACTTGCCGATGGACAATTTTTTCATTCTCTTTTTTGTATTGTCGTTTGAGAGATTAACGAGGATTCGTTTCGTTGAATTAACACCGGATATTTCGGCAAAGTTAGCATTGTTTTTTCAGTATAAACGGATAAACTTTGGAAAATTGAAAAAGGGAGCATAATTATTTACGCGAGAAATTCCGATCGATCTTGATGCTTCAAGCTTCAGAAATTATTGTAATTTGTATTTCGCGAAAACGCAAAAAAAAATCCACTGTTTTTAGGGACTTCATTATCGTCCTTTTTTCTTTGGCGAGAAATTGAATCGCGGAGTTTTTTGAAAAAGCTTTAAAGAAAAGATCTAAAAAATGGCGTAACCGATCTTTTTTTCTGCAAAAGCGATTGCAAAAAGTTGATCGTCAATGTCGCATACCATACAAACATCATAATAATTCCTTCGCTACTTGGCAATTAATGTTTTCTAAATAATTTTCCATCTGGAAGAACGTTCGGAGATTTCACCGTCGTGATTTTCCGCAACTGGAAAGCCTGGAGCGATATCGTAATCGGAGCCACGTAGAGTGATGTAACAGTTGATCTCAGCCAAGATTATACCGGATGTACGAAGGACCATGCTGCAAACTTGGAGTTAAGCCGACTGGAGTGGCCGTATAAGGGATGCAGACTTGAGCGATATATATATATTAAAGATAGAAGGGGAGAGAGAGAGAGAGAGAGAGAGAGAGAGAAACGTTCACGCTCGGATGCCGAATCGCTTCGAGGGTTGGACTTTATAACGACATTACGCGCAAACTTGACGAGATGGTTGCTGCGCGTGTCGAAGCTCATCCTCCCACGTAGCTCACGGCGGATGAACGTGTGTTTCGCGAGGGAGCGTGTAATAAGTTAGAAACTACCGTGATCTCTAACTTGTATGTTATTCGTAGAAACCGTTATGCGCACACTGTTTTCACGAGCTCTTGTATCCACACGTAGGTACATAACTCGCTTAGATATAAGCGTATATTACATACAACAGAGGCGAGAGAGTTCTCATTGACTACAAAGTTTCGCGCGAATATCGATGCAAAAGTTGCTTCGAGAATTTCTCGAGAGCAACGATAGTTTCCTGAATATCTCGTCTAAAACGAACGAAAAGTTAAACTCGATCATTGATCCGTCTATATGACATACGCATTAAGCCATCGTAACGAGGCTTATCGACGAGGATCCTCCTCCTAACTTCCACTCTTTCTATTTTTCTTTCCTAAAACGAAAATGAAAAAAAAAACCCAAGTCAAGCATCCTCGAGAGAAGTAGTTAAATTTTATCGACGAACGCAAGTTAATTAAAAATCGCTTCGATACAAAATTGTTCCACGTTATAAGTAGAGATTCCTTTGACGTATACGAACGAGGATTATTAATTGCCGTACAAAAAAAAATGTGTGATCCAGGAAATAGAAGTCGAGAAGTGGCAATGCTGGATCGAATAAGCTAGAAAAAAATTAAGTTTGTATTAAAGATATTTACATTGGCAAGCTCGCGGTATCGGATTTGCCTAGAAATATCACGATTCGAGGGAGAAGGTTTATTCTTACGGTCTGTGGAAAATATCGTAGCATGGTTTAGGTAGAAAGTGGCGAAATACGTGTCGAAGAAGAATTGGCAGCGACGAAAGTACTTTCGTATTTCACGATTTTCATGCACACGTACAACACTTGGAAATCCAAACTTCTATCTCGTTCTTTCACGAAGGGTCTCGTGATTTTTCGTTCGTGCCCGATGCGGAGAAAACTTGTCCACGGTATATTCGCTATATATACCTATAAACTCCAACGACCATCAGCATTTACGTTGTTACAAAGTACTTTAAAAATTTCTCATTTCTCGTATCTCTTTTCATTTCGGGCGGAATAACTTTTACCTTCTGCCTCTCCTCGTATCTTTTCGTTCTTTCTTCGTAGGATATCCGGCACATCGTAAAACAAAATTTCCCAACAAAGACAAAGATTTACGGAAGTGAAAGGAAACTGTTAAAAAATGTTCTCTAGTCTACCCGGGATCATTCCCCAGGGCTCTGTCAATACTCGAACGTCTCTCCCTACTCACGGTAAAACTTTTAAACTTACCTCTCGCGCTATATCCTCCATATACACGCCTTTATCTATTTGCCTGAAAATTGGACTATAGAAAGCGAAGAGAGAGATAAATAAAAAAAACATCTCTTTTTTTTTCTTCATTTTATTTTACTTTGTTAACACGATACTCAATTCTATTATTCACCAGTGAGAACGGATTTCGCCCGAGTTTGTGTTACATTGTGAAACGAGTGCATATTCCCCATCCGTATCGAGAAACGAGAATATATACACGCGTAGATAAAAACTGTAATAATTCTCGGTACGTCTCTCCGCAGTATCGAGGATTCTCCCGAGTTATAGAATGCCTTGTGTCGAGAGGAGATCGTGTACCTAGTTCGTCGAACCGATTCGAAGCTTATCGATTATCGTAACGTATACAAAATTTATATACATATATATATATATTAGAGTATGTATTTAACGACTTATAGCTATAAAATTGTACATCAATTCTTGTGGTGTTGTAAGGTATACATTGGTGGAAGGTACACGAGTATCGTAGTGACGCAATCTCGGCCGCGGGAATTCGAGACGAAGGCGAAGGGAATCGATGAGACGCGTCAGCGTCGTTCCACAGCTTATAGTCACCGGTCGTGCGTCCTGCAGCATCTATACGTCGGAGATACGCCGTTGCATTCCGGCCTCGCTGGTTTCCCTCGGCTTATGAGATAGGAGAGAGGGTGAGAGGGGAGGGGGAGGAACGAGAGCGAACGATGCATCTCAGCTTCTCTCACTCTCTCAATTTCTTCAGCCACTCCGAACCTCTCCGCTCAGAATCGCTGTCTGCTCGGTCGATCGGGGCGTTGCAGGTTACTTTTATTGCCCTTCTATCGGGGCTTCCATTCCCCTTCTCCCTCTCTTCCCTCTTTCTCTCGTTCTCTCTCTCTCTCTCTGCTTATTTTCACCGGCTGTTTCCGCGCACTCTGTATATACTATTACTCACAACTTTTGTTATCACTCTATATACTATTTGTCCACGCTTTTTGCACTACTTTACATTCTACTACTTACGTTATTTACACATATTTTATCTATTACCGTACCGCTTTATTTATTTATTTTATTAATTCAATTATTTTTAACTCGCTTCTTATCTATTATTGACTACGCTATCTGCATTATTTTACCCTTTTACGGCTTACTTTATCTATTCGTATTTTATCTACTATCGACCGTTCTATTGATTTACCACTTAGTCCATTCATCTTTTATCTAGTATCGTTATCTAGTTATCTAGTATTCGTATTTTATCTACTATCGACCGCTTTATTGACTTACTACTTAGTCCATTCATCTTTTACCTAGTATAGTCATCTAGTTATCTAGTTCATCTATTAATTTAATTATTTATTAACTCGCTCTTATCTATTATTGACCACGCTATCTGCATTATTTTACCTTTTTACGGCTTATTTTATCTATTCGTATTTTATCTACTATCGACCGTTTTATTGATTTACTACTTAGTCCATTCATCTTTTATCTAGTATCGACCGGCTTTTATCTATCGACCGCCTTTCATCTATCGACCGCCTTGCTTATCAACATTATCTACTCATATTTTACTTATTTCTTTCTCTTATTTGTTATTCTATTTATTTTGATTTATTTATTTATTTATTTATTTATTCACTTTTTACCTATTACCGTCCGCCTTTTATCTTTTAACGTACCGCCTTATTTACTAGTGGCCGCCATATTTATTTATTGTACTTACTCGCACTTTTTATATATTTATTTACCTTTTACCTCTTCATATTTTTATGTGCTACCGACAGCGTATTGAGTGACTTACTACTTACTTTATTTATTTATTTATATTTTATCTATCTATTCATATTCACTTTACCTATTTACTCGTATGTATTTATTATCGACCACTCTATCTGGTCTATCTGTCCGCTCCTCTTTATTTTTATTTCTATATTGTGTCTTATCTATTTATTTATTGTATTTATCTTATTGGGAAATTATGTGAGGGCTGCACGCAGGGTACGGTACTCGCGCGTTAGTCGAGACGTGGCAACGGTAGTATCTGTGAGGGTCGGCTTTTGCAAATTTTTACTTTCGGCTCGAGTGGTGCCACGACGAGATGGCGGCTCGAGAGGCGGGCAGTTCCGGCCATCCCTTTTCACCTGGGCGGCGGGACAGCGTCGACTCAGACTCTGAGGCGTATAGAGAAGCGTCGGACTCGCCGGTGTCGCCACTAACACCCGGGCTGTTGGAGGGCGAAGTGCAAAGGCCAAGAAGCCGCACGGCGTCGCCGCCTGGCGCGATTTTCACGCGTGATGTGCCCTATCGGCCGGAGGACCTGCCGGCGATCCTGAACTCACTATCTGATTCTAAGGCGGTAATTACGGCAGTGCTTTTGTCAAATAGGGTGTCGATTGACAATCGTAAACGGGTCGACGAGGCGTTAAACCACTACCACGATGCCTTCCACGCGATGGCGACGGCGTACGTGCAGGTATACACCAAACTTCAGACGATCTCGACGTGCGAGGCACTCTTCAAGGCCAACGCCAATATCGCGGGGCCAGGGAGTGCGGAGGCGACGCGCAGTCAACCTGGATGCTCAACGTACGCGTCTGCTGCTGCTGGTCGGAGCGATAGAGTCCACCTGGCCCGCAGAGCCCCTCTTGCGATCCCGAAAACATCAAACCGGGTAATCATTGAGCCCAAAGCGTCTGAGGCGGCAAGGCTTAATAGTGTCGAAGCGACGAAGCGCGCGTTAACCGGATCTGTAAATCCGGCGGCGCTGGGGATCAAGATATCGCGCGTATCGTCGGTTAGGAATAATGGCGTTCGGCTGCAGGCCAGCATGGGGGACTTGGAGAAACTGAAGGAGCTTGGCACGCTTCGGGAGGCGGGACTGGTCGTGAAGGACGACATCCGGCTGAACCCGCGACTCATCCTTAGGGATGTACCGGCCGACATGACCAAAGAGGCTATTTTGACAAACCTGACGGACATTAATCTGCTGGGCGCCCGGGCTGCGGACGTCAAGGTCGTTTATTTGTACCCGGCGCGCGGGCGGCGCTTTACTCGTTGCGTCATCGAGACGACGGCGGCCATCCGCAAACGGCTTTTGGACATGCCCGAAGTGTCCTTGGGGTGGAACTCGACGAGGATTGCGGACCACATCAAGGTACTGCAATGCTTCAGATGCCTCAATTTCGGCCATATGGCGGGCGATTGCGCCAAGGAGGTGCATTGTGGAAAATGTGCTGGGGGACATGAGACGAGGGACTGCCCGGCTGCCGATGCGCCTCCCGCGTGCCATAACTGCGCTGCGGCGCAGCTTGCAGACCGGGTGCACTCGGCTCTGGATGAGGTGCGGTGTCCTATACTTCGACGGAGGATCGAGGCCAAAGCGAAACTCATCAACTATGGCTAGTTCTCGTAACTCCCGCCCGAAACTGCGTCTCTCTATGTGCCACGTTAACTGTCAATCGCTGCTGCCGCACATTGATGAGTTCCGCATGCACTTCACTTCGGCATCGTATCACGTCATCTGTGTCACGGAGACGTGGCTCAAACCGGAGATCCTCGACGGCATGATTGCGCTGCCGGACTACTATCTGTTACGACGGGATAGGATCGGGAAACAGGGTGGCGGCGTGGGTCTTTACGTGCATCACAGCCTGCGAGCGGCGGTGATCTCCACGTCCCCAGAATTATGGTGCCATATGCCCGAACATATGATTGTCGAGATAACGGCGGCAAATGCGTCGAAGATCCTCGTCGCAGTAGTCTACCGACCGCCAAAAGTTGGCCACCTAACGGTATTTGAGGACCGCTTTACGGAAATTCTCCCGGATTATCGGCACGCGGTCATCTTCGGGGATTTCAATGCAGACATGGACGCTACCACCTTTGATACAGTCCATCTGCGAGCCTTTATTCTGTCAAATGGACTGCACCTAGCACCCCACCGATCGACGCACCATACCGCAACCTCAAGTACGCGGCTGGATCTCTGCATTGTAGACTGCATGACGAAAATCTGCGATGTTGGCCAGTACCCGGTGCCGTTTCTCTCCGCGCATGACTTAATTCATATTACGTACGACGTTCTTGTGCCCAGGAGAGTACCTGCGTCTTTCACTTGTCGAAGCCTAAGCAACGTAAATGAGGAGTCGCTTTGCAGCGACCTGGCGGCCGTAAATTGGGACCGATTCTACGAAACGGAATCCGTGGATGATAAGGCAGGCTACCTCGGCGCTGCTATCCTGGGCGAGTTCGACAAACTTGCTCCGGTCAAGCGGGTCGTCATTAAGCGGCTACCTGCGCCGTGGATAACTGCGGAGTTGCGTGAACTGATTCGGCGGAGGGATCGGCTTCGACAGGCTTGCGATAAGCGGAAAATTTGGCCGCAGCACCTACGGGAGAGGTTCGTTGTTCTCCGAAACCTAGTTAAGGAGGCGTTATCGTCGGCGCGTGATAACTATTACCGGACCTGCTTTGAAGCTGAAACGAACAACGCATCGAAAACCTGGACAAGACTACGCGAGCTGGGCCTTGTACCAACGACGAAGTCGCAACTCGCGCCAGCTTTTTCCCTGGAGGAGCTGAATCTCCAGTTTCTGTCGGCGGGAAGTGCATCCACGCCGCTAGAGCCTGGTCCGACTCCCACTCTGGACAGAGAGGCGGCCTTCTCTTTTAGACCTGTAACACGCACTGCACTCCACTCGGCGTTGCGTATGGCATCGTCAAACGTGGCAGGTTGTGACGGCATATCGCTCAGGATGCTTCGGCTCGCGCTGCCGGCCGTGGAGGAAAATATCCTCCACCTTTTCAACTTCTCGTTGGACAACTCGTCATATCCAGCGGTATGGAAAAAAGCCTACGTCTGCCCGATACCCAAGGTCAAGACACCGCGCGCCGTTTCCGACTTTCGGCCCATCTCGCTGCTCTGCGTATTGTCGAAGGTGCTTGAGCGCGTTGTTGCAAAACAAATCTCCATGTATATGGATGCAAGTGGCCTACGAGACCCCTACCAGTCGGCTTTCCGTGCCCACCATAGCACGCAGTCGGCACTGCTCCGAATTATTGACGATGCCCGGCTAGCGATCGACAAGCGCATGGTAACGGTCGTTGTCCTGTTTGACCTCTCGAAGGCGTTCGATTGCGTTCGACACGACCTACTGCTTAATAAGCTTGTTGCGCTGAATTTCTCCGACCGTGCAGTGAGGTGGTTTTCCGCATACCTCGTAGGGCGCACCCAGGCAGTCTGCGACCGGGAGGGGAGACAGTCATCGTGGAGGCCGCTGCGGTCAGGTGTTCCGCAGGGGTCCGTGCTAGGTCCTCTGTTGTTCTCCATCTTCATCAGCGACTTTTCCGGAGTGCTGTCTCATTGCAAGTATAGCTTCTACGCGGACGATTTGCAAATATATCTGTCGGGCCGTCCCTCTGAAGTCGGTGACTGCATCGCCAAAATAAATAGCGATATCCTAGCGATATGCGCTTGGGTGGACGGGTGTGGGCTGCGCCTTAATTCCTCTAAGACCACGGCTATTGCGGTTGGAACAGCGCGCTATCTAAATACGCTGTGCGCGGCCACACTTCCGCAAATTCAGGTTCGGGAAGCCATCGTCCCGCTATCCACATCCGTCTCCTGGCTAGGAGTCACGGTGACCAGCACCCTGAGTTGGCGGGAACAGGTCACGCGAGCCACGCGCAAGGCGAATCAAATTGTTCACCGGCTTAAGACGTGTCGCAGGCGATTGCCACGTGACGTCAGAACCACGTTGGTTAGGTCACTGGTGCTGCCGCAGCTAGACTACTGCTGTCTTCTGTTCACGGACATCTCGATCGAGCTGGACCTAAGGATGCAACGGGCACTAAATCGTGGAGTGCGATTCATCTTCGATGTGCGCAGGGATGCGCATGTCACACCTTATTTCCAGCGGTTGGGGTGGCTGAAGATCGCGGATCGGAGGGAGTACTTGCTGGGGTCGTTCGTGTTTGGCTGCCGAATGCGTGGCGAGCCCAGCTACTTGCTCCAGCGCATTACGCAACCGGTGCCAACGGGGAACCACGACACGCGGCGGCAGCACTCGACGGCGGACTGCCTTGTTCCGGCCTTTCGCACGGAGAAATACAGAGGCTCTTTCGCGGTGACGGCAAGCATCCTCTGGAACGCGCTGCCTGATACCCTGAAGCGTCAAGTATCGATAGGCGGCTTCAAGGGAGCCTTTCGAGCTCTGATACTGGCGCGAGGCACGCGGCAGTGACTGGCTGAATGGGTCGGGCTCGGCCTCTTTCAAGTCCCTATTTATTTATTATTTATCATTTTATTACTTATTATTTATTATTTATTATTTATTATTTACTTATTTATTATTTATTTATTATTTATTATTACTTTCTCGCCTATTGTTACTATTATTACTATTATTATTAGTTATTACTAGTATTAGAGTACTTTTTATTGTTATTATTAATTTACTCTTATTATTCATTTGGTATTCTTTATCTTAGCTATTACGGCTCAGTTTTTTCTGTCCTGATGTACACTTCTGGCACGGTGCTCTTAGGGGACGCGGTCTCAGAGCACGAAATAAACGTATCTCTCTCTCTCTCTCTCTCTCTCTCTCTCTCTCTCTCTCTCTGTCCCTCTCATCGAACACATCCACGTTGAACAGTGACGATAATACTTTTACGGCCGAGCATTAAAATCCCGTCAACGGCCGTTGGCAACTTTCTTACCGCATCGACGCGAACGAATAGACGAGAGCGCATATCGAGGTTCGTCCTCGCTCTATCCGTTCCTCCTTGTTTCCAACTACCTCGATTTATCTTACCGTTAACATAGAACAATTGCGAACATTTGTTATTCTTGTAAACGTATATACATATTCTTGTTATTCGATTAGTTTCACAAAAAATCATTCATTTATTTGTCATATTATTATTTAACGAAAGCGCGATCGATGCTCTCGCTACAATCGATATTATCGTTCAACAAAAAATCACAACTTTGATAATTGATAACAAAAAACATTTCTTATAAATCAACAATGTCAAAAACCTCCTCGAATCTCACAATTTTAATCCGCTCAAACGATTATTCCTACGATCGAGAATCAATTTTATTGCCTCGAATAAAAGTCCTGTTTAAGAAAAATCAATGAACAGTTACATCGATGTAAATTCTGTCCAAGTGTCGAGTTTATCGGAAGATGGCGGAACGATATCGCAGTTAGTAACGTAAAAAGTGTGCTCGTGCGTGTATACGATAGACGAGCGCGTAACAGCGATACTTTGATATCGTATACGCATAACACACTCGGCACTCGATACGCCTGTGTATTACGCGATGTGCGCGAGAGCATACGCTCGTCGTTTCTATACATTACAGATATAACATCGAGGCAATGGTATATTCCCAATGGGTAAATAACCCACTCGCACTAATTCGATATTACCTACGCGTTATCGGGATGGGTTGTTGCCACTGTCGTGGTTGACAGGCTTGCGCGAATTTTGAAGCCCTTTGGGTTACAATACATCCACGTGTAGGGGATGTACGAATATATATCCTTACTATATATGGCACATAACGCACACACACACACGTATATATACGACACACTAATGCATTAAATGATGACGCGGTCGATGCAGTGTCAGCGACGTTCCCTCGCTACATAACTGCGTTTTATCGAGATTTTCTCCATCCCCCAATCCCTCCCCGCACTTCCCTCTCAGCATCCTCGATCTGACCCTTTATACCCCAAGCGAGATGCGATATAGCGCGCATGGGAAATATCTATAAACGAGGCGAGTGCAGTTATCGGATTTTCGAAATTCTCTCAATATTCATATAATATCCACCTCTCGCGTCCGAAACAGCCCAATTTTTTTTTATATAAATTCGGAATATTAAGTACGAGATTAAATTTCAAACGATACTCCGAACTGTTTCGTTTCATTTTATTTTCCCGAATTCTCGATTACATAACGAGTCGAGGTAAAATAATTTGCGCTATTGGGTCGTTCGTGTATCTTGATTAAATAACAATCGATTAATCAATTGATCGATAGTGTATTTCAGTTCTATTTATAAGTTAACGAGAAAAACGAATAAATAAATAAAATGAAAAATAAAAAAAGAAAAGGGAATAACAATGTCCACGTGGCACATCGAATCCATCATCGAGTATTATAATTAACGAGTGGAAAACTCTCCCGGATGACGAGAGTAAAATAGCGGATATGAACGAGAGAAACCCAGAGAGAAAGAGAGAGAGGGAGACGTTTCGAGATGAGTAACGAGTATAAGTGAACGGTAGAGAGTGGAAGAATAAATTGAGGAGAGTTTAATACCTCGGAGAAAGGGAAAGAGTGAAAAGTCTGGTCGGGCAATCCACGTGTACGCTATACATACCTTTTTCTTCGTCGCTTCTCTTTCCTCCGTCATCTCGCCACTCGGTTCCCTCGCCTCTCACCCCTTACCACTTCCCCCTTCTCCGTCGTCCATGAAGTTGACCTCCGCCCTCTGACCTATTTCCGTTAACTTATATACCTATGGCCTTCTGCCTCCCCAACTCCTCCTTTTCTCTCGTCTCGTTCTTTAGCTCCCTCGATCCTCGCGTGAGACTGGTGGAAGTTGCTGCTTTTCTCGTCTCTCGTTATCCCCGCGCTACTGACGGCGAGGCTGATGCTTGGACATCTCCCTTTCTCTCTTCCCCCCTCCTCCCTCCCCCTACTTATCCCTCTTTCTCTCTCGTTGATGCCAGTCAGCAAACGAGCTCTTCTCGAAAGCCGCACGTTTGTCGGTGAGAGCTATAAAAAAAGGCCACCTCTGCGCTTTAGCTAACGCGTATGTACATACATATATTTGTTCATATACGTTTATTTTTATGTTAGTGCAACGAGCGTGTGCATTATGCACCAGGTGGTCAAATGCTTACGTTCTTCTCGGTGCTTAAACGATGTACGTACTATTCGATCATTACACGAAGCGTAACCTTCGCCTTTATAGCGTTTCGATCTTATGTCTCGACTATTCATTAGACACACACATACACATACATGCGTGCTCAAGACTGATCACTCTCTCGATATCCCTCTCGAATTAAGATTTATATAATCGCACATGCATTCGTATCGACATCGATTATTAATCTCCAATCTCTTCGCCTTTCATCTGTGTAGCCTGTGTACAAATACGATCAAGACAAACTTTTCATTCTTCCGTTATACAATCCGAGAAGAATAGCTCGCTCTTTGAAAGAATGAAGCAAACACATCGCGACATTATTTTAATAACGGGACAATGAAGATATTAGTTTAATGAAAGGCGCGCGAGAGACGGAACGAAGAAAAAATGTAAAAAAAAAACAAAGTTCTCAGGCTTCGTTTCAATCCATACAGGAATGTTTGCGGAATAAAAAGTCGTCGGGGGCGAAAAAGGGTTTAACGAGGCGAGAGAGCTCCGAGAAAGTGTGCAGCCTTCGGGAACGTATATATCTGTGTGTGTATATATATAGAAAGAGCCCTCGCGTCGCTGGGATAGACGTACGAAGCGACGAGAGGAGCTGGGAATGAAGCTGAGTGGAGAAAAATAGTTGTATAATAGTAACAAGGCAAGAGGGGCGTAATAGAGGGAAGGCGCTGTGAGCAAGAAAAGGAAACGCGAGGAAAGAGGCGGATGTGTACGTGCCAAGAATGTGTAACTCGGAACCGACGGTGTGAGATACGCTGCTTATTATGGTGGCGCGTTTACGAACCCATTAATAATAAGCGCCATTTCGCATCTCAGCCCTCCTCTCGCACTTGCTTTTCTCTCTACTCTGCAAACCGTTCCCCTCTTCTTCCCTCTCTCTCTCTCTCTCTCTTTCTTCCTCTCTTCTTCTCTGTCTCTCCACTTCCGCGTGTATAAGCTTCTATCGCGCACCCACTCTTGGCACAACCACGCACATGCCTCCGGGAGCTCGAAACTCCAGTAATTTCTGTCATGCCGGATTAACCCCCTCAGCTTTTGCTCCGACTCGTTTTCTGACATATACATGTATATATGTATATATACGGGAGTACGGACGCGTCCGTGTGTGTATTTATGTATAAAGAGAGAAAGGTACACGAGAGATGAGAAACAATGCCGAGCTTTGCTCCGTTGTCTTCATCAATTTTGGCTCGTCCTGTATGGAATTATAAGTATCGCGTGTATGCAAATATAACAATGTTTAACATTCGTACAATTTTCCAAGTAATTTGACGAGATAAATATCAATACGGGTGAATAAAAATGAACGCGAACGCGTTTATTTCACGAATTATACGATTTAGCGAGAATCAAAAATACGAGGAGCTCGTATATTTAATGACGTAGTCGTGTGACAATTAACCATATCGCAATTTCCCACGAAACGACCGGCAGTCAAAGTAGTAATTGATAAAATTATAGACCGTTAAAGCTTTTCGTCGTTCGTGAATACGCCAATTTTGTATACGGTCGATGAGGTTATCGAGCTTCGAATCGATAATCGCGCATATAAATATATTTATGTACGAAGTGTATAACAATCATTCGACAAATTTCCATGTGATTTAGTAAACGAGATACATCGTGTCCTTTGGCGAGATTTTCGTTTAAAAAACGATACTATTACCTCGATTGTTCATGCTCCGAGTCGCTTTCGTAGACGAAGAGGTAATACACATACCGTAGCTCGAAAAACGCTTATTCGTGTGTGTACATGCGAGGAGGTATATGCTTGGATCGTGTGTATTCGTGTATATAGAACGATGAAAAAAAGCGTATGCCCATGCAGTTTGTATGGGAAAGTAGGAACGGTACGATATAAATAATTTATCTCACGGAGAAGGCACAGGCAAACAGTCCGTGGCAAACACAACGTCGGTGCCACGATGTATTGCATTAAATATGAAATCCAATATAAACTTTTCCTTCTGGCGTTCGCCCTCTCTCTATTCCTCTCGCTCTTACCTTTCACCCTCTCCTCTTATAACGTACTGTATGCCCGACTCGTCCGTAGGGCCTCCTGCAGAGTGAGGGCGAAGGCGAAACCGAATAAGGCAATAAAAAGGAGAGCGAAAAAGAGAGACGAAGAACGAGAGGGTAAACCCGTGCGAAGGGTGATATGTGGATAAATATATAGCGCACGGTTGTATCCGTCTACCGACGTCGAAGCGTGTGTTCTTGGCGAAAGGGCGAATGGAGTCTCGACCGATTTCGCTATTGGTGAACTTCCGCCTGGCCATACGTAATACGGTTCGCCTAGCGGATGAAGGAAAACGCCCGATGGAGGGAGGAGGTGGGTTTGACGAGAGAAAACGGAAAGAGAGCGATGTGTAGAATATAAAAAAGGAAAAGGAAAATGTGTCGCGCAGAAGGGTTCGTATCGACGTTTGATCAAGCACGAGGATGACATACCGATGCACCGCGGTTACAACTACAAAGATTCGCAGTCTTATCTCTCGAGTCGTTCCGATTCTCTTTTTTCGTGCTTCAACTTTTCTTCCTTGCTTTCTCTCTCCAGATTTTTATGAACATTAAGGATTTGCATTCGAAACTGGATATGATAAATAATTAAAAATCTAATTCGTGAAAAAGAAATGGTGTGTTAAAGATTGTAGTTATCGTTTGATAATTATGACGATTAATTAATATTTTAATTAATATTTGTATTTTCAATTCTTCCTGCTTGCTCTCTCCAGACTTCTGTGAAAATTAAACATTTTCATTCTAAACTGGATATGATAAATAATTAAAAATCTAATTCGTGAAAAAGAAATGGCGTGTTAAAGATTGTAGTTATCGTTTGATAATTATGACGATTAATTAATATTTTATATAATATTTTTATTTTCAATTCTTCCTGCTTTCTCTCTCCAGACTTTTGTGAAAATTAAACATTTTCATTCTAAACTGGATATGATAAATAATTAAAAATCTAATTCGTGAAAAAGAAATGCTGTGTTAAAGATTGTAGTTATCGTTTGATAATTATGACGATTAATTAATATTTTATATAATATTTTTATTTTCAATTCTTCCTGCTTTCTCTCTCCAGACTTTTGTGAAAATTAAACTTTTTGGTTCGAAACTGGATTTGATAAATAATGAAAAATCTAATTCGTGAAAAAGAAATACTGCGATAAAGATTGTAGTTATCGTTTGATAATTATAACGATTAATTAATATTTTATTTCATATTTTTATTTTCAATTCTT
The DNA here is from genome assembly GCA_946811545.1 of Netelia fuscicornis. Classification (NCBI taxonomy): domain Eukaryota; kingdom Metazoa; phylum Arthropoda; class Insecta; order Hymenoptera; family Ichneumonidae; genus Netelia; species Netelia fuscicornis. The sequence goes on along the minus strand of OX328012.1, from coordinate 10,868,458 downwards.
CCTGCTTTGTCTCTCCAGACTTTTTTGAAAATTAAACATTTTCATTCGAAACTGGATATGATAAATAATAAAAAAATCTAATTCGTAAATAAAAAATGCTGTGTTAAAGATTGTAGTTATCGTTTAACAATTATGACGATTAATTAATATTTTCACTTTCAATTCTTGTTATTATACTTTACGCAATCTTTTTAATTGGCGACAGTGTATAAAAGAAGAAGGAGGAGTAAAAAAGGCATCTCTCGTTTCCTGAAAAATCCTCTCTCGACCGTTAGTGCATGCAATCGACAATTCTTATCGGATATACTCTATCGAACGAGCTTTTGCCACGAGAGTTTCAGCCCTTGGTTCGCAGTCGTTATCTATACCTACATATATACGCGTATAGACATAGATGCTTTTGCGAGCGTGGCGAGACTGCTGCTCTCGCTTATTTACTCGATGGAGACCCGGAAATTGATGGCCTTGCAAGAGCAGCATCAGCAGCACATTGTGTACACCGTTGTTTGACCGCCGCCGCAACGACCCCCGATCCACTACCGTATAACGAATAAATTCGAGCCAGACAAGTCGAGGGTTATTACTTATATAACGCCGGAGTTCAATGACATGTTCGTACGATTCTTTTTTTTTTCACTTTTATCAACGAATCGAAACGTTATTGGCGATACGTTATTTTTCATCCTCGATAAGCTTTGCACCAATTGTTATATATCGTAAAGCAATCTAAAAACTGAATTTGCGAGTAGATGAGGAACGTTGTTTCTATTTATTAACGATTTGACTAGCGAGTGATAAATTTATCGTGCTCGATATATTTATAATTTCAAAATAATTGATTTTTCGTGTTTTTTTTTGTTTCTGTTCCAGAATGCATAGACGCGGTCGGAGCAGTTCGGAGGTGGAGATTGGGCAAATGTGCCCCGTGAGCACGGCTGGCTAATAGCCTCCGGATTGACCAAGCCCGTCCCCGACAACCCCCCAGCCAGACATTGGGTAAGTCATTTTCGAAACTTGTAACGCGCGCACAAACAAAGTTTCTTCTCCAACGACCTCTTAACTCTCAGCATCGATTCGTTTCCAACACGAGAATACGTCACCGATCAAATATTCATTTTCCACAAGTCCATTAATAAATACAACTTACTTTCACGAAAGGATCTGCCCAAGATCGTTTCGAAAAATTGACGAGAAAAAAAAATCAATCGGTCGAACGGATCGATCGATCGATCGATCGCGACGCATTTATCGAGTATCGAATTAATCAATCTCTTCCACTCGCGTCTTCAATCCTCATCCCTATAAATATCACCCTGGTTCCGTCGATATAAACGATACTCCCGTTTTCTTTTTCTTTTCGTCTTTGTTGCGTCACTAGTTACGCACGAATTCTTGGGTACTTGCCCTCGGTATCGAGAATTTCCAGAGTGGGGTGAACTCCAAGATTGAAGTGGGACAAGGACTTGGTGCAATCTAGTTCCTATATACACGAAGGTGTACAGTTTCACATACATGTTATTCGCTTAGTTCTCGTATAGGTATATATCGTATCTTTAGGTACTTACTCATGTACATTGTGTCTATATGTATATGTGCTATGTAGCATGCACATGACGATATCTTTCTCTCTCTTTCTCCCCCTCTCTCTATATCTCTCTTTTTCTCTCTCTCACCCTCTCTCTCCATATCTCTCTCTCTCTCTCTCTCCCTTATATATGTATATAAGGGAGGGAGGGAGGGAGAGAGAAAGAGAGAGAGAGAGAGATACATATGTATGCATATATATGTAGCAAGAGCCACGTACGTATATTACATCGCTCTCGGGCTGGATTGTATATAAAGCCCAGCATGTGGCGCGCGTTCCTTCGTTTTCACGCCAAGGACGTACGTTCCTGGGCTCCTAACATCCCCGGGGGCCTCCGCTCTTACGTCGGGCTATAGCACGCTGCCTTGTATGGCCGGGATACGAAGAGCAGTAGAGCTTATGTCTTTCTCATTCTCCTCCTCTATCCACGCTCCTCTTCATCTCCCTCTTCGTCCTCGCTTCTTATTGTTTCTCTTTTCTTTGTCCTCGTCTTTTTTTTTTTAAGTTCGTTTCTCGTTTTTTCTTTTTCGAATTTTTTTCTTCGTTCCTTATTCCTTCTCTGCTCGGTCCAACTCGCTACTTCTGTTGTTTGGAGCTGCGTCGGGGCAGAGTAGATTCGCGCAAAAAGGAAACGCGATGGACCACGGCGGCACGTAAGATAGAGGAAACTCCGGGCAAACATGCCACAGATTTATCGCAATTTCGTTGTTGTTTTTACGTGCTCTTTTTCTATTACATTCTCTTCTTAGCTCGTACTATTTTGTCGGACGTGCGTATATGCGAGCAAAGAGGAGAGAGAAATCCGGAATGTTTCTCGTGTTGAACTTTGAGCGCGGATAGCGATTTCTCATCGTGGACGTGAAGGATGAACCGTAATATGTTATTCGTCGCGATATTGATAAAAACATGGATTTGCGGGAGACCTACATATTTCAGTCAGTTTCATAATTTAAGGCGGTATTTCTATTTATTTATAAGCGAAATTTTTATATCCCCGAAAAATTGAGCTTTTTTTTAAGAAATTGTTTTTTTAAATTAAATCCGCAATGTACATGTTAAAACGAAGCTCCTGAATTGTTTTCCATCGTGCGAACTTTTTGTATAAGCTGGAATCTGAAAATGCCGAATTTTCGCAGATTAGAGATTGTTGCTAAACTATATAACATAGATCGATACATTTTCTTTTGGAGACAGTTTTTCTTATATGATATTACGAGTGTTGGAACGGTATGTTGATAAATGACCGATAGCAGATGATCAAAGCAAAACAAAAAAAATCGTTGTTCAATCGCAATTTATCGCTAAACTAACAATGTCACGTAATTTTTGCATAGGACATTTTTTTAGAGAACATTATGACATACAACTTTTGTGGGAAGCATTTTTCGATAAAACCCATTCCAAAAAAATAAACTCAAACCATTTTTTTTTACATTCTTTTGTGATTAAAAAACATATCGGATTTTTACGAAAACTTCAGGGCACGAACCTAAAAAAGAATTGGCGCTGGTCTTGTGTCTTTGAATAAAATTCTTGTCTATTTCCAGTGGCCTAACCCGCGTGTTTTGATCGCCAACATGAAAAAAACACTCAAATTTATCGAAATACCGAGAGATTAAAAGTCTCGCATAAAATTGCGAAAAGTCCCCGTTTCTTTCTCGTCCGAATTAAAAAACAAAGTTTATACATAAACTGTTTTCTCTTAATTGGTGAAAATGTAATTAGGAAACTAGCGAGTGAAAAAGTGACGAAGAGACGGAGAATAAGAGCTTAAACGGATGGATAATGGAGGAATTCGATCGATAATTAATGCCAAGCACGAGATCTTTGGAACGAGAAAGACTAATCGTGATTCTAGCATGAGGTCCATCTCTCTATCTATCTATCTACGGTGTCCTTGCGCTTGAGCGCCACCAACGAAGACACAACCCTCCCCGAGGATAACGATGTGTACTATATATATCCCTCCGGTTGTTCTATGAATTTTTCACCTCTTTCCTTCCTCAGACGAGGAAGCTCCAGGAAATCGGGTCATATCTTAAGAAACTTCGCGTCGTTCGTATAACACTCTCCGAGACGAGAGGGAGAGAGGAGAAGGAGAGAAGAGAAGAGAAGAGTATTAGTTCGTGCGACCGAGCGAGAAAAGGCTCAAACTTTCCTCGCTAATAATACATTCAGGTCGTTAAATATACAGTAGACTGGCGTTCTCGCTCCCTTAAACAGTTCCAACAAATTCTCTCCACCATGAGTAAATTAAAACACGCTCCTTGATCTTTAAAAATCTTCTTTCTTTTCCTCCTCCCGCAATCTCACATTTTTATCGTTATGGCAATCCCAAAAATCGACATACCTCCGTTTATCCAAGTCCTAAAATACGAGCCAAGGATGTATTTCTGAAGTAATGCACTCTCGTTACAATTCTTCTCGTTCTGCATTAATTATTTCCAAGTTCTTCCATATAATTAATCAATTATGTCGATACGTTGTATCGATCGATCGAAACTTTGACTTTTTATTGCGACCGCGAGAACGACCCCGAGTTATGCATAAACATATATGTAGCATGCATAATCTATATATAACAACAAAACGAAAGTGCCGCGAGTTTGCCACGGCAAGGGTCCACCAGAGGGAAAGAACGCGGTTAAGGGGTTTATCACGGGTGTGAGAGCGAGGCGCCCGTTGCGCTACATTCAGGCCGAGTGTATGGGTAAAAGCAGGGTTCCTTAACCTACACCCTTCTAAGGGCTAAACGAGCGAAAAGCGACGGCCGGCCTGGGTGTTGATATTAATTAGCCACTTGGAGTTAATTACTCGTTGCTCGTGGCGAGGCTGGACTCAACCATCACCAGCACGTGTTTGCTGCCTCGTGTACTTCGTGTTACCTATACCGTAATCATTCTCTTACTACCGTCCGGTTCACCATTTCGTGATCTATTTTACAGACAAATCTCGACATAATAAATTAATGCTCTCGTCACGATCGTTATTATCTACGTTCATAATTAAAAATTAAATACGATCGATTCGAATTAAACGATTAATGTTTATCGACAATTCTCTCTTTTCTTTTCCATCTTCTTCAAAATTTCCATTATTTCGTTATCGTCTCTATTTTTGTGTGAGTAATAAAACCATGACGTCTTTTTTTCGCTGTCTTGTCCTCGTTGCATGGAAAATCGTTACATCGTTAATTGACAAACCGCAATTAGACGAGCGAATTCGAGAAACGATAAATCAATATTCCACCGAGTTCAAATTATTCAAACATTTGTAAAATCTATATTTGTATACATATTTACTATATCGTCGATGCCTGCATGCAACATTCGAAGTGCATGCAACATATTCAGTTTTAATGGTTACAATAATCACCGGGTTGCGCAGATGTTAAATAAATATATATAGCGTATAATACGAGGAAACTCGCGTATCGGACGATGCGATATATCGTACAATATCGATTCGCCTCTGGCCAAATTCCGATTTTCACCCTCGGCCACCTATCGAACCGCTAAGCTGCCAATCTCATATCGTACTTGCGATGTGCATACAAATATATACACACGCGCATGGCCAATACCTAACTTACGTGATAATAATACATAGGATACCGAGAGGATGTACAATTTGCCTACCGGAGCCTTCATCGTTATGTCAAATAAGAGCGAGCGAGAGTAACTATCGTCTGCTTATTCGACCTCCTCTGACGTCGGGCTTCCTACTTAATGAGCTAATATCGCTAAACCAACAGGGTAAAACGGTACTTAATCTACAACGTATCTCACGTATTCCACGCTACTGAAACCTTCAGAATCGTAAAGCTAAAATCCTCCCACCTCGTCTCGCTACGAACTTCCAGCTGAATATATTATAATACATTCTTGATTTTACCTTAGACGTGTATATATACCTACGTGTCTGTTCATAGTGCGAGTTTCCCTGCGTTCAAACTGAAAGGAAGGTACTTTGTAAGTGTACTTTCGCTTTAAACTTTTTTTCATTCGCATCATGCACAATGTCATTTACGATTCGTTGACGACAAATTTTTCAAAATGACCCGGATTACTTTTCGACCTTGTGAATTTTAATTAATTAGAATTTATTTAATCTAATTCGACTTTAAACAATTATTAGTGTCATTAACGTTTCTTTTTTTCTTACTGCACTTTTTGCTATGAAAAAATTCGTTGCCTTTAGTCGTAATCGCAAAAGGGTTTAATATCAGCGTATAAAAATTATGGAGTATGTGTGTGTGTGTGTGGATTACTTTTCGACCTTGTGAATTTTAATTAATTAGAATTTATTTAATCTAATTCGGCTTTAAACAATTATTAGTGTCATTAACGTTTCTTTTTTTCTTACTGCACTTTTCGCTATGAAAAAATTCGTTGCCTTTAGTCGTAATCGCAAAAGGGTTTAATATCGGCGTATACAAATTATGGAGTAGGTATGTGTGTGTGTGTGGATTACTTTTCGACCTTGTGAATTTTAATTAATTAGAATTTATTTAATCTAATTCGACTTTAAACAATTATTAGTGTCATTAACGTTTCTTTTTTTCTTACTGCACTTTTTGCTATGAAAAAATTCATTGCCTTTAGTCGTAATCGCAAGAGGGTTTAATATCGGCGTATAAAAATTATGGAGTATGTGTGTGTGTTTGTGTATTAAGTGGACGGGTGATATACGGTTCTAGGTACGTGTTACGTTGGAGAACTCGTAAACTATAGTAGTGCCTAGATGTGCATACCCAAAGCTCTTTATTGTACGTAGTACACCAACACGCACATATGTAAACGGAGGGTAGGAGGGAACATATCGCGTTAACGATATATAAACCCCTTCTCACCCCCGCCTTGTCGTACCAAGAGGAAGCGCCGCTACGCGCCAGATCGTTTTTCCCCGATAACAAGCTGGTCTCTCTCGCCTCCTTCTCCGCACCGCAAGGAAAATTATCCTTCGTCGGTGCATAACGTCGGAGGCGCACCGGCTATGTTGTTATAGGCGACGGCACCCTGCTACGACTCTCCCGTTTCAACGAAGCGTACAATGGCTGTGCATATATGCAGAAGTCACACGTACGGTCCTCTCGTACTTACCCTGGCGCACGAACAGGAAAGACGACGGCGTCGCGTACAATTTGCCGATGGCGATATATTTTTTCGTCACGCTGCCGTGACATTCTTTCTCCGATCGAGAAAATAAAAAGATTCGTTCGCGACGATCTTAATCCACAATCGCCGCGACAAGTTGAAATAAAAAAATTTGCAAATAAATTTTGATATTTGCAATTTTGTTTGTTTTAATGGAATGATTTATTCATACCTAAAAAATTATTTTTAATGGCGTTTCTCGCGCGATCAATTCTCGGTGCACTTCTCGACGATCTTAATCCACAATCGCTGCGAGGAACTAAACGTACCACTTTTTTTTTTTAATAAATTTTGATATTCGCATTTTTGTTTATTTCAACGGGACGATTATTCACACCAAATTGGGAAAAAATTGTTTTTAGTGTCGTATCTCCCGCGATCAATTCGCGGTGCTCATATATTTTCGCAGGACGATGTCGACGAGATTTGAAAACTTAACGGTATAACGCGCGATGAACTCCATTGTAGCGGTAGCAACCAGGAGGGACGCGCGTTATCCGGGCATGGCCCTCGTTGCCTATACGAAATCAATACCAGGACGGTAATATAAAGCGTACGCCTAGGGACGACGTTGGATTTCGACGAGGAGTAATTTTATACCGATATCTTCCACATGAAAACGTCCCGCTTTTCGTGGAAATCCACCGAATCCACGAACGTTATTTCTTCGATTTAACGATTTATTTCGTAAGAGGGAAAATATATGACGTTCGATATTTACCGCGTGTATAAACCACCGGGGAAGGTCTTAAGTCGTCGCAAAGGCAGTTTATTGGTTTCGATCGAAAGGTTATTTTCATATCGTCCATGAATATTCAACGAAATGCAGGTTTGTTCCTCGCATTGTAACACTCGCATCTGTCTTTATCGACCCAGATGACGAAGATATTATACATAATTGGAATTTAATGAAATGAAATTATCAAAGGATCGCGTTGATTGCGTTAACGGATCACCGTGAAACGGGAGGTTTATCTCGCCAAACGGTAATTCTCGATTGTGGCGAAGCCTATAATTCACAGAAATATTCGCGGATAAGCGAATCGTATTATACGTGTACGTATTCGCCTTGTTGCAATACCGATAACCGACGCATACGCGTATGTGTAACGAGCGCACTGTCGAGAACCAATAATTTTTCGTTTTTATCTCCGTTCGCGATGGAGATTAATGCTTCGCGGAAACCTGCAATAGCTGTCGCGTTTAACGGCCGTTTTTTTCCCGCTTTATGTTGTGTTTTTAATTCAACGTGATACACCGGGGGAATGACATAATTAACAAAAGAACCGTTGATTATGAAAGTCAGGCAGCGTGTAGCGTGATAATCGGAATCGAACCTGTGAAAGTGTACATCGCTGCGTTTACGAGTTGCGTGCACTTGTCGTTAGGCTCTTTTTATCGGCGCTATGTATCGCAATTTTATTCCGTCATTGGTTATAATTAATTATGATATTATAATTGATAATTTTCGATTCAATAATTTATGTAGCTTTCTATAACGAATGAGGAAATATTAATATACCAAAATTCATTGTAATTCAGTGATCAAAGTGAAATAACGAAACGTGCAAACAATGCCTTAAACAATATAATATTTAAAAAAAACAATTGTTTATACGTGAATTTTGATGAACGAAAAATTTCATCATTCGTTCTCGAATAAACTAAGACACTCGTTGGATCTAAACGAGAGGTCAACATGTCGAGAGCGAATGTCCGTAATGCTATTGAGATAATGAAAATGATTCGAGGGTTAGAGGAAACGAGAGAAAGTCAAGACGAACGAGAGTGAGAAGGTGACAAAATGTGTAAGAGAGAAAAAAAAGACGAGGGGATAGGTCGACGTCGGTGATACGAAAGATCTTAACGATGCTGAGGGATAGACGGTTAACACGTGGGCAGTGAGAGAGATAAAGAGTGGGGGGATCGTCCGAAGCGACACAGGTCTTGCCATAACAAGAAAGAGAGGAAGTCTGGAGTAGCGGGATGAGAACGAGAGAAGAACGGTTATCCAGTCTCCTCGGGTCTTCAACCCTCGCGCGAATTTTCCCGTTATATCCCTCGGGACAGCTCGTAATCCCGCGGACTTACGACACCGGGATCACGGACTTGACCTCCCCCGGGGTGCGTAATTAGTTAGGCTTTAAAGTCAACGCGCTCGTCCTCCGTGTGTTCATTTATAATAATAATTTTCTTAATTTTATCGTCATCGTTCTTCCCGTACCTACGCACTAATCGTATTCGCGTTCGACTCGAATCAAAGACGAATTAAGCGAATGAATTCGCACGATGTAAATAATGATTCGCGAAATTCGCAAAGTTCGGATTCGTATTACGTACGGGAAGTTGGAAAACACGGTTCTTCGTTACGTTTAATTAACTCTCGAGTCTGTGACGAGTCCACGATGTGTACGTACGTCGTATTTCATTCGCACGATGTAGTTTCCACCATGTCGCGTTGGCACCGAGGTTCCTTGATGAATTTAACCACGTGGGCAAGAACGAGGCGATGGATGAAGTGTTGTGTGAGAAACGTACCGTGCCGGAGGGTAGAAGAGACATGACAAGACGGAAAATGTGTGTGTGTGTGAGAGAGAGAGACAGAGAGAGAGAGAGAAGGAGAAAGCGCTGAGTTGAGAGTATAATACTACTCGTCGACTCGAACGATCATTATCTTCCTTCTTCATTCACCCCCGTTCTTCTTGAATAGGAACGAGAGTCGACGGAGTCGTCGTGTGTTTGTGGCTTAACATCGAAGCCGAGCCCGAAAGGGTCGAGGAGAGAGGACGGGGGATTAGAGTTAGGGCCATTGTGGCTTCGCGTTTGAAGCGGAATCTACCAATGCCGCTTTTACCTATGCGACGAGTATTCCACCGCCCCGAGACGGCAACGAGAGAGAAGAGAGAAATGGTCTTCGCCAATTTACTCAATTACTACTTTGCTCGACCTCCAAACCTCGATTTTCCATTCTGACTGCATATCCCTTATGCTCTCCTACCCCTCCTCCTCCTCTTCCTACCCCTCCTGCCCCTCCACCTCCTCCTCCTCCTCCTCCTCCTCCTCCTGTCTTTCTCTCTCTCTCTCTCGAGCTCTCGAGCTCTCGAGCTCTCGAGGTCTGTCTCTTCCTTTTTTTCTCAATCTCCTTACACGAGATCGTTCATTCGCAGCGCGTGCCATGACAAGCTTTCCTCCTCTTTTGCAAACTCGTTTCATACCTTTAGCCCCGCGTGTATTTTTCGCCATCTGTCAGTCTCATTCATCGTCATACAAACGTTATCCACATGTTGGATACAACACTTCGCTATTATCGCTACATCGTATTCTTCTTTTACTTCAACCCTCTTATTTCCCTTCATTCTTCTTCTCCTCCTCCTCCTCTCCTCCTTCTTCTTTCTCTTCTTCGTTTTCTTTGTGTTCAATTGCACACATATTACACCGCTCTGGCCTTGCGATCCATCGCGAACATTCAACCAGCGCTCGTATATTTACAGCAAGAACGTTCTTTATTATCTTGCAAGACCCGAGAATTACTCACCCCATTAAAGTTACTCACTTGGCGCTTCGAAGATATTAACCATAATCAATCTTTGATGGAATATCGTCACCACTTATTTTTGATTAATTATTCAATCTAAATCTCTATTTAAAGATTGTCTCAAACTAGCCAACAGTGACCATGAATTTATTCGATTTTGATGAAATTTATCGGATACGATCGAAACTTTGTTTTAAATTACAATCAATCTGCTATATTTGAAAATGATTGATATCTTCATGAGCGTCTTGAAGAAGAAAAGTACTCGAGTGTCGAGGGTGTCATAACTGAAATTTAATAGCTTCGCCACCCTCGTGCTTTTCGCACGACGACCGGATAGGCCGACACGAAATCCGCTACTGTACGATACACGTACCTGTATTACAACCTCACCGAGTATCCGTATATATTATTCACGGACTAATACCTACATAGCGTGTCAAAGCTCAACGTCGAAGGCAATATGGAATCGAGCCCCCCGAGCATACACCATTGTGCGAACCTGTATACGCGTGAGGCCCAGCCTTACTAAGCACCCTCTTGTAACTTGGAGATCGACGATGCACGCGTCGCTCCCATCACTTCCTCCAATTATTATTTTGATCAACCGACCATTCTCCGGGAATTTACTACCTACAACCATCCCCCTTATCGTCTGGATTATTCAACGGAACCGACGAGATATCTCATGCATGTATTACGCAGCTCGTAACCCATTGACGTGGATTTAATCGTATTTTCTTTTTAATTTCTCATTTCTTTGTTCCCCGAAAATAATTAGTTAATCGACTAACAAGTGCGATCATTATTGCAATTATCGTCACGCTCTCGAACGAACGAAAACGACATCGTTCCGCGGGGAACTTTTATTTTGTTTAGCGACCATTAATATATATCCATTAACAGACAGATAATAATCGATTCGCCACAAGCAAACTAATCTCGCTGTTGTCCCCTCAATTTTCCTTCATTTCGTGGCTTTTGCGATAAACAAAAGAAGAATTTCATTTCATTTTGTTTCCTATTTCGTACGTGAGTTACGAACAAACATTCAATCTCGCTGTATAAAAATATTGCGCTTTTCTTTTCCGATGTATATTGCGTTTATTGGTTCGTCGATGGTCGATTTGCTTTGAAACATCGAGTTTCCGATAGCCGGACGTAATTTTGATGTATAATGGACTTGGTCGAAGATCATCGGCGCTCTACCCTCAGTTTTACTTACGTTCCCTCGGGCGACGATGTATGTCGCTGTGTGTGTGTGTGTATACATGTGCGCGCGCGGATAGGGATTGAAATTATCGATAGAGCCCGCGGCTTGTGCTCGACTAGAGGAGGGATGGTCGCTCGGGATAGTTCCGAGTAAGTAACTTACTCGACCCCACCGGAGGATCTCTCGTGCGCGTGCTGAGTGCATGTAGCACCCGTAGTTAAATTAGTTGGCCATCCTCTCTACTCCACTTCCTCCCTTCGTTCGACGCCCCGAAACCTTCGCCGTGTGTCTCTCGCACTCTCCTTCACCCGATGTCCTCTTTCTCTCTTTGCACATCTCGATTCGTTCCTCCCGAAGTCGTCCTAATCCTCTTTTCCCGTACTATATAACAGTATCCCCTTAAGTCTTTCACTCGATGCTCTTTGTTATCGAATGAGCTAAGTTACGTTCGCACTCCGTACTTCCCAAATGGGATCGTTTGGCAACTATCGCGTGAAAAATATTTACCTCCGATTCTCACACGCTCACAAAATCTTTTCACTCCATTCTGTTATTCCTATCGTTTTATAAAATTGAATTTTTTTTCTTACATCTCGTGTCTTTTACCTAATTATTTTACTTTATCCAATCAGAATATTTCAATTCTCTTATGAACTTTTATGAAATTTGATTGAAGTATTTTAATTTCATTTTTATCAATTATTATTTAATTCCAAAAATACGGGTTTAATTTTTCATACTTCTCTTGTCGCAAATTTATTAATATCTACCGCAAATTGCTTCAATATCTACGTCTATTCTTCGATCGTTGAACCGTATCGCCAATTACCATCGATGTTCGATTTGACGTATGTAGTTTGCAAATTCGCGGCAGAGTCCAGTGCGGTTTGCGGATCTATCGATGTTTCGCAAGTCGAGAACTGGCGATAGCTATCCAACGGTAAATACCCGTACAGATGTGGTATACTAGTATCGAGCGAGACAACCTCCTCGAAACAGCCGTTGCGCTAGATACCCGACATCGGAGTATAATCGGCGCAAACACGATGATCGAACTTAACGATGTTTACGAAGCTGTGAACTCCTCCGGCTCGCGCTTCGAAGTTTGCCACAGTTTCTTCGGGTACAATGTCTACATGTGTGTACGTGTATATATATGTGTGTTTAAGTGTGTAAGAAGCATCTATAGCCGGCTATATATATATATATATATATATATATATATATAAATCACGAAAAGCCCGGGACTCTGTCTTCCCCCCTCCCCAAACTCCGCTTTCTATTTTATCCGACTTTCCCCCTCCACCTTCGAAGCTTAAGACGGATCTTCCGTTCGTGATTGCACAATCTTCTTTCTTCCCCGTTTCTACCAAGCTTTTGGATTTATTTATAACGCGCAAAATATATTGGATCCGCACATAAATATATATTGACCGATGGGAGATAAACGACTTTTCGCCATTCTTTTCTTTTTTTTTATTCTTTTTTTTTCCCATAGACAATAGAAATAGAAAATAATTCGATATTGCAACGAGATTGTTCTCACGTATAATGGCAATGGTACAGCGGAATTATCGTTTGATTTTTCAATGGATAATTTTTCAAATCGTGACGGATTGTGTCATAAAAAAAATGAAAAAATGAATTTAATTAAAACGCGTTTTAATCGCGATATTGAAATGTCATCGAAGCGGATCGGTACGTGTGTATCCCATTCATCGTAGTTATCGTCATCGGGCGGATCGGCTCGTTGACACAAAAGAGCTGAGAACTCTAGGACGTAGCAACGATAATCGTTTTAATATTTAAACGAGTGTCGAGAACGAAACTGTAAATATTTAGATCTGGGAATAGCGCCTCTCGTGCCATGTACGCGTACATTGTCCTCGGTAAAGAACGTACATAATGTTATATACGATGTATTTCTGAAGTGAAAAAAAGGACGGGTTCGAGGGGTGGCACGTTGCTCGTTGAGAGCGCGAGAGAGAAACAGAGAGCTCGCATTTTGTGCAGCCTCGAGTCAAACCGGAGAGAGCTTATGTAGGCCGACCACTCTGCATTCACAACCACCAACACCACCACCAATAATACCGCTATGTACCTTAAAGGGCGAGGGAAATGGGAATGAGGAGGGGGAAGGGGTGAGATTGCGTCGCTCGTATGTGCCTGGCCACACCGCACGCGATTAAATTGCGGTGCGTTGCATCTCCCGCTAGTCTCCGCAGCCTCGCCTTATTTTTCCCTCGTCGGTCCTTTCATCCTCTTTTTCCCGCGATAGTATACGTGTGTATTCCATATTGCACACAGGCGATCTCTTCATCACCCACGGTCTTTTTTTCCCTATGCATACAAGGCTGTAACCCTGGCATGCGCACTGTGTGTGTGTGTGTGTGTGTGTCTTTCTCTCTCTCTCTTTCTCTCTGCTATCACACGTCGTTGAGTTACAAATTGAAAAGAAAAACTCTTTGCGACTGACCTTCCTTTGTTTTTGAGAGAACTAGCTTGCCGAGAGTTGGTAGCCAGAGGTTTTTGCTCGAGCGCTCTGATATTTCGCGCGTGAAAAGTACACTCCCAGTGGTATATGTTCTCGTTCTATTCTCTCGTGCTACGATGTACATTTTTTTTTCTCTTCTCCGGTATTTTACGTTTCAATGCATACACGAGCTTAAAGGTATAAGTCTATCTCTATATCCGTAGACTTCCCACGCGCGGAGGCAACCCGCGCGAGTATTTTTCTATTCGTGGATAATCGCGCATTTCTCAACGATTCTCGCTACTCGTGTGTTCTTGCTCGCAGGGAGAAAACGTTAATGAAGGATCGAAGATAAGAAATTGATTCTATTTATTCGAATCTGATAAATCGTATCTACCATTGAACTGTATGAAAATTTATCAGGCTGATAATTTCATTATTTGCGAAATCAATTTATGATTTTCGTCAGTTACGTACACCAAGGAGTTTGTCACTCGCAGATTCGATGGCACAACGATTTCCAAAAGGAACAGATTTCTAGCGATTTCTACTGCTATTCCCGTGGTTTTCGAATAAATAATATTTTTTTAATTAGTAATTCCTAGCTTGACTTCAGATGAAATGGTTCATCGATTTCTCGAGTGACTAACCCCTCGACCTACACCATTCCTTCGACACATTTTTGCATACCATTGAACGAAATCATTGTGTCAACAAACGATCGGACAGATTCGTGATTACAGCTCCATTATCTTGGATCTAAATTGTCTATATATATTCGCAACGAACCACGAGCCATCGTACGATGAATGTGGTATAAACCGCACGTAAATATACGGAGAGAAATAGTTACATACACATACAGACACATAGGTATATAGGTAAGGTATAGAATGAACGTAGACCACCTTCGAGAGCAACCACGAAACAGCGGCAATCCCGAACGCGCGATCGCGCACAGCTCTTGGCCTCTCTGCTATTATACGATACATAACCCTGCGAGATTAGCGTGCATAGATTAGAACCGATTACATTGTTTCCGCGCGCGGTCTGTCGGCCGAATCCTGCGAGAATTCTCCCCGAGTTCGTGAGACTATCCTTTATCCTGTTACATCGCTCGTGTTCACGAATCTCCGTTTTGGATATATGTATATATACATATAGTCCGTACTTCAAGAATGAATACAAGGGGCGATGCATATTTGAGCTCTATTACGTATTCGGTCTGCAAAGCGTGATAGATCAATGAATCTTAGAAAAGACATTTGCTCAAAAGGATCGAGCAATCGTCGATCAAAATTTCGCTCGGGTGGAACGAATATTTGCATATATTTATATACGCCTAGGTATATTTTATCTGCCATACGACATTCGAGAATTTTCATAAATTTTCAATTGCGCGACAAGAAACGTCGCGGGAACGGTCAGGAAGGAGGATAGGACGTGGAAATGGATAATTTCAAGACTGTTCCTGGGACACAAGCTTCGCTTACATCGATCTAACTCTATCACGTTCCATAAACTCTGTATCAACTATCAGTGGGCAGTGGTTACCATGCTCGCTCGTGCTGTAAATCCAGTAGCATGAACATCTCCCACGAGTCTCTCCGATGGGCTTCCTCTTCGTCTCTCTCGTTCCCATTCTCCTCATCTGGCCCCCTACTATCTTCCTTCTCCGCCTATCTCTCACTCACTCTATTTAGCGTGATATACAGTGATGTATAGCTCGGACCATGGAGTAATTGCGTTACGCGGCGAATTAATTAGCCATCCGACAACCGGTCGGTTACCGATGTCTCGGCATCTACCACGAAGCAGAAGCGAGACGTTGGTGGTGGTCTCGCGGTGACAACGTTAGCAATGCCAGGGCATAGCCCTACTGCTACTCTCTCCTTCTCGCTTTGTGTGTGTGTCTCTCTCTCTCACTCTTAGCACCGTATCCACCCTCTCTCTAGCAACGTTACTATATACCAATGATGGGGTTGTGAGGAGCGGCCAGTACTTGTGGTCGAGGGTGTACCATCGATCGCCTTCGATCGCCCCATCTCCGACCAATAGCGAAGCTTCGTCTAACCTCCGAACACCTGCTGCCATTGCACCTCTCTATGGTCCACCACGATCACGCGGTTTTCTCGCGCACTTTCATTCCCCAATGTCGACCATCGGATTGACCATTTACGACCAAGCGCTTTCGTTTCTCTCCTTTACCTCGTGTCCAACACTTACGAGAAAATCCTTCCACTCGCTCGAGGAATGTCAATGCTGAAGCAGCGGTTTCACTTACGATCATAAATCATAGACTCGTCTTCGTAACGTTCGAATCGAAATAACGAAAAGTTTTCGGGAAACGCGATCGTGTTATTTCCAAATCCATTCGGGCGTAATTTCACGACTGTCAGTCTTTACGACTGGAGGAGAAGGATTTGAAAACGCGAGGAAACAAGGATGCATGATACACGCGTGTTTTTTTATTACTCTCGTCTCGACGTTGTGACAAAGACGATAACGCCCGGTTCGTTCGATCAACCGAGAGAATCCTGGGGAAAATAGAACCCCGAGATTGCACGTAAAAGCGTCGTGTGCTCGTACATCGCGCAGCGTTAGATGGGAAAGATTCATTCGTCATTGTTGCCACTCCGGTGGCGAGGGAGCTTGCAGTGCCGTTTTGCAGACTCGACGACGACAACGACGACGGCGACGACGACGAGATATTCCTCTTCGTGGAACT
The DNA here is from genome assembly GCA_946811545.1 of Netelia fuscicornis. Lineage (NCBI taxonomy): Eukaryota > Metazoa > Arthropoda > Insecta > Hymenoptera > Ichneumonidae > Netelia > Netelia fuscicornis. The sequence continues at coordinate 10,851,768 of OX328012.1, read as the reverse complement.
GTCGTTATTAACGAGACGAGTGAACGATCGAGAAAGAGACTCTGTCTTATCCTCTCTCACCCTTCGACTACTTCCTCTCTTTCTCATCTGGTGGATTGTCGTCGTCGTTTGAGCGTGTCCGCGCTTCGACGCCGATACTACCATCGCGAACAATCGAAACCGGAGGAGGAGAGAGAGACGAGCTGGAACAAGGATAGACGGTGGAATCGAGAGGACTTGGTACGGAAGAGCACAATGTGCGATCGACCTCGGCGAGGAACAATGAATACGATGGAACGAAAAGCGGGAACAAAATGTGCGGTGAAACGAAAGTAGTGTTCGAGAGAGAAAAAGAAAACGCTGTACGATATTTTTCGACCGGGAATAAGATCGAGGTGAGAGAGCGAGCGCGCTCACTCTCTCTTCTTTCCGTGATTTATCGCTTCGATGAAACGTCTTATTCCCTCTCGGATGACGCAAAGTGTACGATCCTCATGCTCACTATTGTGCAATTCCCATGATCACTGTATATACGATTTTATACAGATATTTCTATATAGATACGTCGTGTCTCGAATTCTCGCGGTTTGTTTCCTTTATACCTACCTCTCGATATTTTTCATTCTTCGCGCTTACCTTTAGCGAATTTTCTCTCTGTCTCGTTTATCTCTCCCCGACGGAAAAATGTCCGGTATGACTCTTGAGGAGAAAACTGGGAAAAATATATTGCTCGAAGGGTGGAAAAAGACGCGCAACATCATTCGACTTGTTATCTCAACGAGATATCCATCGATCTATCTAACCCAAAACATGGTACGAAGGAGTCGTAAACAACGCTAAGCCTGAGAATTATTCTACGACCGAGGCTTTAATTAACGCGCCGCCATAATAATGCAAAATCATAAGAAACAAAATTACGAATCGAGTTCAATTTAAATATTACCTACATTCTCCCAATATCAAATGTATTCGACAAAGCAAGCATAAATTTCGTATCGGCAACCGGCCAATACGATATTCATTCATCTCCGAATCAACCGATGTCGCGAACCGCGTTTATTCCATTCAATTTATTTATCAAAATAGCAATGCGTTTAATTAATACCTCGAGGGCATTATACCGCGATTATCCAATATAAATTACCGATCGACCGAATCAATTTGTAACGAGAGCCAATAACTCATATCCCATCAACCCTCCCCCCTGCCCCCCACCCATCATCGTCCTCCTCCTTCTCCTCCCTCTTCTCGCAAACGTTCGTTCTGTCGTGTACGGCCTCGTTCCTCGATATATACGCGAAAGCGCGCTCGCCTCAGGCTCGAGAGCACGTACACCTCTACAAGCGCGCACACGTTAATGCACCTCCTACCTTGAACGCGAGACTCATCGTAACCTCGTTGACGCAGGCATTGGCGTCCCTAGATCAGCTTTATCGATGAAGGCCAACCGTTGCAAGGCCGTCGGCACATGCCGTACGGTATCTCCGCTTTAATAATTCTCTTCGGCTCTTACGACGCGGCGAATGTCTTTTCCGATACGTGTGCAAACAACCCCCTCCCTCCCCTCCTCCCGCCCCTGTTCGGTGATCACAGGTTTCTCTGTGATCGATCAACGTACGTACAACATAAAAATAAAACGACAAATACAATACGATATTTATGAATTCTTGAAACAATTAACGCGCGTATTGTCAAATCGAGGCAACAATATATTATGGTGGGTAGAACGGAATTAGCTTTTTGTTTTAGTAACAGGACGTACGGGTCGATGTATTGGAAATGGAGGTGTGTTTTTAAACTTTAAGAACTTTGAAATGAATCGATCTTTTATCTTGTTTTTTATTCAATTGTTTATTTTGGTAGAGAGAAAATAGTTCGTTCGTTAAAATTGCATTTTTTCGTGACTTATCGAACTGTTCTTTGGGCCAGAAAAAGCACGGGTAGTGAACTCTCCCAGTTTATGAAATATTAAGGGATGCGAGTATTAAAAGATTATTCGCGACGCTTCTGTAGGTAGAAGGATTGTCTCGGTTTCGTTTAACACAATCCGCGATATCGTTTATTCGTTGCTGCAAGTGCGATTTCTTTGGTAGTTCTTCTCCGTACTTTCGTCGTTTTTCTTCTCGTTCTTGGATCTTCTCCGGGTCGTTTTTGGCGAGTAATACAGCCTCCTCTTCCGTCTCTCTCTCTCTGCGATTCCATCTCTACTCGCTCTCTTTCTCTCGCGTCTCGTTCTCTCGACGATGACAACGTCGACGAGAACGAGGATGACTACGAGTCGTTCTCGCGCTCTCATGGAATATGCATGACACGCCAATGTGCCCGCGTACATCCGCCGATCTAATTATGCAGTTTCGCGCGAACGAACACGCGCGCTCTCTCGGCTTCGCTTTCGCGTTCGTGTCATTTTTCGTCTCTTTCTCGAGCTCGTAGCTTTTCCCCGCGACATTTTCAAGTACGAGCGAGCTTTTCCGTACGTTGTCTCCGTACTGGAACTTGATTCTCTGCCGAGGAAAATCGTGTGCCGTATACACGGATACGACACGGAGGACACCACTTCTTTCCCTCTCTTCGTTTCCTCTTTCTTTCTCATTGTATTCATGCGCAACGAAACTCGCAAAGTGCCGTAAAGAATTTAATGTCCTTCCGTAGCATCGGTGCAAGAAATGCTGGCGCTTCGTGCGTTTCGCCCACCCTCGTTTCGAGCCGGTCGTGTATATAGATCGTTTCCTCGGAGCTTAACGATCCCCCGTTCACCAAGGAAACACCGTCGAGTCGAGAGAGAACCTTCGAAACTCTCAGGCTTTTCGACACCACCCACACATTTTCAAACCATTCGCGTGTATTAGAGCGAGAAAACCTTCGAATACGAGAACCAGTGGAAGAGAGAAAGACAGAGAGAGGGAGAGAGAGAGAGAAAGCGTTAATACCGAAGTGACTTCGTGCGACATCCGTTCTCGTCCACAAAGTTCTGCCCTTCGACGACACTCGACTATACGCCCGCGATCCTGCACGAACGTTCCAGATTTTCGTAAACTTCTCACAGGAAACCCTTCCGCATACTATATATGTATCCGCGCGCGCGTATGTGTCTGTGTGTATGTACAACGCTATTCGTGTCAGCCGCACGAGTCCTCCCACTGCCAAGACCCCGCAAATTAATCTCGGAGCACGCGCTATATGTATGTAACTAATAGATATATAGAAGTCTCAGACATGTTCGAATTTCCCGGAAGTTATACCGAAAGTGCAAACCGTACGATGCTTTTCAAGTGCACTTTGGGCTCCTTGCTCCTGGAATTATCGCACCTTCACCCATCTCGCATCGTTCCAGACAAATTTCTCACGGTCGAAAGGGACGAATGAATCATCACTGTCGAAAATTACTACATCACAAGTCTCGTCTACGTAGCAAGCTATAGAAAATCAAATTAGATCAAACTATAATCCCCGTTATCTCGATAAAACGTTAAAAAAATCTGTCCTATCGTGATATAAAAAGCAAACTATATTTGCAATTGTTAATACTGACCGAGGAATTTATAATCGTACTCGTCGCCCACTCGAAACTCGAAGATCGTGATAACAATCCTACGCGATATCTCAATATTATCTCAACGCTTATCGTACGCTGATAAATAACGAGACGTGAAAAATGAAAGTTCTTCCAACTTTGTTTTATTTTATTACGCAATTATACATAGCTAGTTTTTTTGTTTTTGTTTTATTACCGTATCTCTAGCTCGTTGAAAAGGTGCGAAAAAATTGTCGGTTGAAACAAAACGAGAATCGACGTTGCCATGGTTTATCCAGTTATACACCCTTCGAGCGCTGGGGTAGCGGAAACGAGATAGGTTGGCTCTGCTCTCCTGGTCTATACGTGTGATATCGCATATAAATTCATATATATATATATGCGTGTGGGTGTGTGCCTCGGCTGTGTTATATCCATGCAATATACCTCGTATATCGCTTATCGAACGCCATAAACTTGTTTCACTCTTTTTTTACCGTTCGCCGGGTCAGGTGTACCCTACGGCCCCACATTGCTTTTCCATCCACCGTTACACACTGCATCGAGGGTTTCGCTCTTTTGTACTTCACTAGCCCAGTGAAATTTGTTTTCTATTTTATTACTGACCGCGCGTTAACCTAGTAGGGATATAAAATCAGAATTTTTATTTTATAGCGGTATAATTACTATTTTCCTACATTTTTCTTTTCATCCTTTTTTCGGTCGAGCTTGTTTCCTTAATTTTGTTTAATTAGTTTATAATTATACGCTCGGTGAGTTTGATGGAATAATTAAATCGTGTTGGTCGTGGCGAAAACGGGAATATACGAATGTTGCGAAACTTGGATATTTCCGGTGATATCGACCTTCTCTCTCGAGCTAGTCGAAATGGTTCGAACGAGCCTTTCGTCTATGCATTCCCAAGCTCGATAGGCTTAAAATAACCATCGACGCCCACTCAGACTCTCTCGGGCCTTCCGAGAATAAAGATCCTTTCTCTCGAAAGGTCTAGGCGTATTTTCTCTCTCGCTCTCTCAGTCATTCACTCACTGACTTCTCAACACGTCCAGACCCAAAAATTTTCTACGAGCGTAGTTCCACAGGCTAAATAACACGCGTCGAGACTCTTGGATTAAAAGAAATTAGGCAAAGAATGCCGCCCCGAGAAACTACGAGCCACTCACCCGCTCATTCATTAATCATTCTTACAACGTTAACACGCCCTTGTAACCAACACGTGCACAAATCGATTCTCATCCCTTCTTCCTTTTATTCAAGCCTCGCTTTTGTTTCAAATTTAATCAGACACGAACGATTAACCACTACGACTAATCAAGCGCGACGAATTTATTAAACAATCGAACAAATATAATCGAATAATTTCAAGAGTTTCCATGCGAAAAGAATTCTTCGATGATTTTCTATTACAGCTTCTAAAGTCGACGATTAACGATTACGAATAATTAAGCGCCACAAATTTATTAAACAATCGAACAAATATAATTGAATAATTTCAAGAGTTTCGATGCGAAAAGAATTCTTCGATGATTTTCTATTACAACTTCTAAAGTCGACGATTAACGATTACGAATAATTAAACGCCATAAATTTATTAAACAATCGAACAAATATAACCGAATAATTTTAAGAGTTTCGATGTGAAAAAGATAATTCTTCGATGATTTCCTATTACAATTCCTAAACTCGACGATTAACCACTACAAATAATTAAGCGCCACAAATTTATTAAACATTTCAACAAATGTAATCAAATAATTTCAAGAGTTTCGATGCGAAAAGGATTATTCTTCCATGATTTCCTATTATAATTCCGAAACTCCATTTAAATTTTGATCCAACACCGAAAACTTTATTATATCCTGATTAAAACGTACGTAACGTCGATTACATTAATCGAGTGAAATCACGTGGTCGTTATCTCGCACAAGAGTATATCGATACGTCCATTGACGGTTTTCGCGCCGATCAATCGATCCGTACATATCCATATCCGGTATTGAACCAGCGTGTACAGTAAGCCATATCTAATACACAATGTCGTACATGTGTATATGTACTAAATGTACTAAACGTATTTCGAGGGAACCGGGCCGCGATTTCCTGGCAAAGCATTCTCGCTGTACATAGTTATATATATATATTACATAGATGTGGTAAGAGCCCCGGTATATAATACAGGGTAACATATAAACGCGGAGAGAGCCATAGCAGCCAGTTTATCGGGTCGGATTTCCATTGTTGCTCACTGTGGTACACATACTGCGCTCCGTGTGGGCAAACGGAAGAGGGTTGAGAGGAAGAGGAAGAAAGGGAGGTAGAGAGAGAGAGAGAGAGAGAGAGAGAGACCGAGAAGGGAAGAGAAGACCGTGTACGGTAAATCCGACGTAAAGTACCCCTGGCGCATTGCCGGAGCGATGGTGCGAATAAGGCCGACCGATACGCCTGGCATTATCTCTCGTGGTACTTACTTTCTTCTCTCTCTCTCTCTCTCTCTCATCTTTATCCACCCCCTGTTTCCCACTACCTCCTGCTCTAACACGCTCACGCCGTATGTACACGCACACTCGCAACCGCCAGGACAGCTATATCATCGTAGTTTGTCGACCTATCGACCCATACCCTCTGCATCGCGTTCACCGCGAACTCCCTCTCTCTCTCTCTCTCTCTCTCTCTCTTTCTCTCTCTCTCTTCTCCTCTCTCGTTATCTCTTTATCGTCGATAATGTAACGTTAAACGATATCTATTTATACATACGTTGACCCGATAAAACGCTCAATTAGAAATGAAGAGCCGACTAATGAATATGGCAAAGACGAGCTGAAAATAAATCGAGCGTAAAAGTCGTTGGATTTTATATTTACATAATGGTGTTTTCTTTGTTTTTTTTTACGATAAGTATCTAGATTGAAGCGTTCTGAAAAGGATGAAGATTTTTGTTCGATTCGATCGTAATCGCCGTGTTTTATACGCGCTTTTATATTTCTATATGATTCTGGGAAGACATTTCGCGAGTTCGACATTCATAATTCGATGGTGAGTCCAAATAGTGAAATTTGTGTTGGACGCGTTTACCATCAAGGATTATTGTTGATAATGTTCAATATATATATACATATTGTATATATATTGAACATATATACTGAACATATATATATATATATATTTGTGTGTGTGTGTGTGGGTGTGTGTGTGCGTGTGTGGGTGTGTGTGAGTGTGTGTACGAACGTACGTTATAGAAGATCAGAGAATAATTGCGACGGACTTCTCGCGTCACATGACAAAAGCATGCGTGCATAACGGGCGACCTCGTGAGCTTAAATGTCATATATATATATGTACGTCGACGCATAAATAATACACTGACCACGGTCCCGTCGCGAGATAGATACAACAGTTGCATGTGCATCGACCTCGGGTGAGAATCATGTTCACTCTCGCTGTGGTTATATGCACGGCGCATCATAGTAGAGCGCATATATGTTATATATATATATATATATATATATATATATATATATATATATATATATATATATATATATATATATATATATATATATATATATATATATATATATATGAATATACACACACGCGGGTAGCGGCAGCTTGTTCCATTCTCCCCTTGAGCTCTTCAATCACCGTCCAATTACGCGTCACGATTCATCAAGTCACGATCGTTCATTCTATTCTCGGTTCTTGTTTCCGTGTTAAACATAGATCTTTCTCTCTCTTTCTCTCTCTCTCTCTCTCTCTATCGATGGGTTTCCCTCTTCATCTTCTGTACATACTCACTCTCCAGTTTAGAACTATGGCTTAGATCGTTCCTTAACTTGTGTACCTACTAAAATATGCCTTACGGATAATCAAGTAATATTTATGTACAGTTCTGAAATTGACACTGACCTAGATTTCCCTACGTGTAAAATTGCTTGCATGAAATATGGAAATAATTGATAGTCTATCGTAAAATATTTAAAACATAAAGATGAATTTAATAATATTGCGCTCGATCGAAATGATAAAAGGATGGACGACGGGAAGAAAGTTAAATTTTCGAAAATTTCAACCTTCGTAACAGTATTAACAACGTACACAGAATTCGATAACGTTGTAAATTCGAAATTGCTCCCGGTCACCACGGAGTAAGCACAGCGAGTAATTTGCGAACAATGCGGGCCTACGCACGCTCTTTAAACATCCTCCGCGTTGGGAAAGTTCGACCGAGCGTACGATATGCCCGTAAACAAGGAAAGCAGTGTCGCGCGTCGAAAGTTTACGCGTAGGCGATCTCGTTTCCCTGGCCATTCTCCGAAAATAAAGTAAGAGCCGTGCGAAGGCCCTTTCACGCGACTCTGGAGACGAGAAAGGGTGGAAACGAGGGGGATGGTTTACCGTCGGAGCGTAAGGCGACGCGAATTTCGTCGGTAACAGCAAAAGCGAAGGAGGTACGAAAAGCATCAAGGGTTAGCGAGCAGGACCCCTTCAAACAAGTTCTGGTCGCGGCAACGCTCCAAAGTTACTAACGACGGCTTTTGTGCGCCATTTCTCTCGTATACATAGTCCAGAAACGAGAAGCGTAAGAGACAGAGAGAGTGTAGTTTGAAAGCGAGGGAAATCCATGAGAGAGAGAGAGTATACGCGAGGAGATCCCCGAGGCGGAGGAGGATACGGATCGAGGGAATGCAAGGATTAAACGGGGAATCCGGATGCCGTTTATCATCCCTTTCTCGAGCGCGGTATATTCGCAACGCGAACGTTTCCGCAATCGTTTCGTTACACTTCTATGCCATCGTACAACGTAAAAGCTTTACCGTTGACCGTGACTCGATCCCTACGCTAGGCTCGTAACGTCGCAAGCTCATCAGCCTTGTATTCGCGAGATATAAATAATTTAAAAAGTGATCGGCCGAGAGTTTGTAAAATTTGACAAGTTACAAGAACTAGGCTCGCCTTAGGAATGCAAACGAGGACCTTCGACAAATTTCCATTAAAAGTCTCATTATCAACGAGTCGACAATCTCGTCGACGAGCGTTTCTAAATCCCACCAGTCCTGGGAGTATCGAGAGACAAATTGAGGTGATTAGAATGTAAACATAAAGAGAAATTAGTTCCATGAAATGTCACCGGTGTCTTCCACTTGCTCGACGAAGAATCGTTATGCACGTATAACCGTAGTGGCTCTTGTTTATGAGGGTCATCATTAATCTATCACCCGTGAATATATCCGGATACAGCCCTTTCGCAAACATAGGGCAAAACCCTTGCCGATCGGTGAGTTTGAGAGGAGATGCTATTTGCTGCCAGCACTCCAAAACCACTATGTATTCCTCTCGGTATCTCCGAATCTCTCGTCGACGCTACTCTCCCATCACGGTCACGTACGCTTCACCCATATCCTTCTACACGCACATATATATATATATATATGTATATATATTAAGACTGTCGTATTGATCACACGCTTGGTCACCCACCCATTGGCCGCGGGCATCTGCGAATAGACGTCGATATGCTCCTGCCCGCGCTCGTATACGACGTGACGGATAATCGAGTGCCCAGAAATGTATCACTCTCCTAGCTAACATCTTCCGCGTGATTTCTCCCTTGGACATAAATACATGAACTTAACGACACGATTATTCAATTATTACGAAGATCATTGAATGATAACTAATTCGCGAGATATTAAAAACAAAAGTGACGAGATGTAAAAATAGAAAATTGTGACAAAAAGCCTGACTTTACGAAAAAAAGATCTGACATTTCTGTTTTAAAAATACAAGTGGAAATTATTGGCAAAGTACAGGAATAAGTTCCTCCATTTTCTAAAAAAGCCTGACATTTGCAAAAATAACCGACAGCAAGCCTGACAGATGCCTAAAAAACCTGACAGGTGCCTAAAAAACCTGGCATGTCAAGCCAAATCCTGACGACTGGAGTTCACCCTAAATATTCGTCTAATTGATGGAACAATATTCTTCGAAATACTCGACGAATATACTATTCATAGGAGGAAAAATTTTGAATGTTGGAGCATATGGTCCTCATCCATATCTCATATACCTACCTACCTTTAATATCGGTGCTTCTAAAGTCGGAGCTATTCCGCCACGATGTTTAATGTATGGACTTGGAAGCCACTCTAAGTTCAGAGGTTGTCGTTATGAATAAGCTTCTCTATATGTATATTATTACATACAAACGCTTCAATCTTTACGCGCATACATTCTTCTCGGTATATAAATTCTATATACTCGACTCACTAGTGCATTAGAACTTGCATATGTATCCTGTAGACTGTATTAACAGTTCTGTACATCGTAGGAGGCGATGCGTGCGTCCATTGGCTTCGATGACAATGTAAACTGTACCAAATGTAGTCTATACATACACATTAGGCGTACTATACAAATATATATATATATATATATATATATATATACGTATTTGTCGTATATAGTAGGAGTAAAGCTTGTATATAGACACGAAGATCGTAAACATAATTCCAGGATTGTGGCGTTTACTATACGCGGCTTGTCTTCGTTTTCCTCGTGCCCTGGAGGGTTGTGCACCAGCTGTAAGGAGGAGAAAAAGAGGAGGATAGTATGAGATGTAGGGCTTTACCGATATTACTCACCGCACATGTTGCAAAGCACGACGGACGAAAGCTCGGTGTACGAGAGAGTAGAGGAAGGAAAGTATACATCGTCACATCCCTTCGAGCGTATACACGAGCGCGTGCGCACGCGTACGCTGCAGAAAGTCGCGAGACAACCCTTTAACTCTCAACACCCACTGTGCGGGTACTCGGTCTCCAGCTTATGGTTATATATATGTGTGTGTGTCTTCGAGCATACTATCTGTGCTTTATATACGCGTTGTGTATATAAGCTCTTTCCGGAAGTCGACTCTCGAGCTATCTCGCACGGCTCCGACGTGCTTCGATTTCTCTCTCTCTCTCGCTCTCTCATTCTTTGCCTCTTTCTCTCTTCATCTATCTTTCTCTCTATAGCGTATCGTGCCAAAGTCGTACGTCGAGTACTCTCAGCTTTCGTTCGACAAATCACTCGATAACTCGATACCACACGATCCGACGCACACACGCGCTATCAATCTCTCATCGATTATTTTTCATCGTCTGATTTTTCTTTTTGGGTGTTTTATTTCGGTTTTATTGTGTTGAATTTTTTCATTTGTATCATTTTTTTTTTCGTTTAATTTGAAATCACACCGATCACACGGTTCGAGAGACAAACGAGGGATTTTGCAGAGGTAGAAGCGGAACTTTATATAGCTTGTAATTTGCATACTCTCCTCTCGCGTGCCCCATCTCTCTGTCTTTTGCGGACAGCGAGAACGTTTCTGGTAACCTCGTGTCCTGGTTTCCGCGAACGCGAGAGAATACGGCAAATTTTTCACCTCATTCCCAGAAGCTTCTTGCATCTCGTTGCGCTCGATTCTACGGGTCCAGCTTCCCGGCGTTTCTTGAATTACGTAGGTTGAGAGAATAGAGATATTTTATTTTCACCCGAGTACACTCTGTACCGGCGGGAATAAAAATTGACGATAACCGAGAGTTCTTGTTCGTTGCAACATCATATCTCTTTAATTTAGCGCGTTACCTTGGTAATTTCTGACTCGTTTTTACGCGGTGGTTTTTCATTTCATCTCGCGTATATTTTACTCGAATACAGAAATATATTATTTTGCTGTAACCAAGTGTTTATAACCAACGTGCGCACAAACGCTCATTAAGAGTTTCATTAAAAATATTCATTGTTCGAGAAATGTTTCGAATTTCCTTAAAAAAAAAAAAAAAAAAACTTGGATAGTTAATTGCGAGAATGATTTTGCGATTGCTCTCAACCCACTTGTCTTCTATTTCCTGCTGCAAGAACCAAACAATTTCTTGCTGAAGTTCTAGGAAACATAAGTACCTCCTTTACTAACAAGATTCCCAATTTTGTTCATTTTCCTCGCCTCTTCGATTTCATGAAATCTCACGATTCTTATTCTTGCAAAAATGTATTTTTCTTACTCGAAACAAACCACGACATTCGACATTCATAATTTATTGTAATGAGATGACGATAAGAATATTGAGAATCGCAGAGCACAAGCGATACTTCACGAAATACAAAATATATTACACAAGAGGAAAGTCATCGGACCGCGAACGGTGAAAAGATCTTCGAAAAAGCGAGTTGTCCGGAAAATGTACAATTTTTATTTGGTACGTACCAAAGTAGTTTTATACACCGTGGACGTTTCGAAGAGCTTTATCTCTGCTTTCTTTTCCTTTCGACCATCGTACGCTTTCACTTTATATCTATCTATCCGTATATTCGTTATTCCTTTGTACATCTTATTCGCAAAAACCCGAATCTCTTTCTCTTTCTCTATGTACTACGTATATAGAAATATTTATATAGACATCTACTAATACTATTCTTCAGAAGTTTTTCTCCCCTGCCTCAATCTTCCTTTTACAACCCTCTCGAGTCTACATACACACAAGCCTTTTTCTTTCTAGCTTTCTTTGGCTCGAAAACCGTGCACGTTTCGTTCTCTGGAGTTTCGTCCCATTTTTCTTCTCCTTTCAAGTAGACTTTACCATTGTATATTAGATGTATTCTTCGGGAGGCATGTACGTTTGTATAAGCGAATACCATACAGCTTCATAAAGCGTCTATATAAATATGTGCGTAGCTGAAGAATTGTATCGTATCATCTCGAGAGTAGTTTTTTGAATTATCGTTATTCCACGAGTGGTCCAAAAATGCCATTCGCGACAACGATCCTTCCATCGTTGGATTTTATCCCTTTTGTACGTACGCAAATCTTTCGCTTTTAAGAAAACAACCTACCAATTTACCTTAACGCTCTTTCCATCCACGCTCTTGTATTATTTTTTATCTGCTTTTCCACTCTCTTCGTGCTCGCCTCGTTATAGCAAATTTACGCTGTCTAGTCTCATTTTTTTCGTCGGTTTTCTCACGTACAATGTGGAGATCGCTGCAACGGAAGAGCGATAGAGCCGAGGTATAAATTCCAAACTTTTATTCGGATAAAAAAATTCGATTATTATTCAATTATTATTTGACTAATTATAAATTGAACGATTATTTTATCAATTATTCATTAAACGATGTGATAGAAAATTACGATTGGAGATGTGGGAAATTTGTTATTAATCTTTAATTCGCGAACGCTTTATTTTTCTAAAAGTTGAATTCATCGAACAAATTTTTTTTCGGTTGTTTTCATGAATTTTCGTCTCACGATCGTCGATGCGATTTTCATTTCTCACGAGACAATCTTACCCTTCCTCTCTCTCTCTCTCTTTCTCTCGCCACACATATTTGTCGCCGATTTGCATTATCGAATATCGAGGCTTTTATATGCCACGTACTTACCTACATATATCGGAGTGTTTCGCGCATCGCGTTTTACGCTCGCTCGGTCGTGGAACGCCCGCGGCTTTCCGCGTGTATGCCGAGAGCGTTACCAGCGAGCGCCGATCGCTCGCAAATCACGCTACGAACGAGATTTATATGGAAGGAGAATTTCTTCCTTTTCATTCTTCTCTCAGACGCATGCAAAAATCGTTCACAGTTTATACATCTTCTTCGACGCGTCATTTTTTTATCTTCCTCTCACCCGTATCTCTTTTCTCGTTTCCTCATAAACCACGTGTCTTTCTTTATGACAACGAAACTTAAACTTTTTTCAACGCATCGATCAACGGGTTTAAACTCGATCAAAGTTTCAAACGAAATAAACAAACGTTCATTTCTTTTACGAAAAATTTACGTGCGAAATCTTCCTCTTTTTCCAACTAAATAAAAGTTGTCCAAGTGTTAAACAATTATCAATATTTTCTTCTAAACAATGGATCCAGAAAAGGAATAAAATTTAATCGTAAATTTATTCATCGAGTGCGACAGGTGAATCGAATTACGTCAATCTATTCAATCGATCAAACTGAATTTTACCATCCTGTAAAAATTGAATCTGATTTTATATATATATATAGACATACTTTTTCAGTAGCGATACATGACTGCCCTCTATGACCTAATCCCATACGACCCATGAGCGCGCGACACTTTCTCCCCTCGATTCGTGCAATATATTTCAGTAGGTAAGGCAATGTCCCCGTAGCGGCCTTGGATCCAATTATTCAGATGAAAACGTCGAGCTTGGTCACGTATATTTGCACGTACTATGTACATATATCTATACCAATTCGCATATGTATCCATTTAAGTATGTCGTTGCTATATTCTTAAGTATATACACACACGTATAAATACCTATATACATATGCAACGACTGTGCAGATGCAACGGCGTTTAACGTACATACGGTTGCTCAATAAGTCCGTGGGTGGAACCGTATTTCGCGTGCGTACGTGTGAGAAACACTGTGTCCCGCAACGCTGCAGGAAATTAAACGAAGAAATATATATATTTATGTGTATATGCGTATGTGTACTTATGTACATAAATAGGTATATAAACATGTAGTTGGATATATGCACGCGAGCCCAGCATCGATCGAATGACAAACCCAGACACGGTAGTTTGTTACGCGGTTTAAATATAGGAATAAGTATGAGTAAAAAAAAAGCTGTAATCGAACAATTTTCCAGCGATCATATAGAATTTTAATGAAATTCGAGTAGTTACGTTAAATAGTTTGGGATAATTTTTTTTAGCTAGTTTGAGTTCACGCTAGACTTGTTTAATATCGCAGGAGGTCAGATTTTTGATCGAAATTTTGATCCGGAAAATCTCGCCTATGCTCCAAGCTAATTCTCCTGTCTTACTCGATTAATGATTTTTAAAACGATGATAAGTAAAAGATAACGATAAGAGTAAAGTAAACAAAACAATTCACAAATATTGGAAAAAAGATGCAAACACCCAGAGAATAAAATTTAACCTTGCTTCCTGTATGTTAAAAAATAATCTAGGTGGAATTAACAGTGAATTAAAAAATTCGTCACTGGAAATTGTAAAAGATACTCGAGTTTCAACAAAATCCGCGATGGTCATCGGAAAACTCTTCAATTTCCCTTGTTTCGTCACGTGCCTGTGTATATATTTATATAGGTTGAACGCAGAGTAGCGACAACGAGAGAGTGCGGTCGCATGTTAAACGAATCGATATCCCTAGTATATATAAGGTATACAACACAGATAACTAATTATATATACATCGGAATGAAGCATACGCGTATTTATTCGAACGTATACACACGCATACTCGCGAGCATATTGCACATTCCGTAATTAGCAAATCTGTTTCCACCAACGGCTCTTTGATATATTTCGCGCAAATGACGTTAATTATCTCCATCGGAACTGTTCGAGTTTATTTTATTTCGATGTTTCGACCTACCGATTTTTATCATCTACCATTTATTTCCAGCATTATAACAGCGGAAATAATACTTTTATTTGCCAATGGATTTTACAAGGATTTAGTTTGACTGTAATTATAAAACAATTCTCTCAGAGACTTTCGAATTTTTTTCACTTATTAATTTGTTTTCAATCACTTCTCTCTCTTTCTCTTCCACTCTTCGATCTCTCCAGTTATGAATTTCCGTATCGTGCTAAAAAAAGGTCGACCAAGCTTTAATCCCATTTGGATATTTTCTCTGCTAAGTGTATCTATACATACATACATATATGGGTTTTCTACGTTTACTATTTCACGAGATTGCACTCCATATATTTATGTGTATATATATATGTGTGTGTGTAAATATATAAATAGCTAGAAGGGGAACGATAGTATGCAGCACGCAGTGTCGTCGACCGACTCTCGTGAACTCTCGGAAGAGTCGAGAGGATCAGTGCCGGAAGGTTCACACGACATGCGAAACGTGCGAACGGAGTAATACTTACTATACATATAGATATAAGTATGGTTTAAATATATACAAGTATAGCGAGCAGAAAGTAAAGAGGGTTTGTAAGCAGCAGACTGGGCATCGAGAAAAGCTGTCGGCTATAGTACAGTCTCACCGAGGGGTCGTTAAGGGGGTGACCAGTGCTCGAGGGTGGTCGAGCTAGATATAAAACGAGCGAGAAGAACGTTTCTCTATTTCACTCTCCCTCTTTCCCTCTCTTGGATCACAGTCTGCTTTCTCACCAGTCCGCTAAGCTCAAAGGAGATACGGGAAGAGGTTAAAAAAGCTAAAAACCGCAAAACACCTTACTGTGAAATGAGACTTTATTTTTCCTTCGAACAGCCGCATAGAGGATCGTGACTGTGAGAAATCTACGCTTAACATCATTTTTGATCGAGAGAATGTTTTTGTTGTCTCATTAATTCATTCAATGAAAATTATCTCAAATTCTTTTTCTTCGTTTTTATATATTTGATCGAGTTAATTTTTATTGGACACTTTACAATATTTAAGCTGCGCAAAATAATTCTGGACGTACTTAATAATGTGGGATCTTTCGCGTACACCTGTAGCCTTGTAACGAGTTATATATCGCGAGGTTTGCTGATATAAATATATACGCGTCGCCCACGTTGAAAAACTACACGTCGAGGAACGAGCGAGAGTTGGCGTGCAATTTGCATGCCTACGTTCACACTCGCTCTCACATGCGATAAAATAAAATTAAGGAAAATACACGCGAGGAAGCAAGAATAAAAAGTTTAAAAACCGTCGCTTTAACCAGAAAGAGGAGTGAGAGAGAGAAAGTTGGGGGTGCTGCTTCGTCGGAGCACACGTGAGGTTACTCGACATTTATGAAGCTTTTCCTATGTGTCTATCTTTCTATCTCCGTCACCAACACGGAACATCGGTCTCTCGTTTACTCACGCTAGTTTCACAAAGTTTACGTGAATAGACCCGTCTCTCTCTCTTTCTCTCCCTCTCTCTGTCTCTCTCTCTCTCTCCGTCTCTCTGTGGTTTGTACAGCATATCGCGTGTAAATATATATAGGTCGAGGGACGTGACTAGTTTCTCTTTTCAGAAGGGCTTTTGATATCAACGGTCGGGTGGTTGTACTATTATTACCGTTGTCCGAATATATTTCGTTGTCTTCCTTGTTTCTCGCTCGTTTGAATCAACTCGAAAGAATTCATGCAAAATGTTTTATTTCGAAAAATTTATACGATATTCTTATTTCTAACAAATTATGGATAAGTCTGATAATTTATGAAATTATACGCGCAACAGGGAGTTAAACAAATTAATTTTCATTTTGATTTTATAAGAGGATGATTAATTATGTTCCTATAGCGTCGATGAGCAAAACAAAAATATATGTTTACGAATATTTAAAATTCGTAGTTCGAAATTTCTGCAGTTTATTGATTCGTTTCATTGTCCCAAGAGTAATTGAAGTAAATTGCGGCTTCGTTTGCATTCAAACTACTGCAAACTCAGTAGGAAAATATTCTTATTTCTAACAAATTATGTATAAAAAAAAAAACATAATTTACAAAATTACACGCGCGGCGCACATATTTAAAAAATTTTCTTTTGAGTTTGATTTTATAAGAGATTTTGTATGTAATTATGTTTCTATAGCGTCGATGGCCAGAAAAAAAGTACGCGTATGTTTACGAATATATAAAATTCATACTTCGAAATTTCTACAATTCGTTGATTCGTTTCATTGTCCCAAGCGTAATTGAAGTAAATTGCGGCTTCGTTTGAATTGAAACTGCTGCAAAATCAGTGGTCGTCTCTTACTCGTCTCGACAGAAGTAAACCGCTTTCGTGGTAAAGTAATGCCGCCATTGCTACCTAGGGTTAAGAGAAGAGGATCAAGGAAATCAGCTTCGGGCTGCCATGAGAAATGTTAGGAATTACGCGAATCATAACCATCCCTCTCCTTCGTCACTCTCCCTCTCTCTTCCTCTTCCTCTCTTCCTCGTTCTCTTCCTCTTGGTCTTGTTTCGTTGCTCGCACCAAGCAACGGATTAAATAGACGTAAGAGACTTCAAGGTTTCGCGTTCTTGTAACCGTGAATATTCCGTTATGAATACCGGTGAAGGAGAAAAGAGGGACAAGCGGATGAATGATGGAATGCAATGCAGCTGCTTTGCGATGCTGCAACCCTTTCCTATTATCCCTTTTTACCATTTTCTTCGTATTGCTCTTATTCCTCCCTTCTTCTTCTTCCTCTTCGAGTCGTTATTCTTCTTCTTCTTCTTCTTCTTTTTTTCTTTTTCGGTGGTAGTCGAACTACCCCTCCAACTTTCCTCGGCTGTCTTGAAACCCCCAGTTATATTTATAGAATATCTCTACTAGCCAGGTCGAGTTTACTTTGTCGAGGCAACTGTCGTCGCTACTACGGGGAACAAGCAAAATGCGGTCGTGACCTCATCCTTCTCCTTTTCCTCCGACAGCAGCTGCTGATCACGATGGCAAGAAACTGCAACGATAATTGGTGAACCTTTTGCAAATTTTGCGAAACCTCGTCCGGGACACGCTGAAATATGCTTCTGTAGATATTTTAGCATAGACTCAAAGCAATCTCGACACATATTAGAATCGGTTCAAATTTATATTCCTCGAAATTTCTGGGCTGTCGTTGTCGTATAATTTTATCGCTGCAATTTCTGCTGCATTTAGCAAATACACGAATTATTAGTCGCCAAATATACAATTTTGATTCCTATGACAAATTTCATTGAATTGCGTTGAACGAGAGAAAATTTCAAGAAGGAAAACTGTATAGTGCAAAGCGTAAAACGGGAACAAAGTTTCTCGTAATCAAAGAGAAGTAATCTCTTTTTAAAGCTTTTAATATATCGTTCATTCGTTGCGAAGTTTATTGAGACGATTATTTTTTCCTGGAATCGATAATGTCTGGGTTTGACACATCGACGATAATATCTCTGACAAACAACGTTTCATCGAACTCCTCTTTTTGATGCGCGATATCACGAATTGTGTGGACATATTTTTTATATAGTAAAGTGAAAATTAAATTGCGACGTCGTTTTCAGTTTGTTCAAACTGAAAGTCGATTTTTCCGATGAAACGCCGGATCGTGAATTTTTCTCACTATAACGGAGTTGAAATTTCTATAAACTGTGCTGTATAGGTGTAGGTTACTACTCTGGACGATTGTAGAATTTCACCAAAATAAACCCCACTAATACTTCGACGAAGCTGTCCAATGTACTTTTTCAAGCTCAATCTCTCTCTCCTTTTCTCCTTCGCCCACTTTCCCTCTCTCTGGCATCTATATATCTCACGATCACTGCAGAGAGAACCACGTCTGATTTCTCTAGAGGCGAAAAGCTCTCTAGCAAGAAAGGTCTCGGGCGAACATGTATACGTTCTATATATATGTAAATTGACTTCAATGAAAATTGGCACTCCACTGTTGGGCAGATTCTTGTACTTTTGTATGTAAGCGAGAGGCATAAGAAACCCCCGAATGCAACTACCATTAAACATATCAATATTAATCTAACGATATAATTATCAAAATATTCTTACCTAAAAGATTGAACAAAATTATAAAAGTCTATAAAAATATAATAGATAAATAAACGCAAGCTATCTCGATTACGTATCTTAAATATAAATATCTGAACATATATATTTAAAAATTTATTTATTTGTCGCATGATATCCCTTAAGAAGTTAAAGAATAATAGAACGAGTCCAATAAAATTTGGCACGCCACTGTTGGGCAGATTCTTGTACTTTTGTATATAAGCGAGAAGTATAAGAAGCGCATTGAATTCAACTACCAATAAACATATCAATATTAATCTAACGATATAACTATCAAAATATTCTTACCTAAAAGATTGAACAAATTTATAAAAGTCTATAAAAATATAATAGATAAATAAACGCAAGCTATCTCGATTACGTATCTTAAATATAAATATCTGAACATATATATTTAAAAATTTATTTATTTGTCGCATGATATCCCTTAAGAAGTTAAAGAATAATAGAACGAGTCCAATAAAATTTGGCACGCCACTGTTGGGCAGATTCTTGTACTTTTGTATATAAGCGAGAAGTATAAGAAGCGCATTGAATTCAACTACCAATAAACATATCAATATTAATCTAACGATATAACTATCAAAATATTCTTACCCAAAAAATTGAACAAAATTATAAAAGTCTATACAAATATAATAGATAAATAAATGCAAGCTATCTCGATTACGTATCTTAAATATAAATATCTGAACACAAATATTTGCAAATTTACTTGTTCGTCGCATGGTACCCCTTAAGAAGTTAAGATAGAACGAGGGACGAAGTTTCGGAAGTATATACATATACTTACGATATATCCGTCAGTTAAAGCAGACAGGTGGTATCAGTCTAGAAGTACCTACCTCTCGCACACACGTTGTCAGCTCTTCCGGTGTGTGCAATGGAGGGGGGGATTGAGAGTGAGATATTGATTTCACCGGTCTGACTTTCTATAACCATCGTCTACTCTTCTCCTACATACTCGTCCATTATTTGCACCGTACCTTCGCTTTCTATGACTCCGTAACACGTACGTCGGTACCTATATGTATAATATATGTGCAATGGAGGGTGTGGATGGTGTAGGGGTTGTGAAGGGTATGGAGGGTGTGAACATCCCTTAGCAGCCTCAGGGGTATGGCAGCTCGACGATCACCCCAATTATTGTACATGGCGCCGAAATCTTTTTATTATTATATATATGTGTGTGTATTTATAGCAGAGAGAGAGAGAGAGAGAGAGCAAGGGAGAGGGTGAAAAAGAAAGAGAGAGATATTTCACCCCGCAAACGACACGAAGTTCTCTCTCACAAATAAAATGCCTTGTGGGCACCACTCACGATCGAATCGATGCGCCTCGATATGCCGCTCGGTCTATCGATGAAGCAGGAGGGTGAGACCGAGGGAACGAGAGGGTGGGAGGGAGAAATATATATATATATATATATAGAGGGAGGACTCCTCGCGTATTCAAGAACGCGTCTCAATGAACCACAGCCCGGCGACAAGATTGGCACGATATCGAGAACGGTAATGGAGCATGGCCTTGTCCATCGATCGGTCGTATCGGGTCTCTCTCACTCTCTCTCTCTCCCTGCTATACGTCTCTAGAAGGTATTTCTCTCAGCGACCAGCCGTCATGACCATTTTCTTCGACTCGCACTTACCTACACCACGATGTGCAAATCGTCTCCTTACCGAGCTTGATACGTTCGAAACAACATACTTCTTTCCTTTTCGCTCTTCGTTTTTTAATTACATTTTAAATCGAATACGTTGCAACGCGAATTGTCGATGGATAAGTCGAACGATTGAAACAAATACTCGCTTTCCATTCTCTCGTCTAATTGGTTGCAAATTTTTTTAACGAGGTGAATAAGTAGATACCCAGTTAATTGAGACGAATGCGCGAAAATGCGAAGTTAATCGTTCGACGTTCGAGAGTTTTTTTTTCTTCTCGCTCGTTCGCTCGTCGGTAGCGAAGTGAAAGGCGCGTGAAAAATTGAGGGAAAAGAAAAGAAAGCAAACGTTCGACGATTCGATCGTGCGATTCGATAAATATCAATGGCGCGCGCTTGTCTTTGTTCCGTCGCTCGAGTTTGCTGTTTGACGAAGCGAAACCGGAGAGTCCGACGGGTCTGCCACCCTCCGCGTTACGTATGTATATATCGTGGATACACATTACGTCGGTATGAAACTTCCCCGTCATCAAATCGTGCACACACGACAGACCGGGTGTGACGAGATTAATGAGATGAGTTCTAGCGTTCAACGTCTGCTAATTATCTTCGTTGTGTTTATATCGTCTGTACAAATGTGTGCACACACGCGATGAAAGGAAAATATTAACGTGCCAGTCTATCGTACAATCTTCTTCAGAAACGATACGGGCCATTTTTTTTTCTAACAATAAGCAATTACATTCTTACAAAGTAGGAAATCGATTCATACCTACGTTTCCTATGAAAATTGGATCGATTAAAAAACATGCATTAAGATTGAACGAAACGTTGAAACGTACAAACTTTTAAATAATGATTTATCGATCGTTTCATTATCATTTTTTCCCTCGCCAATCGGAAGTTATTCATAAATTCGTTTATCCATGATTTTTTAACGAATACCGCAAATTGCATTTGTATTATCGTGATAATGAGGAGAAGAAGTATAAAGGGATTAAAAAAATGAATGTCAGTGAATGAGTCAGAGCGAATGAATCGAGGAGAAACAGTTCGTTCCTAATCAGTCACGTTCATGATTTTGAGAGAAAGAGAACAGGGGAGAGGGAGAGTTCTCTTCTTCACATTTAACTCGGGTCAGGCTAACTCGCGCGTTCGTCTATATACATATATATACAGGGTGAATTTCATAAGGTGTAACAGGCTTGATTCTAAGGTAGATGGGATTATTACAAACAAAAGCTGCAAATATACATTAGGGATATTTTAAATAGTTTACGAGATAAAATGTTTAAAGTTGGTCCAATCAGAGCGCTCCGAGAAGCGTTGGAGCCGCCCACTCCCGTCCTAGCCGTAGAGATAGCACAGTGCAGGGCGTTACATTTGGGGTTGCAAAATTCAGAACAGTCAATTTTATTTATTATATTATTATGTAGTAATTTTTATTTCTCGGGCATTGGCTGCTAGGATGGGGAGTGGGCGGCTCTAACGATTCCCGGCGCGCTCTGATTGGATCAACATTAAACATTTATATCTCGTACACTATTAAAAATATCCCTTATGTATATTTGCAATTTTTGTTTGTAATGATCCCATCTACCTTAGAATAGAGTCTGTTACACCTTATGAAATTCACCCTGTATATAAAACGCGGGCGTTGATATTATCTCGGAACTCGGGGAGATCCTGAGCCAAATGCGATTAATAAGGCCGCGAAGAACCAAGAGGCGTTGAATCCTTCGATGGGTTCTGTCGGAGCTCGCGATTTCTTTTTCGGCTCACCGTCCACCTTCCCCGACCCGTATACAAGCTCTCTCCGCCACAGTTCCGAGCGAAGAATATCCCAACGTCGAGACCTCGAACGGAACTAAGACAAATACACGAAGAGGAAGATTAATGCGACTTTAGCCCGGGCTTCGCCGCTCGATTCTTCTCCTCTCTCATCGTCTCGCGTTTCGTGAGAAAATGCCTTTAAGCAACTTTCCTCATAGCACTATGGACGATTTGTTCGATCTTTCATAGTTGTTTTTTCTTTCTTCTATGTTTGAGAAGTACAATGCGACAGGATGGCACAACGAGCGTGTGTCGATCATGAAAATTCATTAGTGAAACGAGCAAATTGTAGGAAAAGAAAAGAAAACATTATTTTCGTACGTAAGTGTTTTATTTTCTTTCGCACAGAGAAACTTTGTTCTTTCGAAAAGAGAAGTAAATTTTGGTTTGTGCCGGAGTATTTAAAGTGTCTCAAAATAGGGAGAAAATATTGGTCCGCGTGGGAATTTGCGATGCGGGAATGAAAGAGCGTGGGCGCTCGGACGATAGAGCAGATCCTTCTCTCGCGGCATTTACTCGACGAGCTATCACCATCTCGTGGGTAGACTAACTCTCACCCACCAAAGTGGGCGAGACACGTATACATGTACGACTAGAAACTCATTTGTGGTTAGTTCTTGCGGTCGATGCTCTTTTTTCCGTGGCTTACTCACTGTTTTATATAGCACAGACTTACGTAGTAAACCGAACGATCTTGGTGTCCGATTCGTTGGCCCACGATTCTGAAAACCGATGTTTTAGCTCCTCCTTTATTCCTTTTACCGAGCACGTAACAGAGCAACGATTTATTATAATCGACTAATGTAAATGTTTTTGTTTTTGGTTACATTGCAGAACCGTAGTCGGCGTGACATGGATGTGAGTTTCACAAACGTGTTGGAGGGGGCACGTCAGTACTTCCAGGGACTGCCTGCGCCAAGTACTTCTGGTACGTCGGGCTCGACGACGACGACGACAACGACGACCGCACCGCCGACACCGCCACCACCGTTGCCCCCGCCAACTTCGTCGTCATCGTCGTCGTCGTCGTCGTCCTCGTTATTAACGGAAAATCACGCGATTCCAACACCCTCGTACGACAATGGCCAAGCCTTGTCGACGAATAAAACCAGCTGTTCCTTGTCATCGCCAACGTCATCATCGTCCTCGACGACGACGACGACGACGGCGCCATCGTTGCTGCTTCGACGATCATCGCTTGACAACGATAAACAGAATCGAGATCTCGATGACACGGGTAGTTCGTACTGGAACACGGGTAGCGTAGGTATTCGTTCGATCGTCGAACCGTACGCCCCTCAGCCAACGAGAGTCGAGGTACCGGATACGAGGCCACCGGAATCTTCCGACGAGGCTAATTCAACGACCGGTACGTGTCACAATCTGACGGAGATGCAAACGTCCATTCAACAACGTCAGAACGCTGAGAAACAGCAGCAACAAAGTTTGTTAGGAGGAGCCGCTACGACGATCGACGGTGGTTACGCGAATCATGCGATATCGCGACATTCGCCTCAACTGCATCAGATGCAACCGGCGCCTAAGCAAACCCAAACACCAGCGCCGATTTATCAACAATTAAACAATATAACGCGGCCAACCTCGTCGTCTTCGACCTCCTCGTCGTCTTACACGCCGAACGAACTTTCAAATACTCACACGACGTATCAGGGACCCGAGAGTAGAGTGTCAACGGTACCGATCGTAGCTGCTCAGAGAACACAGTATTATCCGCGCTATCATCATCCGGACATCACGAAAAGCACACCCGTACCGTTCACTCAGGGCTCGATTTATCAACCCGCGCCACCTCCCTCGGCCACCTCGCCAACGTTGACCCATCAGCAAACAGCGATAAGGCCGAACACCCACGAAACGAACAATTCGATGTCGGTCGCTAATCAGAACAGCAGTAATAATAATAACAATAATAATACGAGTAGTACTAATAACGGTAATAGTAATAACAGTGGTAATCCGCTGGATCATCAGCGTCAACAGCGAGTAACTAACTCCTCGAGTTATCCGTCTGCGTTACCAGTGGCTAATCATGCTGGACCAACGAGCGTTTATCCGCATCCAGTATCGAATCAGAATACCGGCAATTATCGCGTCAGTGGTAATCATCAGCAGCAACAGCAGCAACAGTGCAGATCGTCGATAGTCCCGACGAATCAGCACAACAGCCATCGTCCCCAGCAACCGCAACTGACTCCGTTGCATCACTCGGGAACCGATGGCTCGAGTCTGAATACCACCACGATCGTTCCATCATCGTCGGGCGCATCGACGTCCGCAAATCCGTGCAGTCCGCGTTACGGCAATCCCTCGGGTCACATTCCTTCTTCTCACAATCATCCGGGGCACATTCCGTCGCCCCATCTGCCGGTCGGAACGTTGCCGTTGTCGGCCTCCGCCTCGTCTTCGACACCGATGCATCCAATAGCTCAGCAAACCTCGCAGAATCAACAACATCCTCAGCATCAGCATCAATACCCTCATCATCAACATCCTAGTCGAATCGGTTCTAGCGTCGGTACGTCGCACGGTATGAATCCCTCTTCTTATCCGAGCAGAGTCATCAATCCGTACATCACCGGATCGCCGACTTGTCACGCGTCGATGATGAGCACACAGCAAATGTTACGGCCACCTTCGTCGTCGTCCGCCTCCATGTCAGCTTCCACGTCCGCCCCGTCTTCGTCGTCCTCCGCTTATCCAACTACGGGCGGACCACACGAGCAAAATCATCACGCTAATCCAACCACCCAGAGACAATCGCCTCATGTTCCTACGATGCACAATCCTCACGTTGTCTCGCCTCACCATACACCCTCGCCTCATCATACACCGTCGCCCCATCACACACCTTCGCCTCATCACACGACACCCTCGCCCCATCATCACGCCCCCTCGCCTCACAGTATACCCAATTTTCAATCTCAATCGCCTTCCTATCCACCACCACCTTCGACGACTCAACAACGGCCACCACCTCCTCCGAATTCCTATAACGTTCCGACACCGGCGCAACAGTATCGTCCGGCTACGAGTTATTCGAGTCCGTATCAAACCGCGTCTCATCATCATCAGTCTTCGTACCATTCCTTCCAGAAGAGTGGCCAACAGCCTCCTCAGGGTGCTTTTTACTCACAACCGACGTCGGGACGTTCACAGTATGGACAGATGCCTTCTGGTTCGGGTCAAAACTCGTCGATGAGCTCGGTCATCGGCAATAGCGTTAACGACAGTGCCAATAGCGTCAATGGCTCGTCGGCGTATCAAACAACCGGACAGAATAAAATCGCGGTTTACAATGGCTCGGAACCAAAGAGACCCGTCGCACCGAATCAAGTATCCTCGTACAGTCCGTACAGAATGGAACAAGTCAATGCACCAAGAGCGACCAGTGGCAATACCCACAATCTACCGCCTATAGCTTCCGTTTCTTCTTATCACTCGAACAGAGGAGCGCGCGACAGTGCCAAGGCTTTGACGAACAATCGACAAAGAAGTCACTTGAGCAACGGTCCTGTTCCGATCAATTCCATCGTCGCTGCGTCCTCGGCGTCGCAACAGCTCCCGATGCCACCACGCGTCTCGGAATATACTCTCGGTTCGCCGACGGTAAATCACGCGTCCATACCATCCAACGAGAGAATCGGGGCAGGCGGAATTTCGAGATATTCCGGACAGCAAAGTTATCCAACCTATGCCACAACGATAGCGCCGAGTCATCACGGAAATAATTCTTCGAGCAGCACGACCGTGACGTCTCTCGGTCACAGTACGACGAGATTAAGCGGGCCATCTCCCGTAACGATCAACAATCGTCCGTCTTCCGATCTATCGAATCGATCGGGTTCTTATCCATTGCAACGCGTAAACGAAAACAGTTACGCTTACAAGGATTATGCTTATGGAAATGCTCAGCCGTCCGGTCAATCGAGTCAGCCGGGTTCGGTCACTACCGCCATGCCCTCGATACAGCCCTCGTCGCAGTTGAACGGCACGCCTATCAAGAAGAGAGAATCTCCTCTCGATCTTTCGGTCAAGACGATCAAGACACCCGCCGATTCTACGGCACGCGACGATCTCGACACGTGTACGATCGACAAACACGTCAGCAGTACGAACGCGATGGCTTGTCCGAGGACCAATGGCTCGAGAACCATGCTACCACCGTCCGTTCACCCACCAAATGCAGCCTCTTATCTGGCTTACGATTCGAGAAATTCCAACGGGACGAGAAACCCGATGAACTCTTGCCTCAGAGCCTCGACTCCTCAAACGGTTTGCGCGCCGAAAGTCGATTTTTTGCCGGACTTTAACTCAACGCCGCTAAGAAATCATCATCATCAACCAGCCGGTCCGCCGCCCGGTCATCCGGAGAACGCTGTAAGAAGAGGTGACTCGCGTCAACTGTTCCAGCCGACTCATCAAACCAATGCGAATCCTCTGCCGCACATGTCGACGTTCAAAAAGACTTCACTGCCCTCGACGCCGGTGTACGACAGTAAAAATCCTTCCACATCGTATTCAACGATCAACGATGCGCCGACCGCTCCGAGACCAACCTCGCAGAGATACCCGACGCAAGTTGATCTGACGAGAACCGCGGCCACGGCACTGCCAATTCAAGAATATCCACCGGATCCGAGCAAGTATTATCACCACGAGGGTAGAAGCAAATTTCCACAAATTTCCCCGTCGTCCTCATCCTCGTCGTCGACGCCATCCTCCTCGTCACTAGCGAGAGATCGACCCGGCGTAAAGCGTCCAGCCGAGCCACTTTATCCGGGAACCGCGACTGTCCCGAACAAACAGCCACGGCTTGATACCTGGAGATTGGCTATCGACAAGCAAATACAGCAGAAATTATCCACGGCCAAGGCACTGCAGGAAAAGAGACAGGAGATGAATATGCCATTGCCAAACGGTACTTTGATTACCTCGGGTTCTTACAATCAAAGAACGGATAATACTTCTTGCCCGGCCGAAACAAATCGATACCAAGCATACTGTGATAAGAGAACTTACTCGGACTCCGTCATACCCGTCAGTCCAACCTCGTACAATCATCCGGTCTCGAAGTCCACCGCTGGCCATCCCATGTCACAGCCATCGGGTAGTCAAACGTCTTATCCCGGATACAGGCACGGTCAAAGAACTCAATATGCACCCGGACCGGGCGTCCCTCCTCCCGATCAACCGAGCAACACTGGTGCTGACAAGAGGGTACTCAGCCTTTTGAGAAATAGCCTCGAGAATAAACAACAGAGAGAAGAACAGCTCAATAGTCAACAACCGATACTGGTCAATCACAGTCAGCAGAGTTTTCAGAATAAGGTAAGGAATAATTGTGAATTGATAAGAAAAATCTATTTCAACTCGAATTCTCATATAATCGTTTCCATACATTGATTAATATCCAGTTCTTTGAAACGTATCGGAGTAAGTTTGTTGATCATAAAAATATTTGATAATTATACGTTTGCCTTTTCGTTATCATTCAAGGTGGTCGCTCCTGTAGAGCCCAAGTCCAATATTGGCAGGCACAATTTGTCACCATTCACGGCTGCTAGTTTGCTCGAGCGTAACAGCAATACACCGCCTCATTACAAGTTCCATGTACCACGCGCTGTAGACTCGATTACTCAAGAGACTCCGCGCAGCCTGTACGGTTCACGGGTGAATTCGTCAGCTACGCTTCCCGGCAAGGAAGCGCTTCTTGGACCTCGCGGTATCGATAATCAGATA
The DNA here is from genome assembly GCA_946811545.1 of Netelia fuscicornis. Classification (NCBI taxonomy): domain Eukaryota; kingdom Metazoa; phylum Arthropoda; class Insecta; order Hymenoptera; family Ichneumonidae; genus Netelia; species Netelia fuscicornis. The sequence continues at coordinate 10,823,486 of OX328012.1, read as the reverse complement.
CATCGTGACAAAGACGATGGTCTGGCTGCGATGATTGCGGCGAAAATACGAACGAAGGCTGAATTAAAGCAGGTTCGCGTTTGGATTTAATAAGAAATAATAATTAATACAATCGTCAACGATAACGGTGTCTATAATCTGTTTTTTTATCAATTTTTATTTAGGTCTGTTCCGGTCAATTTGTAAACAAGCCAACATCCGTACCGTCCCAAGAAGTATCCGCTACACCTACCGGTGAGTCTGGCACTTTTTAATATCACAGTGTCGGGAGTATCAACTTTGCAATCCATGAGATTAATCAACGTTAATTAATCCACCAATTTCAGAACTGGAAGGCTCGGCATCGACATCCACACCGCAATCGGCTGGTTCCTCGGCTGGAAGTCCACCGAAATTGACACGCGAAAAAAGTGCATGCGTACCACCGAGAAGACGATTGTTTTCTCGAAACGAGGAAGAGAGTATGCCGGTAGCGGCAACGATACCAGCTCCAGCACCTATAATACCCGAAGCTTCTACGGTGCCCGCGCGAGCAAGCGGATTTCGTAGTTCCTCGGAGACGTCGGTGTTCGATTTCCGTGAAAGCGATTCAGAGGGTGAAATGCCGGTACTCGAGCGTCAAACGCTGGAAGAGATGAGAAGAGACAGAAAACAATTGTCTAAAGTTCAACCACCTGTACCTCTGAACGATGCTATGTGCATTGGAATGACGTCGACGGATCTTGTGAAAATCGAGCTCAAGGTATATTTTCCAACGATCGTTTATCTTTAATTTAGATTTCTCTCGAGCTTTGTTGTAATATATGTATATATTTTTTTTATTCTTTCTTTGTCATACAGGAAAATGACAAGATAACCGAGCTAGATCCATTTTGGACCGCAACCTGTGATAAATTTATGGAACAGCTGCGTGGCGGTGATTCCGTAAAGAAACGTGGTAGGAAGAAGAAATCTGGCGAAGTGTCCAAGCCCGACGAACCGGAAGATGAGAGTAAAGATGCCACAACGCGAGAACCGGAGATCGAAATAAAGCCCGAAGATATAAAGCAAGAGATCATAGAAGTCGATCCTCCGCATATTATCACACCGGAGGAACTCACCGAATCCTCGAAAGGTAATGAAATTTCCGTGGAAGTGAAGAACGAGCCGAAAAGAAAGATGCCTGTCAAAGAGGAAGCGAAGGAGGAGGAGCAGGATGAGGCTGACAAGAATTCTGGCGAGGATTCCGACGAGCAACCGCTGATAAAACGTGCGGCAAAGAAAAAATACAAAAAGGAGGACAGTGATTGCGACGAAGAGATCGTATGTCGAAAGCGACGGGTACGTCGAGGTAGTAGAATAAAGTTGGAATCTTCGAGTGGTAGCGACTCATCGAGCGACGATGAGAGTGACTCTAGTACGCGTTTTGCTCACGGTTCTTCGGTCGCCCATCGTTTGAGAGCGAGAAAACGTTCTGCGACGTGCACGGCCGCCGAGAGCGAGGGTATGAAACTACGCTCGAGGGATACAACTCCCCACAAAGTCAAGCAAGAGAAGGACAGCAAGGGAAGTCCAACGAAAGGACCCGCTGCGACACAGAAACCAAAGCCAAAGCCATTGTTTGGCGACGGAAGCGACTTCAGACCCGGATGGGAAGCCGAAGTTTACGTGTACAAAAAATCATTGAGAATGCCGCCACGTTTGATCACGGTATCGAAACCCTCGAGATTTCACAGGCTTTCAACATCGTTGCCGGACTTAGACCCTGGCTCTCCAGCATTATCCGTATCAATGGACAGCTCCGACGTTTGCCTTGGTAGAAAACGCAATGTAGACAGCGACGTCGAGTCTAACTATAGCTTTAGCATAACCGGACTCGGTGCCGGCAGCAAGATCGACGATGAGGAGGCGACTTCATCGACGACCGTGTCCTGTCCACCGAAAACGAGCTCGCGCCAGAACAATAAATTGGAGAGCAATTCGATCGTTGATCTACTGGCGCGTAAAGTTGGCACGGGCAAGAAGGATCAGAAGAAAAAATTGTTGAAGGAAAAAGATAAACCGGAGAAGGGTGGTAAAATTTTGCCGAAAGGCACGAATGAGCCGGAGCTTTTACCAACGCCGAACTTAACGCCGCTCGTATCTAACGAGACTTCGCCAAAGGCGAAGGGCAAAACGCCGGTTAAGAGCAACAAATTAACGAAACCGATAAACGTGACGGACTCGTATCTTCTCGGTTATTTCCGCAAGGAGACGGTCAACAATTTCCGTAATACATTCAAGAACAATCACGCTTTGCCCAATGAGTTTTCTACGTTTGTTCTCAAGAGCCGAACGCGTACGGAAACGAGGGTATTGAAGAAACAAGCAACGATACGCGAGGTATTTGGCGAGGAAAGACCAGCCTCGGCGCCTCCAATGCAAAATCACGCTGGTGACACGTCGCAGGATGACGATTCCCAGAACGAGACGCGCGAAAATTTACTCGGACGAACGAGAAAACTGAAGCAAAAAGTGGTTTCACGACTGAGAAACGTCGGTATACTGCGCAGTCATAAAGCCATTATGAATTCGAAACGTCACCTTCTTACTGCCAAGAAACGAAAAGATTTGATAAAGTCACTAGCTGAGAAGAAACTCGAGAATATGAAGAAGGAAGTCGAGGAAGAGGCCGCTACGCCGGAAGAAGACGATGAGGATCAAGAGGAGGATGAGGAGGAGACGGAGATTAACGAGCCGGAGGCTGACAATAATGACGAAACGGAGATACCCAGTAAGAAGAAACTCAAGCTGAGAACTGGAAGACGAAAATTCCGCTCGGGTTTCGATTACATTAGGAAGAAGAAAAAACCGCTAAAGAAAGACGAGACGATACCTAAGGAACGAAAGAGAGTAAGTTAATCCTATAAGTTGTATACATACCATCTTTCTTACATCGTGAATTTAATTAAACATAATAAATGATACATTTCTGTTCTGCGTAATTCTATAGGCAATAATAACGCGACCAAATGCTGAATGCGTCGCGGATATTCAGTCGGAAATTCGAACATGGGTCATCAAGAAGGGAGTGGGCGAAACTATTTTGCATCGGGCCGCGAGACTTGGTTACACGGTTGGTACACGAATCTTTGACGAATGTACTATCGATGTGGATAATTTCTTATGATAATATCTCTTACTTTACATTCGACAATTTTAGGACGTTACTGCTTATTGCTTGGAAAAGTTAAGCAGCGCTCCAAGTCCTAAAGATAATGCTGGTTATACGCCACTTCACGAAGCATGCTCGAGAGGTCATCTGGAAATCGCGAAACTTCTACTCGCCTACGGTGCCAATGCCAGTGAGAGCGCGAATGGCGGCATAAGGTATATATCATGTATATAGTATGTGCACATAGCAAATCCTGTTAAGCCCCATGTGAAAGAGACTCAATCAGATAAAAAAAAGATCTTGACAATGCTATTTAGAGGAAATTGAGGTCGCCAACAAAATAAAATTCCACCCATTTACACAAATGGGTGGAATTTTATTTTGTTGGCGTAGTTGGCGTAGAAGAAATTTCGATTTTTCTGAATTAGCAACTATCTCGCAGACACTACTATTTCACACATTACAGTTATGTCTCTTACACTTTGTAGGTGTTTACATAGTGTAATTGTAAGTGCCCAAATAATATCTCATGATTATAAGAATTTTCAATATTGTGATATCATTTTTGTGTTGTCAGGCCTCTTCACGAAGCAGCGGAGAACGGTGCTACGGAACTCGTGCGACTACTTTTATCTTACGGTGCTGATCCGTTGCTCGCTACATACTCAGGCCAAACACCTTTAATGTTAGCAGTCGACACAGACGCTTATACGATTCTCGAACAGCATTTGAACGACGTTCAAGGGCGACCGAACATCCCGTGGAGCTTCGGTGGTCCTTCGACGATCTTTGGTACGTATAAACTTTGCATCATGTGCTTTAGAAAACTGGAAATGGAACGGCCAATGAAATCGAGAATACGAAAGTGAAGAGTAAATGTTAATCCACATTCCACAGATCCAGAAGAAACGGGTTACAATCCGTTAGAAAACCCGCCCATCGGTTGTCCGGAGCCTGAACTTGAGGAAATAGAGATGGAAGTTAGCGACACGAATCTACCGGTTCTGTTTACTCTCGTGAATGATTCCGACAAATGGGTACTGCTTCAAGATCTCATGACGGCGCTAAGAGTCAAGAGCCGAGACGCCCTTCTACGCCAAGTGAACCCGAAAGCTCCTTCAGGACCGCCATCCATAGCGCACCGCGAAGTCATGAGAGAGCTTAAACTTCACGATTTTCTGGAACAATCGCGCTGCTGCCACTTGCTGAGCGGCGGTGAGAGAATCAATGTGCGCGGTTCTAAAGTAACGTTAATTAAGTACAATGACAAAGTAAGATCACTGCTGAATGTCGAGAGAGTTGTTATTAATTTGAGGTGACATGAGGAGTCGCTGGAGAGTACGGCTCTTCAGAGTACAAAACCCTCTACGTCCATCTCCATCAAGACACACAAAATTGAAAAACGTAATAATGCATCCCGTGGTATCCTCAAACAAGATAGAAAATTGAGAAAGCGACAAATTGTCGGCAATAAAAATGCGGAATGAGCCAATGAAATGGAATCGGAGAAAAACTTAGGAAATTGGAATGGAATTGCCACATACGTGTCGACTATTGAAACGAGCAAAAGCCACAGTGCTTAATTGTGGCTATCGGTGTATATAAAGTGATTTGCGATAATCTAGACGGTGCAATTGAAATTAGAACAATGGACATACGTGAGGATAGCTTTTACACGGGGAACAGTAAGGAATAATAAAGCAGCGATCTGTGACATTATATTAGAGTATTTATTCGAGATATTATATATATACGTGTACATATATATGCATATATCTATATGTATATTTATGTATGTGTCCGTATATGTATATATACATGTATATCCGTAGAACAATGATGTATTATTAACAAGTTGGCTATAACGCCGGCTCGTTAAATAGGATCTTAATGTAGCGCTTTTAGAATGAAACTGCCGCTATGACAATAGAAAATTGAATCGAAGCATTGTTTCCGAAAGAGCGCAAATGTGCCGCAAAGAAGGCTATCGCTTTTTTTACATTGATCGAGGTGGACAAAAAGAGGAACGAGATTAACTTGAATTTTCGTTATAATGATCTTTTTGAATCGCACGTGATAATAATAGAGGATCGTTGTTGCGTACGAGTTTTCAGAGCGTAAGCCGGGAGCTGATTACAGCTCGATATATTGTACTGGAGTCAAAACAGTTTTCGTTGAATACCCGAAAGAAATTTGATTATGTTTGAAATGTGCAGAAGAGCCTGTGGCGAAATATAAGACTGTGTTAATCAGCACCACCATGTTACCACTTCTTTATATATATAGAAATATATATATATATATATATATTTTTTTTTATTGCCGATTTTGGATGAAGAAAAACATTATGAATCGGACTGTAAATACTTATTTTGCTTAGAGGAAAGAAGTTACAAGTTGGGAAGTGCAATTTGGGAAAGTTTTTTCCGGTGCTGTAACTACGCTGGGCAAAACGTACATGTTGTAATTGAAAAGCGTTTTTTTGTTTTGTTTTGGGAAAGAGTAGAGTCGTTGTCGACGATCCCAGTGATTATTATGAACGAGTAATATTCATTGTGCAATAACGTATGCAAACACTATATTGGTTGGTCAAATTATGATCGCGATTATCACACGGTCTTACGAATCGTTAAGTCATTATTCTGTGACAAATTAAAGTGAGAAGCCCAACGTGAAACAAAGATACACGAAGTATTTTATAGTAGGCAACATTAAAAAAAAATGTAAAAATATCCTTTTTTCAATATTCCATTGATTCGTTTTCGCCGCAAACCTAACGTCTACGTACTTATTCTTTTGAAGATGGAAAAGCACAGTAGTAGCAAATAGGAAACCGTGTTAAATATCTTTAGCATTAATGCGTGTTAAACATTATGAAGGATGATCCTTCTCAAGCTTACATATTACCACAGCTACTATTACAACAATAAAATATACGAACTATTATTGTTAAGAAACTATTACGATTAACTGTAATGCTATTATTATTAACTACCATTGTGCAGTAATTTTTATGCTGTATACAGGTTTCAATCGTTATAATCAGTCTCAGGGAAATCGATGTGTAATTTCCATTACGTACATGTTTATACATATACAAACATATACATATATAAATATAAATATATACATATATATGTGTGTGTATGTGTCTGTATAATCTATGACAGAAGTGCATCAGCAGTGGTCGTCAGCCTATTAATTAATTGTGTATGGAGTATTGTATCAATGTAGCTAGTTAAATCTCTTCCAATATGCCAGCTGATACTTATATCCAGCGCACGTTTATTTTGTTTGTTTCGAGGCTGATCCTTATCAAATGCTGACAGACGACTGTTGAGGGATTGTACGTGTATATATCGACTATTTTATATAACGTAATGTAAAGACGATTTAGGGACTTTCCCATGCAGCGATTCTACGATCTTATGTAATTAAACGTGTATGTATATTGTATGTATATTTAAAAAAAAAACAAACGCAGGATAATGTAACTAGGTAAACGCATATTTGTTCATTTGGAGCCTGCTGTTGTCTGTATGTAGAAGTGTGACGGTGTTGCATAGTTTAATATAACATGGTAAATGTATTAGGTAACACCATCATTTTATCGCGTTTATGTAAATATTACAACAAAGTATGATTACTATATTATCATCTGCTTTTTTTAAATGTACTATACATATATAATAGTCGATGTACATTTTCTTAAGCGTAACTTTTCTCCTCATATTTATAGATTCAAGAAACTTCTAAATGTGTTATAACGCTACCGCTTTATGAAACGATAAGAAGAAAAAACGGAATGATATATGGACAAAAGAAGTATATATATTTTATTTCATAAGTTTAGTTCGAAATAATGTATTGAGGCGAGGAATACAAATTAGAGTTTCTCTGTGATTTGTAAAAAAAAAAGGATAAAAAAACCAATGGAATTAAAATACAATTATCATTTTCATTATTGTGTATGTGTTCCTGATCAAGCTTTTCACAAGGTAAAATAGAAAGATGATACCAGTTTTTGTTACTTTTTTTGACATCGTAGTGTCTACTCGATTTCCTTCGAAACACATGTGTCATGTACGTTAAAGTTGTATTAACCTTCCAGACTGGTGGACAGACGACGTATGGACTCAACTTTGACCATGCATGTTTCTACATCACATTTTTTATTTTGGTTTGTTACAATTTGCCAAAAAACGAAGAAACAGAAAAATTCAGTTTTTCGAGCTTTTAACCGACGAATTGAACCAGATGGATTCACGTGGAGTCTTACATTTTTGAAGATGTAACCGGGATCAATTAATCGTTATCATAAAGATTGCGAGTACTATCTTTGTGGGGTAACATGGATCATTGGCTATCTCATACGGGCAATGTCGATTTCTAAATATCTCGGGTGTTTAATATGGATCACCCAAGACCTCAAGGTATCACGTGACTTGTTAGCGAACTATAGTAATGTAACGTCACTGTTTGGCCACGTGAAGTTTTTGTTATGTGCAACAAAACAATCTAATGTATAATACCAGAAATAATACCGAATGAAAACTCAAATTATTGGCGCTGCGGCTAAGCTTGTTACGTTGCAACAAGATCAACCATATTTAAAGAATACTGTACTCTCTAGTAACTTGGTTTTCCACTGTTATTGTCCATCGCACTAACCTCAATATGCCGGGAAACCTGATTTCTTTATTCGTCTTGATGGGTTGCATTGTCAACCTTTTAGCGAATATCGACAAAAATGACAGTACTTTTGTGCTTACTCGTGAATGGCAAACGGTCCAAAAAGGTGAGTCTTGGACTATTCTTTCGTACCACGAACTGCAATTGCCGGATAGGATCGTATAATCAATGAAGAATAACCTCAATAAAGATTTTGAAACACGAAGTTTAATTGAAATTTGAGACAATAGCAATTCTACTATACGCTTTTGCAATTGAATTTATCAAATACTACAAGGTATATCGTATACTATAGAAAAAATGTGTCTGCTTAAAATGACAAAATCATGAGATGAAGTAACTTTAGCTCGTGTCTCTTCCGTACACTCACACTTTTGCATCAATAGCCACATCGAATGCTATATAATCAATTGCATAATTCCAGGTCAGCCTATTCCGAGTGGTGTATTCCACATTAGACACAATTTTCAAACTGGGCTGACAGAAGTTAAATTATTAGACCAAGAATCTAAAAATCATTCAGGAGATGACGAGACGAATTTGCAAGAAACATCTTTAACTCTACATCCTGACAAATCCATTGATAGCTCAGAAGAAGATATTGTAATCAATAATGATAAAAAACACGCCGATGATATGAAAATATCACTGGAAGAACTTAAAGCCAGGTTGAAAAAGATTAAACTGTTAGACATCAGCTTACAGCCTAGCTTAAATGTACGTATATGAAGTACTGTAATTTTTCCGATAGAACACAGTTTGTAAAAATTATTACTTTGTGTTCAGGATTGAGGTTATCCATTTGCTCTTTTCCCACAGTGAAACAAATATTTATGTATTTTTTTTAGGATCAGCAGACTGACACTGAATCCAAAGAGCATCTCAAACGCTACACGAATTTAAAAAATGAATTTAAAGCCTTGGAGGTCAATGTGACTACTGATGCAGAAATGCTGGTGATATTTTTTCAAAGATTCGAAAAATACAAAGACTTGGTTGCTACAGAATTTCTCACATCTTCAGTGGCAAAAGACGTTCTGCAAATTTTAAACGAATTGGAATATTTGCTTCATCAAATAGATAATGCCCAAATATTTGCCAAGATGGGAGGGTTAGTATGCTCATATATGACACAAAAGCAGTTAAACTAGCCCTCGATCGTTTTAATAAACCAACGTTTATTTTCAGTATGGCTAAGATTGTGGCGCCATGTTTTAACACCACTAATGACGAAATAAAGGCCGAAGCACTGCGTGTATTGGGCACAGCCGTTCAATCAAATCCCAAGGTTCAGGCCAAAGCTTTGGAACACGATTTTGTCCAGAAACTATTGCACATATTGTCCAGTAATAACAAAGTGACGATACAATCGCGATGTCTCTTTGCACTCAGTGCTCTTATTCGTCAATATCCACTGGCCCAAAAAGCTTTTATAGATCATGGGGGTTTGGAAATTTTCGGCAATATTCTTGAAGGCGGCTACATGCAGACACAATCAAGGGTCATGAATCTGATCAACGATCTCGTTGTGGAAAGAAGAGACCTGAACAAGATCGATGACGAGGTGATGCGTCAACGGAAAATACACGAATATATGCTCACCGACTTCGAACAAAAACTATTGTTTCACGATTACTGCAAACACTTGGTTAATTTAATGTCCAAGAGTTTCAGTAATGAGGCTTTTGGCGATTCGAATATAGAGGATTACGATTTTCTTGCTGTCACACTGGACAATATGATCAAACTGGATTCTATCTGCAAACGCGATAGGCACGAAACCGAAAAACATTCACTTCTTATCGTTATAAATGAGGCTCTACGTCATTACGAGAGCGTCAAAGACGCATCGTCCGTGGATGATGATTATTCGTTCAGCCACCTCGTCTCGTTATTAATGAAATTAAGGATGCAATTGACAACGAACGAAGAAACGCACGATGAATTGTAGAGATGTCAAATATGTTCAGTGAAAGATGTAGTAATCCTTCCATAATTTTGTTCACGATAATCTTCCAAACCATTTGTACTCACTTTTATTTTCTTTGTAATCCAAAGTTCAAGCGGATTCCAGTTGTGCGGTCTAGTCAAAAGCGTACGGTAGTTTGAAAACAACACATTTCGTTGAAGTTTTCGCCAGCCTGTGAGTGACGAGCGAAGGTCAGACATAAGGCCTAGTCCATATCTGTGATGACATTAGTCAGTTGTTATATTGTACACCTCACGCTCATTTTTTTTTCAAACGAATAAATATTGATTCGTTAAGGGAGAACGATTATAAAGTGGATTGCTTTTGTCAAGCTTGTGTACATAAATTCACCGTTTTCTTATAATTTTGAGCAAACCGTATACCTGGAATCTCTTTCGAAGATACAATTCGTCTGACTCATTGTCTATTGATATTATGTACAGTGTATCATACAAACAAAAATATTGAATGATTATCATGTTTGGAGGTAGGCTATTATTATGAGAGAATTCGACTGGCAAAGTGCGCACACTATGAAATAAATAACATTCTTTATAAGTCACATAATCTTTTTATTTACAAATTCGTCGTTCACTTCGCTGGAGTAGTCTTAATACGAAATGTGCGAAAAACAAATTATAACGGCGGAATGTAAATCCGCTTTTTAAAACCTGGACTCTATTTACAAATGCCACAATATGGCACTCCAGATTTACATTATAATGTAGAAAAAGAAACGAAAAGAGTACATTCTGATATCCCATTCTCGGCAAGTTCGATAGAGTTAACTTTTAGTTTCGAACATACCGCGTGCATGGATTCAAATGAGTAGTGAGTTCGAAGTTTTTATTACAAAATAGAAATAAAAAACTTTTGTGGTTTTTACACGACTGGCGCATATGGTGAACATTTCCTTTCATTATCAACCCTATTTCCACGATTGCCAATGTTTTCAAACTTAACGTTAATCGAATCGATTTTACAGAATTTGATGCAACGATAAGGTACAATAATACTGTCTTACTATAGAATATAATCTTTAATTGTTTTCTTTAGTTGTACGTTACATCACGAGGAAGCAATGTCTTTAATACCAGATCGTAATTCGCGGACTACCGTTTGGCATGAAAGGAAACAATCTGCACATACTCCTGTCGTACATAATTTTGATTCATTAATTACCGATAACAATGCTCTTCCGGATCGTACAAAAAATAATTATCCCTGAAGACAAGGGATTGACGCGACCGCAAAATTCGGTTCGTTGTTTTTTCCTTTTTCGTATTTTTACTTATCGCATCGAGTTACATAGACGTGAACGATGGAAGGTTGACTCGGCTAATACGCATGTTGACTCTGGCAATATAAATCCTCTGTGCGATGTGTAAGGAAAGAAATATATACGATCGCGTTATGCGAGCCTCTGCTATATATATATATATGTAGGAAAGAAACAAAGATCCATCGCAATCGAGTAATTCGACGTTAACGTCACGAGAAAAATAGTGAGACCCTTCAAACTTTGAACACATACACACTAACAAAGACCTCTCGTAGAATCAAATAATAATAACACTGAATCCAACGTGTAACAGGTTCGTTCAGTCATAATCTCCTACTCTCGCTTCGTCAAGCTCGAAAACGTTGTTTTGATCCGTAGCAACGGTGCCAGAATGAGTCGATTCTGCATGTTCGTTTCGTATATCTCTACCAGTCCATAGATATTACGAGTGGACTTTGGCACCCTCAATCACACAGAATTGTCAATATCGCCATTACAGTTATTCCGCTAAGTAGCGCGCCGAGTTGTTTCATCGATTCCTTTGGATTTGTTTCTTTAAGCAGTTCGGGTAGAACTGTTACCATACCTATGTGCAAAAAACCTCCGGCGGTAAACGGCAAGATCCAGCTTGTTCTCGATTCTGCAATATCGAAAAATGTAACGTTACTTAAAAAATCCTTTAGTCTTTATCGGAGATGTTAGGAAATATTGTTACTACGTCGTTCACTTACCAATACCACTACCAGAACACAATACAGCGACGAGAGCACCGATTATTCCACCACTCGCAGTCAAAAGCTGCGCACGTGCTGCATCCCATCGGTTGAAACCACTTTTGAGTAATATTGCGAAATCACCGACTTCGTGAGGTATCTCGTGTATTAGTATGGCAAAAGTCGTTAGTGCACCGAGCCTAAATGACACGAGAAATGAACCACCGACTGCAAGACCGTGCGTGAAATTGTCTATGCAATTGGCCATTAGATTGAGATAGCCAGTAATGTGTTTGGGTTTCGGTTTATCATTTACGGATATCTTCGAGAACGTCGTTTTAGCTTTTCTCGTATTTTTCTTTGCCTTCTCAATCTCCCAAACTCTTTCGTCGTCGAAGCCCGATGAAACTTTGACGAAGCCGTTGAGTTGTCGAGGTTTGTTGAAAAGTCCAGTGTCGCCGTCTTTCTCCGTTGCATAGCTGGGGTCGATGCTAGATACTTTTTTGATGGAACCATTCTTCTGTAAACTCGGAGCAACCGTCTGGATAGAATAACCATTTTTCATCTGAGTCGATCGCAATTTAACACTCCCCATTGAGTCCATCTCGTGCGTGTCCTTGGAGTATTTGAGCTTAGTGAGAAGATTCTTTAAACCACTACTGCCATTCAACGTCAGACAATTGTTATTTTCCAATTCTTTGTGAATGTTATTATTGAAGCACTCTTGACTTTTGTCCTTTATGTCGTTGGTCGATTCCTCAAGTTCGCTCACGTCCTCCTGTTCGCCATCGTCCTGCCCGATGAATATTTTCTCGGCGATTATGAACACGAGAAATCCGGTCAGGACCCACAAACCGCAGGTTATTGGTCGTTGTCCATTGGCATGAGCTGCAAATAAATTATCAATTATAATCCGTCATTCCACGATACTAGGAAACTGGAACAAATAGTTTTCGCATTTTTGACAGTATCTCTGACTTTGTTCGTTGCAAAATGTTACATTACGTAAATGACAATTTCATCGATGATACAAAGCTTTCAAGGGAGCTCACAATCCATTCGTTAAATGTATTTTATACTTTGTTCCTATGATAACCTAGTTCGTATGAGTTTTGAACTCTTCTATCGGATCGCATGATCCTCTCCCTCTATGTGCATTTATATATCCTTGAAATTATTCTCAATTACCGGCATTCCCCAATGACTTCGTCACTAAGCTATCTAGTGAAGCTTCCATCGACGCGTATGACCTCCCATCGATTATCATCGATGCGTTAAGCAATAATAACACGAATTATTCGGGATCTAAACTATATCGAATTTGCATTGAGCCTCGTCTCAACAATGAACGGTCGATTAAATCTCATAACAGGAAATGTAATTTGTAATTCATTGCTTTTAATCATAGTGTTTATAGAACTCATAGCTTTTCATCTCATAATAACAGCCAAGCTGTGACTAGTAGCATTTTGGCAAGCTTTAGCAGATTGTCTGATCAATACTAAGATATCAATATTTAAAAACAATCATTCTTTTACGAATTTTAAGAATTCTTAAGTTTCGAGAGATTTCATAAACGCAATATCTATTTTTCAGATAATTCTTTCTTTTTTTTTTGTAATTTTCCAGAATATCGGCGCTGCGATTGTCAATTTCGAACCATGCAAATTTCATTCTTCGAGTCTTACAGTCTTTAAACGGTATGTGTATTAAATGATCAAGAGAAAGAGCTCAGTTGTAATCGGTAGCAACTGTTTCACAATGGAGTTCGCGGATGTCGTTTCAGTATCGTTTAAAGTGCTGAGAATTGTCCAGATGGGATTCTCGACGTCCGTTCGACTAAAAGCAAGTGTAGGTGTTCACCCGCTAAAGTAGTGTGAGCGACGAAGCGCGTTATCCATCTGTTCACCGCGATACAGCGTAGGCGAGTGTTGTACTCTGATACCAAGTGCCACATGCATCTATATTGTTTCGAAGATACCCCCGTTCCGGGGAAAATCCCCGTTTCGCTGCTGTTGCTCGCATAATCAAAGCGAAACATCTTTCCTCTCGAGTTTGATCTACTTTTTTTAAAATTTTAACTGCGCGTGCTCTACGACGTTCCTCGAAACATGTGTCGCCACGGGTGTTATAAATAAAAGCTTGAACTTTGATGCCTAGCTAATGTAAACATGCAGCAGACAGCGGATTAAGATAATTTCACTGCACTGTGTTCTGCGACTTTTGTATTGAGCGATTTTAAAGCTATATCGCTGTTGCATATCAATTGTACATTTGATACCGAACGATCCATCATTAAGACGCAGTGTTAAAAATGGCATTTCCATTCGAATCTTCAATGATTCTTTCTCATGCCATGTACTAAATGCGTTCTCTTTATTTGCGACAAAAAATAGAGTTAAATAGAGAGAAGCGCCGCAATTTTTCTAGTTCTTGTTATCTCCGCATTTCAATATCCGTGAGACGTTTGAAAAAGAAAGAACCAACAACTTAGTCGATAGTCTCGTTGTAATGGAATGGAAGGTCGTACAATGGTTTCCCCGGTCGTTCTATGTTCCAAACTTGAATTATTAATGAACTCCTGTGTACGTTGAATTATTGATGAACATAAGAGAGACCCAAGTCATGTATTTCGCTCAAACAAAGTTCTCACCTATGTTCAATGCTTTGCTTCCCCATGCTTCTGGCAATAAATGTAGGAAGACATCACCCAGTAGACCACCGACCGCAAAACTCAGGAGAATTTTCAGTGTTTCAGCGCCAGCTGAAAGATAAAAAAGAAAAATACGACATCGTTAATTCTAATCCGTCGAAGCTTTCGAGTGATAATACAGTATATCCGTGACAGTGGTGATATCACCAATGTTAACCTACAGCACGTGTCGTCGAAACGAGGGCGGTACGATCCGACCAATTTTCATACCCAATGTGTCAAAGAATCTTCAACATTATGTCCTACATCCGAACTTCGATTAATCTCTTCGACGTGTCATTGTCAATGACGAATTATCGAACTCGTTCATGCGTCAAATTTCAATTTGGCTCTCGTAAATAAATTGTCCAAGTGGTCGCAGATGTGTGAAATTCATTGAAACGCAATGAAGCGAAGCGAAGACAATTCCACCCACACATCCCAGTGTTCGAGAAGATAAGCGAGGTTATTTACAGTCTCGCCAATTTCCAGTCAACGCGATATTTTTTAAATCGAATTATTGAACAAGAACATTGGCGTCTTCGATTATACCAAGATATAAAATTTTATCACAACTGCACATGCATCGTTGACGCCGTAGAGTACACACCTATTTGAGGTTAAACAAGAAAACCGCGAGTGCGGCGAACCGGATGTTAGAGCGTTAGTAAGATGGCCGAACGTCGACGCATGTGTCGACGAAGGTTAGCGAACTCGTTTTCTTTGTTGTCGAACTCTCATCGCTCGCTGCGTAAATATATAAATGCACTGGTGAGCTTTGCCCGATGGTGCAATGGTACGATTTTTATTCGTCACGATATCTTCGTCATCGATCCACTGCCATTGAGCGAGCGTATAAATCAAGTTTCACGAACACGACGCTATGCTAATGGGTGCGCGCGAACTGGCGCGTAATCGACCTACGAATTTGCATAACCGGCTTCACGTTTACTCGATGGATTCGGTGTCACACCGAGAATGAAAGGACCGAGATATAGTATAAAAATTAGAGCAGGTTTGACGACACGGTTTCCAGAGGTCGTTATAGTCATTGGCAGTGTAAAGCAAAATGGATGTTACAACGGAGAAAAAAAGCAAGAATTATTTGTTTTTTTTTCTTTAGTCAAACGGGAGACCATCACTGGATGATTCCTTCTTTATCCGCGAAAGAAAATACATTTTAGAAAAAAGCAGAGATGAAATGGAATTTAGGTTTTAGAGACAGACACCCGAAGTCTTTTAATGCAGGGAGATAATTCTTGATAATTAAAATATCCGCATATATCGGTATTTGGAACATAGGCAATGAATCAGCAAGAGGAAACCAGCGATTGTTTTCAACACGCCACGCTTCCACGTATAATGCAGACACGATCCTCCGAGCATTGCCAGGGAAATCAACTTTTATCATTTTGCGCAGTTGAATGAATTATAAAAGATAACATTCGTCGCATTGGCATGCACCCGTACATATTGCCAAGTCTCATTGTCGCGAAGCAACTCACAGTAAAATTCAAAGAAAGGATATGCGTATGAAATAGCGTTCTATTAATAAATAATGACAATTGCGTCGCTGTTATACTGCTTTGTTTTTCCGATGACGTTTAGTCGTAAGAAATACATCGGACTAGTTCAATTCCAAGAAAATCAGACGCCACGCGTATACTTTCATCGCAGTTTGCATATCGCCGTCCGACGCTTAGGGTATGCGTGCACGTACATTTAAAAATACGAATAAAGCTTAAAGAACATAAGATTGTCTGCGAGACGTAAATAATAGAACGATAATTTTTCCCGCACGTGTCGATAATTTTGTTCGACCTCTGGCAATATTCTAACGAGGCGTTGCAATCGATCAATCAACGAAAAATCCCAACTTCGATGTACGTCAAGCGTAAACAGTTGGACTAGAAATAATAATGCCGAATCGTTAACGAGAGGAGAGAAGAGCCACATGGACGATCAGATATCATTCTTCGATACGCTATCAATACGTGATCGATTGTGTAATGAAAGAAAAAGAAGTATTCTTATTCGAAAGTTTCGAACGCTTGACCGAGCGCTACATCGTTGTTTCAATTGTCTCGTACGGTCGTACGTAAAAACCAAGAGATTATCGACTTCGAAGAAGAAACGACCGAGAATATTTGTCAACAGTTTCGTACAAGGATAATTGGCATTCTGTAATACGCCTCGATCCATCGAGTTGCACGAGATCGAGGCGTGGAACGCAGAACGTATGTCTAAATTGTCCCACGATGTCAGCGAGAGGATACTCGTGTTTGTGTTCAAACATTTCCTCGTCGAGCGGGTCATATCGTCGACCCCGACGGAGCTTCCTTGCTTTGGTTCATACGAACGAGGCAAACCGCGATAATAATCGCTTATGCTTTGATCTCGCAATGCCTGCGTAACAAAAAGGGAAAAAAGAATGAATAAATTGTGAAATATCATTCGCGACACTCGTGGTAGATTGAAACGCATTTCCGAACTGACCTAATGCAACAATGCCGGCACCACCGACACATTCTTCAAACTCTTGAAACATTGAGTTGTCTCAATCGCAGTGTACAACGTCGACTTTTGTCCCGCCAGGATGAACAAACGATACTTTCGACATTGAGAAATCCGTTCGAATCAGAAAAGATAGAAGATACGCTCGAGTTGTTGATAAAAGAGGATCCAAAAACATGGCGTCTTTGTGACGACAGTTGAAAATATAAACAACTTTCTGTTACAAGTTTGATTAAGTTAGATGGATGAAATATTAATTCTGTATCCTGATTTGATTCTATCTTTTCGAGAACACGGTGTAAACCTAGAGTTTTGGTATATTCTCAAGATTAAATACCTTGAGATTTTATCAAACCAATGCTACATGTATCCACAATTTTCATCGAGTATTTACCTCCGTTCTTGAGATCGACACCTTCGTCAATAGGAATGACTAGCAACGGTAAAACACCCGATAGGCCGACCATAGCGCTACCGATCAGCGAAAATATCCACGGCTGATACTCGAAGTAATGCGTCAATGCGTTCCATTGGGCCCAAATTTCGTCGGTAGCGAATGCGTAAAGCACGCCATCGTTTGTACAATTGTCCATGCACACACTCGTAGTCGCCATGTTGCGTGTTTTCCGTCCGATGGAGACACTGTCAAGGTTTTTCTGTCAAGGTTCGCTCTCTTGTCTTGTGCTTCCTCGTGAATACCGACGTTAATTATCCGTAGCGCACGTTTTTATACGTCGAGAGAACAAAAAAAAACGTTCCACCTTGCTTATCAACCGGTACTTTCTTTAACAGAGCCGTATATTCTTTTTACCGGTCGTTTCGATCGGCTTGTGGATCGTTACGTTCCACTCTTTCCTAGCGATTCGATTTTGTCCTCTTCCGCATCATCCGATCGTCGAATTTTTCCAAATTATTAATTCTCCAACAGTCCACGAGCTTTCTTGTACTTCGAATGTTTCTGTAGAGACCCGAGAAAATTTTAGACTACAGCGTTGCGAACAGTGTCTTGCAATCGCGTCAATATCTAAATAAACAATAAATGAATTTCAGTGAAGGTTTTTTCTCATTGTTCACGAGACTTGCCGTTCCTGCAGTATAACCGCCACAGACTGGCGTCTTTCTTCGCGCCCACTCGAACAGCCATGCAGCTCGCACGTTTGTTTATTTTTATTTTATCCTTCGACCTTCGTTTGTTCCGAAGGTCCGTCGCTTCCAACGTTTAACAATATTAACAATCCTCGATCCGTTCTCTCGAATATCGTTTATCCAGCTCTCTTATTCTTCTTCAAATCCACTCGTCGACCGGCGTGAAAAACAGTTTATCGTGGTGGAATCTCGTACGGTGAAACGTACAAGAAAATGAACACCGGAAAATCCGTTGAACCGTTTCCACCCGTACAACTCTGAGCGACCGACTAGCCTACACTGAGGACTGAGTACGGACGCTTTAAGTTAGGGCCTTCTCGGCCGCTGATTGAGGTGATCCTACTATTATTTCATCCCGCCTTTGTCCAGAGATAGCGACGATTCAAGTGTTGCTGACCGCGTGACCGGCCACATTAAACACTGGAGTCTAAGCCGCGCACGTACTGTACACGATAAACACACAGTTTATGCTTCGAGCGTACACAACTCGTAGCACGATCTTTACTATAGATATATGTATATATTTTCTTTGCGAAATTACGGATCGGAGAGAAGACGTATAGCACGAATCGACCAACGTACGAGCACCTTAGCGCGGTTAATGCGCATTATGCGAGCAACGCGATGCTTTTATATCCTCGGCTCTCTGCAAGAAATGTCGTCACACAACAGCGCAGCTGCTTCTCTCCGTTACCAAGCGTTCTGTTTTGTGTTTCTCGTCTTCTTCCCTCTTTCTACCACGAATGAGAGTTGCACGATAATAAACAGAGACGGACGTATGCACGTCCCGAGAAAAGAGAGAGATATGATGCTGGAAAATGCATTATGACGCGAAGCGACGATGCCGATGCTTCGGCGCGAATGCGCATGCGCGCGTGTTCATGTGTAAGATCGATAGAGGCGCCAGCGTCCCGCTACGTACCGGCTCACTAGCTATCTACCGTATCGACGGTGTTTACAACATATCCCGCCAAAATTTCAAAAATCATTTCACCGCAAAACGTTTACGACAGGAATTTTAATTGATTATTCGCGCTTAAACGTTCCGATTTTATTGCAAGCTTACTTAAAATAAGAAAAGGATTGAACGGTCGTTAAAAGCTGTCTTGCGTATGAGATAAAAATGCTAGATTCAATCTTCTCGCTTGATTATTCGGTACGCGATAACGACGAGTTTATCTCGAGTCTATTGCTGATATTAATTGATAAGAGGTTTTTGTGTCCGATATTGCAGATTGTGCGAAAGGATGAGGCGTGCGGGGTAGAGATGTCCATGACCAATTGGATATCATAAAAAAATATTACTACCGATTGACAAAGTACGCAAGGAAATCGTTAATTGTATTTGGTAATTAAAAATTGTTTATACCACCGTTCTAAATTAAAACTCATTAAGCTATTTTATTCACGTAGAACATTTCTGTCCACAGTTATCCGACTTGAAATTTTTAGTTAACGACGACTCGAAATTGTAATCGCAGCGGAGTGTAGCTCTGCCCATCATCGCTGGCCTCCCAACATCACGAGTGGAATAATCCGAATGTAAACTCTCAATCACGAATTATCTGATTCATTACAAGTAACGACAGTGGCAAGTAGCTGTTACAAGATAAACCGTCCAAACATTATCTACCTCTTGACGCTAACAATTAATTTTAATGCCTGCGAATTTACAGATGTACAGGAACGCTACACACTTACGTTAGAAGGAATTTAATTTAATCAAATTGCTCGTAATGGGCAACCGGCCAAGATAGTTTTCTCTTTGGCGTACAATCAAACGGAACTATCTAGGTGTCAGGGTCCTCTCGATTCACTAGCTCGCTCATCTTTCCGTACCGAGAATGCATTGTTATGATCTATTTTTGAAAATGTCATATTCTAGAGCAATCAAGGTCTTTGGATAAATCAAACGATACTCATTAGCTAAGATTCGTTCGATGAGGATCGATCCTCGCGTTGAATAACGATCGAAACAGATGCGACAAGCTCGAACGAAAATGCAAGTTTGAAAGTTTTTTGATTTTTCGAACAGTCCCGCCTACGCTTGCCTAAGAATTCTCTCTCGTCCTTTCGGCTCTCAAGCGATTCTATTTCTAGATTTTAGGAATTGTTATATTTTAGAGCAATCAATGTCTTCGAATAAATCAATCGATACTCATTAGCTAAGATTCGTTCGATGAGGATCGATCCTCGCGTTGAATAATGATCGAAACAGATGCGACAAGCTCGAATGAAAATGCAAGCTCGAGAGATTTTTGATTTTTCGAACAGTCCCGCCTACGATTGCCTAAGAATTCTCTCTCGTCCTTTCGACTCTCCAGCGATTCAATTTCTAGATTTTTGGAATTGTTATATTCTGGAGCAATCAAGGTCTTCCAATAAATCAATCGATACTCATTAGCTAAGATTCGTTCGATGAGGGTCGATCCTCGCGTTGAATAACGATCGAAACAGATGCGACAAGCTCGAACGAAAATGCAAGCTCGAGAGTTTTTTGATTTTTCGAACAGTCCCGCCTACGATTGCCTAAGAATTCTCTCTCGTCCTTTCGACTCTCCAGCGATTCAATTTCTAGATTTTTGGAATTGTTATATTCTGGAGCAATCAAGGTCTTCCAATAAATCAATCGATACTCATTAGCTAAGATTCGTTCGATGAGGATCGATCCTCGCGTTGAATAACGATCGAAACAGATGCGACAAGCTCGAACGAAAATGCAAGCTCGAGAGTTTTTTGATTTTTCGAACAGTCCCGCCTACGATTGCCTAAGAATTCTCTCTCGTCCTCTCAGCTCTCCAGCGATTCTATTTCTAGACCCAGAGAAGATTATTTCAGTTTGTATTTTTACATAGTAGTACCGTGACGGGAAGAGAGAGACGGATCGCAAGCTCGCAAGCATCGAGCTTTTCATCGCCATGACCGAGTATGCATTTCTTTTTCTTTTTCTTCATCTTCTTCTCTTATTCCATTTTTAATTTTGCTTCCTTCCGCCGTTACGTCATTCACGTCGAGAACGGTAACGACGTTTCTTGAAAATCTTTTACGCGACGGATACAATCGTGAAACGGTCAATCCTCGATGTTACACGCAACCGTGTGTGGCTTCATCGCGAGCACGTATACAAAAATGCTCTGCATCGACGTATCGTGGAAAAAAGTAGAACGTCTCTGAGGCAACGAGCATTCGCTTCTTCGCGCATTTTCTCTCGTTATCGTTGAAATCATTGTTTTATCTGGAAAAAAAGAAAAACAACAACAACAACAGAACGATGCGAAGGCGATTATTCCGGTGAAAAATCGTTCTTCTTTTAATCGAGGTGAAGTGCGACGTGTGTTAATGGAGAAAGTGAAAGTTATAGATTTTTGAAAAAATCGCGCTTCGACCGTTCGACCATACAGTATTAATTTACAAACTTTTCTTTATTAATTTTACCTTAAAACCGCGATTTTTTATTTCTCGTCTTTTCTCTAATCTGGCTCGATTCTTTTGTTTGACAAATTGTCATCATTATTTTGTTTTCGTTTTTTTGTTTGGTGTTTTTTTTTCGATCGCTCGCTTTATCGTTCGAAATTCACCGCGCGCTCGATACGATTACCATGGATCTGCGAAGAATGTCGAATTGGAATGTGCTGAGCGTCGAGGCGGCTCTTCAACAGCTCAGTCACGAAGAAGACGGCACTGTGAAAGTTCTTCAACGCTCCAACACGGTAATTATTATTATTATTATTGTTGCTTTGTATCCATCCGCTTATCAACGAACCACGTAGTTCGTGTTCAATTTTCTCTAAAAATAACGGATTCGTTCTTGTTAATTCACTTTTAGCTTCTTGCCTCTTTTTATTCGTCATTCGAGAACGTAAAATTTATCGCTTAAAAGGAAATTTAATATTTCGTCGTCGGTTCGAATCGATCAAAATTGCAATAATAAATAATCTCAGAAAGACCGTCGAAATTCTTGAAACTAATTTTCCTACGTTATCCTCAACTCTCGCAAATTTACCAATTTTTATGAAAATATTCGTTTTAAAAAATCGACGATTTATCATTTTTCAATGTACGATGTAAAATTTGAATATGAAACAGGAAAATGATACATAGCTGGGATTTATACCATGCCTGCCAAGTATTTGTAACTAATTAAAGAGCAGGCGCATCTTGAGACGAATTTTCCTACGTTATCCTCAACCCTCGCAAATTTACGAATTTTTATGAAAATATTCGTTTTAAAAAATCGACGATTTATCATTTTTCAATGTACGATGTAAAATTTGAATATGAAACAGGAAAATGATACATAGCTGGGATTTATACCATGCCTGCCAATTATTTGTAACTAATTAAAGAGCAGGCCCATCACGAGATGAATTTTCCTACGTTATCTTCAACCCTCGCAAATTTACGAATTTTTATGAAAATATTCATTTTAAAAAATCGACGATCTATCATTTTGCAATGTACGATGTAAAATTTGAATATGAAACAGGAAAATGATACATAGCTGGGATTTATACCATGTCTGCCAAGTATTTGTAACTAATTAAAGAGCAGGCGCATCTTGAGACGAACTTTCCTACGTTATCTTCAACCCTCGCAAATTTACGAATTTTTATGAAAATATTCATTTTAAAAAATCGACGATCTATCATTTTGCAATGTACGATGTAAAATTTGAACGTGAAACAGGAAAAAGATACGTAGCTAGGTTTTGTACCATGCCTGCCAAGTATTTGTAACTAATTAAAGAGCGGAGACTCGCAAGTCCGCTCTCTTCCTAGGAATTGGTCAAACGCATTAATAGAGAGGACCATACTAGCGATCAATGCGTCGAAAACATCGCTCACTCTTCGGATCTTCGTTAAACGAGTCGGAACGCAAAATTGTCTTACGCGCTCGATTCTTTACTTACGCAAATAAACAAATATTCATTCCGCAACAAGTTTGAACAATTCGTGAAAAATAAATTGAACAATGTATCGTTTTTTTAATTTCTCATTAAAAATATAAATAATGAGTGTTTGACGGTAAAAGTGACGCCCGTTGGACGGGGCCGTTAAGCTTCGTCGAGTTTTCAGCTAGCATCCGCTTGTCGAAGCTCGATCGCGTTCGAACCGCTCCGAGAATAGAATTAACCGGGTCGAAACAAAACAAAAAAAAAACACGCGCAAGCGAAAAATAAAAAAACAATTAAAAAAGATCCGATGCGTCGTTCGTGCGGTTATTTTCCGGATGTTTCGGTTCATGGTTCTTAGGAAATAACTAACGAGAGTGAGAGAGAGAGAATCATCTCGTGGGTGAGCTTATCACGTTTTCGTCATAATGAGCGTTTGGACTCAATTAAACGTCGAGCATGCAACATCAGCAATCTCGAGGGACGACGTCGACACCAGTTCGCAAAGAAGGCACAAGCCGGTAATTGATTCGATCCATACACGATTTTAAATAAGTCTTTTTCATTCAATTTTTTATTGCATAAACGTAAACGCAAACATTGTAAAATAAAATAAAAAAAGATTGAGATATTCTTATTTCCAGTTTTGATCGGGCATAAACGAATCATTTGGTTGAAATAAATGTAATACAATTTTTATTTTCGATTCGATAATAATATTAAATTAGAGTGGTAGATGGATGAATGAAACGACTGTGGTAGTGTAGCCTTGTTGCGATACATGTAAAACGTTCTGGGCAATTCGTCAGAGCTGTTAGTGTGCATGATTCATAATTTTGGCGTCGACCCCCGGCAGCATTACCCGGGATCAAAGAGCCTTGTGGCTGTTGTATATAGAAAAATATTCACTAGCATGTGTGAACGTTGCTTCGGGATACGTTTGAGCTATATCACTGCGATAGGGACAGTTTTATTAAGGCAGGACCAGAATGTGATGAGCAGAAAAAAGTTTTTTTTTCAGGAATTTTTTTAACCTATTTAATGTTTTTTTGGCGTTGGGGGGGGGGGGGGGGGGGGCTTGATCAAAGATATATTATTTTATATGTATTAAAGAAGATTTGAGTAAATTGTTGGTGAAAAAAAAACAATAGTTGGAGTACAATAAACTTGTTTTAAAACGACGTTTTGCAAACTGGTGCGGGTGATAACTCGAGCAATAATAATCGGATGTATAAATTTTTTACAGTACAATATTTGTAATTGCAATAGCTATCGTGTAGCGTAGCCGTTTTCGATTTTATTTATTTCTTGAAATATGACCACGATTCAAAATAAAAAGTATTATTTTTGCCTACAATATTTTCATTGAAGATGCTTTAAAAAGTGGTAATTTAAGAAACGGCTATACATAACAATAGTTATTACAGTTAGGAAAAATTCTTGCTAAAATTGTACATATCCGACTATTATTGCTCGAGTTATCGTCCACACCAGGTCGAAAAACCTCGTTTGGAACACAAAATTATTGAACTTTTCTTTTCAATAAAAATTCACTCGAATTTACGTTAATCCTTGTGGAATAAAATATCATTAATTAACCTCAAAAAGCCATTAAGTGAATTTTAAAAAATCACGAAAAAAGAATTTATTACATTATTTCTATTCAAATCAATAATAATTGATTGAAATACGAAATTTCCAATATTTATAAAATATTTGATATTTAATAATTTCTATAGACATTAATTAAACTATATCATTACTTCCAATAATTCCAATAAATATTCAATATAATGATTACCGCATATATAAAAACCAAACAAATAAATAATGAATCACTAACGCTCGATCACGAATTAATTCCCAAATGTAAAGAAACAACAATAATTAATTATTCATTAATTCAGTAAATAAATTGTAATGACGGTGCAATTAGCTCGTACGCCAGTGAGTCATCGACGCGAATGACGTTTCGTTGTAAGAAGACACGTGGGCTGTAAGAGACGTAACCCCTGAGCAATCGAGCGTTCTTGACCTGCCTCAAGGCATTTGGTCAGTCCAGGTTGGCCATTCTTTATCGGACGATAATTATCGTCTCGTCGGGTTAAAACAATAACAAGAAACAGGACTACGTCGAGAAAATAATATTTTTCGGGTACTTTCGTACAATCGCGAAGAAAAAACGGTCGATGTTACGGGACCGGTTCCAATTAGCCTCGCACAATATTTCGCGGAAAATAAATGTTATTGCGCGCACTGTTATTGTCAGACGTTGGATGAGACAGAGAGTAGATCTGTGTCTAAGTCCCGTCGTAGTTTAAAATTAAGTTTCAACCAACGTCCCCCAAGACTTATATTTAGGACGACGCGCGTGCGCGATCCGATTAACGGTCGAGGCAGAATTTTGTCGTATTTGCTTCGAATATTACTTCTGGGTAACGCGTATGTATCCCCCCTCGTGCACCGAGCGTTCGGCTTCTTCTAGATGTTCGCGTCATAAACGCGAAAACGAACGGCGTTAAGTTACAACGCGCCGTCCGTTTCGTTCGAACACCTTGCAAAACCGATTTTCTCGTTTTGTTTATCGCACGATTCGGAAAAATAAATCGTATTCGGGAGCTAACGAATCGTTGAGGATTTGGATCGATTTTGTGTCCGGTTGTATGATCGTATCGAAAAATCATGGATCTTGGGGGAGTCGACGTTTGGGGCCAAATTGCCCTGGAAACATCGCAAATGTATGTCGAGGAAGGTGGTGTGATTAAAAGTCGTTTTGCCAGTACCGTAAGTTTCTTTTTCTTCCCGAGCCATTTTTACCGCGATCCCGGTTAAAACGCATCGTACTTTTCTCAAATTAAATCATTTTATTCGACTATTTTTAGTCACGAATCGTTGATAATACGGAGTTCTAAGTAAAATTAGGATCGGACCACATTTTCTCGGAAAATTGTGACAAAAATTGTATGAAAAATAATTGTGAAATTGAAGTAATCGTCGAGGACCTTGAAAACCTTGATCTAGCACCTGTACTATGCGTCTATATATAGACATTGTCACTTTGAGTCAGTAATTTTATAGAAATTCCGCAGGGGGTTGTGATAGGTGGCGTAATAGTGAAAATTAGCGTATATAGTTTCGATCAGCCAGCTGTGAGCAAAACTATTATGATCGCTCGAGCATTGTTCCACACAAAGCCACCATTGTTTTCGATACATCGAATGTTTAGAGATTCCTCGATAGCGATTACAATCATCAATAATAACAAAAGAAATGAAAAAAAAATCAGAATACACGTTGACGATATTTATTGCAAATCTTCTCCATCAATCTGGATTATAAATATTTTCTAGACGATAGAAAAACTACCGGACAAGGTTCTTCTCAACATCTTCTGCTACCTCACGCATCAAGAAATCAGTCGACTTGCACGAGTTTGCAAACGATGGCGACAGGTCGCTTACGACACGCGTCTCTGGCAACATGTGTCCCTGAGACCGGAGATCAGTGGACTTCATGTGACGTCCCTCGATTATCTTCTTCAGCTTATAAGGTGAATTTTTTTCATTAAGTAAATATCGATGGAATATTTATCGATCGATCGCATAATGAACGACGAAATGTTAATATTATTTAATTACGATCAGCGTCCGCTTCGGACCTTCCTTGAGGTACATCGAGTTACCGATCGAGCTTATAACACACACGGTTCTTCACGAGCTCGCCAACAAGTGTCCAAATCTGACGCACATGCTTCTTGATTTTTCAACCGCCATGCAGCTTCACGATTTCTCCGAGATGCAAGCTTTTCCCACGAAACTCAAGTACATGTGCATCTGTCTGTCCGAGGTTATTTTCATGGAAGGATTTATGAGAAAAATTTACAATTTCATAAACGGCCTCGAGATTCTTCATCTCATAGGTTCGATTTTAAATCTCTTCTGTTTGTACGAATTTAAGGTACGAATTTGTTCTTTTTTAATTATCGAATGATAAAATTTTGTTTAATTGTCTTCAGGGACTTACGAGAAAGTCGAGGAAGAGGAGGAAGAGATCTACGAGGTCATTAACGTTCATAAATTGAAATCAGCGACACCGAATTTACGAGTGATCAATCTCTATGGTATCAATTTCGTGGACGATTCTCACATCGATGCATTCTCATCGAACTGCATACAGCTCGAATGTCTCGCTGTTAATTTCTGCTCGAAGGTTACAGGATCCACGATGAAGACACTTTTTCAAAGAAGTCGAAGACTCAGGTGTCTACTGATGCAGGGGACCAGTAAGAATTCGAAACTTTCTTACTCGAGGAAAGAAATGAAAATATAATCCATCATTAAGAAACAGAGAGATGGATTTTATTTTTATTTGTCACTGGAATATTAATTCGTGACTGGGAGAGTATAGTAACGAGACTCGAAGGTACGAATTTCAGATCTTCAGAGCGAGTACGTGATGCAGGTTGAATGGGAAAAATCGAGCGTTCAAGAATTGGACATAACTGCCACGGATTTGTCGACCGAGTGTCTGATCGACATGCTCAGCCGAATTCCTGGACTTCGTTTCCTCAGTGCTGGACAATTGAATGGTTTCAACGATAGTGTCCTCAAGGCTTGGACCGAAGCAGGAAATCCGAGAAATCTCATCGCGGTTGATCTCGATAGTTCGGACAATCTCACCGATGATGCGCTTCATAAATTTCTTTCAAGACACGGTCATCAGTTATGGGGAATCGCACTTTCGGGTATGCCACATATAACGGATCAACTTTGGCAGAGTGTTTTGCCCATCTTGACCAATGCAAAGTAAGCACGTGTTCTTAATGACGATTTACTAACAATTGTTAGAAGATTCTCATTTGTTTTCGTGTGAAATCATTTTTGTTCTTCTCTCATTCAGAATCGTCGTTATGGGAACCCAAGAGCGTCTTGGTGTCAATATCCACGTCGACCAATTGATGGACGGCATAGCTAATAATTGTCCAAATCTGGAGAGATTGGAACTGCGATGGGACCCGGAAAATCTTCGTTTCTCCGATAAGAGCCAGAAAGCCATTGATATTCTTCGCGTCAAGTGCGTCAAGCTCAGATGTTTGGTTCTGAGGTGAGAAAAACACAATAAATCCACAGACAGAATTAATCAATTTTCTCAAATGATAATTTGTTTACATAAATAAGGCAGGAATAATAATATTTTGTCGACGATTAACACAATAATCTCTAAGGCAAACTTGCGACACTAATTGCTATAACGATTTTCTTAAAATTCTTATCGACACGTTGGAAAAATGTTACAAAACGAGGATAGTTCAACAAAAGTAAAAAATACAAATCGACCGGACCGTGACTCATATTTTCTCACGCTAATGGACGTTATTGATCTATCGATTTTGAAACACAACGTTACGAACAACAAACATATACGTTCCACCTGTAAATACCATTTCTGCATTTTCACAGTGATGGAAGATACTACGAGGTCGTAAAAGCAAACTTCGAACGAGCCGACAGAACTACGGTAGTTCGTACAACGACGTGTTCCAGAGTTTCCAACTCCTACCTGTTGCAGAATTATAAGGACTTGGTATTCAATTGATTAAGGCTCATAGGCGTTCATGTGCTTTTTAGAATCATAAACACACTATCAAACGTCCTATGTGCGAACGTAATACAACGCCAGAGCAAAGAAAATTTGTTAAAGAACGAGTCGTACATGCGAAACGTATTTGCCAAACTTGTCTTCTACGAATCAACGGAAATTGTTTGATGCGGCGTAGGTATTCGTCATCACCGTAAACAAACAAAGTCCCATCGTGTCTTCCTCATATTATATAATAAATCAAATTATATCTAATTAATAAAAAAATACAAAATCATAAACAAAGACGTTGTTTGCTTCGTGACGAAATTGTTCAAAGTTGGAAGAACGAATTTTATCGATTTTGTAAGAAACAAAGGAAAAGTCCTTAGGTTTATGCCTCGAAGACTGAAAATATATCGTATCGTCTAATAACAGGTAAGAGAAGGAGAATTGTTTCCAAAGTCGTGTCACCCCAGGTCGTAGAAAAAGCGCAGGCGCGTTGATATGTATGTTTTGTTTTTTTTTTATTATTATTTCTCTTTGTTCCCACGCGCGAGTAGGTGCAACGAGGTGAGTAAGAGTCCAGGTAGTGGATTGACACAGATCTCCCACACGCTGGCGGTCTTATCGATTATTAGCTAATTTATTCATGTCGGCCGATGAAGCGTTTGTTTCGGACGGCGTGTGCCGGCGATCGATTCACCCTCGCCGTCGCGTCCAAGTTCCCCGAGACAATTTGTACAGGGTAGTCGGCCTCGGGCATTCTTCCGCGACGCATTACACAAGCTGGATAAAACGTGCCAAAGGAAGTTAACAAAGAAGAAATCAACCCAGAAGCAATAAGAGTTTTTTGAATATCCTCGATGTCACAGCGTGACGAGGATTTGACGGAGAAACGACTGAAAGTCGTGCTTGTTGGTGACTCGGCTGCAGGTAAGGTAAAGTAATTTTTCTCATTGATTTTAATCAAGATCTGATTCACATACCGCACTGCAAGCAATGTGGCTACGTTTTCATCATTTCTCATCGTTGATCTGAAATAAAAAATTAATGAAATCAAAATTATGTTGTAAAATTGTTTTTCATATTTCTGCAATTGATGAAGCAGTTTTCACAGTTGGATATAATTAATTATCGGAGATATTTATAAAATGATGAAACTGTACGGTTCATACAAGGTCCAACAGTAAAATTACTCGATATCGATTTTCTTATCTAACCAATCTCGTTTGATAGCATCGATAGTTAATGATACACATGTGAACCGTAATGTTCCTAAAAATATACAATGAGAAGTTTATGCATGACTTTGGTATCGAACTTTTCAGACAAGCATCGCGGTAAAGTTCTGCAACGACGAGTTCTCAAGGCAATACGCACCAACAGCTGGAATAGATTTTTTCACGAGAAGTCTAAGCCTTGGAAGTTTCAAGAACGTTAACCTTCATCTATGGGACGTTGGAGGACTCGCTCTGCATGGTACCATGCTCGACAAATACATTTATCGCGCCGATGTGAGTTGAAAAATAGCGTTTAAACGCAACGAACATAATTGTCGAAAATTGTCTTGAAACGAATTGATAAAGAAACAATAAATTGTAGTGAAGGAAAAGGGTTTGTAATTTTACTAGTTTGAACTTGTTTGTTCGAAACTGTTATTCTGTCCAAGAATAATTTGTCGACAAATCAATGAAAACTAGCATGGGATATTCATATCGAGTTTGAACGTTCGATTACTCAAAAAATCTTTTCTTTGATTGATTTTCTTTGAACGATAAATTCTAGTGAAGGAAAAGGGTTTGTAATTTTACTAGTTTGAACTTGTTTGTTCGAAACTGTTATTCTGTCCAAGAATAATTTGTCGACAAATCAATGAAAACTAGCATGGGATATTCATATCGAGTTTGAACGTTCGATTACTCAAAAAATCTTTTCTTTGATTGATTTTCTTTGAACGATAAATTGTAGTGAAGGAAAAGGGTTTGTAATTTTACTAGTTTGAACTTGTTTGTTCGAAACTGTTATTCTGTCCAAGAATAATTTGTCGACAAATCAATGAAAACTAGCATGGGATATTCATATCGAGTTTGAACGTTCGATTACTCAAAAAATCTTTTCTTTGATTGATTTTCTTTGAACGATAAATTGTAGTGAAGGAAAAGGGTTTGTAATTTTACTAGTTCGAACTTGTTTGTTCGAAACTGTTATTCTGTCCAAGAATAATTTGTCGACAAGTCAATGAAAACTAGCATGGGATATTCATATCGAGTTTGAACGTTCGATTACTCAAAAAATCTTTTCTTTGATGATTTCAGATTGTTCTTCTCGTATACGATGTGACGAACAGTTCCAGTTTCGATATACTCGAGGAATGGATGTCATCGATACGAGACATCGTCGATAGCAGCTTCCACAAAAGACCCTTGATGGTACTGGTTGGTAACAAATGCGACATGGAACATCAGAGAACAGTGAAGAGGGACAAATCGCATCGATTTGCTGCTGAAAATGGTTTGACGTACTACGACATGTCTGCCAGAACAGGTGAATCGGTGAGAACTGATATCTTTCATTCGTCTAGAAAAAAAATCGATCGAGCATTAATAAAAAAAAAAGCTTTTGATTCTTGAAGACACGTACAAATCAAATCATTTTTGTAACGTTTTGTTTGTCAAAGAACTCATACACGTTTGTGATTTGTTGCACGTCGCTATCGATTCTTATCTGATTAAGGCAAAAGAATCAACAATCGTATTTCCCATTTTAGATTTGAAATATTCTCTTGGATTTATGAAGCGTAATCAATGTTTGATGATTCGTCAGACGGATTAGTTTCTTTGTATCTTGTTCTCTGTATCGATGTAACGTGGATGCTTTTAGATATCTTTGTGTATCGCAAATGTGGCTGCTAGAGTTTTGGGCATACAACTAACGAGGACGGACCAAGATTTGCACAAGCCAATCATAATAGCTGAAATTGGGGACACGGTCGATATGTCGAGCATCCAGAGGGTTGTCAAGAGATATCCAACTAAGAGATCCTTTCAAATTAACGGCAGCTCAACTCTTCCACTGTCGAAATCATCGGTCTGTTGTTTACAGTGAAAAACAAAAGTGAAAACAGAAACAAAATCGTTCGGGTTTAACGATCTAGTGGGCCCAAAGTTATTCTACGAATTGACGAACGTCTGTTGAAGAATTTCATACATTTATAAATATTGACTGTGCCTTATCTTCGGCAGACGGTGACGACGATGGCAATTGTACAATACTTATTCATATAAATTGTGATTTGGATTATCGTTGTTCAGGTGGTTATGCAGACGGCGTGAGTAAATATTTCACAAAATAATTGAAAACGAGAAAAGATTTATTGATTAACCTTATCCAAATCGGTCAATAATAGTTGTGACAATAACATTTTAATTCATTACAATAACGCATAATGCACTACACCATTGCTTCATCAATTATTATCACGATTCGTAAGGAAATTTCTTAATTTCCATACAAAAGTGAGTACGAATAAGACGAATGATTTTACGTTGTATGTATGCATACATATATGCATACAGGTGTATACGTATATATATATAAATATATATGAGCGTATCATGTTGGGGCAACTTTTTTGTTAACTTAGAAACAGAGTGTATATTTGTGGGAAGAGAAAATAAGAAGCCTGTTCAAATTTGATGAGTTCTTAATATTCATATTTCGAAATGCCAAAAGTGGAATTTCTATTTCAAGTTAATAACATATTTTTATAGAAAATTGAATGGACTACAAAAAGACCTCTCATACTTTTTTGATAAAGTCTAAATGATGTTCAAGTTCGAAATTCAAAATGTATGAAATCCTTTTTTCTTTTATTACATTTCTGCAAGTGTACAATCGGTTTTAAGTTGAAAAAAAAGTTGTCCCAAAATTCTACACCCTAATATATATACATATTATGTTTGCCTTCTTTCCTTCCATCATAAAATTAATAAAATACCCTCTTTTGGACAATCACGAAGTAAGATTAATTTAATAAAAATTGTATCGCAGTAATGGACCAGTTAAGCAAATTGCTTGTCAGTGAATCTTAACGAGCAGGCCCCTGCGGGTTAATACGTCCGGGATAAAGAGTTAATACATTGGGAAAGATATATATGACAATACGAGAATTGACTTTGATCCTTAGTTTACGATGGAAATGTCCTACGTAGATAAACGTTGTATAGCAAACTCTAAATAATGGATCGGTGATCGCTATGTCACCTGCACGTACGTGTTTTTTTTAATGCCCGCACATTTTACAATTATTTCCTACTAGTATGTGCCTCGCGAAAGACAGTATACGTTTGTTGACTTTAGCTTTTAATTTTACATCATTTAAAAAAAGTTCTACATCCGGATCTTATATTACGTCCAATTATTATAATTTCAAGATTATTGCACATAACTTCGATGCGGTTCTCGCATCGTTTAACTTATCGAAGATGAAATTTCCAAACTACTTAATTATCTATTTTTACAAGATTTCGTCAATGCACCTGTCGATGGCTACGTTTTCGATCGACAAGTATCAAGAGCATTGATCGGTATTCGCTATTGACTCATTTTACCCTATTATCCATAACCGAGTTACTGTTTATCTCCCACCGACGAGCCATGAAATATCTATTCGAGCTATCCGAGAAGGAAAATTTGAACCGAAGTAACATCCGGTGTATCTAAGAATGTGCGCAATTTAATGTATATTTGTACAAATACGTAGAACGTAATTACGAGATTTTTTTTCAATCATAAGGATTCATTATAAACGCGCGATCTCGGAATGCTCGGAAAACCTTTGCAATATTATCAAAAGCTCAATGTTCTGTAGAATACCGGAAGATGTCGAGGGAAGCTCGTTGCGCTAATTGGCATGATTCATAATTCGTACTTCGTAAGTGGTCGTCGCGGCCACTCGTACTTCTCCAATATTTTTTCTTTGGCCTCCCACACTTTCCTAACTTTTTCGTTTAATGGGGCTACGAACGTTTCCAACCATTCTTCCATCGTGTATTCGTCGTATATTCCGTCCATCGCATCACGCATCTCTTTTTCGATGTATAATATTTCCATTTTGTATCTATCGAGCTCGGCGACTGCTCGTTCAACGTGACTTGGACTGGAGAAGACGTGCTTGACGTTGTAGGGTTTTAGCCAACCTTTGAAAGTATTATCCAGTTCCATTTTGTCCAATTCTTGCTGGAGCGTGTAGAGTCTCAGTGTAGCCGCATATATTTTGACACCGTGAAAATTGCATTTGGTCCATCCGTATTGGGGCTCGGGTATGCTCAGTGAAACCGAAGCATCGCACTCGAGAGCCGAGGACACGTGAGGAGGCAAATCAATGGGAAAGTTATTGAGTGTCGAGCTCTGTAAAACGGCAAGATTAACGGCGAGCGATGGTATCGCCGATGCGAATAATTCGCAAAGTACACTGAAGTGATCGTATCTCTGCCAGCCTGTCAACATTGCACCTTTGATATTAATGCGACGTGAATATTTGCTTATTATTTCCAACCATCGTTGATGATTCTCCAAGTGATAAGAAATATCTGTGTAATAACGATCTGGTTCTGTGGCACCTTTGAATGCTGTTGCGACCCATACCGCGGGCCACACTGCTGCGTAATTGTCCCATAATTGATCCGTAAGCGATGCGCTTGGATCTGTCGTATACTTCCAGACTACGGGTTCGACAAGTTTACTCAACCCGCTTTCGATAATTTCCTGGGGCGATATTTCACGAAACTCGTCGTCCCACATGAGAATGGTCAAATGGGGATATTTGTTCTTGATGTAACGTGCCACGTTTGTAACGTGATTGAGAAATAATTGACGTTTGCCCCATTGATTTTTTGTCATGGTTTCGAGACATTTTCCGCATTCACCAATGTGATACACTTCGTCTGCTCCAATATGCAAGTGTTTTATATTCGGATGAGATTCCACTACTTGATCGATCATAGAATATATAAGGGGCAGTGTTCTATTGTTGCTTGGACAAACTACTTGGGGATATCTGAAGACTTCTCTGAAATCTTTGTACTTTTCTAATTTCAGTACAAATTCCAAATGTCCAAATGTTTGAATCAAGGGAATTACAATGAGATTGTTTTCTTGAGCTAATCTCTGAATTTTTGCGATATCACTTTTTGTATAACAATTCATAGCACTGATGTTTTGTATATCACCTTGAAATGGAAACATATCCTCGTACTCCAATAGAATACCCGTAGCTCCAAGCTTGTTCAACAAACTCAATAGTTTCTTGTAATAATCGATTATCGGCGGTGCACCTTTGAGATCTAAATGAACAATCTTGTGTCCTTTGAACAATGCATTATTCCTATTGAACTTCTCACGATTGACTTCTTCGAAGCTTCTGTACATTTCAGGATTCCTTAATCTTCCCATGAATTGAGCATCGTACTGCCTTCTTCTTGCGATATCGAGAGGAGCTTCGGTCAAATCAGACAATAGATAACTGTCGTCCACTCTGAGACGTGAACTACTTTTTGCTGAGATTGCATCGTCAACTTCACTGTTCAAGAAGTGATACATTATTACCAGCAACGTGAAAACGATCATAAGGATGATCGTTAACGACGTACGACCCCTTAAACGACTCATGTTGTCACTCATTCTTCACATCATTGTGAAATAGTACGTACTGATGGGTTTCTGTCAGTGGCACGAGTTAATCATGGAAAGCCTAAATAATCTCTTCGAGGCCCAAATTCGGATGCATTTCAAAATCTTTATTTGGCACGATTACGTCGCCAATCGCACAATATTTGTTCTGCGATAGCGTATGAAGTGAACGTTTCGGGTATACAAATTTTGCATGTAATCGTTCTAACCATGTATTGAAACAAGCCGAGTCATGTAACGTCTTGTTGTGACTTGTAACTCGTGACTTCGTCCTTAGATTAACCGTCAAGAGCACTAAATAAATTAAACAGCATTTTGTATAATCTTGACTCGTAAATTAATTGCTCTATGTGAGCTTTGCTACAGCGGATTACTGATGTATTGACACAATAAATTCTGAGGTAAATGCCATCTTGATGTAGGAATGTGAAGTTTGCACGAGTGGCCAACTTTACGTTTACACGAAATATGAGTGGTTACCTCTCTGAACATAACTGCATAAGCTTGTCTTTTCCCAATTATCTTCTCCCTACAGATTGCTGACTATATTGTATGAACAGAGATTAAGGTACATCAGCAATGCTCAACAAGCGGTGAAACCTCGAGAGTTGATTCTGAGGCATCTGAGCGATCAAAGGGTAAATTTTGGTGTACCCAAGTTAAATTGGTCGCAAGTTTCATATACATAGCGAAAGGTGCGGCGATTCAAACGACATGGCGACTTTGATCGCTCTTTGAGCGTTGAGATGTCGCCGAACCAATTCTCAAGGTTTCAACTTTTATCGAGCCTTGCTGATCTCCCTTCTAATCCTCCTAATAATGAAATATATTTTTCGAATTTCAGAACATGAGTTACATAATAAGGTAAAGAAGGTTTTGAGTTTATAAAGAAGCAGATGCATTTTCTATGTTCTGAATTCAGATTGTACTTAATCTGTTTTTTTGGTTAGTTTTGAATAACTCATTAGCACAAATGTTCCTATGTATTTTCTTAAAAATAGGGGAATGTGCAAGTATGCAAAGGCCGCGCTACTGTTAACCGCAGGCGGTTTTTACCAGCGTGATTTTGTGGTTCAAAGAAATCAATACAAGCGATCGTACTGACAGTTTTTTGTAGAGCGTGTATTTTAAGTGGTTTTGTGGTTATTAGCTGCAGCCGCCCAGGCAAAAGACCGTAGTGTGGTTCTAGCCTTACTGCTAAAAATATGGGCAAGCACGAGACCTTCTCGATCGACTTCGAAACAGGTAGAGAATTGTAGGTTATACGTTGCAGATTATCAGATGCTGGTTCGTTACCTTTCGTTAAGACAAATCAAACTAAATAATCAGTTGAGTTGTTATCACAAAGATAGCGTTACGAGGCTTAAATTCTACCTACGAAGCGATTTGACCGATATAGTAAAACTAAATAAGGTAAATAAGAAAATACGCACAACACAGTAGTCACTTTGTTCTAATAAAATGTGTCCATGTAAGGGTTTGCCTGTAACCTTTAAGAAGGGCGTTTTTAGGACCGTATTTTTCTACTACGTTTGTCAATCGTTGCTCAATGAAGTACGTACTTTAAGAAAAGCACACTTTGTCTGTGCGAATCATAAGAAATATCAAAAGTCATACTTATGGTTTTTAAGAGACAGTGTAACTAGCGACGAGCTATTTGCACTTCGAAAACGGGATCCGTAAATTGTCCGGCACTGAGCAACCGATCGCCTTAAAATTTGGAGGGTACATAGAGAACTGTGGCATAAAGTGCATGACAGTCTTATTTTTCCAAAATTTTGGAAAAATTTTTGCAGATTCAGTTACCACCGGAAATTTTTTTCCAAAATTTTGGAAAAATAAGACTGTCATGCACTTTATGCCATAATTCTCTATGTACCCTCCAAATTTCAAGGCGATCGGTTGCTCAGTGCCGGACAATTTACGGATCCCGTTTTCGAAGTGCAAGTAGCTCGTCGCTAGTTACACTGTCTCTTAAGAAAGGGCCCTGACGTGATAGTAAAATTACAATATTATTTCATGACTCTTACTTGTTTTACACGAAGTATCTTCGTCGAAACGACATGGATGACGAGTCAGGATATATTATATAAAAATCGAAAAAGTCCAGTGTACATCGTAGATTCTGACGTTTCACTGACGCAACTGATGCCACTTATTTCCTGGAAAATAACATACCAGTTTCAACACCAGACTCGATTTTTTCAGAAGGAACTTATTCGTCGAAGAAACGTGTGCGAATGCCGAGTCAGGATACATGATATGGCAGTGAAAAAGTACAATGTATGCAGAACTTCGCCATTTCGCCGACACGACTCGTGCCACTTATCTCCCAGAAAATAACATACCAGTTCTTAGCACCGAATGGAAGGGTCCTAGAACGACGTACAGAGGGTATATTCTACGTACAAAGTTTTTCCGAGGGTGGGGCGGGACACCTTTCCACCCCACCTTCATTTGATTGTACATCTGGTTGGAATCGAAATTACACACAGGAACCTAGAAGTTTCGTTCCGTTTAATGGTTTGGAACTCATACCCTGCTACAAAACTACAAACCTCAGACATTATCCCTTCCTGCAGTTGGAGAAAATGATGGTCACTTAATGTAGCGACTTTTTACGAAATTATTCGTATTTGATGTGGAAATGTTCCTGCCTGGTTTTACCATTGCCTAGACCGAGCAGAGACAGTGATGGTCGTTTTGGAGAAACGTTGAGGTGTCTTCTATCATGAATTTCAACTCGTCCGGCAGAGAAGAGTTTGAGCGTTTCATCAAGCCTATCGCTACGGTTTCACGATTAGTCGCGATATGGCCATTGGAACAAGATCCTACTAAATTCGCGGCTCGATTCAGGATCTTTCACGTGATTTTGATGATAACAATTAGTGTCACAATTTCGAGCTGTGTTACCGCTGATGTTATCAGACATCTGGACAACCTGGATGAGGCTACCGAATGTGCGCTCATTGCATCCGCTTTTTATCTGAGTTTCGTTCGAGTGGTCAATTACACGATTCATAGAGAGGACATGCGCTATGTAGTGACCACAATGAGAAACGATTGGGCAGACTCTTCTTTGGAAGACAGAGCGATCCTCAGAGAAAATTGTCATTGGTCTTATGCGCTTGCCAATCAATTTATCGTGACTGTGGTATTGGCTCTACTTCTTTTCATGTTAAGCCCGATGATAAATGTAAGTTTGCATTTACTTGATAGATACATTATAAACAATTTCAACCAGACTATTTTTGAAATTCACCGTTGATTCAATATAGGCCACGATTATGTTCACACTTCAGCCTTGCTGAAATTTAAGTTTTTGGAAATACTAATTTTAGTGTCCCATAGTGATATCGAATGACCTCAGAGCGACCTCATAGCAAATATACCAAGTAGATAACACGTCTAATGAAAAGGTCTATCACACAGCTCGTCGTCCTTAATTCCGACGAGAGAATCTTACCTTTTCGCGGATATCTCTACGAGAATCAAACGTTATCACCGGCGTACGAGTATTTGTACGTGGGTAATATGGTAGCTGGTGGATTGTGTGGTTCTACGATCGCCAGTGCAACTAGTTTCAATTTAGTTTCAACGATACACGGAGCTGCCAGATTTGCAGTATTGCAAAAGAAATTGGAAAGCTTGAAGAGCGATGATCCTGACAGCGCTGCGGCAATGGTTGATTGCGTCAAACGTCATCAAGACGCTATTCGGTACGATCTCCTCGTTATTGCTTAGGAAGAAAAAGTATTTTACCCTACGAAAATCGTTGATTACTTTTTTTAATGTAAATTGCAGATTTGCCGATGCTTTGGAAAGAATAATAAACGTTCTCGCTCTCGGTCAATTCGTTATTAGTACCGGTTTGATATGCTGTGCAGGTTTTCAAATAACGGCGGTCGGTTATGATCTGTTCCAAAGAGATAAATCAATCTTACGAAGAAATGAATTAAAAAAATTCTATTATTTTTAGATGATCGAGGACAAAGGTCGTCTCATGAAATATTGCTCCTTTCTTAATTCCGCAATTTTAGAGCTGTTTTTGTTCAGTTACAGTGGTAATCGATTGATGGTTGAAGTATGTTCAAATGTATTTAGTTTTTTAAAAAATGACGAGCTCTTGCAAATATAAGAATATCACAATAAACAGAGCGAGGCTGTAGGCATTTCGGCTTTCGCGGCGGACTGGGTCGGTAGTTCTTTTACCACCACTTTGGGAATACTAATGCTCAGAACAACCAAGCCGTCGAAAATTACTGCGGCCAAGTTCTACAATATGTCGCTCCAAAGCTTTACTTCGGTCAGTGAAAATCCATACTATTATAGAATGCAAAATTATTATAAACCGTTATTAATATAAACCATTATTAATAAAAATAAATTATTAATAAAATTATAAACCATCATTATTAATAGGCATAAACCCCTAACATCCATGAATAGGAAAATATCTTTTTAAATTAAGAAAATACTTTCTAGCGTTAATTTTATGAATTGCATTGATAATTTTTACTATCCCTTCTTTATCATAAATACTCCTATCATAAATTGATTATAATTTTATCAAAATACTCTAACTAAAGGTATATGTCATGAAACTTTTTTTTAGGTACTGAGCACCTCATTCTCATACTTCACCGTGCTGCAGACAATGAACGAAGAGTAGTAAATCGCTCAAAGGATGAATAACGAAGCGTGCTCGAAGTCGGACATGTAACACTACGTTAAAGCAGACTTCTCAAACGGATGTCCGGAGGCTGCTGTTACAAGCCTAGGATTCATGGGAACACGAGTACTCTGCAAATTTACACGCAACGACGGTCAACGCTAGTGCAGAGACTCTCTTTTTGTTTCTCCATTTTTTATTTTAATAATTCTCTTATGCTAAATATATACGTATTTGTACATTCGTATATACACAAACACATACATGTAGATGTTGTATAACGCATATTGTATCGTACAATGCCACGCTCTATCATAAATACTTAATTGGATCAAAGACCTGGTATAAAGTATTATCCGCTGGCCAGTCATCAAATTGCATTATCAAAATAATAAAACATAGTAGTCACAATTTTTATCTGCAAAGATATGTTCAAGTCTCAAGGATTATTCTGTGATGTAGCAATGCATGCAAGTGTTAAAATTTGTTCAGGAAAATGTTAGACATTTCTAGTAACCCATCGATGAAAAATAATCGATATTCTAATTTTCGATGAACAATGTAATCGAATAGAGCCAAGGATATTCTAGCAGAGAGAATATGAAAATTTTGTTAGAAAGTAAACGTGTCATTTTTCTGTCGTTAATATCGTGCATTAATTATCAGATAATTCGAACCCTGGACGACCGAGCATAACAAGCTGTTAAGATGCAAGGCTCAGCTGTTCTTAGGGTGGGGTAAAGTCATGGAACGACTTCGGCAACTCGGAGACGACTCGAGGGTATTTTCATCACACCAGCAGTACAACACGTGCACTCGTCAAGCGAACGGACACGCGTCTCGGCACTTGTATTCTCGTTTTCTTATCGTTAGTTACCGTTTTCTTGCAAATCATATTTCGCAGGACGTCTGGAAAATAGACGTTTTTAAACCCGAGAAAATTAGCTTCCTGTCGACTCTTTGCACACGCTCGGTCTTTTTTTCTATACGCTGTGACCGGTGCTCGTTAAGTTGTTGACAAAGTGGACGATGTCGTTGTACAGGTGATAAAAATTCAAACGTTGTCGCGGGGGACGACCAAATGGCGAATATCAAAGTCGCGGTGAGGGTGCGACCGATTTCCGAACGGTACGTCATTGATCGTTATTTTAATATCGATTGAAAGATCGGAAATTGTTTTTATATTTATGTTTTCGAGCATGCGAGCTTTTTGTTTGCCAGTGTTATCGACGATTACGTAGCGAAGCGGGTCGTTTGAAAAATCAAGTGCTTGAAACATGATGGCGCTAGAGGATCTTCTGCGCGAACTCGCAAAATTTTAAGCATCGATGCGCCTGTGCCTGGAAATTCGACTGACGAAGTTCTTGACGTGCAAGGTCAAGGCTTATTGAATATTCAATATTGAAAATTGCAAGAGCTTTGTGCACTCGCTAGCTATTCGAATGGTAATTCACAACGATTATATGGTAATGGAATTTCATCACCATTACCCGAGACGAAATGGTACATTATCGTTTATTAATGTTAGATGAGGTTTACCCTTGAAGCTCAAAACGTCAAGTTCAAAGTGCCCTTAAGCTCGAGAGAGAGATCGGGCATTGATTATTTGAACTCTTTTTTTTTTTGTTATTTTTAAATTCATTACGCCTCGGGAGGGTTTTCATCTCCTTTCTTGAATGGTGGTCCGGATGCCAGACGGGCCCGGTGCAGCTTCTCGTAGTCAGACGCGTAGCCCTCGGTTATCTATATTTAGAAGGATAGGCGCAGAATGAAGACTAAACGACCTCAACGAAAGCACGCCGGAGAGAGTTTGTATACCCGGTTAGATCTCGGACCAGATTATGAGAATATTTTTCGAACGATTTTCGAAAACTTTCGAATTAATTTTACAACTGCATGTTCGAAAAGTAATCGATTTTATTAATATTTTTCAAACAATTCCCAAAAATAATGGGATATCTAGGTATATTAATTTTTTATGAGCATGTGACAATTCATTTTTCAAGAATTATATCGCGTATGCGCAAAAAACTGGGAAAAAACATTGATCGCTCTATCAATACTCGATCGATGATAATAATTGATAAAAATCGGAAAGTCACTATTATATTAGAAAATAAAAAAGTAAATATCACTACATGCGTTTCACGTGCTGAAAATAAATTGATTCTAAGCAAAGTCTAGCGGATTTTTTGAAATCCTAATGAATATTGGAGTGAATTTCAGATATGAGAATATTTTTCGAACGATTTTCGAAAACTTTCGAATTAATTTTTCAGCCGGATGTTCGAAAAGTAATCGATTTTATTAATATTTTTCAAGCAATTCCCAGAAATAATAGGATATCTAGGTATATCAATTTTTTAAGAGCATGTGACAATTCATTTTTCAAAAATTATATCGCGTATGCGCAAAAAACTGGGAAAAAACATTGATCACTCTATCGATACTCGATCGATGATAATAATTGATAAAAATCGGAAAGTCACTATTATATTAGAAAATTAAAAAAGTAAATATCACTACATGCATTTCACGTGCTGGAAATAAATTGATTCTAAGCAAAATCTAGCGGATATTTTGAAATCCTAATGAATATTGGGGTGAATTTCATGAATCATAATTATTCGCCAACGTATTTCGTATCTTATGAAGTTCATCTAGGCTAATAACCGTACGTGGAAGATAAAGCGTTAAAATGGTCCGAGGAGCAATAATACCAGGCTCGGTTCGCGACAGTTTAACGACTGCGGTAGAAACAACGAGACCCAGAATCACGTCCGTTCTGGAACGAATATTGTCTCAACGGGGGCTCTATCGGTCTCAATTTCCGTCAAGATACTCGTAATAATGGGACGATGAGTGTCAAAAATTCTTCTTTTTTTCCGGCTCTCGTGTGGATTTTTCGGAGAAAATTGAAAGTTATGCATCTTCATAAAGTATGACATTTATTATGCTGTGGGTAAGATATGCGTCAAAACTCTACGAAGAACAGTGCCCAGCCAAATTCATTTACAGTCAGAGATGAAGTATAACCATAATATATATATCTTAACATAAAATATTTCATTCTATATATATGCCATTGGCTATGCTTCATAGGTAATTGCAATGATACTAAAAATAGAACACTAAATATCAAAATTTCATTATTAATTTATAATTCTCATATGCATGACACTTCCTGCAAGACCACACCATGAACAAATGTCTGACAATTCTTTTTTTAATATTTTGTTTTATTCATTACTATGTTTATTCTTATAACAAAGAAGCTATCTAAAATGTTTTTTGAGTCCTAAAAAAGCAATAACATTCATGTGGCTGGGTCCATTGTTTCCGAAATCTCGTACTAAGCAATAAGGTCGCTTTGTTCCCACGGGTAAAAAGTGGTATCTGTCTC
The DNA here is from genome assembly GCA_946811545.1 of Netelia fuscicornis. Classification (NCBI taxonomy): domain Eukaryota; kingdom Metazoa; phylum Arthropoda; class Insecta; order Hymenoptera; family Ichneumonidae; genus Netelia; species Netelia fuscicornis. The sequence goes on along the minus strand of OX328012.1, from coordinate 10,780,109 downwards.
AACTTCACTCGTTTACCACGAGGCATCAACTTCCATGGCCACTGGTCTGCGTTGCAGAAAAATCATCAACTCTCGTTTAAGTGTCGCATTTGTGCACGGTATCTCATGCCGTAACGTACCGTGCAACGAGTACATTTAGTACGATATAACAATCGTTTTAAGAATGCAAAGAAAGCAAGAAACGGCTAAAAAGGACGTTTAAAACACCTGCGAGAAATGGCGAAAAGCGCATTTTGTTCGCGAAGTATAATATGCATATAGATATCTAGATAAGTGTGTGTGTGTGTGTGTGTCTGTTTCTCGGTTTACGATTAGCGAAGGGTTGCGCACGCGGTAAGTGGAAACGCGAGAGTATCACGCGAGCCGAAATGTTACTACTTAATGCCGTACTGAGATTCATATTCGCGTAGGTACCTTGCTTCAGTGCCGTGAATATTATGACGGTGGTGATGGGGAGGTAGAAAAACACGGTTAACGTTTGCTCGAATTGTGTGCAGTTTATATAGGTGCAGTCGAATTATTATTAATACAACTGTTACTCCTTATCGTTTCGGCATCTGTCATATTTACGAAAGCTGACACTATATTATGCAAAATAAAAATAGAAAAGAATAGATATTAATGTATTGGATTTTTATTTGTTGGGTTTGTTAATTATGAAATAATTAATCAATACTCAATCGTTGTATTTAAAAAATTACAATCACTTATTGCGCTTGGTACCAAAAACGTTGTCAAGCTTGAAAGAGAAAAAAAGGATGTTGTTATTAATACAATTATTATTAATACAACAGTTATTCCTTATCGTGTCGGCATCTGTCATATTTACGAAAGCTGACACTATATTATGCGAAATAAAAATAGAAAAGAATAGAAATTAATTTATTGGATTTTTAATTTTTGGTTTTGTCAATTATGAAATAATTAATCAATACCCAATCGCTCTATTTAAAAAATCACAATCACTTATTGTGCTTGGTACCAAAAACGTTGTCAAGTTTGAAAGAGAAAAAAAGGATGTTGTTATTAATACAACAGTTACTCCTTATCGTGTCAACATTTGTCATATTTACGAAAGCTGACACTATATTATGCGAAATAAAAATAGAAAAGAATAGAAATTAATTTATTGGATTTTTAATTTTTGGTTTTGTTAATTATGAAATAATTAATCAATACCCAATCGCACTATTTCAAAAATTACAATCACTTATTGTGCTTGGTACCAAAAACGTTGTTAAGCTTGAAAGAGAAAAAAAAGGATGTTGTTATTAATACAATTGTTATTAATACAACAGTTACTCCTTATCGTGTCGACATCTGTCATGTTTACGAAAGCTGACACTATATTATGTAAAATAAAAATAGAAAAGAATAGAAATTAATTTATTGGATTTTTAAATTTTTGGTTTTCTTAATTATGGCATAATTAATCAATCAACAAAATTAATAAATCATTTAATTAATAAAGTTGATTGATTTGGTATGAGAAATAACAACAAATAATGTGAAAAGCCAGAAAATAAAAATTTTCAAAAATAAATATTAATAATGGAACGTAGAGCGATTATTCTATTTCAAAGATAACAAACACTCGCTTGTGCTTGGTACCAAAAACGTTGTCAAACTTGAAAGAGAAAAAAAAAGGGATGTTGTTACTTGGTATTCTTTGAAACGTGACGCTTTGGCACGAAACCGATTGGGACCTCCCCAGCGCGTCTCGGTTGCGTTATACGCCCGAAAGCAATGGGAAATCCAAGCCGTACCGTACGACGGTCGGCGACTCGTGTGTCGGCGCGATCATGAACCTTGGCTCACCGAGTTCGCGAGGTCTCGCAAGGGAGGAAGTTAAATAAAAGAGTGCTGCACGAGACGAACTGGCGTGAACCCGTTTCACACTTACGAAGAGAGACAGAGAGAGAATATGCTGTCTTAAAACGTAACTACACAAGAGCGAAAAGAAGACAAAAGGTAGGAAGGAACAAATCAAAGAAAACCCTCGCGAGGACTCGGAATAAACTTCTTCGCGTCGAGAATGGCAGTCGCTTCGATGGCTTTGTTATTCTCGTTTGAATACTGTAACAGAGGTTTCGAATGCTAAGAACAGGATTGAATTAGAAATAATGTATTACCCGATATTATCGATGCGATAATTAATCATTGCAATAACAATAAGAAATACAAGCGAATGAAAAATTAAATTGCCAATATTAAGTGTCGCTAATTAAACGAGCATCGAGCATTCGTAATTTCCCAAGTTCGTTATTAACTCGATAATAATAATAACAATAATAATTTCCCATTTCAGTAGCGAGTGCTGTCAATTAATTAATTAAAACGGAATTAATATATGTATGAACAACAGTATCGATCTGTCGATGTTTGGATAAAATGAATTGTTTTCAGTGAGATTCATCTAACCGGTTCGGAGATCGTCGTTCATACCGAGGCGAAGGCAATATCGTTGACGAATCTCAAGGTATCGTCGAGCAAGGCGGGTGATAGCCGCGAGCGTACGCGAAGATATGGTTTTGACTATTGCTTCGACTCGTCCGATCCAAATGCCGAGAGATACGCGAGCCAGTCGATGATCTACGAGACACTCGGTGAATCGATTCTCGACGTACTTTTCAAGGGCTACAATTCCTGTTTGGTCGCCTATGGGCAAAGCGCATCGGGAAAAACCTATACCATGATGGGCTCGAAGGTGCGACGTAGATCGATGAATACGATCTGTTTTTATTTTTCACATTCAACGAGGACGATGAAAGAGCGATGATCATTGATTTAAATTCTCTCGTTTTAATAACACGCTTCGTTAAATACACATTTATAAATAGTAACCCAACGATAATTAATCGTGGACATTGAACAACCAATTTCGAGCTTTATGAATGGCGCTGTGTAATTATTATCGTGCTCGAAATTGCGTTTAATCGTAACTATCGATAATTTCTAACGTCCCGTATGTGCCACATCGACGTGTGACGATGATAAAAATACTTTCGATCCGACGATCGTCGATTAGATCGATGTAAAGGGTCGTGAAGGTTTTCATCGTGGCATGTTTACATCGCTGTGGCGGGTGTTTGTTGGGAATTTAATTCACTGGGACGACATGTAATCGTGGTTTATAATGCTTGTCAATTCGACAATTTTTATTCGTTGAGAAGGAATTTATCGTTTGATCATCGATTCAAATTTTCATTGATAACATTGGAAACATAAATAATTTGATTTTTTATCGTAGGAAGACCCGGGACTAACGCCGAGAGTCTGCGAGGGATTGTTTTTAAGGCTGGCGGATGAAGAGAATCGCAATAAAAACTTGGATATTTCGGTCAGGTGAGATAGTTTATGGTTTTATTTAAATTCGTCATGTATATATGTTTATCGTGAGGATAATGAATAAATGTAACAAACAGGGATTAACCTTCTGATTTTCAACTATAAAAAATATTTAAATACTCAGAAGAGGTTTTAATAAATTTCCGAAGTAAGTTCTTATATCAATTCTTGAAAAACAATCGGTTACGAATCAAAAACAAATTATGAATCTTCGATACAAATAAATTCAAACAAATCGAAATACCATTTATCACTTTTTGATCAAAACAGATTGTACAAAATCAAACAATCTTCCACCAATTTTCGATCGGAATAAAATTATAAGAATAATTAAATTATTTTCTCATATTTGATGCAAAACCATGCCAATAAATATAATAAATACTTATTAACTCTAAATATCGATCTCCAATACAAATTTCCGGCTTGTTTATCAGGATTCTTCATCGAGAATAGACACCTTGGTAATTAGGGTTAAAGGGCATCTGACCCAGATTAGTTTCGTTCGAGTAGATCGATGACCGACCCTCTCGATCTTCCTGACATAGGTGTACGGGTAAGGGATGCCGGAGAGAAAGAGAAAGAGGTGTGCTTGGGGAGTACGGCGTCTCGACGAGCATACCGCGATTCCTCGAGGCGTAGTAACGGCACGCGTACGAGTGAGAGAACTTTATAATCGTGCCGGAAGGGCGATGGGGAGGGTGGGAGGCGGAGGAATAGGAGGAGGGGGCTGATGGAGTGGGGGGAGGGGTTGTGAGTGCGGGGAACGCCAAGTCCATGCTCCTACTTTAGACACACTCCGGCAAGTACTTTGCTTAAGTACTTGTGAAAGACTTTAAAGCCTTCCCGAATGGGTTTCGTTTTGTGGGCGTATATAGATGAACATATATATATGTATATATATATATATATACATGTAAGTATAGGTAGGAGACCCCGGAGCAACGCACGTCGACGTATGTGACTCGTTACATAGCGAGATATAGAGCTTTTCTTTCGTTTGTTTGGCTTCCGAACAATTTTATGACTGAACAACTTTTATCGATCCTCTTGTCGTGGAATCAAATCGGAATTTATCGTTTTTCTGCTATTTTCATAAAACAAACATTATTTCCATATTTCATCAGATTTCACAGGAAATTCAAATGATGAGTACATAAATTTTGATTTTCCTAAGATTTGAAATAGTCGTGAGATAAAAAGCGATTTGTAAATTAATTCGTTATACATAAATGGGTCATAAGGTTGGAGGAAGATTGGTCGAGATCGTCTGAAAAATATCGAAATTTTTTGTGTTTTGTGATAAATCAAAATCGTCGACAAAACTCAAAAAGACGAACGAGTAGGTAGAGGTAAACTCTCTGTTTTTTTTTAGTTACGTTCATCGACAAAAGTTGTATACCTTGGTTCGAGATTGAGAACGTTTAGAAAGGGAAGCAGACACGAGAGAAACAACCCTCGTAGCATCGAAACGATAACGTCGTTGGCAAAATACGTCCGTTTTGATATCTGTGGGAAACGTAACACGTTCTCTCTCACTCCCCTATCAAGAAAACGTCGATCTATACACACGTATATACCGATACTCGTATATCTGTTTCTTCGTGGAGCGAGTGTGTATCGCGAATCTACTATATACTTCGTTTTGAAATCGTTCGCGTTTACATCGTCGATACGATGTTACAAGGTATACGTAGAAATACAACCAGTCATCGAGACATTCGGTCAAGGTTCGCCTATCGGTCCGCTGTGAGATCCATTATTTCATGGAATTGTTAAATTTTCAGCTCGAATCTACGAAAATTCGTTCGTGACGCTATCGTGTTCCAACGTAAAGTCAGAATTTTACGTGAATTTCTCAATTACGCGAATATTCGATATATCGCTCGTTGCAGTCTCAATATGCCAAAATTTCAACCCCAAGGGTTAGGGGTAGAGGATTGGAAGGTTAATGAATTCTAGAATGTAAAAACTTGACATTGAATTGCGATGAGTCACTCGATGATACCCTTGGTGAGTCAAGTTGCAAACGAAATCGAGGGTAATTTCTCTTACGTTTCTCGCGATCGGAAAATCACTTAAAAAACATGAAAAATGAGGCAACGCGATGAAAGTGTACTCGATTAGATTGTCGCTATAGCGAGAGCGTTCACGTTTTTTTTTTCGTTTCGCACACCGCGAATATTTGCGTGACAAGGGGAGAGATGTATTTCAGAGTTCTTAAAGAATATTCTCGGTTGCACTAGTCGAGCTTCTTGTATGTACGTAGTGGTAAAAAAAAACACCCTCGCTCGATCGCGAGGGTGCAAAACGTGTTATTGGGAGTCGAACTCGCACGTGGCATTGCAGCACGACAGAAGCCACTAGAATGGAGGGAAAACAGTGTGAGTATGTGTGTGAGAGAGAGTAGAGGGATGATAAACCCCCGGAGTTCGGCCTAGGATGAGGAGGTTGGTCGTGGGGCAAAAGAGAGAGAGAGAGAGAGAGGGTGCGGTGAGCTCTAAGTTAGAGGCATAGCTTCGCTTCGATGCCTCGAGGCTTTTGCCGGCTGTTGTACGTGGCCTCGATGTGTCTAAGCTCAGTGCCTCGTGACTCGCAATCCTAGTCGGACGCAAGCTCATTGAACCGTGGCCCCGAAAGAACCGCCCGGGGGTGGTAAGAATTTTCAACCCTTGCAGTGAAATAGTCGCCAATTCCGCAGTTGTGACACTTCAACTCGAGCCGGTGCGATTATTACACTCCCGTTTCAGCTTTTAATCTACGTGCTCTTTCTTCTATCGCACCACTCGTCGTTATAATATCTCAATTCGCATATATCGATTCGACCAATTTCCGATCGGGTACGCGAGTGTGTGTGTGTGTTTGTCTTTATTTTGTCGTACAATCCCGGGCGAAAGGTAAACAGTTTCGAGAAAAGGAAAACACACATTTTGCTACCCCGCAAAATAAAATTGGCAAGAAACGAAAAAATTGATAGATCGAGTCTCAGAAAAACCAATAAAAAATAGATTGATTTTTTGATATTTGTTTTCTTTTATTATTCTACATTTTTAGTTGTATAAAAAAAAACGAAAGATGTTTTTTAAAACGTTAATTAGCAATTATCATCACTCGAACAATCGTACTCGTATTAATTTATAGTTAGAAAAAATGTAGCTTTCTTTTTGATAAATAAAATGCAACCTCTGGCGCGCGCCAAAATAGTATTACACTCGTAAAGCTCGAAGCTTTGAGTATCTGTTTACCACAATCCCTCGGGCATTCGTCGTAGCGTCGTACCTCTCGCGCGGTATCAGTGAAAAACTCTCATTCCGCTCGAAGAGGAAGTTATTACCGAGGCAAATGGCGTGTGTAAGAATAATATACAGCGGGGCGACAAGCGCCACCGTCGGAACGCCGGATGTGCGACAAAACCGTAACGGCCCGTACGGCAAAAGAGAACAAAACGATCGCGCTCTGGCGTTTCTTCTTTGAAATATCGCCACGAGATTTTTATATCGGGCTTCTGGGGGGCTTTGTCGAACGTCGTTCTCCTTGTCGCAGGGTAAAATCAGGGGTAGGGAAGGCGGGAGGGGGTTGGTGAACTTCCGTGTAAACATCTCGTGCCCCTTACGTTACGAGGGTCGCGAGGGCAAGGGGTGAGAGGAAATAGCGGATACGTGCGATCGGTAAAATATCGTCGATGTGGTCGACGTAAAATCGTTAAGTGGGCCGTACTCGCCCTGGATATCCAGCGGTTGTATCGTCGCGTGGTGAGCGTCATCTTTACGTCGCGACCGTCGATGGTCGTCTCGTGTCTCGATGCATTCGTACAAATTCTATCACATTTCGCTCGTTTCGACGACGAACGAATTTACTCCGGGGGCAGAAAATGAAAAACGCGCGCCGATACAGATCGAACCGATAAACTTGACGATTTTCTTTCATTTTATCTCGACTACGTACGTTAGCTGGAGATGGTCGAATTTATTTCGTAAATATTTATGTTTATATTAGTTATTATGTCGACGGTTAAAAGGTTTGGCAATTCTTTTTGTGAGATTTAAGGATATAAAATAAAACAAAAATTCGTTTTTTTAAAGAGAAGCTCTCGTTTTGTTAAATTGCAGATTTTGTATTTTCGGGAAAAAATATGTAGCTTTTGTAATTAATATTTTCTACCAAGGCCTTAATTGTTAAAGATATGAACACTCAACATTAAAAATAATCAAATATAATGATTTTAAAAATAATTCAAATAAACTTCGATAAAAAAATGATGTTCGAGACAAATTATGTGTTCTTTTTTAAAATATTTGTGATATTTATTTTCTTTTATCAACCAGCACTAGTCATTGTTTAGGAATTTTTATCAAATTGCTTAAAACTTCAATCAATTTCGATTAGTTGTTCTGGGTTATAGCTTATTTTTGTTCCATTTACGATGATTTTTTTTCTATCCAGCAATAATTATTTAGCCATCATATTGACATTATGATATTAATATTATCATATTGGTATTACCATATTGACATTATCATATTGATAATATTTCTATCAAAATGCACTCACGATACTTTCATTATTCACTCGTGTATAAAAAAGCTTGCATCCGCTCTTCTTGCAACGTTACGAAATTCCTGCATATAGCGAGCCTCTCACCAAAGAGACAGAGAGAGAGAGGGAAAGAGAAAGAGAGAGAGAGAGAGAGAGAGGGAAAGAGAAAGAGAGAGAGAGAGAGAGAGTGACAGAAAGAGAATAAACATTTATGGATATATTTAACTGACACAGTTCTCACATCGCGTTCGTCAAAATTATTCGACATAACCGCGAATATAACGTGCCCGGACACAACTTTCCTCTCAGCCGATAGATTTCAAAACGTTTTTCCGTTCGCGATTTAGTACCTCCCTCTCTCCCACACGTTGTTCCTCCCTCATTCACGTCCATTCGTGTAGAGTGGCCATTTAAAAAAAGAAGTAAAAAGAAAAAAGCTTTCGAGAAACAAAAAAAATATATATAAAAGAGAGAACACACGCGCGAGAAAGTAATAATTCCTCGTGAAAAAAAATCGCGACCGCAGTGATGCGAACCAGGGCGGTTGATTGTTGGAACGTTGGAACGGGGAGGTTTAGTCCGAACGAAAAAAAAAGTAAAAATAAAAATCTACAGTTTTTGACCCGTTGCAAGTGGGCCTGACGAATGCAGCACTTTATTTAACCCTCCCGTTCGCGTTATGTCTGCCGTCTACTATTATACAAAGCCCATATATATATATATATACGCGTTTAAATGTAGATATACGCCACACGATATACTCGGTCGCAAGTTGATGGACACGTGGACATATTTTTTTGGCAGTAGCCACTATCGAAACTCGCCCGAGGTGTGTGGGCGTTTAATAACGACCGAAGGGGGGTTTTGGCCTGGAACGAGGGGGGCGTCGCGGAGGGACGCATATGCATACACGATTGACCGTATGAAACGTTGAAGTCAAGTGAGAGGTTCAACTGTAGTCACAGTAAATATGAATTTATAGTACCGTGTATACGTGACCTCTTCATCGTTTCTGTCGTAGCTGTGTGTATATGCGGGTGGGACATAAAGAGAGCGAGCATGAGAGAATATTGCCACGGTGTTATCATCCAGCCGAACGGCAATTGCGAACGAATAAAACGAGAGTTTCTATTTTCGATATTCCTGAATGCATGCCCGACATCTTTCCGATTTGTCAATCGCGTGTGGGAAGCCTTTGTGCATCCCGATTAAGTGTACAGAGCGCGCCCTGTTCACCCTTGCATATATTTGTAGGCGATGACCGAGTGTAAACGTCAATGACTTTGAGAATTTTAGTGACAATTTTTTCAATTTTCTACATAATCGCGAAGTTGTTATCAACGGTAAACATTGTGTCGTAAAATTAAATTGAAAGTATAAATTTGTCTTGTTATTTTGCTTTTCGATATCGACTTACACAAATTTTGAAAATTTCACCGGGTTTACGAGTTTGTGATTTCTTTCGTTTTTCGATTTAACAGAAAATTACAGTATCGCTGATCGATGGGGTTAATAACGGTTTACTTCGAGACGAGAAGAATCCTGGCTTTGTCGTAATGAGGATTCGACTGTATTATCGATGCCATGATATCCGTGTATAATAAAGTGGGAATAATCGTAGAAATTTACGGACCATCGGGATGTTCGATTAACGAGCCGCGCATTAATGGATTCATTTGCACCCTCGTCTCCTTCCAGCTCTCGACCCTCGCGACGCGGCTCGCTGCACTTGACTCCTGTGGCGAGGAGGGAAGGAGAGGGGTGAGGTGGGAGGGAGGAGGGAGCGTTGTAGACCTATCGCGGTTAGATGTGAAGTTTACTAGAGCATGTACATATCCATGTATATATATATATATATATATATATATATTGAGCTTATAGTAGATGGGCGTATAGTAAATGTATACGAGCTTTGGCACCGTTTGTCGTGCCACGCACTGCATCCCCTGCTCAAAAGCCCCACCGGCGAACCTCGTTTCGTGCGGAAATGAACTTCATATACTCGAACGCCCGGGGCACGATCCCATTTAGGCATATATATGCATGCATAGCTACGTGTTTGTGGGCTCGCCGTTACCGGTCGACTGTTTTCGATTCCCCGTGGCCACCAAGCACCCTTATGATTGCGCTCTCAATAATTGAATATTTAAAAAATCGCACACCACGAATTCAATGATAATGAGTGATGAAAACGTGGCCAGCGTGTTTCGTACCGATTTCATTAATTCTTCGTGCGGGAAATATAGGCAGAGAGAGAGAGAGAGAGAGAGGATTGGGGAGGGGGGGGGGGGTTAGAGAAACAGGGGTAAGGGGGAATGAACGCAAGAATTGAGAAAAATGTGAATTTCATAATTGAGAAACGTACGATAAAAATGGAAATGTGCCAACAAAAATGTGTATAATATATAGTTGCAATTTTTTTTATCGTTTTGACGTAGATATGTACGGTTGACGTATAACTGTTATTTAATTATTCGTTTTTTGACTCGTTGTAGAAACACCGTTATCGCGCGAAATTCTTTTTTCAGCGTTTGATTTAAAAATTTAACAAAATAGAATGACTTTTATAATTTAAAATTCAAATCGTTCAAAAAATCCTGCGCGAGTCGTTATTTGGACGCTGTTCGTCCAAAGGGCACGGAATCAATTTGGCGCTATTTTTTTCGTATCGTCGCGGGCTTTATCGCCTTCGTGACTAACAAGCTGACCACCTGTCAAACCCTCCGGAGAATTCCGCAAATACAAGCGCGTACCGAGTAAAAACCGCGGCTTTTTCCTCGAAAAAAGGGCATGCGCTATATAACGTGTACACAGCGCTCGTGTTCGAAGGCCCGCGACTATTTTTTCGCTTTTTTCGCTTTCTCCATTGCCGCGGGCCACGTGGCTGGCCGGCCGAACTCTAAATTATACTTTTAATTAACAAAATTAAAAAACGCTGCCTTTGCCACCAGAACACTGCGGGGGTGGTAGCGGCGAGCTGCTGGTGACGCAGGAGGGCACCCGGCGGGGGCGGCGGGGGGGTCCGAATGCCTGGCGTACCAGTGGTGTGGTACGCGGGCTTTAATTATCGGGTCGTGGCCGCCGGGGGCTAGGTATGCGGCCGTGCATGCACACTGGACGCGAGACACGAGGGGACGAGGGAGAAGTCGAGCAGGGTTGAACGGGGTGGTGGGCGCAGGGGGGAGGGGGAGTAGGTTTTAGGCAGTCACGGTAGAGAGATGCGGAGGGCGAACGCTCGAAAATTGAGTAAGTTAATCACCACCCCTGGTAAATACGGCGTGCCAAACTCGGCGCGAGCCGAGGTTCTCTCGGCCGAGCCGAGCTGTTGGCAAGTGAGAACGAGAGAGAAATGTGGTAGCGCCGGCGATGTAACGACGATAAGAAAAGGTGCCAAGTGCCAGAATGAAAGTGTCGAGCTATATGGACGAGCCAGGGGTCGGGAGTCCGGAGCGAGAGAGAGAGAGAAGGAGTGAAAGGGTTACGAGGCTTTTTGGCAGGCGAAGAGGTAAAACGGCCTTTGCGAAAAGTTTTGTGGCCGTTTGCAAAGGAGTCCATTGTCAATGAACGGTCCAATTAGCCGAGTTCTATGGTACGCGCGATCATTTATTGTTAGAACTTTGTGATATTTTTTTATTTTGTATTATTCGTATGTGAAACTTGTGATGTATCTTGGAAGCACGTCTCGCGTATACATTCGTCGATGAAAAAAATCGTAAGAATTTTGAACGTGCGATAACTTGGCCAAAAAGTTATTGCGTTTTTTTCCATTAGACGGATTTACGAGTTTTATTTATTAAAAACGTAATTATTTATTGGCCAAGTATACTGCGAGAGAATTTATTCGTACCATTTATTTCAAGCCAAGCCTGGAGCCTCGACTGTTTTTGCCTCGAATTATAAGTTATGCTTATAAAAAATGGACAAATATTTGTATTTTTTGCATTGTTCGCGATCCTCGCAGATTCTATCGGTCTGGCCAAAAAATAAATACGTTTTGTTTCACATTGGTCGATCGTACAGCGTCCATGCGTCAGAAACGCAATTTTGGCCAAGCCGATAAATGCATATATGTATTATTTTCGTATGTGCTTACACCATTATAAATTGTAGCGTTGCCGGGAATTCGTTCATTTTCAGATAGGCACGCGAGGCTCGTAAATAAATACGGTGCGAGGATAAATATCACGCGTTTATCGGTAGTTCCGATGAATACCGATACGAAAATTTCTATCGCGCGGTTTAGCCCGAAATAATTTGGGAAAATAACGCATAAAATGTGTGCCCGATTGTCTCGTTAGTTTATGGAAACGAGCATTAAATTTCGTTTCTGTGCGTGTACACATTTATCTATATATCAGGGAAAACGAACACAATTTGTGTACGCGGTGGCAATGGAGCAAAAGCTCTATCGCCTGACGTGACGGCGAGAGAGGCGCGCGATGCGTGTCTTCGTGCCGCGCTCTCGGTGTCTAGAAATATACCTTCGAAGGAGGAATGTGCCCCCGAGGTTTTCAAAGAGCGAGAGGGATAGACCGAGAGAGAGAGAGAGAGAGAACAAGAGATGGATATTAGTTCTGACCTGGAAATTTGAAGGGAATAATATCGTATTCCAACAACCGGAACTGCTTCATACCACGAGAGCGTATGCAGTGGCAAACCAGCGAGCGATATACGAACTGGAAATGAGACGGAAAACTGACACTAGTAAAAGCTTCTTTCTTTTCCTTTTTTTCCATTCGTGTTTAACGAAAATCACACGGCGATGATGAAATATAAATACGTTATAAATATGTCATGTAGATTCGTGCAAGGGCTCGATATCGCGTCGATGGATTCACCGATCGTTTTAAATAAAACAGAAAATCGATGGTTGAAAATTAAATAGCAGTAACTTTGTTTCTCGCGAAGCTGATTAAGGTTTGATTACAACCCATTGGTGTCGTATCGATGATGAAATCGTAGGGACAAGAGCAACTCGAATATTTTTTGTCCGTCATGACAAAAGGTAAACGATAGAGGTCGAAGCTTTCGCGATGGATATTTTTTTTCCGATGGAACGAAAGCTTGATGAAGCAAGGGAACGAAGCGCGTTCGCATTTCGTTTTCAACGCAACGGCACGAGCATCGTCCGTGTATTCGTGGATGAAGCGAAAAGGCCAATGGAAAAGAGTAAACAAAAATGTATGTTGCGGCTGATGTAAACAAATAAAATTAGCCGCAAGAATTTTCTCGCGAATGCTCTCTATCGCCGACGCACCGAACAGGTGAAAACCGAAAATAGAAATACGCGCGTGTTCGGGCCCAGCGGAAACACACTTGCATAAATGGTGCTGCTCGATACGCGTATATATATTTATATATATAAATATATACTTGCGAATATACCGTATGACGGTATAAAAGACTGCCAACAAATGGTTAAAACGCCCGAGCGAGAACCCGCTGAATTCATTCTGACGGGGGTCAACGATTTCAATTTTCGACGCGGTTTGCAAGACGAAAATAACATGAGAGCCGGGAGAGAATAATTTTTGTTTTTTTTCCCCTCTCGTTTTTTTAAACGTATATACGGGACGATACACACGGCCAGTGCCGGGACTTCGAGAGTGATTTTCACGCCGATCAGATACAGAGTGTGCGCGCGAGATTTCTATATATCCGTTCCCCGACGGATTTTCAGATTCTATGCATTTTTAACGATACGCTCGGGCTTTCGCGGGATAAATTGGGTCGACAGTCGAGCGCGCGTGACACGTTTCACAAATTCGTTCGCCGTTTTTTTTTTGCATAACGGAAAAGCTTTATAACCGCGAATTTGTATTAATTTTATTTTTCTCTTTCTTTGTTTTTTTTTCTCCCTCGATTTACTTCTTTTTATTTTCAACGAATTCAACGCTATTCTGTTTTGCTTTGGCAAATAAACTCGCCCCGTTTGTTCTCGCTCGTTTTGGTCCCGGGGAGTGATAAACTCTGGGAAAAAAAAAACTATACCTTTCGCGAAACTGATGGAACCTCGGGCCCTGAAACGTAACTGGAAAACTATTCGTTTTTAAGTTTTTATTTTTCTACAATTTTTCACTAGGTTTGTTTTCAACCTCTGTGTTCACCTTTTGTTTTCATTAAACGATAATAATGAACAGTTTTTCTTCCATCGCGATCAGAAAAGTATCGAGAAATAGCCGTTTTTTGTTTGTATTTCATTGGAAATAATGATGCGATGCAATGTGTGATTGCTTTCGATAGCAGTCGGTGGTCGAGGGCTGCACGCAACGTTGAATACAGAGAGTCGATCCGGTTACAAGAGAGAGCGAGAGAGAGAGAGAGAGAGAGAGAGAGAGAGAGAGAGAGAGAGAGAGAGAGAGAGAGAGAGAGAGAGAGAGAGAGAGAGAGAGAGAGAGAGAGCGCGCGAGAAAGAGAGCGAGAGAGAGAGAGAGAGAGGGAGAGAGAGCTTGGGATCCACAAAGGGACCAAGAAACATGTTGGAATGGTACGCGAAACGTAAAGCTCGATACTCGGGAACGATAGTATTCATGGTCTAATGATGGCCAAAGGGCATGGCAAACTAATGGAGATACACACGTGCATATGTGCGCGCATACACGTTACAATGAACAGTCGTCAAAAACGAATTGAATCCGCGATTTCGACTGGTTGAGCACAACGGATCGAGTAATGATGCCGCAAAGAACCGCGTATAATCGAAAACTCGTGGGTGGTGGGGCCCGCCAGAGGATGCTTTTCGAATTAAATCTCTCTCTCTCTCTCTTCCTCTTTGTGGTCTGAACGATCGATTACTCGGAAACGTATGTGGCTAAGTATATATATATATGTGTGTGTTCCTCTGCCGATGGGCTCTCGCGTTTCCACGATAATAGAAAGAACCGGGCACGTCATGCTATCACGATTATCGAAGCCTATAATCGCATATCAAAAACTCGGGAATATACACGTATAGACATTTATAGTTCGAGGTATTAGATACCAAGAATACCAGTTCTGTATCGAGAATAATGAAATAATCGTCAGTTATTCGTAATGGTATTACCCAGGATCCGCTTATCAATATCGGATGTTTTACCAGGGTCGTACCCTTGAGCCTAGGCATCGATAAATAGGCGTATTCGCAATGCCAATTTGACGCTAACAAGGTTACAAACTATTCCCAAGAAATCCTGCACGTCCTCCTCCAAATCTCGTAAAATTCATCGATTTAATAAATTAATTTGAGAACAAAAAAAATTTAAACGCTTGATAACGGTCTCTACCGATTTTGTCGTCGAACTGAGAATTTATCCGATTTCAATCAACATTATGTAAATCAAACAAAAAAATCACTCTGATTCAAATCAAATCGATCTGTATAAGGTACCGTTTGGGCAATCGTTGGCTCGATAAATTGTCTTTGACTCGAATAAATTTGATCGACTCGGGGCAAATTCTTCCAGTCTATCCTATTTAGTTTAAATCGTATAAATCGATATTTTTTTCTCACGGGGTAGTTTCGTCCCTGGTCAGTTCCAATCATCGTGGCTCGCCGTAATGGAATAAATTTGGAATAAATTTAGAAAAACGTCGCGGTGGATAATGGCACTTTGAGCAACGGAATTTTTAGCTTTCACACCGGAGCCAGAGTGCTGCGGCAGGTTCCTAAATGCGAATGAGAACAAATATGCGATCTTTTTTTTTTTCTTCGGCATTATGGCTCTCACTTTTGTTTTCGTGTCTCCGTGTTGTCAATATTCATATATTATATTATGTACCTATATATGTATAAATCTGTGTCAAAGCCCAATCACACACATATACACAAATGTATATATACGCCTGGACGATTGGGCATCCAATAACGTTTCGAACGAAAGCTTCTTTTTTTTCGCTCGTATTCCGTCGCCGTGACGCTCGCGGCGTGTCGAATCGATTCTTATTCCGTTGCTTCTCTCGCTCTTTCCGCTCGTAATATCCGTCAGACACGAAACCTGTGTGCGTTATAGAAGCTCTCGCAGGGACGGGGGTAAGTTTCGCGGGACGCTCGCGAGCTTTTCGAAGCCCCGAAGGTCCCGCGCGGTTGGGCTCGTCGACGCCTTCGTACTCTCTTCTTCATCATTTCTTTTTCCTTTTCCTTCCTTTTTCTTTACTGTGTTAAGTCGGAGGTCTACAAGGGCATGATACTCGATACTCGAAAAAAAGTTTGAGTACTCCGATAAAGAAGAAAGCTCCTTTGTTACCGTTCCCTTGGCTTGTTTGTTTCGAGTGCATCGGGTATGTCGAGGCAAATGAGAAGAGGACAACGAGGGTCAGGAGATAATGAGCAAAGCCTCTTGAAACGAAACGACTTTAAAAGCGGTATCAAGATTTTTTATCATTCTCGTTTCAGTCTTGCTTATTGGCAATTAATTTTGCAAAAATAAAATAATAATTTTTTATTAATTTATAATCTTCCTTCCTTGCGTTCGATAATAGTCCATTCGAAACGGTGTCTAACACGTAAGACGTTAAAAAAAATATCTGCAATGGACTCATCGTTATCATCTAAATTGCAGCGGTATCTTTTTTTTATCGGTAAACAAAGGAAAGCAAATGAAGTTCGAAACGTTCGTCAAAAGAACATCGCGAGAGATGCCCGATAGGAAGTCAAGGTCAGAGTTTGACCCAGAAACACATTTTCCCATCCTTTTCCAAGTCTCATTATCCTGCCACCTCTGATACTTCACTCGTTTATGTGTATGTAAGTATAGGATGGTTTATTTTTCTTTTTACGGCTCTCGCGAAATTGTTCGCGTACTCGACATTTTGTCTTTTATTTCCCTCGAGGCGCCTTCTCTCGATGCTCGGCGCATACAGAGACGTCGGCTTCCACGACTGCAGTAATGAGGTCTCGTAATTCTTCGCCTCATCGATGCTTTTTCAAGAACGCGGATAGAGGGTTGTAGTTTTGGAACGAAAAAGAATTCTCGGGCTTTGAGACCTCTTTGTGTTGTTTTTTTGTTTTCTTTTTTTTTCTATTAGCTACTTAACGGTACGTTTAATCCGTAGGAAGTAGATGTTAAAATTGCGCAGTTTTTTTCAATTCAGCGGAGAAAAAAGATCGACCTCGAGAACGTTTAATCCGCTTGAATAATTTTGCATACTTCTGCATTTGATGAAGGTTGTAACTAAAAATTGAGAATTCCTCAGGGTGAAATAAGTTGCGCGCTTGGGCAATCCGCAATTTAAATTATTTAAATTTTTTTCCAGCTGCGTTCGAAAAATTGTCAAAGCAAAAATAGGCATAGGGCGGCTCAAAATTTTCCGACACAGTTTCTATCGTATAGCGAAATTAAAACGTGAGAAGATAAAATTCTTGACTTTTTTTTGGGTAGACATAAATAACAAAGTTTTATTTTGTATTTTCTTTCAATTTTCTTAGAAATTTGTTGAAAGTTGTGAAAAATGTAATATTCGATTACATTCGGATAAAAAAGCTTGGTTGTGGATACATTTTTGTGGAACGTTCGGTATTATTTTTCTTCGATTACCTCGGTGTTATTGGGGTGGGAATCGTCGAGGTCGTGTAAAACGAGCGAGTCGTCATCGACTCGGAGAATCCCGACAAGGCCCTTTCCAGCCCGATGATCTTGCCACTCGTTGGCGAGGAACGTTTGAGACACGAGAGTCGACACACGTGAGCGCGTAATATCTCATCCGTTTCGTCGTTGATCCTATTTACCGTGCTCGAAAAGCTTCGCGTCTCCACGGGTTCATTCTTGTTGACGACGGAACGTCTTTGCCAGGGGGTTGATTCTAGAGTATACTAATGCCGAGCTCCAAGATGTCGATCGTGCGTTTTACAATTGTGCTTCTTTCGTTAGAAAAACGACACGAGTAATTTTGTTCCAATTGGTTGTCATTATTATTTTTTTTTAAATGATTTACTCGTTGATTGTTTAAGCAATTTTAAATGTTTTTTTGCAATTCAATTGTGTCAGTTGCATAGAAACTCGATAATTCTGTCGAAGTGCAGTAAATGGAAACTGGACTGCATATTTTCCAACGAAAATTATTTTCTGTCAATTCAAGGGAAAATATTTTCATTCCACTCGTAAAAAGGAACGTTCGAACTGGATAAAATTGTTAATAAATTCGTGTTAAAATGTACGTTGATTAATTATGTGCCGAGTTTCGATATGTGATATACGATATCTATGTTTGTCAAGCAGTTACTTGGAAGTGTACAACGAGAGGGTGAGAGACTTGCTGAAACCATCGTCGAATTCAATCGGGCTCAGGGTAAGGGAACATCCTCGATTGGGACCGTACGTTCAGGGTAAATAAAATTAACGTCAATTCAAATTATGCCAATGCCTATTATAAGTAGGTTGCAAAAATATAAAAAATAAAGACAATCGATCTTTAAATTTTCTGTTTTTTAAATCGAATTTTCCAACGATTGATTCAGGCTTGACTCATCACGCGGTGCCGACACTTGGTTCGTTGATATCACGAGTCGAAGAGGGTACGAGAGCCCGAAAGACGGCCTCGACCTTGCAGAATCCAACGAGCAGTCGGAGTCACGCACTCCTCACGTTATCGCTTTTACCCTCTGCGAACGATCTCGTACGATCGGTAACCGACTCTGCCGCTACACCGAGGAACGTTTCCCGTAGGAACGATCATTTTCCGCGTGGAAGTAAGCTCCACTTGGTCGACCTGGCGGGTAGCGAGAGTGCAGCAGCCTGCGGTGGCATTAATCGTCTAAAAGTGAGTCACGAACTAAAAATAAGTGCCCGTAAAACAACAAGTGAGTTCGCAAAACGTAATTTTCACCGTGGCTACGAAATGAGAACGCGCGGCTTGAAAAGTGTCGCGCTTGATTGGAGAACATTTTTAATTTTGGTTCGTGAAATCAACTTTTGAATTTTCTTTCTGTTCGGAAAGTATTTCGAGTTTAAACGAATATAAACAAAAATTGGGAGTTGATCATTGTCACGTTTTTCAGGAGGGAGCTAACATAAATAAAAGTCTCGTTGCACTGGGTAACGTTATATCAGCATTGGCGGAGCGTGGCTCGACCGGAAGTGGTCCAGGTCGAAGATTCATCCCTTACAGGGATTCTGCTCTCACGTGGCTCCTGAAGGACGCGCTCGGCGGAAATGCTACCACGGTTATGCTTGCCAGTAAGTGTCTCGTAATTTGTCATCTTTCGACTATTACGATAAATCAATTTCACGTTTTATCCTACAAAAAAAAAAGAGAAAAATAAACAGACAAATTTGCATTCGGTCCTATTAAATTACGCCTCTATTCGCAACGAAGTTACGTCCCTTGGGAGCACCGATATAATTGGATTAAACGCTTTTCCAGGCGAGCTAAGATGGAGTGATTAAAATTCGATAACCAGCGTTGAGCGATTAAACGTGATCGGTAAATAGTAGTGAACGAGCAAGAAAATAAATAAAAGTTTAAAAAAAAAACCACGATAAACAGATTTTAAAAGTTGAAGTAGTAGTAGGGCTTTGTGCATAATTATGGCACAGTTCGTTATGAAACGAGATCTCGTCTTAACCAATATTTGAGAAATATATATATTTATATATTTATATATACAGGTTGTCCCAATAACTATTAGTAGCTTGGATATCTTCGAAACTATAAGGTACACGGAAATATTTGCTGAAATAAAATTTCACAGCACGAAGGGTGCCATACAAGCCCAGGGGCGGGGCTGGGCAGCCCAGGGGGTGGGGGTGGGGGTGGGTTCTTTGGTACCATTGTATGGCCCCCTTCGTACTGTGAAATTTTATTTCAGCAAATATTTCTGTCAACATTATAGTTTCGAAGATATCTAAGGTATTAATAATTATCGGGACACCGTGTATATTGGAAATAATGATCATTTTTATTATAAAAAAATTTATTTTATTCAATTAGTCAATAATCATTAAAATTTTGGGTAATTATGATTTGTTTTATTATTATTGCAGTAGAAGATATATGATAATGTAGAGAAATGTCGTAGAATGATTTTCCTCACTTATATTATTAACTCGATTATATTATTTTCATCACACGATCATTTGATATCATGCATGAAGCCTATAATCGAAAATCCATTATTACTCCCCTCCCCTCTCGTCAATTTCCCGTTGTACCGTTGAATTTAATGGAACTTGCTACTAGCGTATTTTTGGGAAATAAACGCACTGTAATTTAAATATTTCATGGTCCGTCGTTCCATGATTATTGGGCTAGGGGAAAAATCTATATACGACCGAACCACGGTCCTGTTAATGACTGATTGAATAATCGATGTTTCTCTTCATTTAACGATCACAAAGGGATTTTAGATATCAATCACGATTGTCATTTTGAGCTCGCGTACGATAGTATGTACATCTCGAATGCGTATTTCACTCTCTCCTACCTACTTATTCGAGTTATGGTCCGTGCTGATTAACGATTATCGTAAATTATTAATTTCATAACGGATCACGTCGACATCTCGACGAATCGCGGTTAAAAAAAATGTAATTCATGCACGACTGCGACAATGATTTTTCTTTTTTAATTAGTGATTAGACACGTACGTTATCAGTCGCTGATTAGACAATTATACATACACATAATGCTGAGATAAACAAAATTAAAAGAACGAGTCGTAGGCAACGTATATCGTAGTGATGTGAGACTTTGAATTTTAGAGCGTGTCGTGTGAGAATATTCTCTAGGTCGGAATCCCCATAAAGGTGAATATACGTTTTAAAAAGGAAAACCTATTTCAGCGATATCCCCGGCGAGCGGTAGTTACAACGAGACTTCGCACACGCTTCGCTTTGCTCAGAGAGCACAAAGCGTCGTTAACAGACCGGTGATCAATGAGGATCCTGTTTCGAGGGTCATCAGAGAACTTAGAGCCGAAGTTGCAAGGTTGAAGGCCTTGTTGGTTGAAAAGGTGAGAGAAATTCGTTCACGTATTCGAAAATATCCAAGTTTTATAAGTTTTTATCGAAACAGAAGACTCGTGAAGGATACTCTTTGAAAATCAAATAGCATTTGCCTTTTAAAAAGTTTGTTTCTCTTCAAGAATAGAAAAACGATTCGTATTGTGAGAAATGAACAAAATAGCAATTTAAGTGCAAATATCGAAATGGAAAACATTGATTTCTTTTCTTTCCTTCGTAGAACATTAATCCTGACCTCGATTGCAAGTCGATATGCCCGTGCCAGCGTGATAAGGAAGAGGAGGTCAAGATTCAAGGCCACGAGGAGAAAAAACCCGAATACGAAGCGGACTACGAGGTGTCGATAGAAGTGGGAGATTTAAGTATTCCCGAGAGAAGACACAGTACGAGCGAGAGTTTATCATCGGGCAAAAGTTTATTGGGTCCCGCAAGAAGATTTGGATCGTTCGAGATTGTTCGAGAATCAAGAAGTTCATTGGATTTGATCGAAGCGGATAATTACAATCGTGCGAAAATATCAGAATTGTTAATCGACGACGAGGTTGATGAGCCGGTTTTCGTCGACATTCCGACATTGGTTGCGGTATTGATAAAACCGGAGAACAGTAATCAGGTCGATTCTCACCAGATCGAGGAAATCGGTAGTGACGGTGTTTCCGAGGACGTGACAGATGCAGAATATTCTGGCAACGTTAACAATCACGTCTCGTCCGTAAATCGAGAGGACCAGAATTTCCAGAGTAATGGAACGCAGATCGAGCGTGTCGCGTCCTTAGAAATTTCCAAAACTTTCGAACATCCACCGAAAGTTCCGGCAACGTCCGGAGTAACAACCTTTCCTCCACGGGGAAGAGGAAAATTGCGAAAGCACGATTCGATCGACGGCGATCTTCCCTCAAAGGTCACATCGAATTTACAATCCTTGAAGAAATACGGTTCGATCGAGAGTCTGCCGGCGAAAAAGCGCGAGATTGCTTGTACGCTTCAGAGATCGCACACGAACTTGGAGAAACGCAACGGCACTGCGGAAAAGGTTAAAAAGCTGAACAACATCAAAGAAATCGAAGATCAGAGATCGATAAAATTGAACAACACTTGGCGCAATTTGGGTGCCTGGGCCAATCGTGATTTTCAGCGTAAGGGAAGTAACGATTCTGATAAGAGCCTGAAGGATTCACCCACTCCCACAAGAGCGAAGAATCAGGCGAGAAAACAGAGCGTCGACGGCCTCAAACGTAAAACAAGCAAGGACAGTAGTTCGAGCAGTTCCAAGGACGAGCTTTTGCCCAGTGGAGGTCAAGGTCGCGACAGGTCGAGTCGCAAAGGGTCGTTGGAGCATCCCGAGCAGCTTGCCGCGAGGACCCACACACCGATACAGAGAGCGAGAAGAGCTGAGATAGTGGCGGCCGTAACAGAGAGATTGTACTCGAGCAAGAAACTTTCCGAGGATAATAATACAACGTTACCAGGCACTACGGCAACGACACCAGCCTCGGAGGTCCGCTCGCCCGAGAGCTCAGACGTCAAACTCGCTAGTGCGACGAGAATGCGATTGCAGGAAATATCGCGAAAGATGTTGGCCAAACGACGAAGGATCTGCGTCGACACGCAAACCGAGAATCATCAAACGATTCGCGTCAGAGATGTTGCTAGTATTACTGAAGAACCGAATATAATTCAGGTAGACGCGTCGATACTGACAGACCGTCACGAGGACTATGAGACACTACCGCCCGTTGATTCACCAGTGACTCGTGTCAAGGAGATGTCGACTCTAACTGACAACGATCTGCAAGAACCGGTGATTCGTTGCAAAGATGCTGGCAACGTGACCGATGATTATTACGAGGATTATGGAGTCATCAATTCACCAAGAAACGATTCCGGGATAATGTCCGACGATACGCAGAATTATGCCGAGAGTAATTTGTCCAGCACCGAAGTTTCCGATGTGTGTCTAATCGGCGGTCGACGAAGCGTCGAATTGGTAGAAAATTCTACCAACACGAGAATGCCAGCGGGTTTACCTAACTCGGGATCGCAAACTAAGAGAGAGGATCTCCTCGATACGAGGTGTTCGAACTGCGTACCAAGATGCTGCGGGGCAATTGGACATTGTCACGGAAATGACGTGCTCGATCATACGAACAATAGTCAAGCTTGTCATCATCCGGAGAGAAACGTCATATCGATTTCCCTCCCGGACATGGTCAACATCACTATAGAGACGTCTAACGGTCTGGAATCGAAAATTAAGGTCTTCGACGGTAACGAACCAGTTGACGAAAGAGCGGTGAGCTTGCAGGACAATGTAGCGCAGACGGATCCAAAAGATGCTCTTGAGATTGGCACTTCGACCGACGATATCTTGGGACAAGTGTGCTTTCACGATTTTTCTGGATCGGTGAAGCCGATGATCACCCAGCCGGATGGAAAGACGTTCAGGATTGAGAATATCTTCCGAGAGCCTCGCGGAGTAATGAGGAACACTCCGAAGATCGAGATTGTTGGGACTCCGTCAAATAATGTTCTACCAACGAATTCTCTGGTCGTCACCAACTCGGTGGGCACTTCGATCATACCGGAGACCAGGGAAAACGCTACTGGAATGGAAAGCGATCGATGTTACAGTTCTAGATCGTTGCTGGGTCCAAGAAGATCATTCGTCAGTGATGCACTTATGACGTGGCCATCGCGATGGCGAAGCTACGGTCCTAACGTAATGAGAAAAAATCCGGCATACTCGATGCTTCTGGAGAATGGACAATCGTGGTCTGACGTCTCGATGGAGACTTTGAAAGGGAGATACGATGATGCTGGTTACCTGAAGGAAAAGGGGTTGTCTCCATTTGTATCCGATAAAAAGTTTTTGAATTCCGATAAGATTCGCTCACGAGAAGATCCATTGAGCAAAGTAAAGTTGAACGAAGGTTTCTTGAAGAGGGGTAACGAAGATGTTCCGATGGGTGGATCGAAGGCGCCTTCCATCATCTCGATGTTGGATAACAAAAATGACTGGGAATTGGAAACTAATTTTTCAGACGACAGTCTAGATCCAACGGAAGATGGTGCCAAACATGATAATGGCAACTGTCAGTTGGTGGAAAAAACATCTCTAGAAAGCTTGAAAGTAGTAAACTGTAGATCAGAAAAAGCCTGTCCTCCAGACTTGGTGGCTCACACGAAAAATGATAAAAGCGATCCTTCAATTTCGATCGGGGATTCAGCCGGTTTCGAAGATTTTGATGACGACAGTCATCAGCTCGAGATTCCAAAGACGAAAATAGATACAGCCTTGAATCTGGTGACACCGATAAGTGATTTCAAGACTCTGATTCTTGGGGATCCTTGTTATACCATGAATCGCACTGAGGATTTGGATTTTACGGAGTCGAGTAATCAATCGTCGTCAAGTACATTGGTCGATGATGAGAATTACAGCTACGCGAGCGTTGATGTTATCGAGGATATGGAACAGTGTCTCGTCAACGGTGGATGTTCGATCGCACCGAAGTCCATCATTAAGAAGACATCAAACGGTGCAACGAATTCGCGAGATTCCAGCAAATCTCAAACCAGTTGTGGATCAAAGAATTCCGAAAGTGAATATGTGTCGACGAAGAAGGTTCGTTTCTCCATTCCCGAAGTGATCGAGCTGACCAGTAGCGATTCCGAAGTCTGTGGAAATCTGACGAGCGATGACGAGATCGCGGAACAAAGCCCAAAATCGATTCTTGAGGAATATCTCGGCGAGGCGGTCGTATTAATACGCAACATGAACTCTATGAACGAGTACATGAGTGCAGCTTGCGCGTCCGACAAGTGCAGAATAAAGAGTCGTAATCATCGTCGCGAAAAAGGCAAAAGCGTGAATTACATTGAGTACGAAGGAAGAAGAATAAACCTTGATGACGAGACGGACAAAGATGCCAAGTCGGACGACGAGGATTTGGATTTTAACGTCGAGTCCTACGACAATTGCTTGAAGAGTATGGACAGATTGGAGGAGTGTCTGGCTCGGGTTAAACGCCACGACGAGATTCTACGCGACAATTATGGCATTGGCAAGGATGGATCTACTGGGGCTAAACTGGATTTAGCGAAGGCCAGCATAGATTCAAATGACACGAACAAAAACCTCGTCGATAAAGAGAAGCCCGGTGAATCGGTGATTATGAAAAATTGGAGAACCAAGAGTGTCTTAAAAACAGATGAAACGAATAAGGGTGAAAATAATAATCTCAAGCCTCATGAGGAAGAGGATAAGGAGGCTGGAAGCGACGCCGTCCAAGTTTTCGAAAATTTGAAGAAACTACGAACACGCAGATTTTCTCGATTTTCCGATCTACGCAAAAGCAATCCCATCACATATTCACAACTGAGAGGGCGTTATGGTCTTCAAGCAAGTGATGAACGAACCGATAAGATGGAAGATGTTCCGGCGGTTACAAAAACCGAAATCTCGAAAGATGATGGACCCAACGTTGATGATGCGAATAGTCTACAAACACCAGACTGTTATCTCACACTACCAAAAATGACGAGAATCGAAAACGGAAATTCTTCCGTGGGAATTAAAAGTTGTATCTCCCGACCACGATTTTCGCTCTCGAAGTACGACTCTTCCGACGAGAGTTCGAGCTCTAACGAGGCACTGGCGACCTTCATGGAATCGATTGATAACGTTGCGAGGTCAACGGACAAATTCAAGTATTCGGGAAGCCCTAGGGCAAAGTTCTTGCAATTGTTGAGCGAGAGACGAAGAATCGTCGAGAACACGAGAAGTACCGGCGTCTCTTGAAGAACTTTTATCCATCGTGATGAGACACTTCCGATCTAATGAAAAGAGTGGCCCTTATTTTTGTAATATCTATTGGAGACGCTGGAGCATCAGGTTGAATGAGGACGATGGTAATTAGTCCCAGGAAGTGCAAGACGGTATACAAAATTTTTACGAGATGAAGATCGAGTATATTTGAATGTTTCGTTTTTTAATTCGGTTGGATTTGTGTTTTTTTTAATTTCATTTAAACATTTGAGATTTAGTTTTGGTTGTATAAGATTTTTTAATTAACTTTTATTATAGATTACGACAGAGTCATAGACTGCTTACCATGAAAAACGTTCTCGTTATCCAACGTCATAGCGATTATTCTTGACAATTCGCTTTCAAAGTTATAAGATCTTGTATTAATTCAACTCATTATACTTTATGAAGTAACGTGAGTTTGATTTACTTTAGAAAAACTATTGCATTTAAAATAATTCGTTTAAAAAAATTGTTTTTTTTTTTCATCACGAAAGTAGTAAATTTTTTATGCCGTCTTCACTTGTACGATATGAAGATTATATATTTGTATGTATTTTTGTAACCTCTTCGCTAGATGTAACTCATAACCGTTGTTACGCATGGAAAAATATGAAATAATTGAATAATTTCGAATATATTATGGCACTGTAAATAAGATGAATTTGAAATATTTTGTAATGTTTTATTGTAAGATTCGTACCTTGAATGGCACCAGTGACTATTAATCGTGTCTTGTATACTTTACGAAAACAGATTGTTTTTCTTCAAATTAAAAAGTAGATGATTTTATGTCCTTTTTATCGATAATCGGCAATTCGCCTTGTATCGATGTCATTTGTCTCTCTTCGCGTTGTCAAAATTCAATGATAGTAGTTTGGTTATAGCTAATTCAAAATGAAAATTGGGGCGTGAAAGGAACAATTATGACCTGAAGGTAATTCCCAAGGTCATCGAATGATTTTGTGAGGTATTCCTCGAAATGAGTGAGTCAGGGTGTTGTTGTGGTAAGAAAAATGAAACTCCATCGGTATCGAGCGCATCGATGGTTTCGGAAACGCCGGAGGAGGTTTTCGAGTCTGAAGGAGAGTGGGATGTTCCTGAATCTCGCGAAATTACGTTTGCTGAAGTCGAAAGAGCGAGTAAAGCAATGACGTCAGGCGTGAACAGGAGTATGTGTATAGTAAGGCATATACGAATAATTTTATTTCATCGGTGATTACGTTTGTAATTTTATTTTATTTGTTTATACAAATATCGCAAGCCCATATGGGCATTCGATAACGAAAAATCTCGGTACGCCTGTTATCGAAAACTCGCCGCATGTGCCGCGTAACGAGGCAAATTTTTATCGTTTCATTGATCGGGTGCCACGTGTAGCGTTGATATGCAAAACAGGCAATTCCGCTTCGGTTAATTTTTCGGGCAAATTTTCCAAACTTTCGAGGTCGTTTGGGGTCGGCCAACTAGAACGAGCTTGCTGATCGAGGTTGCGTCAGCTAGCAACACAAATACGATGACCACAGATCGTTGGGCACGTCCCCAACGCGTTACATTTTTTTTCCCTTTTTTTTATTCTTATTTTTAATCTTTATTTTTATGAAAATGTCCTCCTTATCTCGTTTGCGCATGGTTGCATGAAAATACGAATCTTAATGCAGAAATCAAAAGTCGGTCTACACGTTGGTATGGACGAGCTCTGGGTGAATCTGGCGTACGAACAGCTCAGCGGAAGCGTCAAGGAACGATCTGCTCGTTACGTTCTTTACAGGCTCAACGAGACCCAGAAGAAAAATGGGATTGTAACCGCTTCGAGGGGTTGTTTTGCCAAAGTAAATTTCTAAAGTTCTACGAACACTTACTGACGAAATAAAAGTACGATCACCTTTTTTTTCTAAGATCTTTTCGAAAAGCTTCTTTTACGTTTTATAAAAAATTACTCGGATTATAGTTAGAATTTAATAGAATTAATTAATAGAATCAATATCATTTTTCAAGGGTCTATGTCATCAAGGTTATCTAGAAAATTGTCCGATCGTCGTTTTCATGCCTGTAGGAACACCGGCAAGTACGATCGATTTTTGCAAAAAATTGGATGGGAAGGTAGTAATCAATGGCAATAATTTTAAGGACTGTAAGGAAAAAGCTCTCAGGTAGGAATTATATCAGAAATTGAATTAATTAAAGTTTGAATTATCAATTTTCGTCATTAACCCGCAAGAAATAATATTCACGTGCGTACAGTTACAGCAAAGAAAAAAACATTCTTTATGTGGACACTCACGATTATCCTGACGTGATCGCCGCTCTAGGAACCGTGGCAATTGAAACTTTGGAAGAAGTTTACGAACCTGACGCAATCATCGTTCCTGCGGGTGGAGGTGGTTTACTAGCTGGTGTATCTGTCGCCACAAAGCACATATCACCTAAAACAAAGATTTACGTTAGTAATACGTTTCAACAAGTTTCATTATCACATTTTATTATCGATTTAATGGAAAAAATCGATAGATCGATTAAATTCATCAGGCGGCGGAGTCAGAAAAATCTCCGTCTTGGAGTCGAGCCATCGCAGTTGGAAAACCAGTTTCCCATTTCGAAAATCGTTTCTGCCAATCGATCGGTCCAAACGCTTTCAAAACTGCCAAACCTTTGGTCGATAAATGCGTAAGTCGAATATTTTTTCATTCCCAAAAAATCAATCGAAATCCATTAATCTCGTTGCGAACAAAGATGACGGTGCAAGAAAAATGGATCGCTGCGGCGATGCTTCTTTTCATGGAACATGACAAAATCGTACTGGCCAGTGAAAGTTGCCTAGGCCTCGCTGCTATACTGTCAAAAACCTGTAAACACTTTTGTGGCAAAAGGTACCTCGACAAATATTTAAATAAAAAATTCAATCTAAATCGCGAATAAATATCTTTTTTTTTAATTAAGGATCGTTTGCATTCTGCCAACGGCTAATATCGAGGTACCACGATTCTTAGTATCGATGGATCGTGGTCTGGTCGTGTTGGGTCGACTGGAAAAAATAACGATCACGGTCAAAGATGAACCAAACGCACTGGTACGATTGATTACTCAACTGAACGACCTCGATGTCAGAATTCGTTCCATAACCCAGGAACGAGCCTTCTTGCTTGACAATCTCGATACTGTATCGGTACGTGGTTGAAATCAACGAAAAAAATCAAATTTATTCACATTCCAGAGCTTAGTCGATTTTACCATTCTCCTTAGATAAAATGCGTTTGCGAAACTGACGGAGTAGATCACTTGAATAAATTGCGCGCAGAACTTTCCCGGATGTACGGAGAGAATTTTCATTCAGAGGATCGTGACACCGAAAGTTCTTGTAACGCAGGTCGTTGTCAGAAATAATTTAATAAAATACATTTTTGTCTTGGAACTCGTTGAAAAAAATCTTTTATCGCTAACTTTTTCCCGAGTCTAGAAAGCGCTGATAAGATAATTGAATTTTCGTTCAACTTAGCGAGACCGAAAATCATTTTTATCCGTCAATTTCTTTCGAAATCTCGAACGAAACTTTTGGCGCTAAAAATTCTCATTTCTTCTTACCATAGTTTTACTATCTCACCGAGATAAAACCGAGTCGCCTCGGCTCAACGGTCTCGTGGACAACGTCATGGTCTATACGTATACGTAAAGTTCTGACCTTTGACCCGGTTTCGGCATTACCCGACGAATTGGGCTAATGTACCAATTCGGTCTAGTTCCTGTTGCGACCGTATCGAGAAGAGTGCGGAGTACGTAGCCGTTACCCCGGGGACTATTTGTACGAGCGTGTCGTGATTCACGGACGGACATTTATGTGTCGTCTTTGGCTTCGCAGTGCGTCGTAAACATTCGTTAAGTATACGTCTCCTCGACGTCGTCGAGATTTGCGCGCGCTCATGGACAATGAGCGTTTGGTAAGTTTTACCGTTTCCGCGATAGCCCCCAGCCGATTCGAGCTATGCGTTAACCCGTTGTTGTTCAAAGTCGCGTTTCTGTCCCGATATGCATTGTAAAAATATTTACGAACTAAGACGCGTCAATTTATATTTTAATAATATTGAACAATCATTTTGTTTTACCCTTGTCGAGGTTATTGAAGCAATTGTTGTGTAATGAAATGAATTAATTATCAGTTGATTAAAATTTGTTAGGATTTCGTTCTTTTTTTTTGCCAAATTATAAAAGAATATTTCTTTTAATGCAATTTTGTTTCTCAACATTGATCAAATTCTAATTTGAATACGATGAAAGATACGATCAAGATCTTTCCGAGTGACAGATCAAGATGTCACGTCTCGAAATGCAGCAATAAAAGTTCAAAGGTCAGAGATACGAACGACCAACCGATAAGCTGGTCAGGTCATCGAGCAAGTAACGCTAGTTCAATGTGCATAAAGTTCCGTAACATTCTGCATTCAAACGTCAATTACGACGGTTGCAACGATCGTTAGTTCGAATACACAGGTAGAATAAACGAGTGCGATCGTGATCGTGTGGGAATTATGAGTGATAGAAAAAAGAAGCGTAATTTACCGGATTCGACCGATATGGGAAAGAAGACTAATCATTTTTCGGGAAAGAAGAAACGAAACAATTGTGCACCAACGGTGACATGCAATGAAGTAATCTATCAGAAAGAGATTGAACAGCGGGCGATTGTGTTTAAAAATAAGCGAATTTCCTAGAACTAAATAAATTCAAATTAAACGAATTTCAACATGTTTCGACGATACTTCGAGTATAATCGATCTTACCTTCAAGGACAATGTTCTGGTCGATCCATTCTGCGTGGAGAGTCAGCCGCAAGTGCTCACCTTCGAGGATATAAGCTCGGCAGCGTTCAAGATCAAAGGCAGAGTCATCAATACTCCTTGTGTGGTAATCGAATTCCCTTTGATGAATTTTTTTTAATTACGTTCATTTCCTTTCATTCGTTGATTGATCAAACGTCCTTCAAACAAATCAGAAAGGATATTCTCATGGGTTACAAATTTCTGTTGTTTTTTTTTGCTAGCTATCACGCTTGTCGGAAGAGACGGGGATGGATCTTTATCTGAAAAAGGATTTTCTTCAAGTCACGGGTAGCTTTAAAGAGCGCGGAGCTTGTTACGCTCTGCTGATGCTCTCGGAGGATAGCAAACGTCGCGGTGTGATTTCCGCGTCGCTCGGCAATCACGCGCTTGCACTTTGCTATCACGGCTCGAGACTCGGTATATCGGTTACCGTCGTAATGCCGGTAGTCGCGCCGATTATGAAGATCGCATCGTGTCGTCACTACGGCGCTAACGTCATCGTCGAGGGTATAAACATGGCCGAGGCTAAGCAAATAGCACTGACGCGAGCGATAGAAAGTGGTTTGACCTACATCAACGGGTGAGATACCAAAACGAACGAAACCCATCGGTGAACAATTTAGAAAGGGAATTCGCTTCAATTGTATTCTCGAGTAGAAATGCATTTAGCAATGTTCCAACCCGCAAGTCATCCATTGTGTTCCACCGGTCGTTTTCCGTACGGCAAATGAGCACCCGGGTCAAGTGCGAAAGCACGCTCTCGACCGAAAGTGCACTGGAGACCAAGTTTTCCGACGATGTCAACGATCCCAATTATAATACTTTAGGGCGCAATAGGAGAGAAAACTTTTCTTACGTCGCGAATGCTATTTACGGTTTTAAATAGATTTTTGTAAATATCGAATTAATCCAAGTGTCCTTATCGCGTTGATAATATTGCTAATTTGGATAACATTTAATTTGGAGAAATTCTTTTTTTGTTTGTTTTTTAATTATTGCGACTTTTCAGATACGATCATCCGGATATAATGGCAGGACAGGGTACTCTGGGTCTTGAAATTATCGAACAAGTGCAGGACATTGACGCGGTTGTAGTGCCAGTTGGTGGAGGTGGACTCGTCGCCGGAGTAGCAACTGCGATAAAAACTCTCTATCCTCGAGTCACTATAATCGTTAGTATAACTCGATGAATATATATATTTTTTCAAATAATTACAAAATTTGTCCCAGAAATATATTATTGAGTTATATAGAAAAGTCGATTTTTTCAAGTACTGCGAATTGAAAAAAATAATTTTTTCAGGGTGTCGAATCGGAGCGATGTCCAAGTTTCTCGGTAGCACGCGATGCCGGAAAACCGACGTTTATTCGAATAGATTCGACCCTGGCGGACGGTCTGGCCGTTCCAATGGTTGGATATAACGCTTTCGTGACTGCCAATCCTTTGATCGACAAAATGGTAATCGTCAGGGAGGAATGGATAGCCAGAGCTATACTGAAACTCGTCGAGACCGAGAAGTGCATCGTCGAAGGTGCAGGTGCAACCGGACTAGCCGCGATTCTCGATGGACAACTCGACGAGCTCAAGGGAAAAAGGTCGAACCTCTGGGGTTCTTTTAAAAAAATTTAACAAATTTCAAAAACGAAAAAACAAATGTTTTGTTAAATTATAAATTATTGTCATTAACATATTTTTTTTTATTACAGAGTGGTATTATTGCTATGCGGTGGAAACATCGATACGACAATATTGGGTCGATGCCTCGAGCGAGGCCTTGCTGCTGAGGGAAGGCTTCACAAATTCACGGTTACAGTCTCGGATCGACCTGGCGGTATAGCCGAACTTTGCAAATCATTGGCCTCGATCGGTGTCTCGATAAAAGACATAATGCACGAACGCGCGTGGATAATGTCCGACGTATTTACCGTTGACGTTAAAGTCGTCTGTGAGACTCGGGATCTCGAGCACGCGAGCATTCTCAAAGATATGCTCGAGAAGAATTACGGAAAGGTGGTTTTTGGCCACGACGATCTTGTAAACTCGAATATTTCCGCCCCGTCGGAATTCACACTCGCGTGAAGCTCTGTTCCTCAAGACTGATGTACGAACGGTGATAACGAAGAATCGAGCGATAATTTATTATAGACATTCGTTTCAATTTGAAAAAAAGAACGATAAGATAAGTTTTCTTTTGGCACATTTTTTTGAGAAAAGATATAGTTTTTTTTGTATAAAGATTCTTTTTCGTAGACGAAACGAAATAAACGTTTGGGATATCGAATGTACCGTTGACCCACGAGGCTCGAGTGACCCAGTTACGATGAACCGTGACGATTAAACCGAAATGTGAATTCATAGTTTCGTTTTTATTGTGACTGTAACGAGATGGATATACAAATACGTGTATACATATAACGAGTAACTCGGAGCTTGTAGTTACCACAGGAGTAAAACTAATTACGAACATTGTTTTATTTATCTTCGCATTTCAACTTGCGGAAACCCGTTCATTAAGACAGGCACAATGCCGATGGAATAATTTATCGCAGTTTGTATTACTCGGGCAAGGCATTTAAATCAAATCAGTTTGGCCGACGGTAATTAAGGAACTGCCTTGCCGCACTTCGGTCGTTGAGCGGGGGGGATTGCCCGACCGGCACCTGATTAAAATACACTCAGGCATTATCAGCCGCTAAACAGTAAAATTTCTCGGGCTATGACAACGCAGACTTTGAATCTTTTATGAGCTTCTCTCGTACTTTCGCTATGTAATGGATAAACGCGTAATTATTCGACTTCAAGCTCTCGAAGTTTTTTCTTCTTTTTGTTTTCTTCTTCTTCTTCTTTTTCTTCTACTTCTCCGTTTCTTTTTCCCCGCTAAAAGTATCGACGCTCCAGCGTCGAGGGTGCGCTAAGACGTTAATGGATCGTTGAGTTTTCCATCGAGTACAATTTTTCCCACATAAATCGTTAATCCCTTCGTGCCTAAGAAAAACAAACAAACTCGAAAGACTATTGAAATCTCGTTTTCACAAATTCCACTCGATAAAGAAACGTTAACGATGGGCAAATTTCCAATATCCTTTTACCCCGACGAAACGATGTATATATTTAGATACTCGGTTACTAATTTTGGTCAAAGTTTTCGTCCCTTTTTGTTTTTCAACAGGACACAGAATTAAACGAGATTTTCCCTCCGGCTACATTTTCCGTGGGGAAACATCGATCCGAGGGATTGCCTCTCCTGAACGCTGCTGCCACTGTGGGGTTTGTACTTAACGATTTCGGTCACGTCAGTGAAACCTCCACGGTTTTCTTCCAATCCCTTGGACATGCCTTATTCTCCGGAGCATTGAGATCGGTGAACTATGTACATGCACATAGATAGACGTATATATGTATTGGTCCATGTGTCGAAACTATCCCAGCATGTATATACGATTCTGCACCCCATCGAAGGTTCCTTCTCACCGGGTCGAGTCTGGCCGCACACTTAACTTTCCCACGTAATCGTACATAAACACACATACATGTATATACACACACACACACACATAAACCTTAAAGCTATATATATATATATATAGCTTTAAGGGATATTTTCGACAGAGAGAAACATAGAAGCGATCGCCAATGTGGCGGAGCACCACCAACGAGATCTATGACCTTCCACCATCACCACTACCGCCCATCGCCCTTTTAATGGCTCGTGCACTGGTGAATTTCCGGCGAATTTACGACGCGTCGCGCACCCGGATGTGCACCCACGTGCTGGAATCTTTGAAGGACGTGGTTCACTGTGTGGGTAGAAAGAAAGACAGAAGAGAAAGGGAGAGAGGGAGGAAGAAAGAAAGTTGGAGAGATTTTATTCCACGTTTTCGTACCACTGTCGACAGTACAGACACACTAAATCTATATTTCCTTCGTTTAGAAATTGTCACTGATGTTTAACTTGAAAAAAAAGAAGGTGAATGGCTCGGAGTTTGGCAGTTGGGTTTTAATGGCACGATTGTTTTTTGTTTAGTATGGCGAAGCTGTAAATTATCACGAAGATTCACGATCGTTTGTGAATGTTCTGTCGGTATAACGCGATCATAATCGATCATTATATATTTTAATCCTGGAACGATCAACGCATGACCGACCACTTTCAATCTGTGATAAAACAAGATAAATCTGGATTTCTAAAACACAGGGCAGTGTGGAAAAGCTAGTAGATCGACGTAGTAAAACAAAAAGGAAAAAAAATAAACAAATATAAATAGACCAGTCAGTGTTTTCAAGCTGTGCACGTGGTATATCGTGAGTGGGGGAATGGGAGGGCTTGAATGTAGGAAAGGCGTGAGTTATTTATTTACGCCATTTGTCTCGACAGTCGGATGCAGCGGGTGAAAACACCTCGGGCACCGATGCTTTCTCTCTCTCTCTCTCTCTCTCTTCCTCCCTCGCTTCCCCTTTCTCTCGGTTGCTCTCGTTGCGTGAAAAGCGCGATTGCGAGTTGCCGCGACGTAAAAAGAAGGATTAAACCATTTTGCGTACACTGGAAAGAGCCTCAAAATGTCTTCCCGTAGATTGAGGAGCCTTTAATTGCGGAATATAGTCGCTCGCGTGGCTGACGCGACGAGAATGAAGAGAGACCGCGGAAGGATGTACGGGAGTGACGAGGACCAAGCAATGTATCTCCTGTTCTTTTTTGTCGTTGTTATTCTTGTTTTGTTTTTGTTGTTTTTTCCACAGCCAGTCGGGCAACGTGTGTTCAGTATTTCGAACTCGGAGAACTCGGTTGAAGCACGTTGTTGAGCTTAACAACATCTCTACTCTGCACTCGTATAGTTTCATAACCGCTCGTCTGGCACGAGGATCAACATTTGTATATACATATATTTATAATATTATAATGTAAAAGTAATTTTGGATAAAATTAGAGAAGTCGCATTTTACTAGAGAGGAAGAAATGCTCCGTCGCGCTTGACATCCACCGGCTTAACGGTTTAATTTTAACGTTTTGGCGCGCATCAACATCACCATCAGCCAGCCATTCGTCGACTCACACTCCTTTCTTCTTCAACACGAAGGATACACACACACGCATACGTATATGTATATACAATCATTTCGACAATGGACCACTGATGCTGCACGCGAGCTGGAGCATCTCTAACTTCTTCTGTGGTATTTCTCTCTTTCTCTTTCTCCTTTGCGCGCATGTTGTCTTCATTATTCCTCTTTCGGCTGCTCGTTTGAATACCACAAACTGTAATATCCCCTTTATAAAGTGCTTGGTCGCTTGCATAATATTGTAATATCTGCATCGCTAATTCACAGATAATTGTATTGCAAATTTCCAGCGAACTGGATACATTTATATACCAAGATTCAAGACGATTCGTTTTCTCCCGTGGTAATTCGCGACAATTGGGAGTTTTGATGATTTTGAACTTTGGATCGTCGATCCTTCGAATCTTGGAAACAAAACAGAAAGAAAAAACAGGTTCACGAAATTTACAATTTATTGCGATTGTCCCGTGGGTTCAACGCGAAGCCCCTGGGCGCATTCGACCCGGCGTACTTCCGAGTCGTGCGTACAGTACCGCGCACATTTCCAATGCGAATGGGCTTGCCGCATTCGTCATTTTTCGAACAGTTTTATTTAGAAATGTACAAACTGACACAAATAAAAAGTAAAGGATGAAGGGAAAATAACAAACTAATTATTGCTGACGTTTCAATTACCGTAAATCGAGTCGAATGCATTCAAATTTGTCATTAAAGAAAACGAGTAAACAGCAAAATCAATTAAAACATCATCGACGTTTACACGAACGAATGAATTCATTTAAACGTCCTGCGATTGGTTAAATTCCTACAAAACCTCATTGACAATGCGTATTTCGATAATTTGAACGAGAGATCGAATTAACAATTCATTAATAATTCACTGAAGGGTATTAAACGTAATAAACGATTTAATAAACGTATCCTCGTTTAATAGAATTGCAAAATTCAATTGTAACCAACTAGGTTGAGATTTTACCCGCGTGGTTGAAAATTGAAAGAAACAAATACAAAAAATAGAGGAAAAATCATATGCTATGCAGGTCTCGGCGTCCGAGAGCCCTGAGAAAAATACCTGTATGTATCACCCCCCCCCCCCCCCCCATCCCCTGCTCCCCGTAACTCCCTTTTCTATCCAGAAAATTTTTCATCCTAGCTGCACGACCGCGATCCACCATACCGGTTTACAAATATTACGAATTTGTGTACCCACAAACCTTTCCTCCTTCGTCCTTGCCGAGCTGTTGTTGCTCGTACGTGCGAACGCATACGTGACACGCGACTCGGAGAACTCTCCATCGCGCGGCTTACACCACCGGGCCGTACATTTCCCATCGTGTTATTACGTACAACGTCGAGGCTGGCTACTATACGTTGCACACTTGTGAGTGAACTCTCGTGGCATTATTCCCGAGGGGATTCCTCGTGGAGGAGGCAACGCCCTGGCAAGCTGTAGCACTCCCGAATGATAAAACTGAATATGGGCCGCGAATACTTATTTCGCGATGCGTGCGCGACGCTTCTGAGTGAAATCATATTATTCGTTACGTAACAAAAAGAACCGAACTTAGAAGTGAAAAAGCACATGGCGCGTGAAAACATCTCTCGTCTCGAACACCCGGTGGAACTGACCCTAGCGTTTTACACCCGCGAGCGTGTACAACGTTAATTCTGCACGTACGTACAGGGAAATCAAAATGGAATAACTTCTTACCGGAGGGAGAAAACGATTCGAAAATATCTTTTCGAGAAACAAAGATTCGCGAGATATTTGCACGTGTAACGTGACTGGAATTGGAATTGTAACGAGCTTCGATTTTCTTCGATATCATCTGGCAACACCTCGTGTTGCGTCCGTTCTTCATTCGTCTCGAATCGTTGAAGGAAAAATGTGAAAAACGTTCGTCTACTTCGTTTTTGCAGAAGGATTCGTAACTATTTCGATTTTGCTTGCAAATTCTGAGAAATATATTTAAAAATGATGACGTCGAGCCGTTACGAGAAAAAGTAGTTGTAAAATAAGAATATATCTACGTCATTTTTAATCCGTCAACTGGTGTAAGTAGGTACTATGATTTTTTCTTCGGGTAACGCGGGGTCAAAACGCTTAACTTTATTTTAGTTTGCTCGTGGTCGATTCGCTCCCGTGTCTGTTAAAAATAAGAAAGGGAACGTTTTTATTCCCATTTGCGAATGGCGATGCGTTTAAGCCTTTCTACTCAACCTTCGCTCGGCACATACCGACGAATAAGCGGTCTTTGGGTGGACCTTGCCACTGAATTTACAGCATTTAATATCGGCAAAATGAAGTACGAGCTACCGGTGGTAGGATGGACGGTGGTGAGAAGGGAAGTTGGAGAGACGAGGAGAGAGGAGAAAGAAGAGCCCCGCCATTTTGCGGCATCGATAAATCCTTTTTATTGCCATGGGCCTGTGTAAACGGGTGGTCCGACTCTTCGCGCGCATGGCTCGTTACACGTAGGTATATGTATAATAATAACACACACGTATATATATATATGTATATGTATACTCTAGGGGAAAGTTCTGATAACAGTTTATATCGTTAGTTATTTTTGAAAAAATGAAAAATCACTTTCGTTTCCAAAAAAATCTCAATTTTTAACTTTTCTCCATAGTCATCAAAAATTTATATATTGACATGATTCTAGCGCCGACCTCTAGATTTTTGTGCCAGCTTTTTGAAATACTTCTTCTTATTCCTGAAACCACTAACGGTTCTGGCCACTAAAAACACCGGTTTTTCACGCCTTCGGAAAAATCATTGAATTTTAAAACGTTGGTTTTTTGTAAATTTTACTTTATTTTTCAAGGCTCTAGGACTTTATCCGATCAAAAATAAACCATAGAATATGAGGATAATATTTGCTTTTTAGTGTTCAGTAATTGACGTGCCGTAAGCTGATAAAATTTGAAAAGCTTCAAATTTTTTATTATTTTTGCTGCAAATCGCTCATTGTCGGGAATACACGTATTTTTTTAAATCTTTGCACCCCCATATAGAACACAGAATATTTTTATTCCGGTTTACGCTTATGTTACTGTGATTATATCCTCCCACCGTCATTTTACACGTGTCGCATCTTTTTTTTTCAATTCGCGAATTCCATACGCTCTATATTCGTTCTTCGCATTTGCCGGCCAGGATGAGAGCGGGGTGTAAAATCCGCTGGGAATAAAAAAATTAATGCGTCGGAGTTTCAGTGCAGCCGTGTAATACCACAACTTTTTTTGTATCTCCCTCTTTCTCCCTCCCGTCCCTCTTTCTGGTATTCCATGCTCGTTTATCCAAGCTTTGCTAAGCGAAAATCGCTCGTTCCAAGCGGCGAGTAAGTGAGTAGCAACTCGGTTCGCTCGCCGCCAACGGAGGAGAGCGAAGAAAAGGAGAAAAAGAACAGAAACATTGGAAAAGAAAATAGAAAAAAAATGTTCCGCGATTCATCTAGCAGATTGGTATTTACCCCGTGGGAACCGCGGCTGCATATACTCGAGGATCGATATAACCGCGGCTCTTGCTACTGATACTCGGCTCGTAATGCACATCGCCCACCACTTTGCGAATTTTTTCCTTCATTTTTTGTTTTTTTTGATTGAGATACACGAGCTACGCGCATCTCCATTCCACAGGCGTGTGCGCCTCTTTCGCCACTTTAATCGAGAATAATCGAAAGAAAGAGAAATAGAGCGAGAGAAAACACATTCGCAACGCTCCCGGGTCTCCCGCACGGGGGATGAACATTTTTCCGCGCGTCCGGGAAATATGAGTCACATCTCGTTCGTTCTACGGAGGGAAAAATTGATTTGGAAGGAAGCTCGATGCTGATCGTTATAAAATATAACAGAATTCAATGATATACTCCACGCTTCATCGAATTACGATTTGCGCTATCGCGTCGAGCGTGTACTTGGTTAGATATCTGTGTGTATAACGTATAACAGATCTCGGATGAAACGAGACTAGCGAAGCGTAAAATCGGACTGGAATGGATCGATGAAAATTGCGCGCGGTATTTGAGCAATGTATACGAAAGAGTAATTGAAAATAAGCAACGCGATGCTCGTTCGTAACGACCATGAATATTTAACAATTTGTCAAGTTTATCGATCCACGCGTTGCGTGATTAACGAGACGCAAGTAATGCTTTGCTGAACGGATGCAAAAGGTAAAGATGTGTTTTGGATTAAAAAATTTGAATTTGTTTTTGTTTATGTCTTTTTTTCGCTGCAACTCGACGTTGCGGATTTTCCGATGGGAATAAAACGTCTTAAAATTCTGTGGACTTGTTTCTTTTCGAGTCAGAGAAATGTCAAAATTATCGTTGGAAGATCGTCGAGGTAAGTCCAGCT
The DNA here is from genome assembly GCA_946811545.1 of Netelia fuscicornis. NCBI lineage: Eukaryota > Metazoa > Arthropoda > Insecta > Hymenoptera > Ichneumonidae > Netelia > Netelia fuscicornis. The sequence continues at coordinate 10,740,242 of OX328012.1, read as the reverse complement.
ATTTTTCACCGGCGCCTGCCGCAGTTCCGGTTTCGCCGTTTTTTCTCTTAACCTCCGACAGTTTTTTTTCATTTTCTTTTTCATATTTATCCGCACACTCGTCTCATCTTTTCCCCACTTACGTATTTGTCGCGTTGCTCGGCCTCTACCGAGCACGCGCTTCCATCTTACACAGCCTCTTCCTCTTGGTCCTTTATTTCTATTCTCGACGTGTCTTTGGTTTTTCTTTCCTTCCGTCCGTTGATAAAAAGGAAGCTACCGGTGGGATGGAGAGGAAACAAGAAGGCACATTCGAGATTGTGGTAAAGGAGGAAGCGACGGAGATAGTAAGAAAGGAGAAGAAAAAAATGTGCTGAAAAGCACGCGGGCCGCACGTGGCCGACAGAAACTCACCAGTGCCCTCGGTGGCTGCCGCGAGAGACCGGGATACCCGCGGTAAAAGGGCGAAAGAATAACGGGGAGGAAGTAGATAAATCCCATGGGACATTTATGATGACGATAAAATAAAAACACGTCCGGACGATTTTATAAGCCGCCTCGAATTGTTTCGCGAGTGACTTTCCTTCGTCTTTCCTCCTCCTGTTTTCCTCTTCTACATTGTGTACCATATCTATACATATAAGTACGTCTAATCCTTTTCCATCCGCTTTGACTTACGAAGTTGCCACTCCCAATCTTTGCCCGTTTGGGCTTTGAACTAATGGAAATATCCGCGCTTAATTCTGCGGTAAAATAATAAAGGTTGGGTAAACCTGATAAGCCGTGAAATAAATGGAAATTGGCATCAGGTTTTCGTTTTCTTTGTGTTTTTTTTGTTATCGCCCTTTCAAGACGGTGTTATTAAGGATAATTATTTCATAATCCGAGAGATTTTTTAACGTGGGATGACGAGTGCGAAGGACGAGGAGAAGGGAAAGGACTTATTTTATTTTGAATTCTTAAGCCATGTATCTTACCGAGGTTTTCGAATCTTCTATCGTGCTTTTGGTTCGAGAAACAATGTTTAAAAATACCGTTTGAAACACGAATAGTTAAGTTTTGAGAGAAGGAATGTCTATTATCTTCGGAGTTGTATGAAAGTGGAAGAACTATTAAATTAGCGAAATTTAATAGTATTATTGATCATAAACGAGCAACTGCTCGAGGCGCCCATGCCACGATATTTTCCTCTTTATAGAACTTGAGCATTGTTCCGTCGTTCTGTTTCTCGATAAATTCGTTGGTTAGCCAACTTCGTTAATTATTAATGCCTTGGATATAATGAAATGAACGAGAAGAATAACATCGTGAAAACTAGTCGTTTATATTTTTCACGTCGAGCAGTCGTTCAAAAAATATGCGCGCAAATAAATATCACCAAAAATTTATTCTTATCGTTAAATTTTTCGGTTCAATATGCATTTTTTCAGATAAAACTGTTTCTTTCGATCGATTCAACCATCTTGTTTCCACGAAATTGAATTAATCGAAATTCAATTTAATTTCGAAGAATTTTTTTACGCGACGTTAATGGTGGTAGTGATCAATTTTACGTGTCCAATAAGCGTATCAGGTTGCTCGAAAATTCCGTGCGATACTCTAGAAATGGTACGTCGGTATAGTAGTTCCATTTAGTATAAAAAAGCACGCGAGAGAAAGATTCGAAACACTTTCTTTCTAGAATTTCTGGCTCGAGCATTTTCCTTTCCACCCAGCGCTCCACAGTTTCACCCTTTGCCGTTCTCAGCTTCGTTTCGCGCGGCAATTTAAAAAAGTCACGATAACGCCCCGTGCCCCATTAGGAAGCGTCCGGCTAGAGGTCCGTACAAAGACGCTCTCGGTGTGGTTTATCGGCACGGGAGTCCCAATAGAGCGGAGGCACGACTTCTCTCCGTCTCGATGTTGCACCCGTGTGCCCCTTTGGTGCACACGAGTGAGCGAAATACTCGCGAGAAACGACTGCAAAGCGACTACCGGTGCCGGGCGTGCTCGCGAAGTGGCCGCCGCAAGGACGAAAAGAAAGGAAAGGCGTTCGCAGACGCAAACGCGATTCGTGTTTCCAAATGGCGAAATGCGAACGAAACATGTAGGTACCGCTGATTCGTAAAATTTATTTGTAAAAAGTTTGCTCGTTAAAGACGGAAGACTCGCGTATAGCCTTTTTCACGATTTTTCTATCGCTTCTGCAGCGCGCACCCTCTTTTTGCTTTGGCTCTTTCGTTTTTCGCTCTCACTCTCTCGACGAGCGGAGAGCTTCTTGAAACAATGTATAGTAAAGACAAGAATCTCTATATATATATACGAAGACCGAGGATAAAAGAGGGATAATGGAAAATATATCCTTGGCTCTTTCTTAGCTGTACGTGTGTGTAGGTACGCTCAAGTTGGTGTGTCCGCGAGTTCTATTCTTGGTCAGCGTCCGGGAGTCGGACGATGTCCAAACTTTTCTAGGATAGCATTATCCAGCACCAACTTGCAGAAAGATTTGCCAAGGATTTACTATCGGTGAATTCATGCGATACGAATATAGTGGAGTTGTAGAATAATGCACTCGATATCGTTAGGATTCTCAACGTCTCTCGACGTTATCCAACATTAACGACGATAATGTTCGATGCGTTGAAACGGGACGATGATTTTTCGAAAATATAACTTGGTTTCTGTTTTTAAATAACCAAGTTGTATTTGGTCCTACATTAATAATCGAGATCGAAGCTTTAACAATTTATCAAATAATGAACAATGAATTTTCTTAATAGTCGTGACAATGAATATTTGCTTATCCCGTACGGCTCGTTCCTCACTCCAAAATCCCATCCATAAACTCGTTCCAAAGTAGCCTGATGAAAAATGTCCAGGAACAAACGTTTAAACTTCAATGTCCACGAAACTCTATAACTCACGAAGCATAGAACGAAACTTTGCCGAAGGAAATCTGCATACAAGTCGCATTGAAAACTGGGTCCTGCGGAGAAATTTGTAAAGGCGTAGCCGTGACTCTGTATACACATGGAATATCCGACGACGGGGCATCGTTAGTGATGACTTGAGAGTTCGCGTCGTCGTCCTCGTTGTCTAGGCGACGACTCATGGAACGTGTACATCGGGTTGTTCCCTGTACGCGTGGAAGGGCGCTTAAATCCACCTGGCGACGTCGTGACATGTATACACAGAGCGTAACGTCGACGGGTATCCAGCGGGTGTCGAAACCCATTCCACGCCTAAACCACCGCGCTATCCGTGGCCCCATGGTATATGCGACTTGCATGTGTAAGCTCGTAGATACGCAGAGGGTTTTGATGGTGCTAGACTACATCAGGGTGACGTGAAGAGGGTATACGCTAACGTACGCACATGCGGAGGTTTCGTAGCACCAGCTCGGTGGCTCATCCAGGTGGCTAATCGTAACCTACAACTGTCTGCGTATTGCGCCAACCAACGGTGTGGTATTGCCTAAGCTACACACTAAGGACGGAGATGGAGAGATCTTGCAAAGCGACACGCGACCACCGGAATGCTAACACCCGCATTAATACAAACTCCGTGTAATTAGTCGTGACGATGTGTGGAGATGGTGCGCGAGTTGTGCCACGAGCTTGTATATAGCCAGTGGTAGCCTTGTTGCACCGTGTCCCAAGTGCTTTAGTGTCTTTTCTCGTTGGTGGAAGGGTCATTATAGTTACTACGACAGTACGTATGTTATTTCGTACCTACGTGCCTGTTATATGACTTGAACTTCACTCGTGGATAATAAAGTCATCTTGAATTCTCGATATTTTCCTACTAGGTATTTATCTACTTTCGTAATATAAAGCGTTATCGATTATTTTGCGACAATCCTACTTGGCGATAAAAGTGTCGTTTCACGATCGATCCATTCCGGTTTTCCTTGTTCAAGCTATTCTCGTCAAAATTTCGAAGGAATTTTCGATTGATCAACGAGCTTAGGCTCATTGTCTCTTAATTCTTGACATTTTTTCGGAGTAAGATTTCCCACGTGTAACAATCCTGACAGATTAGTATAAAAACCTATCGTCTCAGGTTTCCATTTTACTCGTGCGTCAGGAAATCGTGAAATAACGATAATGACTTCGCGTCAATAATGCCTTTCATTATCATACCGATTTCAGGGAACATCGACACGTGGAAGAGAGTGCGATCGACACAGTGGTGGGAGTATCCGGGACTGAAGTAGGATACAATGATGCAACTGGTTGTGGATGAAACGATAGCGGTTGGAACAATATTGCGACAATGTAAAGCTATACGCGTGGTATATTTATTTTGATAGCCGGCTATAAGTGCGTATAAGCACGTATTGTCTTCGCAGCGTCGGTACAGCGTGCGAGGCTTTGTCGCGAAGGGGAATTTTCAGAATTTACAGCTGGTCGAAGTACAGCTAGTAGACACATACGGTACCGTACAGACGCACGCGTAATTGCTTTCGGCGAATATACGTGTATATATATATATATATATATATATATATATATATATATATATATATATATATAGATATATGTATCTCGACCTCGATCTCTCGGACACACCTGGATCCGTTTCTGTCGCACGGGGAACTTGCCTTTACGAAATGGCGAGAAACGCGGCGCGACGTTTGTTCCTCGTTAGCGGATTCCTCGCAGCTCGTTTTGTCTCGAAACTCCCCCTTCTTTCACGCTTCTTTGTGATCTCGTTTTACGACAATTGCACGATGGACTTGGCGAATCATCGAGTAAACATATTTTTTGCAGGGTGTAACAGAGTTTGAGGGTTTTCGTACGGAAATAAACGATTCGAGGGAAAGATATAGTTTTTACAACAAGGTAAATCAAGCGGAATTTTTCAGCTTGCTGAGCGATAAAGGTATCGAATAAAAATAATTATTAGGCTGGATGATTGATGAAAATTGAGACTGCAGGAATTTGATTGAAAATAAATATTTTGAGGTCACAGTCAGATGGGTGAATATTATTTTTATCGTAATTAAGGAAGTTGCATTTTGATTTATTCCAAAAAGTCTTACAATATTTTTTATCGATACTCTCTACTTATAATTAGTTTAAAGCGAATCATTAGGTGACTTTTTTCTTATCGAAATTTCATCGATTCGCACAAGGGTCGAGGTCAGGGCTATTGAGACGAAACCTCGATAGGTACAATATACAAATCAAGAAGTAAGAGGGATTCCCCTTAAGGGATAAACACAGAATAATTCATGAGCATCGTAATAATCATGCGACTGTGACGTTCGAGTGATCGATGAACCCGCGAGAGTTGTAGAAACGGAAAAACAATTCTAACTCGACATGGGACACGCTCGTTACGAGCTTGTTCTCTTGGCTCTCAGCATGTGTCTCCAGAGACGTAAAAAAATGCATTTAAAACGGAAAATAGAACAACGAAGGGGATGAAATAAAATGACAAGTGCGTTGCTTTGCCATCGTGACAATAATATACTGCGCAAAAAACAAACTATTCCATTTTCGGGAAATTGTACAGAACAAGGAATATCTCGTTGAGTAGAGATTTTAATCTCTAGGGGACACCAAAGGGAGTTGAGAACTACTCTGTTGATTTTGATTATTTATCGACGTATCGACGCTTTCGTTCAAATATCGTCCAGTTTTCTTTATTAATCCTGAAAAAGAAATTTACAAACAATTTCCAACTGAACGTGAGAAATAAAAATCTCGAAGAAATGAATTCAAACTTGATTATGAGTTCGAGTGAAATTTTAACATTATTTTCGATCAATCTTGACTCAACGATGATATTGACATAATAATAACCATTCGAAAGATTTGTCGTAAACAGAAATCCAGACTTCATCAATAACGAGTGACATAGTCAAGAGCAAAGGGTGATTCGTTCCTGCGGTATGTTCGGTCGGATCCGAGACGCGAAGTTCGTTCGGATCAACGAGCGATATAAATTAACGTCCGTAACGAATTCCGGCTGGGTGAGTTTCGGGTGAGGGTTGTTCACCGACGAACGAAAATACATCGAGTCGGCGAAACGGTGGATTAATAACCACGGCGGTGGTGAATCTGGAAGGGGAGAGTCAAAGGGGATTGGTGTAGCGCGTAGCGACTGGGATGACACTGGTGGTGGATCCGAGGGTATATGAACTTGCCGTTGAGACAGATCGTCCGGGGTAATATGTGCCCGAGGCTAGGATGGTGAACGAACGGACCTGAGGTTCGTCGGTCTGCTCCCTATATAATCCTGCTGTATAACTCCTATCTTTCTCTTTCCCTTTCTCTCTATCTCTTCGTGTCTCTCTCTTCCATTCGTCGCGAGCGTACACGCAAAAGTCGCTTGGAAGATGATGCACGAGCTCGGTCCTGTGACAGTTGCATCCGGCGCACTCTCCGTCCTCCTCGCTGTGTCTGTGTGCGTCCGTTCGAATGCATTTTATTCCCTAGCTCTCTCGCACGAGAACAGAGAGAAAACGATCCGGCAATGGCAATAATACTGCCTAGTGCACATGCACATATACAGAATGGAGAGTACACGACGGTGAGATTCGTTTAACCGTGCGGATTCCTCGGCAACGCCGGATGACGGAAAGTCCCGGGCAGTCTCTACTCGCGCGGATAATAATAATGGCCACTGGCACGATAAAGTCCGACCGGTACGTTTTTTTTTCACCCGCCCCGGGCTTTCCTCCGTTATCCCTCCACCCCCCGCAGCCACGATCATCCTCGCTGTCCTTGTTTCGTTCTTTATGTTACTCTTCGTGAAGACCTCATCGCAGATGATATCACCAGAAGAAAGAGGGTCTGGTCCTGGCAAAAGTGATCCATCGCCGGGTACGTCTTTTCGCCTGTGAAACAGCCCTCCCGGCAAAAGTAGAGCGGTCCGTGTTTCTTTGATGACTTCGTCCCGGATTTCTTGGCTCACCGAGAGCGCCATCTGTCAACGACGATATGAGCCGGGACGAATAATGACGAGGTATCCTGTTCTTCGTGCGCTTCTAAGCCCCTCTTTCCCGTCCGCCTCGTGGATGCATTTGTAACACAGCGCTCAACTTTCTTTTCACTCTCGTCGTAGTTCTATACGCTGGAATGATAATGAGTTATAGTCGGTGATCTTAATAGAATATACGTTTTGTGCAGAGTATTTAAGATTTCCGTCTGATCCATACAACCGTGGAACAGCCACTTTGCCTCTTCCGTTTTACCAAGCTAACGCGTCGTTGAATTCGTCGACTGCGACTCGACGAAGATTTTGGCGTCCGACTTCCTTTTTTTCTTAGCTTTCGTCGTCTCTCGTCTTCTTTGACGACGACGTTCCACTCCGCGAAGCTCCGTCCGCTCGGTGGCTTTACTAAACGTTCTGTCAGCGTGGCCGGTGGACCGATTCGTCATCAACGCGAGTTTTGCATTCCATCGAGGATTAACACACTCACGAATCCCAGCTACACGAGGCAACGGTTGCAGGCTTGCTGCCAGACGCTGCACCAGGGCGTGTACCATGTGCATCACGTGTATGAGCTGAACACATGGTCAATGACGGAGTTTCTCGGGTGTGAGCTTTTCGGATAATTGATTTCGCACTATCCAGAATCCATACGAACGGTTCAACAAGTGAATTACGGATTAATTATCTGAAAAAAAAACAGATTTACGATAATTCCAGAACAATCGTTGAACCGTTTCATCAATTATACACAATTATGGTTTCATTATTTTCGTTGTAATTTGATACGTTTGTTCCATTTCTGTTTTTAATAAACACCAGCTACATTTATATCGACTTCACGGTGAACAAGAAACCTCCTGAGGGAAGTCTATATTTGCGGCCTCGGTGCGAGTCTAGTTATTTTATTATTTCGATAAAAAAACAACATTGAGAAAAAAGAACGACTGTTTATGATAATGTGGTACGTGTACAGAGCGAGAGCTTCCATCGATTCTACGTTTACTGTCTATTCGTTGGTATACAGTTGATACATATTTATTGCGATAGTTACTGCGAGATGAAAGTACGTCGCTCACTCTTAGCCAAGGTACGTACGACGTATATCGGTATATTCCAGAATATACGAAGATGGAAGACAATGCTAGAATACTTGGTTGGGATGCGCTAGCGAACTGGTTGTGTACATTTTCCTTGGTTTCAGAATTCTCCCGTGGGACATCATCACGACCACTCGCATTCTCGTCCACACACACACATACATATAGAGAAGCAAGCATCGTTCTCCCATAAATGCAAAAGCTGTCACATTGAGGATTCGAGACGGTCCTTCTTAACAACGGATTGCTTTCAATGCTGGTCTCGCGGCTTCGATGCACTCTGTACTGGCTCACCGCGAATACCCGAGAGTCCGTACGTTCTAACGTATATAAATATATAGATGTATAAATTATATCAGTCACAGCCGGATGGAATAATTTGACAGAGGTAAACTCGCGAGCGATATAATATTCTCCTTCAATGGACTACGAAAACCACTTACAATGGATTTTGGTATAAAGCTTTGCGGATAATGCACGATATGAAAAAAAAGAAATGTTACTCGCGTGATAAATATGTATTTTGAGAGTGAGGTTTGACTTCTGAAGTTTTTGAAGCGTTTGTATTTCGCAAAAAAAAAAAGAAAATATTATCTACAGCTTCTAGGAGAATGAAAAATTTGTTGATAAAATGCTTTTGTAGATTATACAACTTTGGTTTGCGTGAAACAGAAACGTTAGTTGGAAACAATGTTCGTACACGATGTAGGATCGTGTAGAAATTATGCCGTCAGTTTCGAGGTCGCTGCTAAAATACTCGTCGCGAAGTTTCCCTATTCTCGGAAATTATTATCCATAATTATTTTCTCTCTGACAATTGATTCATAACCACACCGATTTGCAGTTGATCTATTGAAACGACGTTCTTCGGTGTGTTCGTTGTATCGGAACATTATTGCGAAATCGCAATTGACAGATCACGTAGATATATCTAATGGACCGTCCGGAAGTTGGGTTATCCAAATTTGTCAGTCTATTGTTTGTATGCGAACCTCCTGGACATTGACATCGATTTAAAAATGACAAGCTTTGGCATGTGTGTAATTAAAAAAAGAAACAAAAAAATAGAAAAAAGAACGGGCATCGAAGGTCGAGAAGCGGCGGTCCGAAGTTCCTGGGACATCGCGAAACGAAACGCCATTGTGCTTCGCCATGATTCTGCTATTGTGACGAAACGGTTGTACGTCCCTCGATATAGGAGCGATGTGTCGACTCACGTTATTCAGTAACTGGTGGGAATAATGACTGCGCGACGATACAATTTGCCGCTGATGAGAGGCAATTCTCAAGGCTAGATAATCGCGTATCTATCCGGTCTCCGGGTACTACCGGTCATTCGTCCAATAAATACAAATACGTCGGAGCACAGTGGCCATATCTCTGCTGCAGTGCGTCCAGCTCGTTTCTACGTTACGTACGAATCGCTCTCACGGTTGACGCGTTATAGCTGGACGGTAATTCGCGCCTCGTGTCTACATCTCGTATACGCAGTTTAATACCGTGCCGCAAGTTCGCCGATCATGAAGAGTTATACGCTCGTCGTTTTCCTAGTGGCGTGTCTCTCTATTCAGGTGAGAATACATTGCTCAGTTTTACGATTATTCGCTTCCGATTGCGAGCGTCCGATCGTCGTTGCCCGAAAAATAAGATAAATTCAACATTCGAGTGGAATCTCCATTTGATATTTGATTTGAATAATATTTATTCGATTTTGATTTTAACGTTGTGGCTTCACTGTCTTGATTTTAATTTTGTTTTTCTGAGTTGTGATTGTAGGATTTTTAGTATGAAAAAATGTAATTATCTTGTTAAGGAGGCAACGTCGAGGCCAGACATGCAAGATAAGGCCCAGGAAATTTTCGATAGAGTGAAGGAGAGAGCTCAGGAAGCTGTCGAGCACGCTCAGGAAGCTGCATCGAGAGCCGTCGAATCTGCAAAGGCTGCTGTCCAAGAAGCTATGCAAGCCGCTCAACAAGCGGCTCAGCAGGGAATTGAGACAGGACGAGAGTGGATCGAGGGCGTTTCTACTACTTTGTCGACGAATCAAACTGCCATCGACGGTGTAGAGAAGCAAGATCACTAATTTCCGACAATACAAAATCACTTATTTCATTATTACGTAATACTTTCCATCATTCAAATTGTTGCGTAAATGTCCAATAAAAACGTTTCGCGGAACCCATTTAAACGTACTTTATCGTGAATATCTTCGTTCTGAATTTAGAAAATATTCCTATCCGAGTTTAACTTTTTTTATGTTTGAGGTTGGAATTTTTCTTTTATAAATTGTTCTCGCCTCGGTCATTTCGTGTGAAAATATGATTCTCTCTGTAAATAGGTGAAATGCGTTTGGTACTGTTGAAACTTTAAAAAAATACGATCAAAACTAAAACCTAAAACATAATTAAAATTTGTTTCAGAAGTTTCCATACTCCCCTGTTTATTCCCAATTGATGTTTTCTTCGCGAGCGTATTTTGAGTAACTGTATCATCCATCACTCTTGGTAGCAGAATTATGTCTGTATTATAGTTTGTCGCACTAATTGGATATATAGGAGAGTTTGCGTTAATGATACCCGAGAGAGAGACAGAGAGAGGGAAAGAGAAAGAGAGAGAGAGAGAGCGAGAAACTCTGTAGGAGGAAGCGGAAGCTCTCGAGATGCATTTCACGGTGATGCAGCCACCGAGTACCTTCGATCGCATAATTACTCCGTACCCATGTACGCGAGGTATACGAGTAATATTTCGCACACGTGAAATAGCATTGCGTATCAGGTGCATGGGAGTTTCAGACGGTTTCAAGCATCCCTCGTTTCGTCCGCACTCACCTGGGTTGCTGTGGCTGGATTCGGAGAGAGTTGGAGGAAGAGGGTGTCGCAGTCTGGGAGCCACCGCCGGATTCAACCCCGTAGCGCCAACTACGTCGAAGTGGAGAACGCACGAAGCTTGCACGAGGAAGACGCTTTTACCACTGCTGCTACGTCGAGGGTTTCCCCAGGCGTTGCACCCGCGTGGGCCAGAGAGTGCGAACCCAACTCTTGCCGAAGGCGGAGGAGCCGCAGAGCGGGGGAGAGAGAAGGAGAGAGAGAAAGGTAGAGGAAGAGAGAGCGAGTGAGAGAAAGGGGGTGCAAAGTTTCGTAGCCTCGTTAAAAATGCACGCGTGACAAGGTTCTTTGCGAGGCACGAGAGTCTCGGGCCGGTTGGCCGCGTGCAGCACACCGGCACTGCTTTATAGTCTACCCTCGTTAGTAATTGAATACCCGAGTCCGGAATGGCGGAAGAGGCGGGTAGGGCAAGGGGTGGGTTTAGGTGTGGGGGAGGGAGGAAAAAACGCGTGTAGCAACGCGGGGTTACATTGTTCCCTTGTCGCTGGTGCTGGTGGCGTCTCACCAGGGTGTATCCACGCTGGCTGTGCGGCTGGTTATTATAGGCGAGGTCGAAGCCAGCTGAGCAACTTTGCCCCGGGGAATGGAGATGCACGTTGGTCACTTTATATGCTTGGAATACCCAAGTCTTCCATTCACTCTCTTCTCGTTTAATCCCTCGGGACTGCCACAGACTCTTTTGCTTCCCATCAAGTCCCGTACCGCGTATTTTTGCAAACGGTAATTGAGGAAAAGTGGAGCAAGATCGGTCAGAAAGGGATTTGATGGGAAAATGTTAATTTTTTTCTTTGGCGTAGCCGGTGCTCGAGGAAATTTGTAGAGCGTGATAAGAAGTCGGGTAAATTGACTGTTATCAAGGTAGGTGAGAGGGTCGTACCATGCTTATTAATTTATGAAATAGTTTCCTTGAATAAAAAAAACTTTGAGTAGCTGTAATACGATGTAAATAAATCCACCGATAGTATGCAATCCAATTAAATTGATGAAACAGCTTCATTGATTATTCTTGGATAAACGATTGGGATAATTATTCGATAATTAATTTATGATTGAAAATCGTCTTCATAAAAACATTATTCAAGATCGATACATTCTTTCATCGACTTATTCATAAAATCTTAAAATCTTTTCTCCAGATAAAATCGAGATAGCAACATAATAATTTCTTTTACTATCGTTGATTCATCACTCGAATAATAATGTCCTATTTTTTAAAAAAGAAAACTTGGTTGACTAATAATAATTTTAGACATCAGCCCCGAGTTTTACTTTCTGAAAAATGTTACAAACGCGTATCGAAGAGTGAAAATTTGTTGAAAAATATTCTGGTTTCGTTACGCGGTCCTGTAGAACCTGATGGCTGGGGTCGAAACGGTTCGAAGCGGTCAATAATTTTACGGGAGGCATTCCGCGGACTTTCCGACGAGTTACGATATATTGGTACGCGAGTCAGTGCAAACCGGAAGAGGAAACCGTCAATCATAGGACTAAGTTACAGCCAGCATGTTATATATATACGTGTCTATGCACCGTGAGTCATCTCGGGCATTTCGCTGCACACACGAGGGCCTGGGTTCGCGCCGTTCGCCGAACTATTTTATGAATTTCTCCCTCTCTCTCTTTCTCTGGTACGAGGAGGGCCCACTCTAAAATATGCTCGACCATGTCTCGAATCGATTTTTTCATAAATAACGACTAACACCTGGACGCGAGTGGTTCCCTCTCTCACTCTGTACGGGGTACCGAGAGTTCGAGAGGAGGATGCACACCATAGCAACGTACATGTACGCCGTGGAAAACGAACGGTAAATCTTTCAATCTACCAGTTCTAATACCGCGTATAGCCTCAGCATCGGCGCAGGCCACTCTGTACAGGTTTTAACGTCCAAGAATTTCGCGAAGTGGAGAAATGGTTGACGGGACTGGCTGGCCGGGACTCGATCTTTCCCTCTCTCTCTCTCTCTCCCTCTCACTCTTTCTCTCTCTCTCTCTCTCTATCTATCTATGTACGTTGCAATAAATACTTCGCATGCGAAACGATGATATATACCGAAAAAAAAGTGAAAAAACTCATTCCTCGATACGATGATGCTGGTCGAATATATTATATACATAGCTACGTCCCATATGGTTCTGCAGGTTGCACCGACGGTGTATATTGCCAATTCGACTTTGCGAAAGGTGAATCAAACTTTTCTGACAGTTGCAGCCACTTTTCCGTCTACGCGATATTTACCCAAGTGTAGAAGCTCCGTGTAGACTCTCCCTCCCTGCCCTATAGGTACCCGCGTTTCTCGCGTTAACTACTTTGTGTCATTCGTTCCAACTTTTACTGTCTCGACTCTCAGGAAATTGCAAAGTTGCTTCTTTACCTCGATGGGAAATTGATTTTTTTTCTCTCAAGTGTCAAGCTCCAGTTTTTTCCTTCCGGAAACGGAAGTGGCGGATAGCGAGGCGAAACTTTAGTGGGTGTAACAAAAAAGTTTCGTCGCACATTTTCAAAGCTCGCGACGAGTCTGTGGCGGACACGAGCTGATGCTAAAAAGTCTCGATGCTTGGGAGACGATGGGGGAGAGATATCTATACGTATGTTTTGCAACGAAACTTCCCGAGAGCGGATGCGAACGACTTAAAATGCTCTTGAGGACGCGTTCATTACGTTACGAGTGTCACCCAAAGTATGCATGGGGTATGAAAGAGCACTCGGGCTCGCGAAACGATAGAAACTCTTACCGAGCGGCAATTGCAAAGATGACGTACATACGAGGAGGCAATGAGACAGAGGGAGAGAAAGAGAGAAGATGCTGCTACTGCACTATAGGACTAGAATCGTTCTTGAACGCGCGGAATTTTATGGCCTGTTTTACGCGCGATCATTAACGCCCGCGGGAAAAGCCGACTGAGGGGCACCTCCATTATACGTTCTCCACTGAACAAGGAAGAAGAGCCAGAAGAAGAGGAAGATGAAGAGGGACAGAAGCGCGAGGTAGCGTTGTGCGCAGCCGGTCTCTTCCTCGAAAACCATGTGGATCCTTAAGCTCTCTCGCTCTCCCAGTCGACGTCTCTCCTTCCAGAAACGAGAGGTCGTTACTCCGTTTTTACGAGGTGTGTATATGCGTCTTGGTCGCTTTGTGCGTTATACAGCCCCGATGGTTCTCCTGTACAAAGCGAGTGATAATGAAAATTCTACTTTAATGAAAGCTCACTCGGATGTTCATCCCAGTCGACGTAATAAGTCTCGTACGCGTTTAACTCGTCAAACACTTTTTCAAAAGAAAAGATCTTCCTTCCAGCTGTCAGTGATATTCGTAGAACCCTTAAACATTTTCAAATTCGAAACAAGACGGTTTACCTTATTAATGAGAATTGAAATCACGATTTTAATTCTTGATTTACTCAACGGTTCTCGTTTTTGCATATTCGTTAGAATTATTTGCCTAGTATTTTTATTTTCTTTCCGAAACAGATAAATTATATGTTAAACATTCAGTGAGATACGTATCGATGATGTAACTTTCGTCGTTTCTTCCCAAGTTATAGAAATAGATAAATTCTAGAAGCGTAAACTTTATACCTATTTCCGTAAATTGTTTCTCCAAACCTGGGTAAACAAGGGAGGTAAATCATTCCGGACGTTTGCAAGGAAAGATAATTCAATCTATTCGTCTTTCACGTAGGCTGTACGGATAACCTTGCGATATAGAAAAAGCTGTACATAGGACGTATATAAAGCGGTAGATACCTAGGTTGGTTGTAAAGGACCTTAATTCTTCCGCGACGACTTTAACGACTTTGAGAGGATAAACACGTACGGCACGCGGCGGTCTGTACAGTATGGCGAGCCCCCAGGATACCGACAGGACAGAGTCTCGAGCGGTACCTATATCCGTGATGGGGAGGTTTTATATCGCGCTTACGTAGACCACCACGTCCAGCATCTATAATTCATGTAATCAATTGGCAGCCCGAGCGGTAACTTAAGCCTCGCTGATGCTGGTTTACGATCGCTCTGCCCTCCGTGTAAGGAGACATTGGAACGTGAAAACGTTGCAACGAGTTCTTCCTCGAAAGTTCAACTGTTGCTCATTATCGTGCCTAGAGTCATAGAACGCCCATTCGATCATCTACGGATAAAGTAAAAAAGATCAACCCACCTACACATCCTATCAAAATTAATCCATCGAGAAAAGGTACAAAACCGGTAGATACTTTCCATCCATGAAAAGTTAGCGACCATCACCTTTGTCCATGACAAAATGCATTATGATATTTTAAATTGAATGAACCGTTTCGACGAAGAGAAGTGAAATTTGTAAAGTTTCAACAATGGAAGGAACGAGATGCGCTATCACGGATAAGTTAATAATCCAAGTGCGTACGTTTCCAAGATACAATAAAGTGTGATGTGATTATAAATGCCGTACGGTACTTCTTTATCGAGTAAAGGACGAGTTTCATCGGGAGACGATTCGCCATGAAAGAATGCTTTCGATTCTCAGTGACGATACGATAATTGTATTCCGATAGACAACTTCGCCCCGAATAAATAAGTCAGCGGGAGTACCGTGCGGTGTTGGTGAAGCCTATCGGGCTCTACGTATACACAGGACGAAGGCTTTTTCGTACTGCGGGAATTTAAGGCTGGAAATATAGTTATATGGAAAGATACGACGATATACGTACGAACGTTATAAAAGAAGTAAGGAAAGCGAGGAACGTTGAGACGAAGTGAGAGTAGCGACCGTCGCCAGAGAGAGGAAATGGAAATGTAAATCGCGCGGTGTACGGTCGGTATCTATCGGAAAGGAGTCGTGGGAATGCAAATTGACGAGAGGCACTCGAAGCGAGAGATATAAGGAGTATACAAGTCGATTTCGCAAGGGGCGGAGAACGATAGATGTAGTAAAATGTGTACGTATCTATATATTTAAGGGAAGGGCCCGGGCTGTGTACGTAGGCGCAATCGGTGACTGGTGCATTGCAGTGGCCGGCTAAACGGATAATCGATATACACAAGGCGTCAACTGCGACTTCCCTTGTCGAATTTACAACGACGTCTTTCCGGTTTTCATCCGTCTGGTGAGAGAGTGAGAGGGTGAGAGAGGGAGGAGGAGGAGAGAGAGATAGAGAGAGATAGAGAGAGGAAAAGGGAGAGACTGCCGGATTCGCCGTTGACGATGGTGACAACGACCGGTACAAGGCACGAACGTTTCGCGTAATTGACCTATTTTGTCGGGATGTTTCTATATATTATCGCTAGACCGACAGGCCAGCGGGGTTGTATTATGCAGCCTGGAAGAAATATCCTCTCGGTCACGTTTCTCTGCTTTGCTCTGTACTCAATGGATTAGCGATAATGACGAACGACATCTACTTACAGACATTTTTCATTGCACGTTTTCTATCCTCGTACGTATTTGCATCGTTGACATCTGGAAGAAATTTTATCTAGCCTATCTCTCGATCCACCGATTGTTTTCAATTTATTTCGCACTTGTTGTTTAATTATTATGGCAGCTAGATCGATAGCTCGAAATGGAAAATCGTCAGGATGACTGACAAGTAGGACGAAAAAGAAATTTTGTTCCCTTGGTCTACGCTATGTAAGTTTTGGAAATAACCCGCCATTTTTTTCGTATAATATGAATATTATGGACCCACCCCTCGATTTTCCAATTCTGCTCATAATATGTGAAAAAAAATGCAAATATTATCGAAATATTATTGTATTATTGAAAAAAAATGAAAATAAATGTAATGAAGTGAAGAAAAAGGAAAAGAAAACATCATAAACTCTGCAATCAAGAACAGTCTGCTATCGCCGGTATGAGAGGCGACTATGTTTTTAATCCGGCACATAGGAAGCAACCCTTGTACCGATGAAGTGAAAAACCACGTGAAGTAGAGTAGCAAGGTAGAGGGGGTGTAAAAGACGTTAAATCCAGGTAGATTAGCCTGGATGCTTTTAGTCCTGGGTAGAGCGTGCTTCATGGTAAAACTCGAGGTAGCTAAAGGTACGAGCAGCTACGAAGGATACTGCTCGATGTGGTTCAGGTCCAATCGAGGCTCTTCCGGAACGACTCGCGCAAGGTTCTTTAATGCCGCGAAGATCGTAGGAGCTTTTTTCCTCGGGCATCGTAACGGTTTCCTTTATCGGGCGTAAAATAGGGTCGTAATTAAAAATACATCGAGGTATACCGGCGCCGGTATAGAAAGCAAGAGGTGCATAACGGTAGTTCGAAGAAGAATTGGAGTAAAATACAGGGCGAGGTATAGATACAAGGGGGGCGTTAATGCGTAATTGACGGCCTCGGTGTTACCATTACCAAATGGGTGGATAAAATTATACAGTTATCTGATACAAAAGTTTCCAATATCGAGCTAATCTCATTCGTCGATCGTTATTACTTCATTTTTTATTTCACCGGGTCCTGGAGTGACCCGAACCCCTATATAATAATTTTGCAGTCAACTTTGATAATCGGTAACCAATATTAATTTGCAAGAGAATATTTCGTCACCTCGCTTCGTCACATACGTTATCGATTAATTGAAAATTCCCAAATCGCATTCTTTATCGAAAATATACGAAGGTTTTATTCACGCTAGGAAATATGGTCTGATTTTAGGCTCTCCTCAACGAAAAACTATCGGGATTGTAGGGGGCAAATGAAGAATTTTATATCAATATTGGCCACGTTTTTCAGACTTCCTCGTTATTTTTCTAATTAAAAATACCACGTGTACATTATTTTGGGATTTACAATGAACTCTCTTCGAAAACAGTTATAAAACTAAAAAAAAAAATTGTAAAATTTGTTGATTTTCATCATTATTTCAAATAAATTTGTTATTTCAATTATTATCTCGCCTGATACAGTTTCAAAAATGAGTGACGGGTTTCGAAAGAAAATTTCGCTGGAATGACAGGGAATACTTCGCACATACGTAGACGTACGCGTGTAAAGTTATGGGTAGTCTAGACGCTGGAACAACTTCTTGCAGGCCCACGGCGCAAAATCATTCTCGTTGGCCTTGCCTCGTGCTGCTTCTTCTTGCAAGTACCACGATCTCATTCGCACCGTTGTTTTCTCTTTATCCTCATTTTCTCCTTCGTCGTCTTTTTTCAACAACGTTTCCCCCCTGGCCTACCAACTCTTCGTGTGGCAAGGGCACAATCCGAGGTCTTTTCGTTGAAACCGGCGCGCCATTGGCAGCACTGCTCGTCGGAACCTCCTCGTTATGGGAAACAAATCAGGCACTTATTTTGCAAGACCGCTAATGGCTGTTCGACATGCTAGCCAGAACAGTATTCTCACCTTTTCCCTCTTTCCACTCCTCCTTCTCTTCCTCTCTCGCTCCCTCTTTCTCTTGGATTTTACCGTGGTCAGGTTCGGCGCGAGCTCTTTGCCTCTCCGTTCCTGTTTGTAAGTAGACCGGGCAAAGGTATATAACAGGTGTATTTTAGCTCGATGCTTGCGGAAGTACCGCCTGAAATATGAGACGACACCTTTTTGTACGCTGTTCGTTAGTCGAAGTGGTCGATTTCTTTCTAGACTATCACGCTTCGAGGCTGGCCATTAACACCTAACGCAGGGAATTTTTACCATGAATAAGGCAATTTCGAAATGTATAAAGTTTCATTCTTATTAGTTTTTTAAAGGTGTGCTTGAATTTTTAAGGGACAAAAGAAAGCTGTATTAATGTTTTCATTCATACTTTCATTAATCCAGTGATTGTAAATGATATTTTATTAATTAATTTTCATATTGAGATTTTTTGAGGGTCTGTCTCGAGTTGCAACAGATCGAGTTTCTCGATTATCGGAGATAAATCTTGCCGGAAAACTAGCAACACTCACGAAAATGAAAAAAAAAACATTGTAATTGCGTGAAGCGATAGTTTAGACTGGGGAAAAATGAGGGGACTACAAAAAAGGGAAAGGAAACAAATCTCTGGAAGAACGAGCTTATGGAAAGATTCGGAAAATCCTCAATTTTTCATGGCCCTCGCGAATTGTGGCAATTTTACTTCGCCATACGCGTGGTGGCGGCCCGTGGCAGTCAGACGTCAGGGAATGAGATTCACGGGGCCGGAGCCGTATGGAAATGTACTTTTTTCAGCTTAATCGTCCATGGGGAACGAGTTCTCGTCTACTTCATTTTTTATTTTCATCCCCGTGAATGGCGAGGGTCGGGGACTGATCCCTTGGTCAACCGGTACTCGTCGTTCCAGTCATATTCCACAAGAGTCGTCGTATTCCAAGCCTTGGGCGCAGCAACTGTCGGTTTCTGGCTCACTCTCGTACCAAGCGAGAGAATGGAACGCAAAAGACCGTGGCTTCGTTTTCTCTAGGGATGTATATTTTCATGCAAATTTTCGAGCTTTTTTTCGGGGGTGCGAGAGCACACATCCCCCTTACGCGTGGCTGTGAGGCAGGAACAATGGAATTCGAATTCGCTGCCTCGACTGCCGATCTAGGGACACGACTACGTGGGTATTATCGGAGATAGCCCGCGCAGCGTTGACGCGAAATATTTTTTCTCTTTTCGCAAAAAGGACGAGTACAGGTTGTCGCTGAGTATCGAAAGAACCGTTTGCCGGACCAACTTCACTTGTAACTTTCGACAAATAGTTGCCGCGTTGGTTTGTAAAAAAAAAAACAGGCAAATGAAATTTTACGCCAACGCTTCTACGTATTTGTCAGCATTTCCGAGTTCTCTTCTATGAGGAAGCGGCGTTCTTAATTTTGACTTCGTTATGGAGAAAAAACTGTCCCAGTTTTAAATCTGCATTCTTCGTCAACGCCATCGGAAAATATTTACAGAAGTTGGGGCAGCTATGCAAATTTTTGTTTTAAAATTGAAAAAAGTTTTGAAACATTATAAAATCTGAATGAAACAATTATTAGAAAACTAAAGCAAACATTTTTTCTTTTATAAAACATTGATAATCTAACGAAATTTAGAGTCTTGTTGGTTCGAGCTCCGGCTTCAAAGTTTTTATGCAAAAATCTAAAAAAACATCCATGAAAATTCCAAATAAACTTGGTTTATACGACAGGAATTTCTTTTGATAAAATTCGAGCCGAGTAGATACTTTTTCTACTGAATTGTGAGAAATCAAGGACAGAATTGAAATAAATTCACATAATTTTGATTGTAATCTATTTTACGTAAGCGCTGGATCAGATTTGTAATGTATGTCGGGATCTATTCATGATTATACGAAGCGTAGGTTGCCTAATGAGAACCAGGTTTCCGTGCACGAATCGCCGTAGGGAACGCGCCGTGAATGGTAGCGGACTCTCGGAAACGCTATAGTCGCTCGAGGATTGATAGCGAAGGACACCCGACGCCAGGGCGTGCGAACTGATCCAGTTTATCGAGACCTTGTCGTCGTCTTCGTCAACGTCATCACCGGTCGCGTCCTTCCTTCTCCGCTTCCTTCCATTCGTCAGTATATATCCCCCTGTATGGTCGCATCCTTATAGTCCTACGGGACGTAGCACGCGAGTAACGAGGATATTATGTGACACGAGTGGGTCCTGGAGCGTTTCTGCTCTCGTGACATCGAGGACACGGGGCATCGCACCGGCAAGTGCACCCACCACTGCGAGGAACGGTCGTATAGGGGTTGGACGAAGATGGTGGAAGTGGGCGAAGTGAAGCTGCTTGCACGCGAGCTGAAAATTGCGGTTTCATGGACGTGAGCCAGGTCAGGTACCTAGGTAGGTGATAAACGATCCTCTCTCTCGCTCTCTCTCTCTCTCTCTTTCTCTCTATCTCGAGTCCTCTGTGAACCTCTCGTTCTCTCCGCACTATCGTTTCTCCTCGCCACCATCTATATAGATATATATAAAGTATACCCAAACCTCTTGTTTTCTCGTATTCCAGGACAATTCTCACTGCTGCGAAATTCGAGACTGGAGAGTGTGAAAATCACCAAACCCTCCCTGTTTCCACTGCAGCACGGCCTAATTTATTGGACGCCCCCGCCCTCTCGCACTTCTTGAAGGTACTGGCGATAAAATCGGGTCAGGTCTCCACGGTATTTGGTCTTATTGAGGAATTTATCAGGAAATCGAATTTTGGTCAGATTGTTGAGTCGTAAAATAGTTTTCAATCATTGTCAGGTTGGCTAGATCAGTTGGTTTACAATTGCAGCTATTTTAGTATCGTTTTCACTGGATAATGGTGGTCAAATGTATTCAAGTGACTGCCGCCATTTTAATGATCATGTATAACGAGATAGCCGAAAGTCATTTTTATACATTGATAAAAGTAGAAACGTTATGCTGTTGCCTTTTTTTATTATTTATCCGTGTAAATAAATTCATTTGTTGTTTTTTTAAATTTTATTTAAATGGTTTGAGTTCTCTTTGAACAGTGCAGCTAACTTTCGCCTTCGAAATCACCAGAGTCCTCGCATTTCGGAGCTACAATGAGTGATGTTGGTGGAGAATGTGGAAGACGAACCTTTCGAGCTGTCCTTCTAACTGTTTCGAAGACCGCGAGGCCCGCCAAGGATGAACTCCCCTGTGTCTGAGGTTCAGCTTTAGAACTGAAACTGAAAGTCCTCTCTTGTCGGTTTAATCACATTAGCAGCTCCATTAGCGAGTGACTGTCGCGGCCCAAAACTTGACTAGCTTTTGATTGTCTCCGCGTTCCCTCGTCTTTTCTCTCCCTCCCTCTCCCTCTTGCTCTTTCTCCCTGTTTCCTACCCTTGTGGGAATCTCGCTGGAGAGAACACCAAATTCTAGCTGACGGACGTAACAAGCATCCCCTTGCTACCGCCGTTTCAACCCTCGCCTTCTCAGTTCCCTACTCCAAAACTATATCGCTAATTTGGCTTGGCTGTCTCGTGAGAAAACAAATGTCAACCGCCTTTTTATCTACCGAACTTTATTTAAAGTCATCTCGTACTTCAGTCGATATATCTGTTATTACCAAATGGCTTGGATAACCTGAAAATATGTTTTCCTCCAAAGTTCAAGATTATCAGTCGTCTGTATTAAAGCTCAACTACTAAATGTTATTTGAGTTATTTACGATCATTTCTTACCGACCCAACAATAATCCCTCGTGGAACCTTTCAATTTTATTTTTCCAACACACGAAGAGTGCGATGCATGCGTGAAACAAATGATGAAAAAATAAAAAATAAAAGTTCGCGGTCCCTCACATCCCTCCAGGCGAGGGTGTGATTCTGAATTACCAGCAGACTGACGGATCGCCATAATATTTCCGTCCTTTCTCCCAGTTCGCGTTCGTGAAATGGTAACGTGAAAAAGTATAGAGAGAACAAAAAATTGTTTGGCAGCCAAAAAACAACATCGCATTGAAGGGGATAACACCGGGAAAATTTTTAAATCCTGCCATAACGATGAAAATCGTTGCTACGTGAAAATACAACAACAGTGGCACGAGCGTTGTCTCTCGTCCTAGGGTTGTCTTTTTTTAACCCCATTTCCAGCTACCATTTATCGCGTTGAGCGCGAGGAGTATGAAAAGCGCCCGCGAACCTCTACGCTACGTGTAATATATACGAGTGTGTACCCAGTGTCCGGCAGAATCATAAATTCGAAAAAGGGCTCGGGGTACGAGAGCGAGAGAAAGAGACACAGTGAGGGAAAGAGAGAGAAAGGGAGAGGAGGGAGTAGGATTAGCGAAATAGGCCTTTGCGCAACGGTAGTTTGGGACATGAGTACCCCCTTTTAGATATCCCTCCATCGCGATCCTCGAACCCTCGTCTGGACCGAGCTATTCCGGAATTTAGCGAAATTTATCGAAAAAATGGTCGGATTAAATCAATCCGGAGTTCCAGATTGGTTTCCATGGTCGCTTTGGTCACTACCGTTCCTCTATTTGTTGGCCGTTCCATCGACACAATATACAGAGAGTATCTGAAGGTTTGAATTATCTAGGGTAAATATATTTTTCAAGCTCCTGGATTTCTAAAACAATTTTTAACCCTTGCAAACAAATAATAACTATGAGCGAATTGGAAAATTGTTTTCTTTAATTATCCCAAAAAAATGATTATAAATCAAAAATTGTTAACAAATGTTGAAATTTATAAAAGAATTTTTTGAAACAATCCATTGTTATAAGTAATTAAAAAATAAAGCTATTTTAAAAGAATTTAAGACAGATTATGTATTAATAATCGTAATTCTTGTTTTTGTAAAAGATTTTGTAAAAGGCCCAAGGAATTAGCACTAACTGAACGATTGTCTCGAGTCTCCATTATTCACGCAGTCCTGGTATTATCGGTCGAGTGAGTATATCCACTACGGAGCAGGCAAACTTGCAGGGCTGTTTATCGACAGTCTCACGAGAGACGCTCTTGGTCCAGGGTATGACTCTCGCGAAACTGGGGTGTGCCCCGGAGCACTCGATTGACTGGTACGTACCCTCATTGCTTCCTAAAGCCATGCAAACATTTGGCTGGACGAAATATAACGGCGAAGGTACTCGGCTTCCTTTCATACATCTACATACATATATAACTAGATAGGTGTATGTATTAGCCCAAAATTTGTACAGCTCTGTACAAACTGCAGCTGGGTACATACGTTTCCTTATTCCGGCTTTATCGCCATCTAACGCTTGAAAATTGGACATGTTTTTCCTAAAAATGACTTCTAAAGAATTTATTTTTGTCGGAAATTTCTCGTATAAGTAACGCGATTATATTTGTAATTAATTACGCTTATATTTGTAGTTATTCATCTTTAAATTAAACATTTATAGGCGAAGCATCTGCGTTAAAAACAAGTTTTTTCAACTTTTTGCTAATAAATCGCGCGAGAAATGTGCGTATAAATATGTGAGAAAAATAACTACGATATTCACATTCAACAACAAATGTTATTTAATATTTTCTTTGATACTTCGTCGACCATTCAATTTTTTGGTTCATCGATCCGCAAAATTAATAGACGAAACAATTATCTCTTTGCGATAAATAAATGCTTGTTTCACGACCCGTAATTGCAATGAGAACATATATACGGAATAAACCGATTTTGCGATCTGCCAGGCAATTACGCTACCGTGCAAACTATTCTCCCTGAAAAAAAAAAAACAAAAAACCAAGAAATTCTTTTTTTATTAAAAAAGGAAGTTGATTTACGTTCTTTTAGAAAATAATTGCAACGTACATCGAGAACAGATCTGACGATAGAATTAAATATTCTGTCGGGCCATTGTTTCGATGTACGGTCGTCGGGCGATACAAACGGCTCGATGGATTCTAGACAAGTAAACGGAGCGTCAAGGTTGATCCAGTCGATGCCTAGCCATGAATTTTGCTTACACACAAAGGCACGGAATGCAACGCGGGAAGGTTGCTTCGATGCTAATGACGTACTCCATTTCCAGCCCGACTAGACATCGTCTGGCAACCTACTAGCAGATGCGATAGGAACGGCGTTAATCATCAAGCCCATTAGTGCCCGTTGAAATGCTTGGGCATTTCCATGCCTCTGTTTACAAGATTACGGCTCGATGCGTATACGATTCCGTGAAAGCATCAATGTCGTATAGCTCAGATTGCGAGGGTACAACTCCCGACGCAGCAAGAGAGAACCCCTATTCTGTGTTTCCTCATCCATAATCGGAATGCGATAGCTCAATGGCCCTTTGTTCCTTCCCGGTGTGTCTTTGCACTTTCCACGAGTGACATTCAACCTCGGCTTTCCTCCGAGGGAACATAAAGTATCGATCGAGTTGTCTGTAGTTGTTTCAAAATCGGCTTTCACCTGGTATGACTCATCGATTATATACTCATTGATTCGTTAAGTTTATTTAACACGGGAATTCGTAGTTTGAAATCAGGAATAAAATATTTAAAAAATGATTGAATTCAAAGGTTACGACTTAAATTGGATGATGGATGCAAGTACCTAGTGGGCAGCCAGAGGAGAGAATGTACCTAACGGTGGTGCACCTTTTTCGTAGACAATTTCTTGAATTACGGTCGATCCTGTTGAGTTTCGTAGGGAGAGGCAAATGCCAAGAATTCTCACCCTCACCAAGACTGACTAGAGTTCTCTCGTCCATTCCTCTCCAAGGGTCTTCACCGAAAACCCTTCGTCGACTTAAGCCCCGCTGAGTCCTTGATGCGATTTCATTCATCTGGGTCTTCACTTCGCCTCGATTCCATCCTCCCTGTCTCAATTTCATGTTATCGCTGAGTTCTCGTCCTCTCTCTCTCTCTCTCTCTCTCTCTCTTGCTCTCTTTCTCTCTCTCGCACTCTTCGTCTCTCGTCAGGGGTGCAAGTACTACTTCACCTAAAATGTTTACGGTCGTCTCCTTCACGCCGGTTCTTCAGATTGTATCTGTATCTACCGCTCGACGTAGACTTTAATGATATTGACGCACTCAGGAATAATTATGCAGCGTTCTCGGATCAACCTCTATCCGCTGAAATTATACCGATGTTTTTTGGGAATCCTGCCGTCATTTTCGAGTGGGTCGTTGAGACGTTTTTGGTTGCATCGAGCTGGACAATTAGCCACCCAATTGAGCTAACAGACTTGTAGTTTATCAAACACGCAAAAACAAAAATAACGGGATAATTGGTCGATCTAAATTCTACTCACAATATTATATTTAATTTAATTCCTTTTATCATATTTTATTAAATTTTATTTTATTAACACGATTAAGACACATTATGAGTTTATCGTAATTTTCTTACTCAAGGAATTCTTAAATAAATCGTTGTCTCGTCAGAAATTTTGGAGTTAATCAAAGGAGAATTTCAAAGTCGTGTGGAAAATAAATCCGTATAGGCCGGGGGATCAGTTAAGGGTTTCGTAATATACATAATACGTACGTATACGCACGGAGAGAAAGCAAACCCAGCGTTGAGAACACCAGAATTTTGATAATATGCATAGTGTCTTGAGATTTCAATCTCGCGAAAGCTTCCTCCCATCTTGCCAAAGCTTTCACGACAACGTTGATATACCACTGGTGGTATATTCTCACCCTTTCATCCAACATTCACCCTATCCCGATTTGCTGTCTATACTCATGTCAAATACCTTTCGAAACTCCGCTGTGTTACCTCACCGAGTTTGATGCAAATCGAGCAATCCTCGGTAATCAGATCCCGGGTTGTATTATGGCTTACCGCATGTCCTCGATGCGAGCACGAGAGACGAACTGAGACAGATATCCTTATCTTCTTCGCTTAGGGTGTACGTCGATATAGCGATAAGACCGGGCTCGCGCGAAAGGGTTTCCTCGAACATGTACAGGGTGTCCGCGAAATAATTCATTTTCGAAATGAAGTAATTAAACAATTTTCCGTGATAACTCTAAAAGAAAGATTACTATTTTCCATAATTATATACAAAGTATATTAAAAAAAAAAACAATATTTTTTAAATTTGCACTAAAAATCGAGATTTATGCGAAAAGAAAGTTTCTTTCAAATTAATTTATTACAAAAGTTATTCTCAATTAATTTTCAGTCAATACTCGATCAGTATTTACATTATTTACATAAATTGAGATGATTTTCTTTATTCGGAGATTTTTTCAATTATATAACATTGATGTGTTTACGAATTTTTTTTGTCTACACCCGGTATATTTATAACTATTAAGATGGGCACATCCTACGTTCTGCTCTTCGGAGTTGCTTATCCTGCGTTTCGAATTAGCTCAGGTTCTCCAACGTTGTTCCATTATACCGGAGGAATAGAACAGACGCCCGATATGTGCACGAAGCGATGGAGACAGAAAGAAAGGAGGAGAAGTATACATATATACGTATATATTCGATGCGTCTTCGCACCGCCCTGCTCCTAGAGCCGATCCATAGATCGAGTTGGTGGCGAAACCGCGTCTGCAAACTTTCGAATTGAGCTGGCGAGCATTGGCTAGAGCAGATGTCCCGATGATTGTCTCTAACCGCTTTATTCCCGTGAGCATATATAGACGGCTGGGGCGTTGGTCCCAGTAACGAACTCGACGGTTGGATGGAAATCGAATAAATAAATTATCATCCATGGAAAAAGTACATCGTTCCACAAGAAATATTACTTTTTTTTTTGTAAATAACTTATACATTATTATATATTTCCTAAACATTTTTTCCAATCGATCAACCCTTCGATTATTCGCAATCCTACAATTCTGAAAAAGTGCATACGGTTAATTAGCAATTGATAGAAAATTTCCCATTAATTTTACATTTTCGATGACATTTTATTAAAAAATCGCGATATTAACATTTTTTTTTAACGATTAACGAATCTGACGTGTTTGATGGTCGTGGCGAGGTGAAGAAAAAAAGGAGTTCCGTGCGAAAATTGAGAATAACAAACGTGCCGTATCTCGAGAGCGGATTACAAGTATTGGTGGGATCGCGAGTTCACGATGACGACGCCCCTTCGCGAGAGCAAACGTTATCCTAGTCTGGTATTCCATGGAATCCTGCACTCTCGGACCACCGGGTTAGCGTTTGCTCATTCTCTCGCATCTTTCGCAGAGACTTGGCCGCCGTCGTCCGAAGCCCGTTGGGCACACTCGCGCGGCTTTCGTACGATACGAGGCGCGCGAGCGGCTTCGCGATATCTTATTACACGATCGCCCCGTGTGTCCATCCTCCGTCTCCTCCTTCCTCCTACCCGCAACACACGGTGCATCCACACCGAACGATATACGAACGAGTGCACGCTCACCGATGTTAGTTATTCACCGATGCATGCGTGGTCTATTGGCACACACGGTGCTTCGTGCCCGCATACGATTGTCACGTACCGGGTGTAACAAAAATAACGATCGGCTTACGTTCCACAAAATAAAATCAAAGTTCTCTTGTTATTTTAGCGATCGTATCGTAAATTCTTATTTGATTGTTGCATACAAAATTATTCATTCCCATTCCCCGAGCACCTCGTAGACTTTTATTAATGTTTGTGTCAACTTGAATTACAAGTTTGCGTTTATTTTTATTTTATTCAAATATTTTTCCTAAGATTGTTCTCTTTTATAAATTGATTTCTCAATTTTTCAACTTTATTAAAGAGTTCGACCCACCATCAAATATTCTCCCTAAGATTTTTCTCTTTTATAAACTGATTTCTCAACTTTTCAACTTTATTAAAAAAACTCGTTTGACGAATGAAATCGAAATGAATAGTTTACAATGTGTGTCAATATTGAAAAAAAAAATCATCGATTCAATTCAAGCTTTATCATTGTCGTCTTACAAAATATGCCTGACCCGTGCATAATTAATATTTCGAATACCAGAAAACAAAGATCGTTTATTTATTTTTTGTCCGTGTGTAATTTTGAATCGTCCTGTACAATATCCTTGCCATCCGAACTTTCGAACAGCTCTTCGGTTCGATCCCATCATCCTCATGCAGCCGATCTCCCTGCGCATATTACGCCGCTATAGAGAATATACGCATAGTTATAGATATATAGTCTCTCTTCTTCTCTCTAGCACTCTAAAGTTCTCGTAGTCCAAGAAGCGTACAAAGCACAATCGCGTATACTTGTACGTATATACATACATATACATATGCATATGTATAGGAGTATTTCATAATGCACTAAAATACAAACGCATACTTATTGCCGCGTGTCCGCAATGTGTTTTGCGAAGAGTGTTGTGTTCAAAGCTATGGCGGGATCGACGAACACCATGCGCGTTGCAACACCCGACGCCCGGGGCGTCGATTCTCTCGGTGTATCCCCCGCGTTATAGCGTGAGCATGCAGTCTTTTCTCTCCACGATGGACCACCGCGTCGCTTCGTATATGAAGTTATTATCTCTCCCCCTTCTCATTTCTTTGAAGATATATAGGTACGTATATACTTCACGGTACTCCTTGTATATCGTAGAAACTACGTCTCTTGGTCGGATTGCTCCTGACAAAGAACGACGATCCTCTTATCGATGGAGATTTATGTATTTAAAAAATAACAATTTTTCGACGTTTATAAGGATTGTTTTAATAATTTGAAAATTTGGTTGAGAAAGATTATCGAATAAAAATGCAACTCTCGCCCTCATAAATGCACCAGACAAATTCTGCGAGCACCTTGTAGAACTTGACTAATATTTGTGTCAACTTGAATAACAACTTTGTGCTTGTTTTTATTTTATTCAAATATTTTTGTCAAGATTTTTCTCTTTTATAAGATGATTTCTAAATGGCTTAATTTTATTGAAGAATTGGATCGATGGAGATGTATCTATGTATTTAAAAAATAACAATCTTTTGACATTTATAACGATTCTTTTAATAATTTGAAAATTTAGTTGAGAAAGATTATCGAATAAAAATGCAATTCTCGCCCTCATAAATGCACCAGACAGATTCTGCGAGCACCTCGTAGAACTTGACTAATATTTGTGTCAACTTGAATAACAAGTTTGTGCTTGTTTTTATTTGATTCAAATATTTTTGTCAAGATTTTTCTCTTTTATAAGAAGATTTCTAAATTGCTTAATTTTATTGAAGAATTGGATCGATGGAGATTTATGTATTTAAAAAACAACAATTTTTCGACATTTATAACGATTCTTTTAATAATTTGAAAATTTGGTTCAGAAAGATTATCGAATAAAAATGGACGCGTTTGATAATTTCGAAGAAAAAGTATTTAAATAATGCAATAATCATTGAAAATTGTAAATCAAAGATTCAACGGTATCGAAAATAGGAGAAATTTTGTGAAATTATTTTAAAACTTACTTTCTAAAAATTTCAAAATTAATAACGTAATAATTATTAAAAATCTGGATAATAAACAAAAATGAGGAAAATTATTTACTTTCTAAAAAGTAACGTATTTATAAATCGTTGCTTCGTCGAATTCCGCCATAAAAAATATCCCAACAACGGGCAATAATTAACGACGTTTGTAGTCGATCTGATAACGAATGCAATATAGAACGGTCCCATAGGTGTTTATCTGGATGGTCCAACGGTCGTAAAGCGAGGCAAAACAAGTGGAAAAAAGGTCGGAGCAAAAATCGAATTCACACGAATAGACACGAAAAAGAGATAGAGAATAGGTACACACGCTAGGGAAAGAAGAAGTATCATAAGGTCGAACGGCGCCGTAGGTTCGATTACTTCGCCGACTTCTCGAAATTACTTTTGCTCGCCAGTAAAAGGAAGACTTGCGAAAAAATCTATCGTTCTTCTTTCATTCTCTTTTCTACTCCCCCTTCTCTCCCTCTCTCCCTCCCCTTCACGCTGTCTTTCTTTCTCTTATTCTTCGATTTCGTGGTGAGTACACGACGAGGGAGAGAGAAGGAAATATCGTTCTTTCCTCCATTGTGCACGCTGATATTCGTACCTTCTCATCGTGTAACTTCTATGTGTGGCCAAGAGCTATACCATCTCGGCGACTTTTACTATATATATATATATATATATATATATATATATAGCTACGTATACACGCTACTCTTTCGCTCGTCTTTTACTTTCGCAAGAGAGCGATTCACCTTCGTTCGAAAATCCCACCTATCCTCCTGTCTTTCGCAGCGCGAATCCGCCGAATGAGAATAACCGCGTGCCAAGAAGACCGAGAAAGAAAGAGAGGAAAGAGAGAGAGAGAGAGAGAGAGAGAAAGTGCTTCCATTATGGAATGAATAGAAATAATAACTCTTCCTTTTCGACAGCAACGACAAGTTTCGCTATCGTTCTCTCGATTTTCTCTGCAGTTTGTACCAATCCCCCACTACCGTCCTCCTCGTCTGTACAATGTCTTCCATCTTGTCCTCTCTGTAAATCACTATCGCCCAAATCGAATAACGAATATTTTTCCAACCTCTCTCATTGTCCCGTTTGCATCAAGATTGGAATGTAATTTTAACGTTTGATCTTGAAAATCGTTGTATTCGTAGAAAATTTCATTAATTTTAACAAAATCGTGAAAGTTTCACGGAATAATTTTTACTCGTTACGATCGCAGTGTCGCTTTTTAATTTTAAGTGTTTCGCGAGTTATTGGACGAATTGGAGAATTCTATTTTTCTGTCGATGCGAGTTACAGGTAGCGAGAGTTTATGTGCGAAAGGTATATAATACCGGCCGGAGATTTTGCGCTATATACTTAGGAATACGCCACGCCTTGTTAACGTCTCGAAGCGGCGGCATCGAAGACGACTATGTATCTATATATACGCAAACGCCACGGAATATACGTATACATCCTTGGGCGATCCAACAAGTCCTTGGAATCTCGATCCTTCAATCTCGTCCCGACGTGTGCACGAGCACCAACGTATATTTCCATCGATCATCGTAGCTCACAGTTATCCGTTTATCCGCCCTCGTACGAGCATGAATTTTGATCCACTTGCACTCGATCCTCGAGTATATATCTTTTGTACTGTTGGAAGAGCCTCGACCGTGCCCAAACAAATTGCCCGTCATGCGCTTACGAATTGCGTCGTACGCGAGCTACAAACTATTTTCTCACTCCTATAGAACCAAACAATTTTTAGACGAATCGTGCCACTTTCCTACACACTTAGCGAAGTTATTCAAACTTTCATGAAGCAGAAAAGAAAGCAAAACAAAAAAAATCCTCTGTGGGAAAATGAAAAAAATAAGCGAACAAAGACAAATTATTAAAAATTCTGCAACGTAATCAAACTTCCAATCAGTAAAAATGATAATCTTTTCAAAATCGTATAAAACAAGTCGAAATAATATCATAGTCACGATTAATCT
Organism: Netelia fuscicornis; assembly: GCA_946811545.1. Lineage (NCBI taxonomy): Eukaryota > Metazoa > Arthropoda > Insecta > Hymenoptera > Ichneumonidae > Netelia > Netelia fuscicornis. The sequence goes on along the minus strand of OX328012.1, from coordinate 10,708,629 downwards.
TGGAATCCCTGTCTCCCAGCGATTCTTCCTACTAAATTACATGTAATGACAATGTTTTTTTTTCCATTGTCCGTGAGTGCAAACATTACGATTGGGCTAGATTGACCTTGTCGTGGCTTCGACAAATATTTTCTCGTTCAAACGACTGACGTGTACGTTACAACAGAGTCTTATTTCGAGAGCACGAAAATCGACAAAGATTGAGAACCACCGACGACCCTCCGACAAACACAGAAGAAAGAGAGAGAAAAGAGAAACAAAAAACGATGGGTTAGGTTGCGGCACGTCTTGTCGGTCGTGGGCACTGGAGGATACAGCTCGAGCGGATGGATGGGACTCCTCGCTTTCTTCGCATCGCCTCATATATATATATATATATATTTATATGGATGTGTATGCCGCGTGGTGGAAACCCTGAACGAAGGGTATTATTAGGACCGGGCCCCGAACGTAATGACTTAATACCAGCACGCGACTGTGTTAGTTAGCCTATGTGGAAACCGCGCCTGCGTATATACATCTTCTTCTCTCTCTCTCTCTCTGTCCTCATATACATATATATACATACAGACGTGTATATATGTTTGTCGATACGCGTGGTTGGAAGAGACTCCTTCGTGCTAACTCTTGTTATGCTCGGCTTCTCTCTAAAGGGTACCATGTACATGTGTACGTACAAGTATGCATTTCTCATAGTCGGAGCTAACTCACAATGTTGAGGGACATGTGTAGCGAAAACAATGGGCGCCGAGACGTCGCGGACACATTTTTTGTCCCCTTCGCGTTGTCCCTACACGATCTTCGAGATATCGTGCGGTACTAATTCCTCCGTGAGGACAATGGCCAAACGCGAATTACCCAAGATGAGAATGACCTGTGTCAGTTCGTGTCAGATCTTTATTAATGTCCACTGGAAATTTCAAGTCGTATTCTCGGTTGAAATAAATTAAATAAAGAATCTTTTCTTTATTTCAATAAATTTAACTGTGAAATGTAAAGTAAAAATAATGACAAATTGTATCGAATAATTTTGAGGATACAAACATACAAAATATAAATTAAAATTGATGGATTAAATAGTTGAAACTCAATCGTATCGATTTTTCGAGAGATTTAAAGTTTTCAAGATAAAATTTTATCGGCACAAAGATAATTCGAAGCCGCAAGAGAGATCGATTGCTTATTTATTATGTCCTAGCATGGCTATGCGGCAAATAATGCGAGGGAGAGAAAGACAAAGAGAGTGAGAGAGACAGATTGAGAATTTCGTTGTTTTAAAAAAAAACTTCATTTTCCTCGAATTGAACATTTTTTCCATTCCTCTCACTTCTCGTCTCAACGTTTCAATTCCCCTCAAGTGCAATGCGTATTCATGACAGTTCTAAAAAAATCTCTGACCGGCAAATAAAAGAAGGAAAAAAGAAATATTAAAGCTCGGACATTAATCTCGGCGAAAAATAAGAAGTTTAAGAACCTCGACGTATATACGACGTGTAACTCGGCGTTATATATACATATATATATATATATATAACGTCAAGTTACACGTTTCTCACTTTACGGCTTTTCCCTGGCCTCTCTTTGCTCCCGTTGGCCCTCGGGGCTATATTCGTACACGTGGCGAGAGACGTCACTTAACACTTCGAACTTACTCTTTTCATTGTGCTATCCTCGCTTCCTGCTAAATCCTGTGACCCGGAAGAATATACGTATATACAAATATATTTCATCGTTCTACTCGTACACTCGTTTTCCTTAACCCAAGAGTTTAACATGGATTGCTATATATATATAAGTAACTAGCCCTCGTAGTCTCATTCGCGTCAACGCCCGACGCTTTTCTCTTCTTTTCTCGCACGACGTCTGAGCGAACCTCGGCGTGCCGTTTTTTATACGTCTCGCAGTTTTTATACAACCAATCCCCCTCCCTCCTTGCCTGCCTCGTAGACTTCTCGTAACCCGTTCCACGCTGTCTGCTTTACTATCCTGCCCAATTCTCGTTATTTTTCGTCCATTTTTTTTTCACCTTCTCTTAACGTTTTCGTTCTCTCCCTTTCTCTCGTTGTCTAATCCTTTTTTTGATTCATCTATCTACCAACTCGTCCCTCTGGACGTAGCCTACCTGCTACGAAAAGCTTTGCTCCAGCGAGCTGGGAAACAAATCTTACGTGTTACACAGTCGAAGTACTCGTGGATAAGTTAATTTTATGTACAATTCATGGATTGATCTAAGGATCTTCCACGAATTGTGATTCCTTCGAGAAATTATCGGTGGGTGAACTCGAGCGCGTAACGATGGTAAAATTATAACCCGCGAAATTAACGAAGCTTTTGCATTTCGCCTGATGGCTCCTTTCTTACTCTCTTGCCCTCGGAGTTTTTCTCCTTTTTCTTATTTCCTGGGTTTCTTAGTGCTTTAACTATTTAAGTGGTCGTCACTCCCGCTGTGAATATACAGTTATGCGTATATATATAGAAAAAGCGTAGATATTTTATACATATATATATATTTCTCGTGTAAAAGTTGTGTCTAGTGCTCTAGGGGCTGTTAAGTCGAAGTTTCAACGTTTATTCTAGACCGAAAGAGAATTCTCGTCAGCGTGACTTTCAACGGGGTGTGTGTGCCCGTCTCTCTCTCTCTCTCTCTCTTTCTTCTCTATCTTTCACGTCGTCCTTTTCCCGCTTGAACTGCCTCTGGCTTGCCTTACTGAGTCTCGCCTCCTCTCAATGCGCTACGAGCTTTCCGGATAATTACGCGCTTATTAAAACGAGACTGGGTGTAAGTACAAAATACTTGTTTTAGATTTTTCAATCTTATACTTATTTTATTTTTTAATTTTCGCTCGCATCTATAGTCAGAAGCATCGCGAGTGATTTACCGTCTATGGTTTCTTTCATCTTTCATATCGTCGAATTCTCACGGTGTTTCATTATTTATATTCTTGTATCCGATTTGTTTCATTCGACGATGTAAACTTTTTGTCCCAATCTTTATTTCTCGTTTTCGTCTTTCTGTTTCGTGTAATTAAGAGCGGGAGAAGGAGAGAGAGAGAGGGAGAGAAAGGTCATCCATTTTATCATTGCATTTCAAGGGATAGAAGGTACAAAGTCGTAGAAGATTCTTCTTTGAGGATGCGAGAAATTCATCGCTCGTTTTCTCGGCAAAATCCCGATTAGACAAGGCTGTGCGCTATATCTCTGTTACATTATATCTATATACATATACGTGTTATCCTCATATACCTCGTGCGCCGAGTGCCATGCCATCTATGTAACGCAAAAGGTGGATAACTCATCGAGCACGAGCGTGCCGGCCCGATGTAATTACTTTAATCACATCCTGGCAGGCAGCGTCTTGATGAAGTCATTACCTCTCTTCCCCCTCTCCGCCCCTCCACGCCACCCTTCCTCAAGCTTTGCCTCCGGTGCAGTTATGCCGTTGCTGCTCCAGTCAGCTACACGAGCAAGTACACGGACGCTTCTCTTCAAATCTTCTCTCTCTCTCTCTTTCTCTCTCGTATTCTCTACGCTGTATTCTTCGTTTATTATTTAGTGATTCACGGCGCACCATGCGACGATGACACCGAAGGTTTTCACCCAGAGTACTCGTCGAAATAAGGGCGCGTGCCCCCCTCCCTCTTCCCCCTGCAACTACCCGCCGATTTTCTTATCAGCCTACCAGCACGTGTCATTTCCCAAATTAAACAATATGCGTCAAATATCGAAACGAGTCAGTTATTGAAATTAATTCAGCTTTTAATAAAATGAATTAAAGATTAATCGTGTTTCTGGTTTGCGAATTGGAAATATTTTTTTGCACTGTTTCTTGTTCCGATAAGAATATTCGAGTTCAATTTTTGAGAATTCTTTTTAATATTGAGTGTGGAAGAAAATGAAACCAGTATAATCGACTAGCGCCGGGAGCTCGGTCGTTTATTTTATTTTATCTTTTGTCTACGTCGTAAACAAGTTATCTAATAATATTTACCGACTCCACCTTTCATTTCTATGTAACAGTATGAGGTATCTATCATGTTCCTATTCACGAATTCTCGTTAATCATCAGCTGCCTGAGGATGTGTAATCCGGCTGCCGTTTGGCTACCGTACAGGCAGACACACACAAGCACATACACACTTATATACGTATACACGCACTAAAAAATGAGTTCCAAACTCTTCCCAGTCACGCGATGATCGTCCGCGTGGTCACGAATAATTTTCTTTTCTCATTGCTGGAGAGTTCTTCTCAACATTGAAAACACGCATGTCTACGTGTGTGTTTCCGAAATTTCCAAAAATGAAAGAAGCTTGCAGTAACGATGAGACGGCTATCGTTGAACCGGTTTTATAATCTTTGCATTGTCCTCTCGATACTGTAATTGAACAATCTACATGAAATTATACTTATTCAGATTTTGTTGTCGCATCGTTATTCGTTTTCATCCAAATTTTTGAGAATTTTGAGGCGAAAAACACGAAGTACTCGATCTCGCTTTGGTTCAATATTTAGTTTGCGTGTGATTCGAGCTTGAGGGATATACCGTCGAAGTTCAATTTATCGTCGTTGAAATCACACGAATTTTGGGACCTTGGGAACGAAACCACGAAGGAAAATAAGCACAAAGAATGAAATAACAAAATCATCGTCACGAAGAACTTCATCGATGCGAAGGTTGCTAGGTTTATTCCTCCCTTCTCATCGCGAATCGTTCAAAAACGCTGAATTATCGATATATACGCGAATTACAATAATGGATTTGCGCGTTTTTCACGCTCCATCGACGTAATTTTGGGGAATATATATATTTTTCTTTTTCATGCCGAAAATATACATGGGATAATATGGCGTCTGCGCATTTATGGGATCTCATCGTGCGCGAGTCGGACGGTGCACGTGACCCCGTGACCTGAGTGTTGGGCTACACGCCTGGAGCTAACGCCCTCCCCCCTCCCCAACCCCTCCCGCCGTCACCATCCTCATCCGTGGCCCGGCGTAACCCCACTATTCGCCTGGAGTGTCCCCTTCCCCCTCCTGCAGCTACTAACACTCTTGGTGCGGATTCGAGTGTTATATACACATGTACGCGTCACAGAGTTGTCTCACACACACACACACAGAATCACAAAGTAATAGTACAGAGACAGCGGATTCTGAAGACGGGTAGGGGTTCACTAATACGTAGAAGCGATTCGGCGCGGCACTTTAATAATTATAGCTTGCCAAGGCGTAAATCACTTCGCCGAAAGCGCGGTTAAAAGCTATGGAGTACAGAGAGAGGGAGAGAGAGAGAGAGAGAGAGAGAGAGAGAGATGGCGGAGAGAGAAGGAGAGAAAACCCGGTAAAATATCTATATCTTTATATACATATATATATTTGTGTGAGTGGAATTGTGTGTATGTGTGTGAAATACAAGAGTATGCGCCTTGGCGAACGAAGTATATAATACGGGTCGGTCGGCCCCTTGGAACCTTGACGTCTTCCGAAAGACCTTTTGCCCGGCTAATGTCTTCATTACAAGAGCGATATTCCCGCCACCCCCTCGATTCGCCGGTGGTGCGGGTCGAGCGGCACGAAGATGCAACAAAGCAAAAGGGCAAGATGTGGATTTTAAAATAAAAGGAAGAAAAAAGAGAATGAACAAAAAGAGGGATAAATATAAACACGAAGAGACTGAGAAGAAAATGAATTGAGGATACCGCGGTAGAAGTTCGAGGGAAGATCGTATCGTTCCGATAAGCCAATCAGACTTGATATAATAACGCACGAATATATATGTATGTATACATATAAGTATTTGGATGTGCCGAAGCTTTCGCCACGTAGTCTTCTATTAGCTGTAATAAACACACACGAGAACCGCTTTAGTGAAGATTCTCGAGGAGAGATAAACGCGCGTTTAACGAAGCCATTCGTGCGCGGCCGCGATAAATCCATGAAGCGGCTATATGGGCAACGCGCTGCCGGAGCGAGAATCCGATCGAATCGGATATAGAATCCTGTCCGCTCGCGGGTGTGTAACATATCTACCGTATGGATATGCACATCTTCTATGTGTTGGCGTTGTACATTATACAGTAGATTCCGTGCATTCGTCGATCTCAGCATAGTCCGACTCGAAACGTGTAGCGTACGATATGGAGGGCTGTAATTTTCGAGGCGCCAGAGAGAGAGAGAGAGAGAAAGAGAGAAAGAGAGACAAGGGACAAAAAGACAGAGACAGACAGACGGAAAGAGAGATAGAGGAAGAGAGAGAGAGAGAAAGCGGGAGAGTGGAGAGGGGGGGGGGCGTAAGAGAGAGCGAACATAATTCGCATTGAGAGTGCCCGCGAGATAACTCTGGACTACGCGCGCTGAATTCGTTCACCGAGAATTGCCTACCGACAGGTGAATGGCGGACTGACGGGGTTGGGCACACATTTGCCTTGTACATAGTTTGGATGGAAAGTTTATTACACGTCGTATAATGGCTCCAAATTGTCTTCGCGTGGCTGTTCGTAGCACTTGGCTGGCCAAAAAGTCATTGCGTTTTTCACACGCGTATGCATATGTCTGTCTATTGGAAAATAAGCAATTATTTTTTAGACAGTCGTAGAAGAAAGGGTGCATGAGTAATACGCAACATGACAAATATTACTGCAGTTCTTATGATTACGAGTACTTCGTGAAACCAGAATTTTTACAATTCCATTCAAAAATGACGATAGTGCCCTGGAAACTTCTCGTTAGAGCTTAACATCTTGCCAAATTTCGTCGGACGTCTCGCATCCCCAATAAGCAAGTTTGTACATCAACTTTTTTTCTCCATCCTTTTTATATCTATACATTCGTCTCGAAGCGTCTTACCTCTACATGCAGGTGCACACGCGTGGGTGCATCGGCGGAGGATACGCTCGAGGGTTTTGCTCCGGAGGCGAAACCAACGGCGCGTCTTCTCGCGTGCCAGAATTATTGCACCAGGCATTTGAATATGCGTATATCTATATATATAGCTACATAGTTATAGGAGCCCACTTAGAGAAACCGCCTCTCGATCCTACACACGCATAAAGATAGACGATCTGACAGGACTCGTGTGGAAGAAAGAAGGATAAAGACAGAGTGAGACAAAAAATGCAAGATTCACCTGCCGTTCTCAACCCTCCCCTCCTCTTCGTAATGACTCTATCGGTTGCGAAGCCGCGCCATTGCACTCTGGCCAATCCGTGCGCCCACCTGTCCTCATTAACCCGAGTCGGGATATGCTCGAGATCGCTTCCAAACAGACGAGCGGATCATTCGACTTGGATATAGGTATATATATGTCGTGGAAAGATACTCCCGTCGAGAAATGAGACGTGTTGCAGTATATAATACTATACTTTGCCATATATATATATAGATCTGTTTCAGTGAGCGAGCGTGACCGCGAGGCAGGCACACATGGAGCCGAAAAATCTCGGTAGCGGAGAAGCATAACAAGAGTACCACCTGCTGCACCGGCAGTGGCACAAAAAAACGAGAGAATCTGATATTATCTACAGTAAGTCGTTCTTTTTTGGCTAATTTTTATTCAAGAATATAACGAGAGTCGAGAGGAACAGAAACTTGCGTCGTCGCATCCGGTTAAATTTACTTTACTTTTTGTACTCGAACTTTCATCGAATTGGGTTACATTTCGACACAATTCTTTAATGACGATGACTTTGCAACAGTCAGATCGAGAGAAAGGCATTTATATTTGGTTCGCGTGGTAAATATTTCGTATACGTATAACGTTACATTTTAATTGCAGGAAATCGTTTCTACCACGATTCATTTGATCAAATTCGTATAAAATTTACTGGAATTGAAATTTCGAAATCTTGTTCTTAATTAACGTTTCTGATCTGTGAGATAGAAAATTCTTTCAAAAATAACTCCACACTCATCGTATAGATACGTCCATTCTAGTCTTTCCACTTTGTACAAATTCAATTTGATTCGAATGGATTAAATTTTCGGTAGATTCGAAATTTCATTCGAATGTTCCCAATTAATGTTTTATTATCTACGAGCTGAATCGTGCAGGTAGGATGAAAAAAATATTTTCATTCAGGAATCATTACTACTGGCCGATATCGATCGACTCCTGTCACGGTGTATCGAATCACACGAAAAAAAAGTGTCTAAAATCTCACGCGGAGATAGGAGACCCGTTGCGGTTGTGTCTGTGCGCATTCGGCACTTCGGAGTTTGCCTCTCAGGATCCTCCCGTTTCTCACTTCCACTGGCTATCTCAATCTTTCTAGTTAACCAGACGATCTTTGAAACTCGATAACACCGAGCCTTCGGGACCGATATCCGTATATACCTGCAACTCGTTGCCTTTGCCACGTCTATAGGCGTCGGCGTTACTCCAAAGTAGTCTCGAGTTGGTAGCGCTGTTACTAGTTAACTAACACCGTTCTTTTACGGTGATTAATACGAAGTGTTGGAAAATCTACCTGTCCGACCTTCCGCAGTTCGCCTCGAGATCGATAATCTTTGAAACGCGTGTTAATTTGTGTTCACCTATATGTATATATATTTACTCACTATAGCAACATTTTCCGATTATATCAGAGAACTGGTGTCTCGCTACCATGTACGCGTTGTAAAATTGAAAGTTGTCGTGACTCTGCGATTTGTAAAACTCGTGAAAAATGTGCGAAGATTACATCTACTATCGCCGTTCGAACATTGCAAACGATTTTTCAAGTTTATTTAAAATAATGTTACAAATTTTAATAGCTCGTTAATTAAATAATGTTAATTAAATAATCATTATTAAAAATCAATGAAATATTATCGACGTAAAGGTAGTCGCTAAATTATTAAACAAATTTGAGCGACTGTTATTGTTTTAATTAAAAAATGATAACAGAAACATAATATGTGATTAATCGTATATCATTATTATTTTTTGTTTGGAAATTCTGATAAATAATACCCGAAAATATTTTCGCATACGTCTATCTATTTTGAATAAGATAACGTTCGAACATTTGTTCCTTTCTTCACGATCAAAATGTTCATTTCATGACTTCACCTCGGTCGTCCATCGGGAGTTTTCATCTCTCTAGTTGAATATATATTCTCATTGCTTCTTTTTTCTCCCTTCTCGTATTAATTCTCCGTCTCGGTACCTTTAGGACGTACTCAAGGGGATATACGTATAGCTTTGGAGTTAACCTGGTGTAGCCTGACTACGTTTCTATTTTCCCGCGACGTCTCTATTTCTATGCGCTATTTCTATGCTGTAAGCGCCCGGGTGGGTGTTCGTTCGTATATACTCGCCGCGGCCGCTGCTCTTTTAGTCTCTATATCCATGGCAGGGAGATGAACTTTGCGCGAGGGGAATAGAACCTCTCTTGCTCGCTCTCTCTTACTCATGCCAGGATACCAGAAAAGAGAGGGAGATGGTAGTACCTACTGGTAGCAACGGCAGAACGGCTTAACCCGCGAGAGTCTCGCGGCAACGCGGATACTGGTGCAGTAGGTAGAGGGTACCGAGGGAAAATTGGAAATGCGGCTAAAACGAGAAAAAAGTTAAATTAAATACTGCGCACTGGAGCCGGGGTCGCTCGTACTTGCTTATACGTGTATACATGTATATATAGTTATATACGTATGAACAACCCCTTGTTCACATACGAACACTCTCGAATCCACACGCTCATCTCGTTCACACAGACACTCTCAATCCTCATCGTCCTAAAATATATATTGCAACTACGGGATACTTTTTCACACCGACGCACACCTATACACGTATTTTCACGCGGATTTTTCAATTTTCTCCAGGGCCCATAGAGCTCCGAAGCCGGATGGTCCTCCCGCCCCCTCCACGATATCGAGTTTCCGTCTCGGTTTATGCCTTTTTTTTATTCCCAGTTTGCTCTTCGGCTACTCCCTTTCTCTCTCTCTCTCTCTCTCTCTCTCTCTCTCTCTATACATATATATCAGACATCCTTTCATCCGGAAATGGTCATCGGCAATGGTCGTTCGAAGGTGGTCCTTGATTTCACTCCGGTACTTCCTCTCGGCTCAAATTTGAACAGGATGTTCCAGATGTCTGACAGTTTTCCTTTTGTTTTTTATAACTTTTTTTTCTCGAAAAAGTACGAGAACTGGGTTAAATTAACTGACATCGAGTCCGAATGTCTTTGATCGACTGGAAAATTTCTTCCAAAATCATTCTAAACGATTTTTTTAGTTTTGGAAAATCGCTATCTCTAGCAGCTATGAAGTTCTTGATAACATTATTTCGAATAACTGTTTTTTTTTCTCGAAACATCATGAAATCTACCAGCTCAAATATTTTCAATCAAGTCGTGTTCTACGAAATTATAAATTCTTAATAAAAACATTACGAATTATTTTCTTCCTCCTAAACTCTACGATATTTATTGTATAAAAACGTTTCTTGAAATTATTATCAATTTTATTTATTTATTTTTGTAAAGTGATGTTTTGTCTTGTTGAGGCCATCTTCAGGCCAAATGGTAAACTATGGGTATTTTTGTGCCCTCCACACGAAGTTGGCCTTGCTAGTGTAGTTATATAAATTGCGAAAAGAACATATATATTTAATCTAGCGGGCAACATACACCGTTTGGGTGTTTTTATCAAATATAAATGACCCGTATGAGAATGTTCCGAGATGAGAATATTTGTTGAACGTTACTGCTTTTCTCACAAATATCTAACGAAAAACTTGATCTTTTAATCCTACAAAGTTGCCCTCGAGGCCTAGCCTCTTTTTCCTACAACTGTCTACCTACTTGACAGTGCACGATTCGACAGACTGTAATATTACTACCACTAACACGACTTTAAGTGGCCGAGACTAATTGCCAAGTTGCTGTCAGAAAGCAGGTCCGCGAAGTACCGACCACTTTCCTACTACCACTTTCCACAACGCTGAAGGAGAAAGCCCATTTTCTATCGTACGATAATTTTTGGCGTGCGAGGTAAATTATCGAAGGAAGACTTTCTATGCCACTCGGAAAGCTTCTTGATCAACTAGGATATTCCCTAAAAGCCCGAGTCGCGGCTTTCCGATGTCGTAAATCTTTATTGAGAATATGTATCAAGGAATCAGCGTCGAAGAAACTTGAACTTTATATATTTATTCTTCATATTAATTATTCAATCTTTAATCTCAACAAATTTAGATTATATTTTGTTTATTTAAATTATATTTCAAATGGATTATTACCCGGGAAGATAAATTTGTATATCATTGAAAAAACGAAAAGATAATTGACGATTTAATTCGCCATATTGAATCGATCGATATCATTTTTGTCTCGTAATTCTGATGATTTTCTAACGTGACAAGAATGGAGTTTCTAGCTGTTCGGTCTCATGTATACGTAAAGGCGAATAATATCAGCATAAGGGATACCATGTTGTACGTTCCCTCACTCTCTATATATTGTAACATAGAAGAATCGGGGCTTCGGTAGAAAAGTAGAAAAGTCTTGACCGACTTCGCGTATACACTCGATATTCAGCCCTTCGTTATTATGTGCATACGAAAAATCAAGATGGCGATATCGCTGGTAGTTTTCATGTTCTTGGAACGTTACGGTGAAATGGAGAATTCCGGTCTCGAATCATTTTTCCGATTTCCGCCATTTCCTGGCACTCTCGTATCTTTGCATCTTTTCTTATATATATATATATATCGATACGTTCTACAGTAAGCAGGCATATCGAGGCGATACGCTTGCAATACTTAGGATATGGGATGTCAGCCGAGATGACAGTCGAGCTTCACGGTGGAAAAGGTCTTTGGACGAAAAATCGTAGCACCGTGAAATGAAAGTCAGAACTGAGCTCTCTTAGAAGGCGCCGTGCTATCATCAATATAGCGGTACGCCCCGGATGTCACTCCTCGAAAATGGAGGGGGGCGGGTGGGGGGAGCAAGAGAAAGACACAGAAACGAGATATTGTGGGGGATTTTAAGAGACGTATAGCGTCATCGATGTGCCCTCACTAATATATACACACCATTGTGTGTGTGTGTGTGTGTGTTTTGGTCTTTCGTAAACTTCGCGTAAAATATTTTCCAGATTCGGCGAGGGGACAGCTGGTGGAATTCATAATGGAGATAATAATTCATTCCACGAAAGAAAAACTGTCCGGCGTATTTAACGCAATGCCATGTGTTAAGTACGGATAGCCAGGTGGCTTTACTTGATCAATCATTTTGCAACGACGCATATGAAAAAAAGAAATTTTTTTTTTTTCGCATTATTTTTAATTATCTAGAATTATTTTCGTTGCATTCGATACATTGTTAATCATTCAAAGTTTCGTAAATTTTTCAATTCGTCCTCTAACATTTTATGAATTTGTCTGTGAAATCTGAACAAAATACGAAAATACAAAGAAAATTCTGGATAAATTGAATTTTTAGAATGTCGGGGGCCTTTTTTTTCTTAAAAAAAAAGAGCGGTACTTTTTAGGTCATGTGGCTCTTTTATGTTCGAAAATTGCAAACACATTCCCTCACTTAATGAGCTGCTTTTGCATTTTTCTTGCTTTCACGTATCCTCTCGTTATAACGATGCTTCTCCCTCTCTCTCTTGCTCTCTCGCTCTCTCTCTCTCTCTCCCTCGCTTTCCGATCCACGTGACTCGTCTCCTTTGATCTGACAACGAGAGTCACATCACGTGTGTTTGGTCGTGTCACGCGTGCCCGTGTGTTCTCTTTGCCACCCTCGCTTATATAGGCGCGCGTTTATCACTTCGTAAAGCTCATCCACGTCTTTCACACATCCGCGTCTCGGTATCACCGTCGTCTCGGCTAGCGATTCACTCTCCATACTACGTTGCATCTTCGTTAATCCATATCATCGTCGACGACCAACACTTACTTTGAACCCGAGATACGATAATTGTCGTTGACAGTCTTGTCGGGTTTTCTCTCTCTCTCTCTCCCTCTCGCTCTTTCTGCCTCTCTCTCCCTCTGCCATTCACGTTTCATCACTTTTCGCACGACCATATCACTCCATCAAATTGATATATCGAGGAACGGTCCTTCTTCGCAAAAATAAAATAAAAACGTCAAATGTTCAAACTTTTCGAACACGCTGTGACATCGGACGAGACGAATTTTTCATTATGATTTAACGTCACCATTAATTAAATTTATCGTCCGACGACAGCGTCGAATTTTTTGCTATTTTCTAAATTAACAGTTGATTTATTCATGCTGCGAGTAGAAATTGCTACTTCGATATGATTTTAACGAAAAACAAAAATATCCCGAAGATATTTTTGTACTTTATTTTTTGTACTCTTTTATAAAGAAATAATATTTATGTTTTGGTATACCGTGTATGCGACAAAAATTTACCAAAAGGAACGAAAAATATTTAAACAATTTGATAAGAATAATCTCGAATACGTTGAGATAAGAATTTTTGTTTCTAAAGAAAAAAAAACCATCTTTTCGCAACGTTTGAGTCTTTTTTGGGAATTTTTTAATGAATTCGTATCGCGAAATTAATCTCGATAGCCGCTCGTTGTTAATTATGTGCTTTGTTTCCAACGTCGGGCTTTGCAAATCACAGCGCGAAAGAAAAGTTATACGAATGTCCGAATATATATATATGTTTCATTTGGTCGAGGAGGGCGGCAAAAGGCCGGGAGTACCAAGGGATGCGCGACAGAACGAGCAAAAAACTTGATCGCGGAGAGTTTCACGGAGAGTCGCGGGGGCGTGATAAACGCGCGGGCGGCGTTTCCGCGCGGGACAAAGGGGCCTCGATTAAGTCCACAGGGACTCTAGCGCGTTCTCTCTCACGGTAGACAGACGGGAGAGGTCGCGTCGCTCTTCACCGGTCTGTATTAAAATAATTAATGAATCCTCGAAGGACGACACACAGACAGGAGTCGCAACAGCGAGAGAAAGATGAACGGTGCGGAGAGGACGAGAGAATCGTCGCGCTTTTGCCTCGAATTTTGTCTTCCACTCTGTCTTCTCTCTCTCTCTCTCACCCTCTCTCTCCTTCTCTTACGTTCATTTCGTACACCCGTTGAAAAGTTCTCTCGACGCCCTTTTCTTGACTCTCCCGCGAGATAAAATAAATCGTCGCGAAATTTCAAAGGGAATGTGAAAAATGAGACGAAATCGGCGACTGGATGCGAGGAAAAAGTTTACCGACAATGGAAAATGAGTCTTCAACGGTCCGAAGCCAATAAGAGGGGAGCGCGACACGGTTCCCGTGCTTATCTCACTTTAAAACTGGTCTCAACATATTTTTCTCGTTGTTCGTTAAAATTGCAATACTTTGAAGCGACGAGAACGTTCGAAGACGCGATCGAATGACAGCCACTGTTTCCCTCGATCCTTAACGCCCGCGGGCCGTATAATCATACTTATAGTTTCGAGACTGCGGCTTTTGTGGGTTGGGTATATGGATGGATCTCATCTCTCTCTAGACTCACTTTCTCCCCTTGTCTCCCTCTTCTTCTTCCTCTCCTATACTTCTTCACTATATGTCCCAAGCTATTGTACATTGTAACCTAGCTCTCGCTGTTTCTTCCTAAACGTTTACTCCTGCCTTTTTTACAAAGATTTTTTTTCTTATTTTCTTATTGAATAAATATTCACTTTTAATTTACGAAATTTAATACGAATATTGTTCATAATTTTTCATTAGAAGCTTCTAACGAGAATTGTAAGTACCGAGTTTGCCTGCGGCTTCGTAAGATTCGACACTTCAGGAAAGAAAATATATATGCGCTCAGGCAATACAAATATCATTTGAAATTTGATTTTTGTTAATACAAAGAAAACAGTTTATTTCAGAAACCAATCAAGATGAAATGCGATCGATATGATTGAGAGGATGAAGTTTGCATAAATTGAACTGCTGTTAGGAGACCCTACTTCTTCTTCAATATATATATAGCCCATTCCGGGTTATTGTTAGAACGAAGTCCAGCAAAGATGAAAAACTTAAAGTATCGTGAGAAGATCGTAGAATGCATGGAAGAATAAACTTTTATGATCGTAATTGCCCTCCTCGTTCGACGATAACTCACAATAAAACGAGAAGAAACCTCTGGCATTCGGCGATAGAAAAAAACCGTCCCCCAACCGGGTTTCATATTTGATTGGATCATTAAATTCCTGCCGTCTTTTTTCAAGCGAATAAATATATCATTTCATCGTCTTGGATCTTTTTCTCTGATTATAATGGGGGCGGATCGGTGTGGTTCGTCTATATTTCATAGGGGTCGAATCTCGGACCCCAAAATCAACGTACTTAAAATTTTCTACCAACGTTCCGAATCGAGATGATTTACCCAATCGTATGAAAAAAATACACACAAATTTCTCTAAACATTAGATCTCAACTCGACTCGTTCCAAACAATTTCCAAAATTACATATTCAAAAATAAAATCTATATCTACATTCAAAAAATGCTTCCATTTTTCACCAAATATCAATGTAGTTCCAACCAATCGATTATTGAATCGACACTCGGAATATTCGATCGGAAAATCCAAAATTAATTATTTAGTTAATTATAATTTTTTACATTTTCTTTATTTTATTTTTTCTAAGAGTCGTTTGAATTTTCCATTATTTGCGATTATGCGTATGTGTATAACTAATAAGTTATACACATACGCATAATCGCAAATATACATATAAGACACATTATACTTACGATATGCCCAACATCTTCCTCGCCGAAGTTGCCGTGCAAGTAAAGAGAGACCGAAAGATCGTGAAAAAGAAGCCGATAATGGTATGCATGAACGCCGCGGGTGATCGGCTTAATGCCCCTCTCTACGCTTCGAGTTACTGCCCACACCCATAAGACACACAAACTGGCGGTCTTTCGTTCGCGATGCTTATTCGAACGCCATAAGTCTTGTCCAGCTTCTCCGACCTGTCCGCCGTGTAATTGCCTCTGCCTATGAGAGGGAGGACGAACGAGGTGCGTGGTAGGACGCTTGAGAGAGTATTAGGAATATTAACGTACCGGTCGTGCGAGTCGGCCGCCTTGTAAAATAAGAGTGAAGCGCACAGTGCGCGAGGAGAGGAAAGATTTCGTGGTGAAAGTGAGAATCTTGGAGAAGATGGATAATCTCTGGATGCGAAACGTTGCACAGGACGTTGTACGTTGTTTTCCTGTTTTCACGTTTGCATCTCTCTCTCTCTCTTTCTTTCTCATACATTTTCTCCCCCTTATAGCGTGGTTGCGGTACGTAAACGAGCTGAGACGCGACTGTATCTATGTAAATTTTACTCGGTAATAGAGATCTTTATTAGCCATGTCGTGGCCGGCGTTTAGAACTGCTTACACGGTTCTAATTTCGTCACGTATCCGCCCACGCTTATATACCATGGCTACCGACGATATATGTATATACATTTGTATATATGTATATTCGTAAAAATTCTCGAGTCCTGGAAATAGCGTTTCGAGATTTTCGTCTGCCTAGTTAGAAATGTATTTATGGCCAATTTTGTTCGTGATTAATCTTCCTTTTTGATAGTTCTTGTTATTTATCCGTAGTTTCGATTTTGGAACGATGGGCGATAAATGGGATGACGAATTTCCTCGTTTTCCTCGACAACGGGCATTCATTGCCTCCAAAGCTCCATTCTGCTGTTGAATTAAATTACCATTTGGCGGACCATAATTCATGGAGGCGAATCGACGAAGCCGAACCGTTTGCAGTAAAAATTGTCGACCTACATCGAAATACACGGATTTTTTTTTGTTTTGTTTCGACCGTGTGTCCGTGTTGTTTTTTTTTTTTTGTTTCAACACAAATCCGGAAGAGGAAAAGTTTATAGCTTGCAATACGTGACTGTGAGAGCATCGTCGATACGTACCGGGAGTAAAAGTGTTATATAGGTATACGAAACAGGGCGTTAAGTCGACGACAGTGAGAAAAAGAGACAATTTTGCGAAGATCGAGATCGGATTCGAGAAATTGTCGACGGGAATACGTGCCGGCTTTTCTCGTCGACTGAAAGACGCCAATCGGTTATTACACAACGACAACGGAGAAACCTGTGAGATAAAGCGAGAGAGAGAGAGAGAGAGAGAGAGAAAGAGAGAAAAGGAGAGGTGACGATGAAAAAAGATAAAGAAATCCTGAGCGGGATGAAGAACCTATATATTCGATATCGTGACTTTTCCGTACCTCGACTGAAGTTATATTTATACGTGGATGTGTATATACGTCCACACACGAAAGCGTGGAAAGTTTATTTTCTCCATATTCGTTCACGCGATGTCCTCTCTCTTTCTCTTTCGCTTTCGCATTTTCTTCTCTTCTTTGCGGCTCAACACCAGCGATCTGGAAATCTCGGTGAGCCCAGGGATATGACGTGTCGCGGTCGTCTATACGCATCCCCCCTCAGCTCTCACCGGCTTGCAAACGGGGATGATAGATGGAGCCTTCGCACCACGCACGTCCAAGTCGCCATTCGGTTATCCCTGACTCCATTTCCAGCGTCGCTCCCAACTCCGTTGTCACTTTAGGAAGTCCTGATAACGACGATTCCGCAAACTTTTTTAATATCAATATCACACTCGATCGATAAAATCGTATTATCGACTTATGAGTTACCAAAAATGTTCAATAATTATTTTATATCTTTGGGAAAAATCATGCTGTAATTCAAATCTGTGCTGTTTCTTGTATTACAAAATTATTACATATAGGCTTATTTTAATGATGCCCAAGCAATTTCTCGGCGTGAATGTTTTGATTCAAAAGTAATTTATGATAATTGATATTTTCTTGCTTTTGTTCGAAAAGTAATTTTGATCAATATTTCGCTGTCACAGAGCTCGAGTAAGGGCGCGAAAGGTTTGAACCCAAAATTTGTTACAATTGTACAAACTTCATTAATATTCGATGGGCGATCGACCGATTGAGAAAGTTCGCGGGCGATCGCGAATAATACAGAACGCTCGTAAAATTTACATGGGTTATTGACCCTGTATATCGAAGCATGCCCATGTTACCTGTATACTTTGTATATGTGTGTCTATATATTATACAGCGATACGTACAGGAGTTTCAGCCTCCAACTTGGTGCGTACGCCGGAAGTCAAAATCTCCCTCCGATGTAACAACTTCTAAAAGCTATATTTTCATCGGAAATTTTCCATAGAAAATGAATAAATAGCAATTTTCCCAACAACAGATCCAATTTACAGATCAAAAATCGGAAACACAAAATTTCACGGTCTTCTTGATTTTTCGTTGAAAGAAAAGACTAGTAATTCGAACTCGCAGTCAGAACGAATAGCGAAAGCCAAAATGCTCGTAGCTTTTCCCCTTCTAGGCTGCGCAGTTGTCCAATCACCCCTGGGGAGACGACGCGGGCTGTTGTTGGTTCGCCGATTCGCGACGGGAGAGAAAGAGAGTGGGGGAGATGTTTCAAAACCCGACTCGAAAATGCAATTGAATACGAAATTGCAGCCTCTCAAAATTCATTACGATTTATACGTATTGTGTTCGCCGATGGGGTGGGCGTACTCGCGCCTTTCGACCAAGCACACAATATTAATTACACTGCCCGTTCACCGTCAACCTCCTCGCTTCTCGCTCTTCTCTCTCTCTCCCTCTTTCTCACTATCTTCTTCAATCTTTCGTAGCATTATTCTCTCGGTTATTTCTGCCTTTCTCCGATACCACTCGCCGCCTTCAACCGTTCAATGGTCCTTCCCTTTTATTTATTTCCTTACGCAACCTCGTTTAGTCTTCTTCCTGTTACCCACGTGTTTTAAGATCGATTCACACCGTTTCTACTTCAAATCGTTAAAAACTGACTTTTTGTCTTCTCGTTTGAAATATTTCATGAACATGATTCGTTATTAATTTACGGTTAATCGTTTCCAAAATAAGTCGTATATGTCGTATTCGAAAATGACGACAATAAAAAATCATCCCCTAATGAATTTAGATTTGACATCGACTATCATTACCAAATTCCCAATTGGCAAAAATTCACGATTTTTACTGAAATCGAAATCCAAATATGATTTTCTCTCGGGCATAATGTTGAAATATTCGCTCGTTACGAGAGAAGCAAATTGCGAATTGACCTTTAAGAACTCTCTGCATCTCGGCCTCTTGGGTTCGCAACGATACACTTGTATGCACGAGGTGGATGGTTACTTCGGTACGAAAGTCGATTTCTTCGTCATCGGTAGAGAGTCAGTGGATGCGCAAGAGAGGACAACGGGACGAAAGGAATCGAGGTTCGTTGGTCCCCTCGGGGTGGGATACACCAGCCGGGATTACCATTCAATGGACGATCCATCGATGCCCCGGGCGCCTTGGTAAATCACGTGCTTCCCGTTTGTTCGAGGACACACCGCACCAGCACTCCCCGAGGATTGCCAAGCCGCGAATGTTGAGCCACGAGCAACCGCGAAGCAAAATATATACATCCATACATACTATGTATACATATATATATATGTATATGTGTGTGTAACATGGAGTACAGAAATGTACACAGGTAGTACACCGTATACGAGTGTACGTACCTATCTATTACATTCTCGCGCTTTGCCTCATCTCGTATCCTTGGGCTTTGCAAACCCATCACACCCTCCGCCAACATCGTCCTCACCACCGGTTCTTGTGAGGCCTGGCCTTTCCTCACTCTCTCTCTCTCTCGGTCTCTTCGAGAGTGAGATTTATAAGCCGTAGGAACACGCCCAAAGTTTGTTCAACGACGCGTACCTGCCTCTTAGCGCATACGTGGGCCCAAATCGCCTCTGACGAAGATGCTGCGAAACTGGCGCCCATTTCGATCACACCCTTCTTATAAATAAACATTCATATAGACACACGCACACACATGTATATGTGTATATATTGTCGATGCAAAATAATATTAAGCTTGTACGCACCTTTCATCGAGAAACAAGAGGACGAAAAAATAAGAAAAAGATTAATCTTGCGCGGAATCGTTTATAATATTTTTCTGGCCGTCCCCCTTTGATCAAAGATTCCAAATTATTTATTATCGTATGGATGCAGATGTATATATATGTGTGTGTGTGTGTGTGTGTGTGTGTGTACGAGCAGATATCGTCAAATCGGGGTGTTGGTTATATTCGCCCGGATAAATGAGTTTCCTCGTTTACAGGTGCAAGAGCTCAGACCGACGCGATCGATTGCAAGATTCGAGCCTCGCAAGCCTAAAGATGGCTTCGTTGGATCTTTTTCCATTACCTATATATATATTTGTCTTGCTCGCTTTTCCTTTTCTGGTGCGTTAATATCTCGAACAAGGTAGCTTCGCGGAACTTGGCGAGACCTCGGATCTTCCGAACTTCGGCGTAGAGATTCATCATCCTCGTTCGTTGGTTATAGGGATCTCCATAGTGTACGATTCACGACATAAGAATAATTTGGAAAGTGATGGATGATCGTCGTGGCTATAATATTCGTGAGTAGATGAATCTTCTGTCACTGCTCGATTTGTCTTCATATTCAATATCTTATCTTCCACATTTATTTACTTCCACCTTTCTCCCATTCTCTCATTCTTTCTTCGTCTGTCTCGACTCGTTATTTATTAATTTGCGAAGTCAACGTTTTTTTTCTTTCTCATTCGCAGATTTAATTTATTTTTCGTTTCTAAGTACAATTTCCTGTATCGTATTCACCAGTGGAATGAATTTTTCTCTGAATAAATGGACGTTGAAAAGCAGACAACGAAGAGGGTAAAATCGCGATGGGAAGCGAGTGTAACCAGTGAAACACAGATATCAAAATGTCCACATGATCGGGAGGAAACGAGGGGCAAGAGGACGAAAGAACGTTCGGAGACCATCGAAGGAATCGTGAACATATTCGTTTTCTATAAGGAGCATGGCATTTGGCTAACAGGGTGCAATCTTCTCCCAGCGATCAGTCGTTAGCGTTTATGTCGCGGTTGGACAGTCGTTGGGCTGGCTCGCGGTTCCTCGGTGGTTCGTGCATATGGTCGCGCAGTTCCACGTTTGCCTCATTCCTCCTGTGTCTTACTCGCTCCTCCTGCAATTCCAGCAGCAGCAACACACCAGGGTGCAACTCTTCGTCTTGTATCTTTTTTTCTTTCGTTCTTCTCTGTCTCTCCTCCGTTTCTCACTCCACGGTACGAGTGTCAGGTAGCTATCGAGGTGTGGACCGAGCCGATGAAAGATACCACCCGGTAATGGTTTATTTAAATTGGTTCCACGGTTCATCACTGCATAGCGCGTCCCGTGAAGGCCTCCTCGTTCTCCTCCTTCTCCTCCTCGTCGTCGTTGTCGACGTCTTCGGACATACACGCGGGCGAACTGGTCAGCGAACGACGACGACGAAAAATCTTGTTAACGCTCCTCTCTCTTGACTCCCATCTACGACTCTCGTCTTCGATATATTTTACGTCGACGAGAATCGATCGCACGTATACGTTAATTGACATCGGGAATTTCGACGATCGTGATTTCTTCGATAAGAAAACGGAAATAGAGAAACGATGATAATCTTTGTTTATTCGTCCATTATCTCGGAAGAAGCAGCGTCATGGGGACGACGTTACAGTTACACGGATCTTGATACTCGTCTTCAATAAGTCGAAAAATGCCAGACGTCGAAGTCTCTTACGTCGGATTTGTTCGTTCGTTCCGGTGTTTCTAGCCCAGGGGGTAGTTATCACCGGAACGATCAAATGCGATCAATGGCAATTCCCACTTCGTCGCATCTTTCGTAACACATAGGGAATTCTCGGATATGGCGAGAAAGAGTGGCTTGTCGGTTTTTATGATTTTCGAATCGTATCGGGGTGATATCGCATTGGGAAATGGGATAGAGGAGAAGTCGCTTCGAGCCTCCTTTCGTAGGAAACGATATCGCACACGAGTCATAATACAGGCGAAGAAGAAAAAAGCAAAGAGGGGAAGAGAAAGAGCGAGAGAGAGAGAGAGAGAGAGAGAGAGAGAGAGAGAGAGAGAGAGAGAGAGAGAGAGAGAGGAGGGAGAGGGAAGAAACCGTTTCCGGAAACTCGGTTATCGGTTTCGTTCCCGTTCGCTCTCTGGCGTTCGAAGACGGCGAACCGCCCACGGGCAACAACTTGCCCCGTCGTCATCTTCAGCATCGTTGTCGTTTTCGACGGTGAATGACCAGAGGCTACCGCCCACGCTCTCACACACGGAAACTCACCCTCGTTCTTTCACGATGACTTTGTCGGTGTTAAAGTGTTCACCAGCTCCATTATCCGCCACTCACCCTCTTGCCCCGATCTCTTTTGCAACCCCTCTTCCCCCCATATCGCAAACTTTAGCCCAATTTTCCACTGTCACGTATCCCATGAGCGAGCCATCCTCCCAATTGGCACGAATACCGAACTGCGAAAAATATCCAGAATAAGTGCGGGGTACCTCTGCAATCTCGTTGTACGGAAATAGTATACGTGGCGAGGGATTAATCATTTTTTGGCACACGTTCTCCACTCTCTATATTCGGTTCTCGATCATGTTAGCTTCTATACCGTTGGGGATCTCGCACGTTGTTGTTGTAGAGATGCTGTGTGATAAGAGGGCGGTTTAGGAGGGGTTGGTCGTGTCAAACAGGAGTCCGGGGCCTGTGATGATTGAACGGGAGATGTTGATCCATCGGAGAAAACCCGATCGCCAGGCTGCTGGTCTCTATGATGCCCAGAGAATTATCGATACGATTCTTATCGTTTTTATCCGGATTATCAACTACTCCAATAACGTCGGATCTCTGTCCCGATAACACGCGACGTTGGATATGTTTTCGAAGTTATCAGCAATGTGAAGCACGGTTTCCATTGACAGACGAAACTGCGGTTGGCCGCGTTCACCAGTTCGATTCACGAGCAAAGGGATGCAGCAGAAGATTGTTTGGCTGAGTAACGAGGAAATATAGGAGGACCAACCGTTGGCTCTACAACGCGAGTCTCAGAGAGCGAAAGCCGCAAAGACATCAGTGAAATGAAAGCTTCTTGCTGGCAAACAGCATAGCCGTATGGTCGACACGCGCGTGTGGTTATCCGAATCCACGTGGCGGAAGGGCTTTTCCTATCTCTCTCGTACTTCGCAAGAGAACTGAAAGAGGATGAGAGAGGGAGGGTGAGAGAGACAGAGAGAGAGAGAGAGAAAGAGGAGGCCAACCGAGAAGTTGTGCTGTCCTCTGAGAGGAGTCTCTTTCGTTGGCCTCTATCTTGATCCAGTCTTCGGATAACGTCCCCACGAACCGCGTGTACTCCGGGCCTTGTCGACTTGGCCGAACGGCTACCTAACTCCATTCACCAACCGTCTCGTCGTTCTCATCGTTGTCCTCTCGAGGCAAAAGAGAAGCCAGAGACGGAAAAACGGAGGCGCGTACCCTTCCGTTTTATCTGACACGATGTATCGATTCTCACGTTTCGACCACCCGGCGCGTCAACATGTATCTCGATACGAATCCCACCGTATGAGACCATAGTCACCCATCCTGTCTTCTTCTACGGAGAATGTGTGTTTGTGGAACGTGAATATTTTCCACGTTTATCCATTCCAATATCGAACCCGGGTAAATTAGCCCATGGCATATGATTAATTCATAGGTACAAACGCGTTGAATCTTTAAATAGTCGATTAATCATTCCTGCCGAGACAATGATTTTTTTCATATCTCGCGGGGAGTTGATTTTTAAACAATTCGTTTCTGCGTCCCTCCAAGTCGTTCGATAACGTAGTAAAAACCCGTGCGAAACAGTGGTAGAGCTTTCGGTGGTCGACCGGCGGACGAATTGTTCAAAACACCCTCAGGGACTTTTGCCACGGCTTTCACCCCGCGCAGTCTCCTTGTCGTTCCGATCGGGGTGGCCAACAACGGGGGCTGCTAGATAGACTACCCCGGAACATTGTCCACTGGTTATCCATAAACTTTCTCGCTTTCCGTTAGGGTGTGCAACGGAGAGTCCAGTCCCCAAACCTCTCTCCCATCGAGCAATGGTCCAGCACCATTACCAATAAGAGTTCACGTCGGCGTGCCCCTCCTCGCTTTCCTCCCGTCCAACATTTCCTCACTTCTCTCCACCGGTAAAGCGAGATGCGGACGAGCGCGCAACGGGAATCAATTTCGAAAGCTCGATGGAACATCGTCTCTACCGTCGCTGCGCGCCAAATACCCCCGGAGCAATCGCGAACGAAAAAGTTTCCGATAGACATCGAAAATACGAGATTTTTTTTGTTTTTTTTTTTTCATTTTTTTTATCAGTTGCCGTCGTTGTTTCCGGCAGCTAGATTTTCCACCGGACTGAAAATTCAGGCCGAGCCGGTGCGGCTCATCCTTTCGCAATAAACGCTGAATTCGCAACG
Source organism: Netelia fuscicornis (assembly GCA_946811545.1). Taxonomy (NCBI): domain Eukaryota; kingdom Metazoa; phylum Arthropoda; class Insecta; order Hymenoptera; family Ichneumonidae; genus Netelia; species Netelia fuscicornis. The sequence goes on along the minus strand of OX328012.1, from coordinate 10,684,262 downwards.
CCCTCTGCCCGCTCGCAGGCTCATGAAAGGCGAAACTTTTTCGCTTTTTTTTTCCCTCCCCTTCTTTTATGTCTCTCCGCGCGACGCTGAAACTTCGATTAATAACGAACGAGCGAGAGGTATGAAAGGGAAGTAGATTCGAGTTTCAATGAATTTTTTTCTCTTTTTTCCTACGTCTCTCTCTATCTCTCTCTTTCTTTCTGTTTCTCCCACTCTCTTCTCCGCAATAAGACACCACGACGACGACGAGAACGACGACGACTTTTAAAACTCGCGGAAAACTGCACCGGGGTCGAAGATTTCGAGGGAGTTAATTCGTCTCTGCTACGGACAGTGCCCAGAATCCGATTTATATCCCGGGAAGGGAAAACATCCCTCTTTTCTTCGTGATAAAAAGAATTAGATCTTTTTTCTTTTTTTTACGTTTCAGAGAGTAGTACCAGTGGCAAAAGTGTATGTGTGTGTGTGTGTTTCGTGAAAGTTTGACTGGCGCGTGTAAAGTTGGACAACGAAAGCGAGAATCGCGTCTCGGGGTGTGAATTCTGGTTCGCAAGGAGTGAAAAAAAGACACCATCGCTACACAGTGAGCAATTGAAACAAACTGTAGGGACGGTAGTTTGTACCTTTTCAATTTTTCGTACCTACCCTACGAATTTCGTGGCTAATCGAGAGGGCGCCAGTGCTAGAGAGGGAAATGGAAGCTTAAAAGGTCGGGGATATGTTAACGGATTTCGTATTCAACGTTTCTCGGACGAGAAAAAGAAACGCAGCGAAAGAGGGTGAGGAAGGAAGAAGTTTTACACGTGCCCGGACTATGCATTCGTCTGAGCTCTTTCTCTTCTAGCCCTCGTTGCCTTCGCGCGTCTTTTCTGCCTGTCAGCCTACTCTGGATTCTGCTTCGAAAGGCGCGGAAGAAAAAAACGCACACACACACACATCCCGTTTGCCTTCGGGGCTCAGATGTCTGGGTCCCCGGAGTATCCCGAGTACGATGAGGCCACTTTCTTTCACTCTCTCTCTCTCTTTCCCTCTTTTGCCGAGAACGATATCTCGGGCTTGCTTTAAGCTATCGCGTGAATAGAGACGATGTGTCAGTGCTAGTACGCGGGGGCGTATATTCACGTGAACCACGTGAACTGTTACGAACCCATATACCCCCCGTCTCCCTTTTTTCAAAGAGACGCTTCAGTCTCACCCTTGCAAGATTCACCATACAAGCGAAATCCTCGTGGCCCTATCCCCCCACCCCTCACTGTCTAAAAAAACGTCTGAGAGCGCGCAGGTCGGATCACGTACCTACCCTTATCTACCCTCGCTGGCGGGCGATTGTCGAAAAGTTTTCCGGGCAACGCACCCCGGTCGAGGACGGACAAAAAGATCGATTACGCTTTTATCACTACTCGACTTTTGAATACTTTTTCGAAATTCGTGATTTCGATAAATTAACTAATTTCATCCTTTCTAAACGTTTTCGTCCTTTTTCAAACCTTATTCGATGAGCATGAGAATTATCGTTACTCTATAAATATCATAATTAGCATAACGATTTTAACAAATCGGGAAAAGTACCTCGTATAGCGATCCGTTAATTTTTGTTCAGTGAAAACGAAGTTTTATTGTTTTTGATGAACCGTGGCAGAATTAAACAATTTTCTATGAAGTTATCAATCGATCCCCAGATGAAGGTCATGTGACTTTTAAATTTGATTACATTACATTATAGGATAATTTAGATGAGACGTGGGACGATATCTTGAATTATAACGGGCCTGCACTGATGCGTTACGTGAGCTCGTATTTGCGCCGGTAAAATAAACGTTCGGACCACAGTAAGTTTATGTACAGAATAGACGATGGAGGACGGGGGGTCCGGTAATGCGCAGCAAGAGGGTCTGCAAAAGGGAGGTAGATAGGGGTGTACGGCGTGTAAGGGATGATGGATGCAGTCGAGGGATAGGTAGAGACTGAGAGGTGAGGGTGGCGAGTTAGGGGGAGGCGAGGTGGGAGACTGATACCCACCCACTATCAAATATTCAACAGACGCTGAGCTGCAAAGTGCTAGAAACGCGTCCCGCTTCTCTATTTTCTCGTCGACCGCGTCTGCTTCCCTCCGGTCGCATGGGACGGCGCGAAATGCGCGAGGTGAGCGTTTCGCTTCTTCTCCGGGAGAAGGACTATGAGGCATGTCCTTGGTCCCTCGCGGGTTCTCTTCGAGGCTCACGGAAAGCCTAAAATCCAAGTAAACTCGAGATAGGTCGATGCCTAGAGGGGTTTGGGGTGAAAACAGTGGGAGAGAGAGAGGGAGAGAGAGAGGGAGAGAGAGAGAGAGAGAGAGAGAGAGAGAGAGAGAGAGAGAGAGAGAGAGATTGATTGATTGATATATTTAATTTTATTATTTTATTAATGAGAGAGAAAGAGATAGAGAGAGGGAGAGAGATCACCGTGTCATCCTGTCATTCGCTCGACGTTTGTCAAACTTCTCGCTTTTTGTTACATTATTCACCCGGAGAAAAACGCAACACATCGTGATCATATCGGGAATCAAAAATACTTCGTAAATACAATGTTCGTTCGTCGCTCCAGGTTTGAAAACGTCGAAATAATTGTCACGAGATTTTTATCACTGCGATAAATATTCACCCGTTCAAACGTGAGGAGAAATATTTTCGTGCCCTCAATTTATTCTTATTCTTATTTGTATCATCGTTTATATAATTTTAAAAACTTTCAATAAGATCGATTATGCTTTTATCGCTACGCGACTTATGAATATTTTTTCGAAATTCGCGATTTCGACAAATTAACCAAGTTCATCCTTTCTATAATATTACTATTACCATTAGTAAATACAAATTTCATAATTATATAAAATAATCTCTCGGAAAGATTGGGGTATGCAAAAAGAATTTATTTTTCAGGTTACAGAACGCTTGAGAAGAAAACATGTGTTAATTACCGAGGTCATAGAAATTAACCTACATCAAGGTTGCAGAGGAAGCAAGCTATAAATGCGTCGAGAAAAGGAGGAAGGGGTTGACGGCTAGTCAAACGTATAATCAAAGATTAGGGAAGAGATCAGCAACGCTCGACAAAAGTTAAAACCTCCAGAGTTGGTTCTGCGTCATATGAGCAGCCAAAGGATCAACTATTTTATACCCACGTTAAAAGTTGGCCTCGAGTTATCGTAGTCATATATATGGCGAAGGATCTATAATCTAATTTCATACGTATGATTGTTTAAATATTGCAAGAGATTCGAAAAAATCGCGAATTTATATGTTTTCCAATAGATAATTTCTCTACAAATAGCGAATATTGACCTTAACACAATATCCTTTCGATTTTATAAATTTATTTTTATTTCCATCACGAATCCAGGTTCGCTATTATTCTTAGTGAAAGTCGACAAGTTTATCTATCAAATGGCGTTTGAATCATCTGGTTGCGATGACTTGTCGATTTTTTATGATTTTTTTTATATTGTAATGTAAATTTCCTCACGCGATTATATCTATGTATATGGATACGAGTGTATACAGATATACATTGGCGTTCCGTCGTAGGCTTACCTCAATGTACAGGTAGACGGTCGAGTGGTGAAAAGGTGGAGAGGAGCGAAAGAGAGAGAAAGAGAAAGAGAGAGAGAGAGAGAGAGAGAGAGAGAGAGAGAGAGAGAGAGAGAGAGAGAGAGAGAGAGAGAACGACTGGCTACCGCTGCACTCGAGCGTAATAGCTAAGCATGGTGGGGATAGCAACTTGGCTCTCCCATTCATCGTACTTGTTCATTCATACGCGATAACAGTGCAAAGATAGTCTAATTTGTGCACGGAAGTAGCGTATTAACTATCTGTACTACGCTTACGCGTGAAATATTTAATGCGTATTAGCGTTTTAAAATTCATCGTTCTCAAGTTCTATTAGTCATATTAAGTTCGTATCATATAATAAATGAAGGGATTTGCTCGATTTGTTCGTAATGTCGAGCCTCGAACGTCTCGAAATCGTCGAATCGACTCGCGAGTGACGCCATTGTTTATTCATGTGTTAGAAAAATAGGGTGTTCTTCTCGGCAAATTTGCCACATCGGTAACTAAATTATTCTTAAAAATAGAATAATAAAGCCTCGTGGTAGTTTATTAATATTAAAAAACAATTTTGCTTACATCGCACAATACATATATATTTTTTTAAATGCCGAGAAGAACTCGCATGGCACGACGACTTGGTTCGAGTGAAATTTTCAAATGCTTCACGTTTGATTGTGTTATCGAAATAATAAAGTTGCGCTCTGTTGTGGTCGTCAATGCCAAGGGTTGCTGTCAGTTCTTCCATCACGCGACTCCACTCTGGAGATTCGCACATGCACTTTGTAATTCCATGATCGCGATAGATCTGCTCATAAAGCGTAATCAATATGACTCTACTTTGGAGATCATTTACTTACTTGAGAACAAGTAGTGTCGAATCTAGTACGGCGTTGAGAGTTTTTTGTAGTAGTAGTAGTAGTAGTTGTCTTTCTTATTCCAATGTATACCCTTGCGGGTTTTTACATTCCTCCTCTCTTACAATCACCGCGATCCTCATTTCCACCATCAACCACTTCGTTGGACCTACAGTTTTTAGGTGGGTTCCGAACCACCGAGAGCACAGAATAAACACATAGAAAAATTCTATTGGTTCCGGCGGGGAATCGAACCCGAGACCCTCGAGTTGAGAGCCGAGAACACTAACCCCTGTGCCACTGCCTCTCTTTGCGTTGAGAGTTAGTCAGGGATTAAATAAAGTCAGTAAATTTACCGTATATAAATGAGAAAACGTCGTTGCCAATCCCCGTTTTTTATTTTTATTTTTTTTTAAATAAGGAAAACCTTACCCCTATAGATTTAAGGAATCAAACATGTTGTTTCTCACACGCCTTTCTCATTTTTTTCTCGCCATTACAAAAAAAAAAATAATCGATTCCGAATAATAATCGAATAATCGAAAAATAATCGAATAATCGATAATCGAATAATCGAAATAAATATTTGTGTTGAAATATTTTCGTGAAAGTTTTTCGTGAAATTTTCTGTCCGACGAACGAGAATCGAGATAAGTTTCGCGATACCCATGAAATCGACTGTATATATTTAATTCCCGGGAATTTTAATAATTTCTAAAGCTCTAATTATAAAAGCCTATATCGATCGTAAATTTCCCGTACAGTAAGAAAATTGTAGTTTCGATTTCGATTTTTCAGGTTTTATCGACCTTAATTGGCTGATCGCGATTATAATGCCGTGTTGTTTGCATCGCCACGGCCACCATATATAATATATGACAATGATATAATTCGCGGCCAACTTAACGAGGGCCAGTTAACAAACAACTTAACAGTCAACTTAACTAACAAGTTCACCCTTTGGTCACTCAGATGTCGCAGAACCAACTCTCGAGGTTTCAACTTTTGTCGAGGTTTGCTGATCCCCCCCCCCCCCCCCCCCCCCATCTCCGGTAGAATATAAAGCGAGAGACGCGAAGTTGGTGGAGGTTCTGGCTTAAATCTTACATGAGATATATCTCATGTATAAGAGATATAATGCCAGGGAAATTCTGAGATGTGATCCATTAGCAACAACGGAACACGACGAAGCTCCTATTCCACCACGCGTCCCACGAGAAATAACTGTAATCGCTTTTCCACCCTCTTGTTCCCCTCGCCCACATATATATATACATACGGCTCGCCCATTCCATCCACGTGGTGGCGCTGCAGTTCTCTCGAAACCACCCTCGTGTCTACCTCGAACTCCTGCTCGACTGCGGACCATACGGCTTGCTTGGTTCTCTCGGGCCACATGCACGAAACTCCGACGACTCGAGAACGATAAGAGAAATAGAGTCGAGCGTTGACTTTCTTGCCGCGTTTTACCTTCGTTCCTCTTTCTCCGTTTTGCCCAGCGAGCAAACATACTCCTCTAAGGGCTTGTTCGAGTATCAACCTTTACTTTCGTAAATAGAAAGGGTGGCCGATCGACATTGGAGTGGTTTCAAATAATGTTGGAATTTAATTGGAGAGGGTCGAATAAAAAGGAGTCTTAAGAATTTTATTTTTTTTTTCCTAGAAACCTTTCGTTTTTTCGAGGACTTGTGTTTTAGGAAATTTTGTTTAACGCGTCGTCGTATGCTACCCCCCCCCCCCCCCCCCTGTTTTTCTCTACGTGCTTACATATTTTTCTTGCGTTTCTGGGAGAAGGTTAGTTCGAAAGAAGTTGGGTACATCGGGAGCAAAAGAAAGAGGCACTCGCCATAACCCGCGAAACAGAGCGAGAAAGGGAGAGCTTTTCGCTTTATGAACGATCGGAATTTAAATTGCTTTTGCTCGCTGGCCTCTTACGTCGAAGCTTTTCGTTCCTCCTTATAAATTCCAATAGCCTTTGATACACCAGCCCCGAACGAGAAGGCCCGTACGAAAATATTTGATATAAAGCCCTCTGAAAACTCGTGCGATTCACTTCTGGTGCACACTCGCTCCTCGATTTTCTCTTATTTTATTTTTAGGTATTTTTTTCGTGTTTTATTTTCCTCTATAGACATATTTGTCGGTCTCTTTCTCTGCCGCCTGTGCACCTCAAATATTCGAATATGTATACGAGTTGTTTTTTCGTTTTTTTTTTTTTTTATTATTTTCTTTCTTGCACGACCCGTCAGCGAACATTTTTCAGTCAACTTTGACGCGAAAATAAAAATTGAAAGAAACGAGGCAAACGAACGAACATTGAAATGAAAGAAGAAGGAGAGAAGAAGAGAGCAAGAGCGTATGGATGAAGGACGCTGTACGAAAAAGCTTTGAAGTTTCGCCTATTTCCTTTCATTTTACAAATTCATCACGAATGAAGAACGATCGATTCCCCAATTTATCAACACGTATACGTCAAAGATTCTTTAAATGCATAATACTTGATTCTGCAAATATCCGCGTCTCGTTTTTTTCTTTATCGATAAATTCATCGAATTTCGTACAAAACCGGAACTGAACGAATTTCGTGCAAAACTAAAAATTCACTCTAGATAAATATTGTCGATTTATTGACAAAAAAAAATCGCTTATTAAAACATTCGTTGATTTTCTTTTATTGATCCCATCTTGGTTACGACCAGCTTGATAGAGTTTGCATTCCGCCGAGGATTATCGGATGTTTGAGCGCGATTTCTTTTTTCAAATCTTTTTTTGTCTACGTAGTTTGTCAATAAACCTTTACGGAGAGTAATCTCTCTTTGATCAAAGTCCGTATAATATCCACGTCATTTATAGTTCTGCGTTTCGGATTTAAATGTAATCCGTACAAATATCCTGGGTGGTTCGTCTCTTCGTCGCTTTCATTCGTATTTTTTCCTACGTATAAGTAGACATCGCCTGAGGTATGGACCAGAAAATGTCACCGAAATGACATCTGCGGCTCGGTCATGTAAAAGAAGAGGGAAAGAAACAGCCAAAGCCCGATTGAAATTAGCGTAAAAATTATTCGTCACGGAAGGTACGTTTGTCTACATTGAAATAGCTGCGAAGGGTGTGTATGTGTGTGTGTGTGTGTGTGTGTGTGTGTGTATGTGTAGATTCCTCTCTCGTTTGTCGTTTACCTTGGGTACCCTGAGGCCTTCGCGGCAAGCGGTGTGGAGTTTGTCCCGTTGTGCTGGCGTGAACCGACTCGAGGGGTTCACACGTACACGCACACACCGAGATACATACACACACAGACGCAAACACCCACGTAGAAGGCGAGGGTAAGGGTGCTGTATGCATTGTCGCAGGATAAACGGGAATAAAGAGCGAGTTCCTCGGAAACTTCAGGCTTTCCGTGGTCTCCAAGGTACTCTGGCTTGTTCCCTTCATGTTCTCAACGTACGTGTCACTGTGCAAGAATATTTTTATTTTTTCATAGGAAAATGTACAAGTTGCCATTGTCTCCAATGTTTTAATTAGAAAAAACGCGTATAAAGAGAAAACATCTTTATCTTTATTAATGACATTTTGGAATTATGATTTAATTCAAATTTATTTACCGGGGTAATTAAATTTTCTATCACATAAAAGGTTGTAATCAAATTTTCTTGTTCCTTTTTTTGGTTTTGTATCAGAGATTGAAGGGAATTTTTGTAGTCGGTGAAAGATTGTGGAAAAAATGTTTGACATGCGGTATTCTATTTTTCTTTGTAAAAAAGCGTGTCGATGAAGCGAGATTTTCCAGACAACAAAGACGGGAAATAGAAATGATATCCACTAAACGGATGAGCAATCAGAGAAAGAGAGAGAGAGGGACAGAGAGACCGAAGGAAAAATCTATGAAGAAAGTCATCGGGGCGTTCTCTCGAGCAGCAGCTGGTCCGGTACTCTCGACGAAAGATTTGAAAAAAAAATAAGGCACACGAATGGTTTTTTCAACCCGCGCATATACGCGCAGCACTCTCTTCCACGACGATATTTTTTATTGTTGAATTAAAGCACGGCTAAAAAGAGAGAAAGAAAGCAACAATTTCTCTTTGACGTTTGTTTCAACGACATTCTGTGGTGTTCTTGTATATATCTCACGGTTTACACCATTCTCTCGGTTTCTCAAGCGGTGAACCCGCCGAGACATCCTAATAAAATCAGGCGAATTAATCTAATCTCGACGATTCTCCGGGGCGCAGTCGGAGCATTTTCGCTCTCGGTTTCTGGACGTTTCTCGTATAACGTCCCCTTTCTTCCTCCTTTCTCTCTCTTTCTCCGAACGGTTGTAGCTTTGCAAGAGAAAGAGAGAGAGAGAGCGAGAGAGAGAGAGAGAGGAAGAGAGCGAGGGAGAGAAAGAGAGAGAGAGAGAGAGAGATCTTTCTCTCGCTCTCTCTCCCGTTCAAGGGAAGGAGAGAGATCTGGCTTTGTCATAGTCTATTGGGCAAACGGAGATTCTCTCCTACAAAGGACTCTGGGGGTTAGAGAGGCGAGCCACGGGTAATTCAATATAATTGTACAAACAGTTTAATGGGGATTACACCGCGTGTAACCGAGAGGAAGTAATTGGACGACCTAGGTATAAGGAGCGAAGCGAGCTAGATATCTATCTGCTCTACTTTTTTTGTCACCGTACCTTTTTCCCTCTCTCGTTCACCATCTTGCTCTTATTTCCAGTGCACATCCTATATTATGTATCTACAGAGATTTCTCCTTTTTTATCGTCCTTTTATCTCTCATTCCGTCTTTTGCTTCCACCGCCTTGTTTCCTTTTGAATCTCTTAGGCAGCACGCCGTAGGTCTGTAAATAAAAGAGATGTAAGCGAAACCTTCGATTATGATATTAATCGGTGAATAAACGAGTAATGATTTTTGAGAAATTAGATATAAATATTTTGAGACACTAGAGAAAATGTTATGAAAACTGAATAAACTGTACTTATCGAGAAGTAATCACGAGTTATCGAAAATTGAAATCGATTTTATGGACTAAAATTGGAAAGAATCTTCACAAATTTGAAAGAAAGAATCATTTTTCCTCATCCTCCAAAGAACTAACGTCATTATCGTTGAAAAATCAGAGATTACTGCAGGCTACTAGAATCAAACAGCCTGCGGCAATCGATAATTATAAATTAACAAACGTTGAAAACGATAAACAAATTTTAGAAATTTTGAAACTTTTGAGAAAAGTTAGATTTAGCTGATTTCTTTAAAAATGAGACAAGTTATTGTTCACCATCGTGATTATTAACCGATGGCATCTGGTAGTGTCGCGCACCATCCTAATCCTACGAAGACTGATGTTGAAAAATGCTTTCACTCTGTCTACATCGTTTCTCGTCTCTCTCGTCGTAAAAAGAAAAGGTTTTCAAGAAAGACGGAACGTTTAATAATCCCCGTGATAATCGGTCGGATCGTTTCCCGTCTAAAATCCCTCGTCGGCCGAACGCGACTCGAAACTCGACTTTTTTCTTCGCGTTTAGATTTTTATCGACGCACGCACCCTTTTAGACGAACGGCTGAAAAATGCTCACTGAAATAAGAATTTGAGAAGAGTGGCATTTATTCTCACTGAGTTAACGATCGAAGGTCTCAGTGGTACCGCGTATCGTTAACCATTTTCTAGAATGGATCGCACCACTTTGCTGCTTCATTAGCGCCAATTATCATACCTGACCCGGCAATTAATGACGTTTTCACAGGCTTGGGAGTTTTTAATAACGTTACCGACCAACACTGCACTGTGTAACGTATAGCTATATCGTTTCGATACGATATTTCCCGATTAGCCACTCTCCACCGTAAGATGTTCTCTTGATTCTCGGACAAAACGAGAGAATACCCGTTGTAAATTCTAATCCAGTACCGGGCAAGAGCGATGGAGGGATTTGTCTGTCCCTCTCCTTTCTCTCTCTAGCCGTCTCGGGCGCATCAGGGCGAAATATCATCTAACAAGGGTGAAGGGCGTGAAGCCTTTATTAACGTTTTTAATTAGATCCCGAGAACGCCGAGAGGCGCGCGCCCTCTCGGTCTCGTTCCGACGATAAATAGAGGTGAGCGTTACCGAGTCCTCTATGAGGTCGTGGCCTGAGGGATAGAGAGTACTGTAAGGACCTCGGAAAAAGAAAAAAAGGGATGATCCGGGTTCCCGGTTTTCCGTCAGATTAACTCCTTCGTTTTCTTTTCTTTTTAATCACTTTTCTTATTTCTGGTAAATCATTTTTTTTCCTGGGTATTACGCGAATAAGGAAGCTTCCACATTGGTCGAGTGTCCCAGAAGTGCGTTATAAAAGGGAGAGAAGATTGGCCGCGGGAAGATTGTAAAAAACTATAATACTCCGACTACTCCCACGCATAATTATCGTTATTAATTTTCTATTCAACCTCTCAAGCAGAATTTTTTCATCTCGTAGAGAATTATATTTCAACAGAAACATTTATTAATTGTTTTTGTTCGAAATTAATATTTTTATCAAATCGTTAATCAAGTTTTTATTTTAATTTCATTTTAATTACTAAAAATTACGTTCACTTAGAAGTCGAGTCGCATCGGCGTAAAATTATCTCGAATCAGTAATGTCTAATTTATGGGGGAATTTAATAAAACAGGGCGTTTAAGAAAAAGATTGAGATACACGCAGCCTGCTGAATTTTACGTCCGAAAGCAGAGCAAATTCTCGTTTGCTTGTCCCGTTGAAACTCTCGAATTTTGCGAGCTCCGCACGTCGGAGATTGAATTATTGTGTTTTTTTTCGTTCTTTTCTGGAAGATCCCGAGAGCCCGTCGTACACGCGCAACCCTCTCTTTCCTTTTCACCCACCCTATCTCATTCTCTTGACTCACCCCTGTCCGCACGCAGGGCACCAGACTTATTACGCGAACGACCGAGATTAAGGGCCCCGCCAGCGCCCGCCCGGAGTATGTAAATCATCCACGAGAGCAAAAGCTTGCTCGCGCGTCAACGCCGGTAGCGCTCTCTCGGTGAAGATAAATTTTACTTTGACTCTGTTACGTCGGCGCGTTGCCAGCTTTCAACCCTGTCTCACCGGCCACCTTCCGTGCCCTTTTTCCTCGTTTTTACTCTCGAACCTTACAAAAATCGAAGTGCATTGATATTTCATTTCACGAAACAACGATCGATTCGAACGAAATAAAAAATATCGTTAAAATTCGAGAAATTTCGAAAGTTTGACATTAAATTAATTTTCATTTTTACATCCATGTTATTTCTGTTTATTTTTTTAACTCAATGAGTTCCATCCCGTTTGTTATTTTGCCACGAACTTTTTACTTTTACGCGTATAATTTTGTCGTAAACGTTAAATATTTGTTCGCTCTTGTTTTTCTTTCTCCGTGAAGAGAGTAAAGCGTAGGTACAATTTTTAGGGAGAATTTAGGGATTGAGCTTAATCAAGAAATATAAACAGTGAGTGCCAGTGTTGAGAAAGCATCGCGACGTTTCTTGTACGTACGAAATACCGTTACGGCGTGCGAGGAATTGCGTTGCTAGGCGTTCTCTCGAAGATGGAAGAGGGAGAGGTTGAGCTCAAAACGCGCAAAGCGAGGAATAAGATGAGAGAGTCTGCCGTGTGCGTGCGCGCGCGCGCGGGCATTCCCATTCAGCGGCGAATCTCTCGAGAAGTAATAATATGCCGTGAAATAAGTTGGCGCTCGTGGGGGGCAAAGCAATGTGATGCTCGAAAGAGGATGGAGAATATCCCGCTGGTATATCTCACGTTCTTACTTCTCGTCCCTCTCTTCCACTTTCTCTCTCACTCTCTCTCGCTCCCTCTTTCTCGCGGTATCTTCCTAGAAGCACCTCGTTATCTCGCGATCTCATATATTTTGTATTTACACGCCGGGTGGGAATACACCCCTGAATTGCCGCATCTCGTATTGCATGAACAAGTACACTTTCTCATATAACCGGAGACATTTCAAATTTTCACAAGCTCCGCGCAAAAGGAATCCTGGCATAAGAAGATTTTTGATTGAGGTTAAAATGCGACCGTTTTACTATCATATCCGAAGAATATTCTTTTGATCTTTGATAGAACGGTTTGTACCTACTCGTAGTAAAATATATGAATCTCTTCTCGAATGAAATTGCTGATGAAATTTGTTTTTATTACGAACCGTCAGGTTTGACAATCTATTAAAATAATATTTTCCATGACACTGCTGATCCTTGTCTCGAACGATTTGTACATGTATATGTTGAGAGGGTTTTCATCCCCCTAAGCTCTCGTCGATGTACGCGGATGAGGACCTCTCGAGCGTGACCGCAGGGCGAGAAAGAGCCGACCTCATATACGCGACATTATTCATATATATAGCGAGCAAAAGCAGCTCGTACCATGGAACTATCCATGGTACGAGTGAATATACAAACATTGTCCTGTCGTTTGTCGTCGTATTCGATGTCGTCAGGGGTAGGTACCTTTCACAATGAGCGAGAGAGGCTAAGCTCTGTATAAGGGATCGTAAGATCGCGGATCTCATTGGATAGGGAAGAGCGACTGGAATCTCTCACCTTCTCTCTCCCTCATTCTTCCTTAGTCGTATCTATCGAGTTCTCGCGGTATAAACAGTTGTGACAGATGCCGAGTTATTTAAAGCCAGGCCCGTCGGCGATCGCTCGTATTGTGTGCATCCCCGGGATCGATACACACCCTTATGTATATCCCTGTGTATATACATATATATATACGTAGTTTGGCGACCGTTTTAACCGGGACAATACCCGGATTTGCGAAATAAACGTCCGCGACAACGTCAGCGAGACAACGCGACGTCATGCATGAGTGTTGCCCTCACGAGATTTCTTTTTTCGTTTCTTCTTTTTCTTTCTTTTTTTTTTCTTGCGATCCTAGTCACGCGCGAGGACGATGGAAGGATGGATTGAGAAAGGGAGAAAAGAAAAGAAAAATAAACGTATACACGAGGGCAAAAGAGGGCAGAAAAGCCCTCGTGGATCAGCCAGACAACGCGGCATTAGGCAAGAGCGATCCGAAATGGTCGGAGAGTCCTCGAATAATCGCCTCGGCGACAAACACACCGAATCCTCGCTACGTATCCGGTTCGAAGATCTCGAATGTTGTAACGTATAGTTTTATTTTTTTATGTATTTTTTTTTTTTTTTTTTTTTTTGATGAAATCTCTTCGAGAGACTTGGAAGAAACGAACGCGAAGGACAGGGACTCGAACTTGTCACGACGCGAGACGAGATCGAGATACGGAGAGTCGGAGACGTTTTTAAAACTGTCCACTGACGTTGAACTTCCTGGACGGTAGACTTGTACTTATGTATATGCGCGCGCATATATTTGTTGACGTTTCGAAAATATGTCAGGTCGATCCCGTCAGGCTTTTTCCGATTTTTAATCTCTTTCAGGACAAATCGTCAGGCCATTAACCAACTGTATACGTGTATCTAGATGTATGGGACTTTTCGAAGAAATTGTACAACTAATAATCTGAAAAAAAACAAGTTTCCATCTGGAACGATTTTTAAGTTTTTACATCCAATATTCGATTGTGAAATATTCGTTAGGCGAACCGTGTATGATTAAATAAATCGAAGTGGCGAAAGAAAATTGTTGTTGGATGATATCAATTGAGGAATTTCGACCAAGCGATTTATTTTATTTTTTATTTTTCGATAATTTTTCTGTGGGATCATGCAGATTTTAAGAGATACCATCCTTAAAAACAACGTAAACATTTTTTGTAATTATGCAAATGGCGATAATGAATTTTTCAAATTTTCCTAACAGTGGATTAGCCAATAAAAATACGTAGCAAACGAAAAATCAATTTTTGAATATTTGGGAAACGCGTTAAGATAAAGATTTTTTGAATTTTGAGAATTTGAGCCACCGTAGGAGAAATGGTCTTTCGTAAATTCAATAAATTCGAGTTTAAACATTACTCGGTTTGCCATTGAACGACCCATATACCTACGCGCGTTACTTTATAGCGCTAGGTATGGCGAGAGTGCAATTTGTTTAAGCGGCAACACCGTGGATTCCGCACCTGTGCTCGCGCACACGATACGTAAGGTGTACGTATGTTCGATATCCTTTCTTGAATTGTAACTCTGGTGCTCTTGGCTCTCGCGCTCCCGCGTTCGGACAGCTTTGTGTCCCTGGTGGCGCGTGTGGCGCGAGCTATCCAAGCACATGTAAGTCTGTATGCTCGGCTCTCCCTTCCTTTAACACGAAACCCGTAACCAAGCCGGGGGCGAATTTCAGCACCACGGATATTCTCGCACTACGAATAAACTCCTCTTAACAGTTAGCCGGTTTTCTTCCAATCCTCTTCCACCTCTCTCTTTTCACCTTCGAGTTGCGACGTCTTCTCTCTCGGAGCGGCTACCTACTTATCGTTAGAGGAAGAGTGACGATGCTATCGCTGTCTAACACCTGGCCGAATTCACAAGCTCATTCAGAGAGAAAACTGCGTTCGAAAATAGGGCAAATGTAGAACAAAGAAAAATGCAGGAGAGTCGAGCAGGGGAGAACATTTTCTTTTTAATTCGACGAAATTCGTAAAGATGATCGGGGAATCGCTATTTTCGGAATTGCTAGTTACCAGTTAATTTTCCGTCATGAAAAAATAACAAATTTAGTGTTTCGAGGTTTGTTACTTTCCTTCAATGATTAGAACTATTGATTTGTGCATTTTGCATTGTTTCGTAATGGAAAAACTGAAGTTTTCTTTTGTGAAACTGAACATTTTCCCATTTTTTGTAGCACCAGGTAGTTGATCGGTCGAGTTCTCGATCGTTCTGAATGATTCCCGCGACTAGTCGCTCGTCGGCCTCAGGAAAAAGGATCGAACGAGACAGAGAGATGCAGAGAGCTCAGGCGAAGGGAGGAAGGGAAACGAGAATAGAAATGCAAAGATCGGGCGTCCGAGATTTTACCGGCCAGGGTGAGGGTGTGTATGTGTAAAATGCGACAAGAGAGGGGGTTGCATCCGATGCGCTTCGACGAAGCTGAATCGAGCGCGAATAACAATCGTTCCCGCGTTGGCCCGAGAGACGTCCGTCTCTTTTGCCCATTGTCCTCCGTAAAAGGAACGGGAATACGAAAAGCCGAGAAATCCTCTCTGTGGGCTCCGAAGCGTCCGAGGAGCGACGGAGAGAGCGAGCGAGAGAAACAGAGAGAGGGAGTGAGAGAGAAAGTGAAAGAGAGAGGGAGGGTCGCTAATCGTATTGAGCATTCGCGCGATCCGTGTCGCCTGTGACTTTTAGTACGGGAATTCATCGCGTGAAGATCTTCGCGCGTTTAAACTCCCCAAAAGGGCCGAAAAGTCCTTTTCCTTCACGGTAAAATCGCGATTTTTACACTCTCGCGTCGGCTCGCTCTTCTCTCGCATTGCACGCGATCCTTCAGCCCTTCGCGCTCTTTACGGAACTACGCGTGAATCGATCAACGCGATTTCAATGGAAAAAAGAACGAGAGAGCGAGAGAGAAACGATGACGAGCATATCGAAATTTAGCAACGCTTCGACCAGGTGCCTTGTAAAAATTGAAAAATACTGTAAAACGAAGATTGGCGATATTTATTGTAGCGGAGACATCGAGAGTCTTAAGAAACTCCAAGGGTGTTCACGCCTAGTTATGCAGCTGCGACCAATTAGTGTGGATTCTTACGATCAGCTTAAACATACACATTGCGTTTGGCACGATTATCTCGATACAACATTATACAAAGCGGAAACTCCAGATGGGTCTCTCAACGAGCGAAAAATAAGCGTCCAATAATAAGAACAAACAAAAAGCATCATTCCCCAATTCAAACCTGGACTCGATTATAGGAATTGAGTTTTTTTTTTAATTATAATAACTTTATCGGAAATAATGCGTTAGTTCTTTTTACTAAAAATAGAAAAGGTTTTTGGAACGATGTAAAAGCAAATTACTGTTCTCCTTTGAAGTTTAGTAATAAGCCACGCAGATGAAATATTTTTGCAGGGATAGAAAGTTCTGGGTACTGCAGGGTCGCAATATTGTTCACTGGGTAATAGGCAAATTTTTCGAAGGCATTTTCCGTCGAGCTTATCGATCGTGCCAATTTCGTATCCGTGGTATGTCGATAGAGCTATTGTCGAACGTGCGGAGAGTAAAGCTACTGAGAGTTCTCCGGGTCGTTCTACCTCGGGGGTGTGGAATCGGAGTACCGGATATCCGTTGGCGCACGTGGCCGAGATTCGACAGAGGGGCACGGTTTTCTCCCGATCGAATGCCCGAATCCTGCAGAGAAAAAGAAGAAGAGGAAGAAGAAGTGGAAGTGTAGAGAAGTAGAGTGGAGAAGATCTCTTCCTGGCAAGGGTGGCTTCAAAGCATGTCTCCTGATCGAGGGGGATGCAACACAGACAGACACATACACACGCACACAAGAGAACATTTTACATCGTAAAATTGCAGCGAATCGCGCATGTACCGTTTCCTTGTTGAATTTTTCCACATTCTGTTCCATCTTCCCTTCGCCTCGTACATAACCAAAATCGGAACTATACATACGGGATATAGGACAAATTTACAGTTGACTTTGAAGATGTTTACCAACGTGCCCTAGTACGATCGACTTTTTCGAGGTCGTATGGAAAAGTCGAACAAATAATTTACATATCGGGCCGAAGAAAATATCCAATTCTACAGTAAATTCGATATGCGATCATTTTATATGCTCTTTACGCATATGATGTTTTTGAAATCGCAAATTAACAAAAAAATGTCATCCAGGGTATTCTTGAAATTTGTCAAAAAAGGTCAGCTTTGTCGATAAAAAATCACTGCGAATGACTGTCACAGATCGTTGTGTTACATGTGGTTCTGCATTCATATATATATCTAGACACGAATGATGTATCTCAAGTACATTTCATATTGCGTATCTGTGTATTAAATATAGATGTGACGAATAAACGTGTGGGCTTCGGGGTAGTACACAGAACTATAAAAGCACGCGACGGGTTGGGAGCGGTCGAGTGTGAGTCAAGGGATGAGAAGGAAAGCGAGTGGCTGAGTATTACCGGACCGAAATGTTCGGCCTTTCTCTGGTTAAGCTCTCGGGTGCTCTCGGTAAAATGCGCAGCAATGTATAATGCAATATAGGCCAGCAGCAGCAGCAGTAGCAAAAGCACAGAAGCAAGCTCTCCAATGTCATGTGCGTTACGAGGATGGGGGAGTTCGCTCGCGCGAGCGTCCACTGCCGCCCCGGGGCAACTTTGTATTTTATTGCGATGGCTTTCGGAAACGATCCCTGGTGGTTCTGTATTGTGTCCGACGAATCGTGCAGCGGACTTGTACACTACTGTATCGTATAACAACTAGCGTTTGTAACCAGCGGCAGAGAGGGGAGAAGGTGTGTTTCGGTGCGGGGATGTGACCGTAGTTGAGAAAATAAAGCAGCGTTGACAGAGGCAGAGGAAGATATAGAGTGAAACAGAAGGTCTCTCAGTAGCGTACCAGGTCACTGAAATAGATCAAAATAATAATGAAGTGAAACAGGCTGGAAATATTGGTAAATAACTCTTTCTTACAAATCGACGATAATTCCGAAAGAGAGAGAACCGGAGAAAATGAACAAATTTATTCCGCAATAATGGAGTTGCTCCAGTTTTATAGATTTGATTTTTGTTCTTTTGTTATAGAGCACGTCTCGTGTCGATACGACATTTCTCGTGTATCGATCTCCCCCTCGTCATCGTCTTTTGTCTTTGTTTCCGTGATTGGACTTGGCTCGTCCATATTTATCGTGTCAAATGATCGATGCGAAATCGATCGAACGCTCAAGATCGTTCACCCACCACTAATTCTTACCGAATCGTTTCAAGATCTTTCCTTATCGAAAGAAAATCGTTCTAGCACATAAATCAATGCAAAGAGTGTGGGGAAACAGTCGTCGACGCAATTCAGCAAACATTCATGTGCACGGACGCAAACAGATCTATGGCATTCGCGTACCAAAGCCAAAAGCTTTTTGGCTCGCTCCACGTGGACGTCTGGCGGGCAGGACGACAACCTCTATAACCACCGAGCAGTTGGTGTATCAGCAGAGGGTCGGAGGGGCCAACGCGCGCGAGCCAGCGTGTACACTCGAGACCGCCAATCATGCTGATTGTCCCGTGACTGCTGCAGCCCTCAGCCGTTTGCTTTTCGGGTCGGGGAGGATAGGGGATCAGCGCGCAATAATGATATTAGCTTTGGGTTGCAGTCGAGAGAGGGAGCGAGTGGGAGGGTGAGAGGGGAACGTTGAGAGAGTAAGGGTGAGGGTGACATAGATGTGGAAACAGAGAAACTTCGGTTATCCCTCTTGCAGCTTCAACGTCATGGTTTCGTGGCATGCTTACCGATACGACGGGCTATAGGGCGGTTAGGGCTAATTACGTAGCATCCTAGAATGTTGCATAAATTATGGCTACAATCTCTCAAAAGTCACGGAGTTCTAATTTCGATACGTTCGAAGGAAGCGATTCAATTATATCGCACTGAATCCTTAGCAGCTAAACACCCCCTGACACAATATCATGCGATATGCACGGACTAATGACAGTTTCGTAACACCCCCATGCCTCTAACTCTCATTAGCGATGCTCCGAGCAAACAAGAGTCGAGCCACGCCGGCTTGCCTCAGGGAACAAGCCATCAAACACAGAGAGGGTTGCGTGGTCACTGTGTACCTACATGCGGCATGCGAATTCGACCTTCCAGGGGCAATCCGTGACCGCGATGTTCGATCGAGGACCTACCCCAAGAGCTCAATTACCACACGACAATTCCAAAGTGCTGGTCGGAATCAATCCATCGTCGTTTGATCAATTTTTCATCGAAGATCGATGTTTCGGTCGAGCATATTCGCAAACAAAGATTCCAGCATAGCGAAAGGGATCTATTTTCATCCTTCTTCGTCATCTTTGTTTAATCAACGGTCATATTCGACCGGCGAGAGACGTTAAGCAGTTCCGAAGTGCAAAACTAAGCACGCGAAGAACATCCTAAAAAAGGCTGTTCAGTCTTCGCAGCCATCAGCCTCTTCCTTTGACAGCCCTTGGTTCAAGTTTCTCCAGGCTAACTGTATTACGCATAGCGGTTTTATTCGAGAGCCGGTACAGGATGAACAAAAAAATTTGCATTTTCCGGAAGAGCCGTTTAGAAGTTCTCGTTGGTGGGTACGTCAAGGTAAAGTTGAAGCGAGCTGGGGTTGCGCGGCGTACGAAGAAAGTCGGTAGAGGTCGCTACGGTCTCGGGACTCGGTTACGGTTATTTAATGAATAAAAAGAGAAACGAGAGGGCGCGAGCGAGCTGGAGTTGACTCAAGACTGTACAGAAGAGTACGCTCTGGCCTTTTGGAGTTCGTGCAAGCGCACCTCTCCCTCTCTCTTTCGCTCGTTCAGGCTGTCCTACGGAGGGTAAGATGTGGGATTGCATTTTAATAGAGGCATTACCCGAAGCGTTCCGTAGGCTACTAAGTCACCACCCGTCGTGCACCTCGTCTCTTTCCTCCTTTTCTTCCGTTCAAGCTTCGCCCAACCCCCCTTTTTTGAGCGACTCTCCCTCCCTCCTCGTTCCTCGGAGAGAGTTAAACGTTGGCGACCCGTCCGTCCCTCGTACCGAAAGCAAGTGCGGAGGACAGCGCGACGTTCCTCCTTCGAGCACTCGCAATCTCCGACGATTCCTAATGAAGCCACGGGGTTTCGTTGTATATATACGACTCGAGAAAGAGAGGGAGTTTCGCCCTTGCTCTTACGGAAGAGGAACGGACGATCACAATGTACTCGTGTTGATGGTACGAACCGAATGCAAATACCGCAAGCAATGAAACCACGCCGGTCGTTACCGTTTGTGAGAGAATCAAGGACGAAGAAGCTTCTATCGTACAGCCACCGAACTCGCGCAATCACCTTCAACCCTTATTCACTGGCTTGTTCCATCCTCCCTGGTAGCTGAACTCGAAACAATGCCCTCGTTGGAGACAATTCTTCTTTGTATTTCGTTCAATGTTGTATCTTACCGAATAATTCTCCATCTTTCTCACGTCGAACTAATTGTCGAATTTTCTGTTATAAGAACGTCGTCGGTTATATCGTTCGACGAAACTGTTCGCGATCTTGTTTCCAACAATTATTCGCGATGTTCTATTCTCACGGATGCTTTCTTCAACGACAAGTAGCTCCAAAGTTTCACTCACTTCGATCGTCATCCGTTTCGTTGCCACGCGGATCCATTTTGAACCTCTTCTCTCTTATCGGACTCACTTGTTCATGAAGATTGTCACGTATGCATAGGAAGAGGAAGAGAGGGAGTAGCTGAACCAGCAGGAACTATTTCATTGCTTATGTAGCATCTCACCCCTTGCTACCACTCTTCTCCCACCCCGTCCACCCTCGTCCCAGCTACCGGGGTTTCTTCCGAGAACGCGATCGTTATCCGTTACACCTTTCACGCTGCAATAAGGTTTACGTAATCGCGTTTACGTACCAGCCCCCTTTACAAGCTTGGGTTTTCCGGCCTGTGCCTCTGATACATGCAGAGTTGCCTCTACTATCACGATTGCTCTCGTACTGTGAAACTCGTGCTGCGACAGCGAGACTCGTAAACTTCCACCCTCGAACTCGTAAAACTTTTCCCTTCTCACTTCCTCGTCTTCGCACATCTCTGTCTCTCTCGCTCTTCTTTCCTCTCTCTCTCTGCCTCTCTCTCTCTCTCTCTCTCTCTCTCTCTCTCTGCCTCTCTCTTCCGATTCCCCCTCATCCTCTCTCACTCTGTCTCACCCTCCCGTTTTCTTTCTTTTCCCAACAACTCGACTCTCGCCACGTGCGACGAGACGCGCGGGGCACATCCTTCGTTCCTTACTTCGAATTCTCGTTTACGAATGCGCGCGAGTTTCTTCGTTTATACAGTAGAATCGCTAGAGCACATACACACTTTCCTTACTGTGTCTTATATAGTGTATAGGGGTGTAACGCGATGTATCGAACAGTAATACTAGGTACGTGTATTTCTCATGAAGCAGCAGGCGAGCGAAAATAAGGAGTATATTCACCGAGTCGTTTCACGACCGAATGTTTCGCTACTTCGCTAGTAGCAACCTTTTGTGCTTTCGTGGACACGGTATATCGTTGGAAGTTACCAAAGAATCAACGGTATTAAAATAAATTTAAAGACATTCGTGGAGACAACTGAGAGTCGGAAAAGTTTATTTTTATTGAGGGGCAAAAGAGGATTGCTCGGCGTCGCATATTGTCAAGTGTATGATTGATTGATTTGCCAATTTCAATATTGCTTTCAATATTCTAGCATTGCCAATCTCGATTTCTTTTTCATAAAGATATATCGCTTTTCATGAAGATGTAAAATTGTTCGATGTAACGAAAATAATAATAAATAATGTAACGAAATAATCTTCGTTTATCGATATGTACAAAAAAATATAAAAACTAAAAAATTAATAATCAAGTAAGCACACTTTTCAATTTAGCACATAAATTTTCAAATATATTAACTCAAAAAAGTAGCTTTCTATTGAAAAATCATAAAACAATTAATCGTGCGACGATGACTATATTATTACGAATTTACGAAAATACTTTGTATCATTTTTGCTTAATAGACATTTTAAGGGGCGAATGTGGAAAGGTTAATAAGTCGCGTAAAAAACTGTAATATAGAGCTAGAGAAAAAACGAAGCTAGAGAATTTATAATACGTCGTATCCACGATGCAAGTACCAGCAGGAGAAGTGTTTGAAGTAGTTTTTCTCGCCAAGTGTTCGGCGACTGCGCGCTCGAAAATTAGCACTCTCGGAAAGCGAGCGATATATATACATATATATGCGCCGAGTCTCGGCCTCCATTTGAAAATACAATTATGTCTAGCTTCGCGAGAATGTTATCCTTGGAGCTGTGTAGGATGTAGCTCTGACCCACAGAGCCGGGTATTACGAGGATATGAGCTTACGCGGATTATATTCGTTGGTCGAACACCTCCGGAACCATCGCGAGTTCCGCCAGAGGCGGAAGTGTGCATGAGTGTTCTCGACTGGATAGGGCGATTCGGCAGTTGTGGACGATATACTTTTTCGTTCCAGCCCCTCCTGGTACAACAATTACACGAGAGGTCTCTTCGTGCCGAGAGCTAGAGACACAGTTGGCTCGAATTCAGAATACTTCTCTCCCTCCCGTTCCTGTCGCACGTCCATCCAACACAGTGCTACCACTATTATTTTTTTCCAACGCGCTCCCCTTTTTTTTTGGCTCACAAAGATTTCGTGACTCGCTTAATAAAGCCCCGACCAGAAAATATTCACAAGGTAATATCAAATAATCTCATTTTGGTTAAAAATCTTCAATTTTATAATAAGTGTCTAAAAATGCTGTTAAACAATTAAAATTGAATGCCCACCTGCAACGATTTTTCATTGGCAAACGCTACCCGGCTCTTTTTTTTTATTAACGCGAACGAAAAAGTAATTTTGCCATTGGAGAAACTCATGGCCGCAAAGTGGTGGCGAATCCGACAAAAAAAAAGAACTGACGGTAAACGAGGGTGATGAATCTCAAACACTAATTACGAGGGTAGGTCGACCCGAAAGAGCGACGAGACGACGAGGAAGAAAAGTTAATTTGTCGTCAGTAGAGCCGAGTTAATCTTTCAGTTTCGTGCTAATAAGATCTTGCTAGGACGGGTCAGAGGAAAGAGGGGAGGAACAGGGCAGGGTGGCAGGGTTATTCGGAAGTATAATAAGAAAGTCCTGCGAACTCAATGAGATCCCACGATTCCGGTTTCTCCATTGCACACATTCTCGTATAGTATACAGTCGCGTCGAAGTTAATACGATGTATCAAAAAACTTTTTATTTTGGATTCTTGTCACGCAGCACGCATGACACCACCGCATCGTGTCGCGCCATAGTTTTTCTCCCCTTTAACTCGAACGAAGCTTACGAGCGAGTACGACAGTGTTAATAACGCCACGTATTCGTTATTGAGAAAAGTTTTCTACGAAGGGACGTTTGTGTTCTTTCCGTACCTTTTTTCCCCCAAAAATCAGTATGTATTAGTCCCTACTTTCGTAATACGCTAGACCGGCACAGGGAATGTTCAGGTCAACGTACTTTTGGGGAATGTTCTTTCGAAAAGCTCCACTTTTCGGAGGGTGAATAATCGTGATGGATAAATCTACCTCGAAAACTTGGAATATAGGTACTCAAAATACGTTGGAATGAAAAAAAAAAGACTTCCATAGAAAAACTTTGAAAAATAGATCAGACCGACGCAAATATTTATTTAAATTTTCAAATTGTCTTATGATTAAGTTAAAATGCACTTTAACTGTCGTACATTATCTTAACCCTTAAAATATTCGAAGTACGTTAGAATGAGATAAAAAAGTTCGTGTAATTCTTAAACAAAAATCCAGTGTTGATGAAAATTGATCAGGTTATTCAAAAATTAATTTGGGCTTTGAATAATCTCTTAGATTCAATAAAATGCGTCTTACTATCCAAGAATTATCTTTGCATTTGATATTCACTACTGTTTTTATATAGAATCAATAGGATCGATGTAAAATGGACGAATTTGGAAATGGAGCTTGAGTATACCACTCGAACTCACTCGTAAAGAGAAAGAGAGATGCAGAGAGCGTGTGTGTGTGTGTGTGTGTGTGTGTGTGGGAGAGAGAGAGAGAAAGAGAGGGAGCGAGCGAAAGAGAGATCGAGTATAAAGGCTACGGCGTATACACAGTGCGGTGTAGATGCAAGCAAGAGAACGGGAAGTCTAGACAATCAACGCTAAGGTCTCAGGCCGGAATAGCCAGAGGGATGCCCGGGATATTGGTTCGATTGGCTGAGCAATCGATAGCTGAGTACATACCGAGGGTAGCCCGAATCGGCCGAGCGCAACGTTAGTTAAATTGAGTGGCTTGCAACGGAGAGTACAGAGGAAGGTGTATGTGGTATGCGAGAACATACTGGAAATTGCTAGCTGGGAATCTAATTAATGGCCGGTGAGCACCGGCCGTGTCTTTCGATTTCTGCGGCTTTTCCTCCTCCCCGCGCGGAACCTTCGGTCTTCACATCGATCTCCACTGTCTCTCACCTCCGACCTACTAACTATATCTTTCTTTCCACTTAAAGTCTCGTTTCTCTTCCCGCTGCGCATCTCGTTCAAATTTCACGTCACTGGTGCAGTACCTTGTAAAGCGGTTGGAAAATCGGAGGTTGAAAGCACTTCCCTAAAAACCTTACATAGACTCGGTGCTAGAAAGATGGAAAATCTTTCCTCAAGAACGGCATCGCGCAAAAAGCCGATTCACGAAACAATACGTTCTTGAATGTATGATAAATAGAAAACGAGGCGCATACCGCAACTCGCGGCCCCGATAATGCAATCGATCGAGGAACAATTCCCAAGTCGTAGCTATTGCTGGCAAGATCGAGCCAGTCGGTGACGTCGGAATGGAACCGGCGTGTGTTGCATTGTTCGTATAGAAAGATAGGAAGAGAGAATAGTTTCGAGGTTCGACGAGAGAACAAAAGAGGTCATTCCCGGTGTGCCAAGAGGGGGATTGATCTTTTGGCAAGTGTCTCCGTAAAGTCCTCGTGGCTTGAATCGACGATTCTACCTTTGACGCGACCAAAATCTGGTCGTTGTGTGTTTCAACCCTCGACCACCTTCATTCCTCCTCTCGGGGCATGCGCCATGATTTTCCATTCGTTTCCAGGATTTCTCGTGTAGAATGAAATGAAAGAAAATAAATTGAAACAAGAAAAACAAATCGGAAGATTCATGACGAGGTACTTGTGGTATTCTCGTTGCATTGAACAACTCACCCAGAAGCGTGCTGGATTTCCATGCGACGCAGTGAGCACTGGTGGCCTGGTAACGACCCCTTTTAACGGTTAAGCCACTGTACAGATTGAGTCGCTTTTGTTTCCTCTCGTTCCAAGCCCGTTTTCCCGCGTTCTTCTTTTTTCCTCTTCCGTTTTTTTTCCTTTCTTCTTCATCGCAATCCGTATTTATTCGTCATGAATAAATATAAAGCGGTCTCTCGGTTTCGTCGTGTATCGATTCTCGTTATAACCACTCTATTTCTGTTCTTCCTCCCTCTACCCTCACCCACACAGTTTTGCCTCGACTACTTTTCTTCTTTATTATTTCGTTCTGCCGCTTGGGTACCCCGCTTCGGTTACCCATAGGAGAATCGGCGTGCATCGCTGCTGCTGCTCTACTGTGGCTCCTGCTGTCGTAACTCACGCCGGTGGGACTTGCAAAACCGAAATCAGCGGGTAATCGATTTACCGCTTGTAGAATAACAACGGTGGAGAGTTGAAATAGCGAGAGAAGCGAGGAAGAATGGTAATGATGATGGTTCCAGGGATGGGGTAGAACTCATTCCTTACCATCGTTCTCTGGCTTCGCGCGTTTCATTGTTTCATTCTCTTTCGTTTTGTTTATATCACTATCGCTACCATGCTTCGAGTTCCGCTGGTTAAGATTAGATTTAACTATAATCCTACCAACTTTACTACTTTATCACAATACGCTGAAGTTATTCCCGACTTAATTATAGCAAATTATAATAATAAAATGAACTTCTCATTTCTCGATAAAAATTTCTTACCGTCGCGTCGATGACTTTTTATTTGAAGAGACATCGTTTTCATTATGGCCAGTCTTCTTTTTATGATATATTTATTATCGATATGAGATTCGACGAATACAAAATCTATTGATTGAAACACTACATAAACGATAATTAATTGATATGATTTTTCTTATCAACGAATTAATCTGATTTCGATAAAATAATGTCGAGTATTCGCTCGAGTCCGGGATAAGCCACTATTTTCGTTCCCACGGAGGATCTTTCATTTTTCGACCCTTCGGCGACCCCATACTCGCGGGAAGACACGTATGTTGCAAATGACGACGATGATAGTTGACTTTTGGTCGTGCGTCGGTACAAACTCCTTTCGCGGTTGCAGTTTGCGGCGGAGAGTGATATGTCAGTTTGAGTAGCTATCGCGAAAGATTAGCCGTGACCGTATATAAGCGAACGAGGCTAACATTACGCAGAGATTCGTACCCAGCCTCATTACTATCGCAAACGCCGCTCAACGCCGCCGGTGATGAGCTACTCTCGCGGCCAACCTCGTTCGCGGTCGTCCAGTCGTTACGCCCCGAAGTCAGTGGCACAGTACGAATTCACGGCACATCCCACTGTGTTCTATTCGCGGCTCGCTGCGTACGATTGCGACAGAGGGCTTGCGAGAGTTTAGTGCACTCGTGCGGTATAAGTTATTAGTGAAATTTCCTGTCGGACGAACGGGAACCGAGATACAGCATCACGAAAAGGCGATTTTGCGAGTTTTCGCGATCCCATCGAAATCGACGATTACATCGAATTCCCGTTAGTTTTAATCGTTTCCCAAGCTCTTGGAGCATATATCGATCGCAAATTTCCCGTAGAACAAGATGAACGTGGTTTCCCTTCCGATTTTTCAGGATTTACCGACCTTCAGTGGGTAAACCCTTATTTCACGTTTTTTGTGTTTTTCTCCTAGAGTTTTTGAGGTATCGAGAAAAATAAGCCCCGAGTTTTCATCAGCGAGCAATTTCCCATCGCATAAGACTATTTTCAATCGTCTCGCTGGAAAATTTAATTTTTCAACCCTCCCGAATCGCTAGGTCGACAATTGGGCCAAAAAAATCGCCACTTGAATTACACTGTTTGGATAAATTTTTACAGCTTATACACGTCGGAAATTTCTCGCTGATGACGAATTTACAGGTTTTTTTCCGCTCCGATGAAAATTGGCATGTGAAAAGACGAAAAACTCGATTTTTCACGGTTTTTCGATTCTTCGTCCACTAATTTCCAACTGTCGACGAAATAACCATGATTTTCGTGATGTGCGGGAAATTTCCGATGAAATAAGACTATTTTCAACCGTCTCGCGGGAAAATTAAATTTTTCGATCCCCCTGAATCACTAGGTCGACAATTGGACCAAAAAAATCGCTTCCTGAATTACACTGTTTGGATCAATTTTTACAGTACGCACTTCGGGAGCTGATAGTTGTCGTTTGCCGAGCGTAAACGGACCAGGTACGAGCCTCGGTCAGTACCAAAGGGCTGATAATAAACGCTGGAATCGTTAGCCATGATTGCATTGTCTATGGCAGATGAGCTCGCCTTTCAACAAGAGTCATGATGATAACGACCGATCCGAAATGTTCGATTTGTCATAATATTTTCATCGTCTCGTAACAATGTTATGTTATTTATCGATTTCAAATCGAAACGTTATGTTCTTTGTCCACAAACCACTCGTATTTACATTTACGTTCCTAGTCAAGATCGTCGAATCTCGAGAGAATTCTAACGGCTCGTCGTTACACCCCGTTTGCATAAATATATATCCCGTTGCGAACTTCAAGGGATTCATAAGTCCCTTCGGTTATCAACTCGCCCTCCGAGCTCTTCTTGCGACTTCGAGCGTCAAAGCCTCGTTCCCTCTTGGGGCGAGTCAAAGTCTCAGCAAACGTTCGATAAGTATTTCGCGGTCGATTTCCGAGTCATCCGACGAACGTGCATCAGATTTAGAAAGTAGACGGAGGTAAGAATGTTAAAAATATTTTTATGAACGAATTTCGCTCTTGGAAATTCGAACAGGTTCACAGGTGGAACGGGATTCTCGAGGGGAAGTTACCGTAGCTGTTTGCGCATCTCTCACGATCGTTTACAGATGAGCGGATATGCAACACAATCGATGGCTGGACAATAGCGATTCAAAACCAATATATATATATATATATATAGCGTTGAGTTTTTAAATGGGAATTCAGCGGCGTCATCGAGCCGCAATATCGACGAGTTTCTCAGGCGGGCTTCCCATCGGAAGACTCGTATGTTACACCATAGAACGCTTTATAGACGGCAAAGTGTTCGACAAACTTTTCGTGAATGGGAAGGAAAGAATGAGAAAAAAAGAAATTGTATTACCCCCGACCGAGCTTTTCGTGGCCTTTGCTCGGCGGGGTTGCGTTTCTTCGACCCTTTCTTCTCATCCCCACCCCGACATCGCTACCCCTCCCATTTAACACCCTCGCGCATTTCGTTACAATTCCAGGGTGTTGCTTAAGCGTCGAGAATAATTTTGGCTGCGGATTTAAACGACCGCGGTCCCGAATGACACAAGTCGAGCCGCGCGCGTTCCTCAAACTTCAGATGTTTGCCGCGCGCTAGCCGCACCCGGGGCATCGACTCGACCCCCGCCGCGCTTTTGTCCGACGACACGTCGAGCTCTTTCGTCGAGTACGGTGTCGTTCTCATCTACGTTTGTCATTCGACGCGTCATGGACGAGGTCGTACCGTTCGTATCGGTGTTGTGCAGAAACGCGGCGA
The DNA here is from genome assembly GCA_946811545.1 of Netelia fuscicornis. Lineage (NCBI taxonomy): Eukaryota > Metazoa > Arthropoda > Insecta > Hymenoptera > Ichneumonidae > Netelia > Netelia fuscicornis. Next base: position 10,655,371 of record OX328012.1, on the reverse strand, counting down.
CATCAGAGCGTTGCACTTAGGACGTCGATCGTCGTTTAAGAGTCGGAAAGCTCGGATTGGATGAACAGAACTTATTCGTCCCTGTAATAAACTCTCGCCCTCGTGAATCGCTGCCGCCAAACAGACCGCTCCAGCGGCACAAGTGCAATGCACTTGCCGGCGGACGGTTCGTTCCAAACGGTTTTCCGTCCGACTGCAACTGGAATTCACGATGCGTAACACAATACTGCAGTTGTTGTACGAAAAGAGTGGAGCAACGTAGGATAATGGTGCGATTTTTCGAGTGTACACTCTGTGCAGTTTTTTGCTTTTGTTCGCGAGAATATCGCGCCGCAGGGACGAGATTTTGTTTTTTTCCCACGACTTTTTTCCGGATTGGAAATTGGAAAATTGCCAAAATATTTTTGTAAACATTTTTAAGAAAGTATTTTCACCATTACAAAAAAGTAGGTATATGATTACATTGTAACATATAAAATAATGATAAAGGTTGATTTAATTGTTTGTTTCGAAAATATTCTTGGCATCGGTTTTAATTTTCCAATTAAATATTTATTTCCAAATCGCAATATGTCAAATTCCGGTAATTTTGTATCGTTTCTAAAGTTCTAAAAGTCCATTTCCATCGGAAATTTCCCGTACAACAGGTAAATCATGGTTTCGTTTTCGAATTTTCAGTATTAATCGACTTTAAGTGGGTAAACTGTTATTTCGGGTTTTTTGCGTTTTTCTCCTGGAGGTTTTAAGATATCGACGAAAATAACCACATAATCTCGCCTCGTCTAGTCATATGAAATGACTATTTTTGATCGTCCGGCGGGAAATTTTGATTTTTGGACCTTCCCCCCGAATCCCAGGATAAACCATTTTGGTAAAAAAATGTCACTTTTTTTAATTGCCACTTTTAACAGATTTTTGGAACTTATATCGACAAAAATAAGTCTGTTGATACCAGAAATTGTCAACTTTGTGCCTCAAAAATCCTTAAGAACGTCCCGATGCATAGTGATTGTTGCTTGCTAGAATTCTTTCAACAATGCACTTCCAGAAGCAACTTAACACCATGCGCGGTATGTCCATGAGCTAGGTTGGCAATTTCGTTCTAAACTCTTTTTCCCATGGCCATTCGCCGCAACCACCGGCTGTTACTCTCGACTGTTACACTAATCGTAAACATTTCGCGAAGTAACGCCTCATCTCCGTTGGAATAGGATAGAAAGTCAGGAAATTGGCCTCGAGGTAAAAGTGAAGTAGCAGCGCTCTTATTCGCCGAAAGTATCAAAAACTCGCGATATCAGAGAAGTAGATAGCGCGTGAGCGCAACACGCCGCGAGGGTTGGATTATGCGTCGACTGCGAACCGGACGTAGAAAAATCCCGTTTTCGGAATAGAGAGATGTGAATGCCCCATAAGCAATGCCCGTCCGTACTCTCGCTCTCGTATATACAAAAATGTACACCCGGAGAATACTGGAAAGTGAACACTCGCATTCCCGTTGTCCTCATCGTCGTCAGTAGCATTTCGGTCTGTAGTGCCTCGTACCCCGTAATGGCTCAGCGGTGGTTGAAAAATTCTTTGCGCTCTAGTGCCTCTGGCAAAGCTCGCGAAGAAACGTTGTGGAAAACTGCAATGAAATCTTCCTCGTACTCTCGGAACTAAGGGATGAAGAAAACGGGACAAGGGACGGGAAGGGGCATGGTTAAAAGGCTGAAGGGGGCGGTAAAAGAGTTGCGGAAAATATACGACGTTATCAGTGGGGTAGCAATTGGCCATTAGCCTCGTAGTATTATAGCGAGCGTCCTACCATCGCAAAAATAAGTATATATATACCTGTGTGTGTGTATAGCATAATTGTATATAACACGAAACTCTACACGTTCTTTGGTAAATATCGTAATATACTTGTACAGTCTCTGGTTATAAAGAGCACTGGCGTATCCCTATATCCGCATCTATAAGATAGTGCAAGTTCCAGTCAGCCAGATATTCCCTCGTTATTCGTGCGTTATCCAACGCCAGTGCGGGGCCTATACCGTCGTTACGTTATAGCTCCGCTATTGTGCCCATCTCGGCACACCGCAAGCATCAACGAGCACCACACGGTTGAATATAGTTTTTATCATCTACTTAGCTAAAAGCATCATGAAAAATGGGACGCAATTAGCCAATAAATAGAACAGGAGGTAATAGAGGAAAGTGGAGAGAAGTTGGTGTGGTAGTGGTGGACCGCGTAGGGGGTATGATCGGGAGGCTATAGGTGAGATAGTATACATGTAAAACGGAAAGAGGCGATGAATGGCGTGAGAACATGGCATGGTAGGTCGGCCTGATGCATATGCAGGTATGCCTTAACAGTATGCTGATACTAACAGGGCTGGCGTATATAGTCGTAACCCTCCTCCTCCCTACTCGCTGTGAGCCGAGCTTGCCTGACCCAACGACCTCCGTGGACCAGCTGAATGGATTGTATAATCTCTCTAACCTTCCTCCTTCCCTCTCTATCTGTCTGTCTCTCTCTCCCTCTCTCCGTTTCTATCACACAGGACAGGCTAAATGGATCGTGGGTTTGCACTCGCGGATGCTGTATATAGCAAGTGGGTTAAATAGATCCTACGAGGATTTTGCCACACCGTAAGGCTATCGACCTGGTCGCTAGCGCGTTATAGCCGATACCTATCGATAGATATCAACCGAGGTCTTAACGTTTACCTACATATACCTGTAAAGCCGGTAGTATCGTTTGTAGATTCTATTAGTACTGACGAATGCTCGCGGTAGTTTAGAAGCTCCGCTACCGGGCACCCGATGAGCATATGCCTGTCAATTCGAATAGACACAACACCGTATATGCATATTTATATATTGTAGATATGTGTATTCTCCACCAACCGGTATCATCGGACAGAGTATCAAAGGTACGATGATTTCCACTTCGAGCTTCTCGCGGTACGATTGGCGTGCAACATGGTTATTGGCGGATTTCCGTCAGTTTCAATCACATATATGTATATACGACTTATCAAACATTTATCGCGTCCAAGTTGCCAATCACCCAATCACCCATTACGCTCCGATGATTCCGGCGATTGTAATACGCTAGGGGTTCTTACCGGTATCTGGTTCGTTGGCTGATTTCATACGCGGGATGATATATATGACGATTCGCCACCTCACTTCGACCGAATACCTACAGGAGAATTGCGTAGAGCAATCCCATTCGGGCGTTGTTGATTTGAATAGATAACATCGCGAGTGGGTTTCCTCCGAGCCCGTACCACCAAACGCACGAATTCTATGCTACTTCAGAGGAAGCCCTCTCTCTCTCTCTCTCCCTCTCTCTAAAACGAGCCATTGCAATTTCATCGTTGCGTACCAGTTCTGTACGCATTGATGGAGCGTCCGAACCTTGATACACGCATCCTGGATGAAGTGTGCTTGTACGCAACCCTGAAATTCCGATGCGTAAATAATTGAGGATCGCGATGAGGTCGGAGGCTGTAACGCTTTCCGAACCTCTAACCCTCTGCGCTTCCTGTCCGTATGCTCGATGACTCTCCCTCTTATCGAACGATGCATCGAACATCCACTTGAAATACCGACTCGGTAATTGCGAGGATCCGCGCGTACACTTCGTATCGTACGCATCGATGTGTTCAGATTTGTTGATCTAGTGGCACGCGCGATATTATCGACGTTCGAAACTTTTCCATATGCTGGGTAATATCAATCAGCGTATGAATGTTTTTTTAATTGTATGGGCTGGAGGTCGGGGGAGGTGATGATTAAAAGAATTCAACCATTCTGACGCCGGTTGACTTACTATGGAGCGACTAATCGAGCAAATATTAAATTTTCCCTCAACTTGGGGGCGAGTTTCGTCCACTAAATCCTTATAGCATTATGAAGGAGATGGAATAGAATGTTTTTTTTTTGTGAAAACCTCTTTTATAATATTTAGCAGCTATGGATTTGTATGTGATAAGCGTTTAAACATTTTTGGTATTTCATGTTTCCAATAAAAACTTATGATTTCTCTGAAATTCTTGATTTTTTGTAAGTATTTGTACTTATTTAAATAACGGTTAGATCATTAATCACCGCCTTGCTGATTTGGAAATAATACATTTACAGTAGTACTTGTCATGTACGAACAATCCAATCGTATCTCCGGAAGTGACGCAGACCCGTGTCTATGTAAATGTGCTTAATTTATCGAATGGCGAACGTATAATTTGGTCGATGGCGGAGGGAGCGAGCGTTGGATAGAAATAAACCCCGTCGATTATGCATGCCATCGTGCCAACGGACATTCCCAATGGCTTTATGAAGGAAACTTCGGTTCTTTCCTTAATCGACAGTTGCATCTCGACTTTATTGTCAGATATCACATTCTGCTCTTTCCCGTTTGCCAAATTTATACCAGAATTATATTTAACTTTTTGGCCTCGCTATATTAGTTCTCCAGGCAGAGGATCGGGTCATACATCGGTAAGTGAACTTTCGACAGGTGTATAATCAATTATTTAGACCGATATGTCCCGTTCACTGGGTTCGCAACTATCGAGGATCATAATGGCAGCTAGCCTATCAAATTAAGAGTATATATTTAGAGTACCGGAATCGCACATTTCGACCGTAGCACATCGTACAATTGGTTGATTAGTTATTAGAAACGAATGTAAATAGAACATTCGATAATTTCATCTAAACTCACGACCAATTTCTTAAAATCACTAAATTCGAATATTAGATTTTATCTTTTGAATATTCTCCGATAAGGGGCCAAATATCTCAAATACCTTCAAATATCGATTAAACAATTTAAATATTCTTCAATGGCGGATTTAAACTTTTGTCGTATTTACAAATATCGATTTTAATATTTATAACTTTTGTAAAACCTCGTTCTTAGTTATTAATAAAGTAATTTTAAGAAATATTGTTCTATTATATCGTTAAAATAATTATTAAATACTCTTTTGCATGCTGATCCACCATCGAAACCGGAAAAAATGTAGGTTGGTCGTACCTCGAAGGGGTTGATGAAGTTTAAGCAATATCAGGCCCTCTTTTTCACCCTCGCGGCATGTCAATGTAGGGGAGGTCAACAGCAAGCGTTCTCACCCAGCTCCGTTATCACTCTATATCTCCCTCTATTGAATATTCGTCGAGAGCATTGCCGACGCGTTCGATTGGGGACACTGACTTCATTTGGATGGATGAGCGGTCGTTGTGTGCGTTCGTCCATCGTCGTGTCACTGGTATCCCCGTATATAGAGCGTCCTCTGTTTCCCTGTACATAGAAAATCCCCCGAAGGTTCAGAAAAAAAGAAAAAAAAGCGAAAGAAAAAAATTGATTGACTCTTCAGGCTGTGATAGAGCCCGTCCGCACCACCACCGCCCGTTCCAATAGACAGGGGCGCACCGGCGCATCGAGCTTCCGTCTGTTTTCATTGACGAGACTGTCATCCCGCATTTCCTCCTCTCAGTACTCTCGTCTAGTCGCTCCACTATTTTTTTTCCTCTCGTTGTCTCCCTGTGCTACGCTCATCACCCGCGACCTATCACGCTTTTTCGTTTCTCTTCGTTTTTTTTATCCCCGTTCAGTATTTTTTCGATTTTAGTTTAGTTAGGAAAGGAACGCACGAGCACGACGATGTGCAGCTCGCAAAAATGAATCGGCGCGTTAAAGAGCAATTTGAATGCAGGTCGCGCATAAGGGGGCAAAACAAAAAAATCGTTGATTGTGTACAAATCGAATCCCCGGTTTTTCATGGTTTCGCAAATATCAATACGCGTAATGATTCGACGCGCATTCAATCCCATCCTGGTACCGTTAAAAAAAAAACAGACTATCGAAGAATTTGTAGCTTGTCGCCCAATTACAGGTGGCATTTTTTTTTCGCGCAGCTCGGAGATACTTGGAAATTCGATTCGTTTTTTTTTATACAAAGGGTTGAACGTGCTGTCCAAATACAAACACCGCGTTTTACGTTATCGAGAATTATTACAGAATTTCAGCCAGGGGAGAGACGTTTTTATTTTATTTTGCGAAAACGCGGAGAAAATTTGGAAAGTTTTGTCACGTTTTGCTCGATTTGCTTTCGTGCCAACGGCGGAATAATTAAGCTCGATCTTCCAAATTCAATATCGAATACGACGAATAGTTATAAAGGACAATGCACACACGAGGGGGCGAACTGAAGGGAAACGAGGCGGTACGCTTGGCTACTTTTAGCCTAGACGAGACATCCAACGTGCTGCTGCGTAATTCGTAAATCTCGTCCATTGTACGTTTTACATTCAGCCATTCTATCACGGCCGAGTGAATGTTCTAACGACCCGACGAGCGTGTGTACGACAACGTGTTGGGTTTTATGCACCATTAATAATTTGCAAAATAGGCGACGAAACGTAATTGCCATTAACATTTTGTTCTTACCTCAAGAGCAATTTTTCAGCCTCCTTTTATGTTCGATCGTATGGAAAAACATCAAGAATATAATGAAAAAGTTATAGATTACAGTAAAAAGTTGCATGGTGATAAAATTGTTATTCTAAAAGTAATGGAACTCAGCAGGAAGTTATTTCATCATTGATCCCTGTCACAGTGAGCCGCGCTAATGGTAACCCACAGAATCATATTTTCGTTCAATGTTTGGAACCGCCGGCAGTCACTCATGCGGCTAAGCAGGTGTCCACAATTTCGTCTACCTCTACCGGCGAGGCTTCAACAGTGGGGAAAAAGTAGACGACCCAATGGTTCTCCCTTTGATGTCGCCGGTGCGATGTCCCCCCCAAGCCACCATGCCAAGTGAACGATGCGTATACACGGTCAATATTAATGTTTGCCCGAAAACCGGCTGACCACTACCGCAGAGATTCGTACAACTTGGACACACAACGCCGTCCGATACGACATGGCACCAAAACCTCAACGTAGAACGAACTCGCATCGCCGAACGAAATATTCCGCAACTAAGGACTCCTGCTCCGGTCCTTCGCGACGATTTTGCGACGCGGAAGAAGCGCCGGGGATAACCGCGAACCGCCAGCGGAGTGGGAAGTCACCCTCTTCCAATTCTCAATGCCCCTCCTTTCTCTCTCAGAGATTTCCACGCACACACGTCGAGTTCTATTATGGACGACACGCATCATCGTGTTATATACTTCAAAGACTGGTATTTGGTACACACGTCTCGAATGAGTCTTCTGGTAGTCATCGGTTTCATTGTGGCGGACGTAGCAAATACCGGCGAGCGGTCCTTTTGGCTTTGAAGGTGTCGACAGGACACCTGGGCCACACGACAATAACCCCCGACAAGTCCCCACCCGTTGCGAGAGAACCCCGCTGGTTTCGCATCAAAATTCAGAGATACGGCTCTCGGAACGAGTCCAGGGGATGAGAAAACGATCCGAGGTGCTGTAGGTAGGGAAGACGGGACGCTCGTATCTAGGATGGTGCGAGAGGACTCTCACAATTATAAGCTTCCGCTCGGTTGCTCTCGATTCCGCTGATTCTTCTATTATTTCTTTTCTTTCATTTACACTTTTTTTGTTCGATATTCCTTTCGATCCTTTCAGTCTTTTTTTTGTCTTTCATTTTCACCTCTTTTGGTCCTCGCTTTAGTCCTACTTAACTCCGCGTGGTCTACGCTTTTCATAATGCCAGCGGCACGCTCGGGCAAAGGACCGAGAACCCGCGGCAAATGATGATCCAGTTCCAACGCACCGAGCAGTTAGAACGCTTTCATGTGGATTCTCGGATTGCCACTGTGGCAACTCGGGACGGTAGGCGGGGTAAAGCCGTTGAGGTGGACGTTCTTTTTCATCGAGGTCTACCGGCCATTATCGTTACGTTTTAGCTGAGAAACGATAATGACGACGTCCGTTGGGTGAAAGAAGTCTCGAAGAATTGTGAAAAGAGCATATTTCCTCTTAGCCCGTCCAAAATGCTCGTTCTATCGTCGTCAACCAACCAACCGTTTATTATCTGACGATAATAACCGGTTGCTTACCTTCACGACAGTGTCCGCGTGTCTCAATCATGCGGCTAGGAAGATCGTCGAACCGTTGCAATGATGTTGTCTCTCGTTGCATAATTATTCATCGACTGACCGCGCAATTTTTTAAATCGCAAGTCTGTAATAAAATACCACTATAAAGAAATTCATTTTTTGCGGGTAGAAAATTGCTGGGTAATTTCACGAATGAATTTTGACCGACGACAGTCCTTTGAAATCGACGAGATCTTCGTTAGATCCGACTAATGAATCTTCGAAACCTTCGTACAGTTCTCAGACAAGGGAAATAACATCGGTGGTTTACAGAATGGTATGCTCGAACGGGAGACCCCAATGCCAACCTATTGCAAATTAGTCACGATCGACTTTATCCCAAATTGGCTAATCCAATTAGTACCCTCGATGTGCGTTAGGTACTCAGTTAAAGCGAGAGAGAACAAGAGAGAGAGAGGGGGGGGGGGCAGATCTCTGGAGACTCTCGAATCAAGCACACGCGAGAAGCATCAAGCCGGGCAACGGGTTTCTAAATTCCCAGACGTCCGTACAATCCTGATGGATGTCTGATGGATCCGAGCTGTGAAGGACTCAAGGGTTCGCGTCGCAACGAGGGAGGGACTCGAGCGAGCAGGAAGCCTGTAGTTAGAACAGAGAGGATGAGGGACAGGTAGCAGTAGCAAAGGCACAGGACAGGGAGGCAGGCAGTCCGGCGAATCGAATCCTTTGTGACGTCTCGAGATTCTCTCAATATCCATCTCTCTCTATCTTGAATCACCACTCGCTATTCTCGTACCATCTACACCCAGGAGAGTGTATGAGAGAGTGAGTGTGTGTATGTATGTGTGTGCAAGAGAGAGAAAGAGAAGGAGAGAGATAGAACCCCTTCTCCAAAAAGCCTCGAATTATCCCGGATTCTCATCGTGTCAATGGGAAAAGCGGAGCAATCCTTAAAGGAGCGCCGGAGCTACGAGAATCCAATTACGTAATATCGTTGGCTGTGGTTTACCCATCGTCGGGGTTAGATAAAGATAGAGGGGCAAGGGGTGGGGGAGAGGTGGGTTAAAGGCGAACGAAGCCGAAGCCAGGGAAGGTTAAGGTAAGAGAGCCTAAGAAGACGATATATACGGAGGGACAGAGAAAGCACGGGTTTTCCACAGCCGCGAAGTACACACACTCTCCCGCTCTCTCTCTCTCTTTCTCTCACTCTATCTCTCTCGCTCTCTCTTTCTATCTCTCTCTCTTTCTTTCTCTCTCTCTCTATCACTCGGTCCATGGGAACGCAAGAGCTGGGAAGAGATCCTCATCCTCCGGGCTAATGCGTAGAGGTAAACCACGTGCGCTCACAAGGGAAGCGCGGTCTGCACATTGATGCTTCTCCAAGATCTCTTCTCTACGAATCGAGGCGCAATGGGGGTGAGAGAAAGAGAGGCAGAGAGTGAGAGAGAGAGAGAGGGAGAGAGAAAGAGAGTAGTTTCTGTATGGGTTTAGCCAGGTGAGAATAACGCGAATCTCACGGTGCCTCGAATCCATCTGGCCGCGATGAGCGGCGTTTCTCGACTCGTATATCGGGTCTTTGGTAGGTACTTCTACGGAGCTTATACTTGCCTCTCGCTTATTCGCGTTCCGCGTCGGCCATTCATGGAAAATAAATGAAATCGAATGGGGTCACGCTCGAGATAACGCGTTCTTGGTTCCGTCTTGGAAAATGAGGGTTGACGTATATGTTTGTGCGTATGTGTGTTTCAGGTAAAGCTCACGAGGGTCCGTAATTCATTTCGAGGGACATAGAAATGACAAGGGGTGAAGAGAGACGACCCGCTAGGCTCACGCCGCATTTAAGTTAGGAGGATATACCGCGAGATTGTACTCTCTCGCTGTGCCACTGTCGAGAAACGATAAATCCTCAATGTACGTTGGTGTACAGGGAAAATTAACTCTCGAACTCCCGCGGCGAATCTTCCCTCAGACGCGGTTGGCAGGTGGATAGAGGGTTTCATTGTATCGGGTTTCCCGATAAAATCTTCGAAATTGCATCGGATTATTCCGTTAATATAATAATCGAAGCTTCTGTTATTATGATTGTTCCGTCATCAACGTATATTTTCCGGTCAATGAATGATTTATCAAAAAACATTACTCGATGAGTAAACTATGCGCGTCCCCTTCTTTCTGACATTACTACCCTCAGCTCATATCCAGTTTTACTGTACACGCTGCTCCCATATATAGAGGGTGCATAGATCGTTGGATCTCACGGAGTGTACGAAACGTTAAGGCGAATCAAGAGGAAGAGGAATTAATTTCCTTTGTGGCCTCTCAAAGTGCCTCGTGCATCGGCCTGGTTGCTTTTAGGAATGCTGGGAGAGGCATAGAGAGATACAACATGAAGAGAGATAGAGTGAGAGAGGAGAGAGAGAGAAGGGTTGATTGTTATGGGCTCTGATGCTCGTCTGCTGTGGCAGAGAGAGAGAGAGAGAGAGAGAAAGAGAGAGAGAGAGAGAGAGAGATACGTTTATTTCGTGCTCTGAGACCGCGTCCCCTAAGAGCACCGTGCCAGAAGTGTACATCAGGACAGAAAAAACTGAGCCGTAATAGCTAAGATAAAGAATACCAAATGAATAATAAGAGTAAATTAATAATAACAATAAAAAGTACTCTAATACTAGTAATAACTAATAATAATAGTAATAATAGTAACAATAGGCGAGAAAGTAATAATAAATAATAAATAAATAATAAATAAGTAAATAATAAATAATAAATAATAAATAATAAGTAATAAAATGATAAATAATAAATAAATAGATAGGGACTTGAAAGAGGCCGAGCCCGACCCATTCAGCCAGTCACTGCCGCGTGCCTCGCGCCAGTATCAGAGCTCGAAAGGCTCCCTTGAAGCCGCCTATCGATACTTGACGCTTCAGGGTATCAGGCAGCGCGTTCCAGAGGATGCTTGCCGTCACCGCGAAAGAGCCTCTGTATTTCTCCGTGCGAAAGGCCGGAACAAGGCAGTCCGCCGTCGAGTGCTGCCGCCGCGTGTCGTGGTTCCCCGTTGGCACCGGTTGCGTAATGCGCTGGAGCAAGTAGCTGGGCTCGCCACGCATTCGGCAGCCAAACACGAACGACCCCAGCAAGTACTCCCTCCGATCCGCGATCTTCAGCCACCCCAACCGCTGGAAATAAGGTGTGACATGCGCATCCCTGCGCACATCGAAGATGAATCGCACTCCACGATTTAGTGCCCGTTGCATCCTTAGGTCCAGCTCGATCGAGATGTCCGTGAACAGAAGACAGCAGTAGTCTAGCTGCGGCAGCACCAGTGACCTAACCAACGTGGTTCTGACGTCACGTGGCAATCGCCTGCGACACGTCTTAAGCCGGTGAACAATTTGATTCGCCTTGCGCGTGGCTCGCGTGACCTGTTCCCGCCAACTCAGGGTGCTGGTCACCGTGACTCCTAACCAGGAGACGGATGTGGATAGCGGGACGATGGCTTCCCGAACCTGAATTTGCGGAAGTGTGGCCGCGCACAGCGTATTTAGATAGCGCGCTGTTCCAACCGCAATAGCCGTGGTCTTAGAGGAATTAAGGCGCAGCCCACACCCGTCCACCCAAGCGCATATCGCTAGGATATCGCTATTTATTTTGGCGATGCAAAGAGAGAGAGAGAGAGAGAGAGAGAGAGAGAGCCAGGCCACAGTCGGGCCCGGCCAAGGCAAACCAAGGATCTATGTTTCACGTGGAGGGGTAGAAAGTTGTATAGAACGGTATCAAGGAACCCCTTGAATGTACGCAGGTATGAACTGAGAGAATGCGAGGGTGCGAGTGAGATACAAGATGTACGCGCAATACGAGCAGTGCTAATTCGAGAATCGTCGAATGGCAAAAAGCTCAGCTTATGTACTCGAGTATGTATTTGCTATTATGTATACAACTATGATGTAACTTATAAGAGATGAAGAGTGAACTTATAACTTGTAAGGGATGAATTGTGAAGGAAAATCACTTTTAAATGCTATTAAGAGTGTAAGGTTCCTAAGCCGATCATATATCTGCTTTCAGGTAGACAGAATGAGGCTTCCCCCTTGTTATTTCTCTCCTTACGTCAACCACGTACGTTCAAGGGTTGAAATTTATCAAATAAATATTATCTATATATAAAATATAAGCAGAGAAAATGCATAATTTGTGCGCATTTTTTCAGTACGAAAAAAAAATCGGTTCCTCATTTCGTAGCCACCCTTAGCCGGGCTTCCTGTAAATACGCTGCGATTAAAGAACCGTCTCTCAGCTTCGAGGGGAGAACCAATTGGAACGCGAAGCGAGTCTTTGATTGAATTAAACGACGATCTTAGGAGCTCCATTTTTTGTCGTTTGTTCGTTTTTTTCTGTTGTGTGCAGTAAAGACCCCTTTTTCTCACTCAATGATTTTTATAGACTTTCTGAGACATCCTATATTCTCTTGCTATAATAGACCGTGTGGTACATAAAGGAAAAACCTACGGACGCGTTATACTTTTAGTTCTCGAAGAACGCCACTTGGCGTAATAGAGGTTAATAAAAAAAAAGGGGAAAACGAGCGAAGACTAGAAAAAAACGGAGTAAAAACATTGATGGAGCGTGACACGGGCATTAAATTCATGTGCGAGAACAATTTCTTCACATGGGTAAATTCTTGCGGCCCGCAATATCGAAGAAAAAATGGCAACCCTCTTTTTCCTTCACCGTAAAAAAAGGCGAGTGAAAAAAGAAGAAATGAGGGGGTACTAAAAAAGAAATAGAGCTTCGTTTGTCTTGTATATTGTCACGTATTACGGAACAATGTAACAGGAAATATGGGGTGGAGGATAGCTTTTTCCCTCGATTCCTCACTTTCGTGATTCATGCAAGAGCGAAACTGTTCCCTGTTGCGGTTTCCGGAAGTAGGAAATAATAACCCATCGAGGGCAAATAAAAAAGAACGACGAGTCGGAAGGAAGAAGAAATGGGGGTTGTTCAAAGCACCCCTTAAAAATCGGCCTTTTCGGTCTCACCAGTGGCCATCGGTGTGTGAAGAAACGACCGGCGGAGACCACAGTCGAATATCTTTCGCAACGAGATCCGGCAAATCCCATAAAGATTTTTGGGGTGTTTTTACCCCTCGTAGGCCCAACATTTTTTCACCTTTTGCCCCATTCTTTCTATATATATATATTTATTTCTCTTATAAAAGTCGTACTCTCGGCGCTGCTTTCAACCCCCTGTCGCTTTCCGTCCTTTGTAGAACTCGCGGCAAAACGCGCCGGTAACTCAAACTACGAAAGATATGTTTCAATTCGGGCATTCGGAAAAAGCCGGCGGTATTTCTGCGGCTTTCTCGATGGGCAACAGTGAACAACGATATATATCAATATTTCTAAGACGCCATCCAGAAATCGGGATTTCGATAGAAACGAACAAACGCGTCTACGATACGTTAGTGACGCACGGTTGATCCTTTAACGCGGACTATTTTGACCCCAGCGCAAAATCTATAGACCTCGATATTAACTCATATGTCGATACATCAACAAAAAACGAAGCAGCTGATTTCATCGAGAGTGTTATTCGAGCTCCACCGGTCAGGACGAACTTAATAATTGAGTTTTTCGTGTTGCGAACACTTCATAAACTGATCGATCGGCCTTTAACCTAAGGATTTTTGGGTCAAACTCTCCGGAGACTGGGGTTGATCGCGTCAATGGCAAAAAAAAAGTTATCGGGCATCGTCCTGTCCTGGCAAAAAAGGAGCGGGGCTTGTTGCAGCCGAGCGGTGGTTCAAAATTGTCGTTAGATGCTGTACGCGAACAGCGACGACTTGGATAAGGGCTGTAGCTGCGGTACACACGGGGAAAAGGACCCCATTGGGACCAAAAACAGGTTTGGCTTAAGCAGTCGCGCTAAAACTTGCACGAAAGTTGCAATGAGTATACGTCGGGAGTAAAGTGGCGACGATCCTTTCCGACCACCGCAGAGCTCCACGACGACACGCCACTGGGTTAAGAAGCTCGTCTCATCAACCTCTACATCCTACGCTTCCTACCGACAATTTCACGGTAACGTTAATGCTCCTGCGGCAATGAGTATTTGCCACCATCGCCCGGATATTGCAAAATGGAGCTTTTCTCAACCCTTTCGCTGACTCTCTTTCGTGGTAGAAAGCCATCAAACTAGACGACATTCGGTTGAAGAATTTTCGAAAAAGTCGTTTTCTCGTTTATTCCATTTCGTTGTGAATGTAGCAACGATCGTTGGCGAAAATTGAAATGGTCCATCCATGTGTATCATCACCAATACTATATATATGTGCGTGTATGTATTTTCACAATATTGCAAAGATTCTCTCTTTGTGCCGCGATTCGCGAAATGTGCAAACTTTGATAACAGGTACACTTTAGTTACATTCGAATCCGACACTTTCTAAACTTTGGCAATGAGTTTTATCGAATTAATTAAAATGCGAGGGAGGAAGAGAGAGGGAGATAGAGCAATGAAGAGAAAGGGGTATGTGAAGCGTTAGGCTTTGGAAAATTTAGCCTGATGTGAATGAATGCGACATTAGCGAAAGTTAATTTAGCGTAGAACAAACGATTGCACCTGGCCGGTGTCGGTTAATAAATGCTATTACTGGTATTTAACACATTTGTCGAACCGCGAGTATTATTCGTTCATATGCATAACTGCGGAGGGTCCGAAGAGCGTCAGAGAGCGCGACAGGGAGAATTGGGAGGTCGATGAGCACGCGACCGATGCAAAGAAAAATATTGGGACTCGAAGAGCGTAAATTACCGTTTAGTTTCGCGATTCGTTGAATCATGAAATTGGGTTAATCGAATCGCCTCTCTTGCGACCACCAGCGCATATATACATATATATATATATATATATATATATATATATATATATATATATATATATATATATATATATATGTATGTATGTATGTATACGTATGAATCGTAATATGCGTGTGTAGGTACGTTGAAATCGAAGCGGTTGGTCAGGCGCAGAGTTACGCCGTAGGCGGTAGCGGAATAAAATAATTCGCCAATTTCAGGCTCGTGGAACCGATAATACCTCTGGGGTATTTCGGATAATCGAAACGCGCGGGTGCGCGTACCCGCGCCTCGATCGCGAACGAGTGATTGTTCATACGCGCGCGTGGCTCTATCGCACGGTGTGTGTTCTCACAGTCCCTAGTGACGATCTTTCGTGTATCAACTTTTGCGCCCGGCTCTTGTGTAAACCCCGCGTACCACCACGGTAGAGAGAATCTCAATTAAGCGTTATTTCATATTTCATTATAATACTTTCCCCCGCCACGCGACGTGTGGTAGAGTAATTAAAAAAAAAAATATTAAAAATCTGGCCACGTTGTGAAGGAACGGGAGGAGAACCAACTCGTACCCGAGCTCTGGCAAGATAAATTCTAACTCTCGGCTCACCTGCTCGTCCACGTTGCATCTGCCTCTTCTCTGTGCTATATCTGTGGTTAAAGGGTCATCCACGAGGAATTTTTTTATAACGCGCGAGTCACGCTTCGTCGTTCGTTCACTACCTGACGTTTGCGACGAGCCTCGACGGCTGCTAAGCACGTGACGCGTATGAGCCTTTCTTTCTTGTATTGCATCGTTTTCATCTTTATATATGTATATATATATATCTATGGAGAGAAAGAGATAGAAAGAGAGAAACTCTTTCTGTGTAACTTTGCGCCTGGATAACAAAAAGTGCGTTATTTGTCGGACGAACACAGCCGGCGAAGCAGCAATCCGAATCGTACTGCGAGATCGTCAGTGAGAACTTTTTGCTCATTAGTGCATCAAATCCTTGGTGCATCGCATACGTACTCGAGGCAAACGCGATCCGTGCATCTTCCGTTTATCGTTAATTGCTCGTCTCGTTGAATGAGATTGGTTCGCGATCCCTATTATTTCCACGATTAATGTCCCATGGAGAAAGGGGCAATGGAAAATGCTATCCCCGTGTGTTTTCATACCTTGAGTATACTCGACTCGATTCGCACAAGGACTAGGAGCTCTAGATTTTCCAAACACGTTTCAAGAGGTTCCGGTAAAGATCGAAGATCGGAGTCGCTCCTTCCATCCAATATTGTCTAGATTGTTTTTTCTGGTATCGACGGAAACAAACGATGAAAGAATGTCGCGTTGAGCTGCCCGGCAGGGTGGCTCGTGCTCAAAGAACTCGCGAACTCAAAGAATTCGTGCGTGAGAGGGAGGGAGAGCGGATAGGTTAGGGGTGATAGGGAGGTGGGCTAGAACAAGGGACATCGAAAGCGTCGCGTGGCCATATACTGGGATACAGCGAATTTGAGATCCAATTTCACTCCTCTGTAATCTCAGGTCCGGCGAATCAAAGCTCTCGAAGTGCATTATCGAATTAGTCGATGGAGGGGTGCCTTTGACGGGCGCAGGGGGATGCGCACCCCTCTCGCTCGACGCGAGGTCCTCGGTTTGCCTTGTCTTCATGTTGTATGCACTCTCGCTCTCGACCAAATCCCCCAAGTTACCTTACCCTTGTTATTCAACGCTTCTCGGATTCTCCTCTTCCTCCCTTCTCTCTCCTGCAATATCTCTGTTTTCTTGGTTCCAAATCTTTCTTTTCCCACCGTGGCAAGAACGCTTATTCTACGATGCAGGAACGTGAATTATCCTGAATGAAGCGAAATTTTTGCGTCGGCGAGACTGGAGTAATGGAATGTTTCGCCCCTGTTGCATTTCGCTAAGAAAGAAAGAGAGAAAAAGAGAACGGGGACTCTTTTATTTTATATTTATTTCACTCCCGGTAACTGTAACATTGTAGTGTTGTGTGAAATCGACGTGACAATGCCAAATGCAAAGTCTGGTCTAAATAAATAACAAACATTCGGGCGAACAAACACGATTGCCGTTGCAATTTGCGTTCGATCCGGCGCTTCTGTAATTGCGAGCGATGTTGAAAAATAAACGAATTTCTTCCTCTCTCTCTCTCTCTCTCTGTTTCTCTGATTTGGTTTTTCAATACGATTAAGCCGCAACTCGAGCGAAACCAGCAGACATGGAATATTTGCACACAAAACCATTATAGTCGATGATTTTATTCACGGCTGAGACCAAGCGATATCTAACTTCCGGTTATCATCGAGTCCCTCGAACCATTTTAATCCAGCACCTTCAACTAGAAATTTATCCTCGGCTCTTAAAACTTTTATAGTACTTTTTCTTCTTTCGCTTTAATTCAAGGCGACGACAATGTCGTACGAGTTAAAAGACTCGGTTTATATATTATACTTGCCTAGGAGCCCTCTCGATTAAAGCTATAATATTTCACTGCTACCTGGAGCAATGAAATTGCTTTCACAAAAATTTTACGTTCTAACATCTTCCCGCGTGAATAATTTCCAACTTTTTTCGGCATATTCGCCAACTCGTTTTTTCAAAATTCTCATCAACCATCGAGTATTTAGCTGTCAACGATTTTTTGTTTATTTATTTATTTAATTTTTCAGTGTTTCAATATAAATTCCGGATGAGCAGAACGCGCGCGAGTGCGAAAAAATGTTCCGGCATTGGGGCGTTCCGCTCGTATAGCTTCGCGGGTTTTTCTCTCTCTCTCTCTTTTACCCTCCCTAGCCTATACTAGCCTCTCGCCATCGAATCGAAACGAATCGAGCAACGGTAATCCATCCGTAACGCGTTTTCGCTTTACGACCGGATACGCCGGTTAAACCCGGATATTCTCTCTCTCTCTCTTTCTCTTTCTCTCACTCTCAATCCCCCCGCCCTCCTCCCTATCGTGCTCTCTCTCTCTCTCTCACACACACACACACACACCGACACCCGCACACACCCACACACACACGCACACACATACACACACACGCACACACTCACACACTCTCTTTCTCTCTCACTCTCTCGGTAAGCTCAGTAGCGTTCGGTACAGTACACGGTTCGTGTACCTCGCTTGTACTACAGTCAAAGCTTTGAAACTGGAGAAATTTCGTTTGGGTTGTCATCGATACGCCACACACGGCAAACCAGCAAGGGACATCTGCGGAGTTGTAATGCCGCGGGAATCCACCGTGTTACGAGCCACGAATCTATCCTGTACCCCGAGGTATACATACCTTCCAGTGATTCCAGTATATCCCACTGTATACAGTATATAGGGTCATATATGCGTATTTATGTATATACGTTTCCCACATAAATCCATAAGAGCATTTCCGTGTGTGCAACACTTTATAGATATAAAGTCGGGCGACGCCAGTACCAATTTACAATCCAGAAGTATTTTCCGGTTCCTAATCGAAAACGTGTTCCTTTTTACGTGTATCGCGAAATATTATTCATTCGAAATTGAACCTTTTTCTCGAATTTTTTTTATCGCGAAACGAATTAGAGGATTCTCTGGGAAATACGAGGAGTACTCTTAATTTCCTTCTTTTTCGAGAAGTCCATTAGATAGTTCGCGTTACGTTGGCATCCATTTAAAATATAGAAATATTTCTCTGTTCCTAATCGAAAACGTCTCTCTCTCTCTCTTTATGTAGGTCGTGAAATATTATACACTTGAAATTGAACTTTTTTCTTGCATTTATTTTTGTCGTAGGGTAAATTAGAGGTTTATTTTGGTAGCACAAATATAAATATATTTTTGGGCAGCAAGCAAATTTCTTCAGAAGTGATGAAAAGGACGATAATCGCATGGACCTTTTCTTTTTTTTTTTAAATATCCTTTATGTCCCACGAAAAACCGTCTCTCATCATCTTCACCTATGGTACGACGTGGCAGTACAGCGAAAGACTCGCGGAGAAGGTATTTTAATATTACGCGAGAGGGATGAAGTATGACCTCGCCCTTTGAGGTCATACTTTCTTCCTAAGTAAGTAAAGAACGCAAAATCTATTCATAGCAACCAGAATATAGAATTTGTTTCTATTTGTTGTTAATTCCGAATAATCTGAAGATTTTTTAGCCTGCTTCGATACAAATTGTTCCACAGAGAAACATTTCTATGCCATTTCATTTGTTTATTTCTGCAAGGGAGATCAATGCAGTGCGTCGTGAATTTTGAGTCGCTCGTGACCATTGCAAATAACAGTAGGAATGCCCGCAGTGCGTAAATACAATTCACTATATGGATTTATAGTTGTGCGAGAACTATAATGTGCACGAGAATTTCCGAGTGAATACTCGACGCGAAACTACGAGAGCTCGGTAGAGATAACGCTCGTTGGCCGTCCACTTCGAAATATTGCCCGATACATCGAAAACATATATTCGCATACCGACGCATAGCGGCGTGTTATGCGTACGTACAAATATACGTCCGAGCGTAAAGTTGGCATTGTGCTTATCCGTTATTTGCGCTTGTACTGAAAAAAAAATACTTTGAGCTTCGTGGCGTTGCGCGTCGGTCGATTTTCACAGAAATTCAATAATCCGTTGAACAGCTCGTACCGATTCGTCGGTCAAATATATTTCATCAGATTGCTACTCCTATATAAACCCAGTCTGTGCTTGTTGAATGGTTCGTGACGTCACGGTTGAGATAGCTGCTTTTTCAGTTTCGAACATTTGGATTAATCAATCCGGTATCATTCGGGCGAATAGGTCTTCGTATTTTTTCAATTAGTGAGAAAATTGTATATTCTTTTTTTTAAGCTGTTGGATAAAGTGGTTAAATAAAAAGTGATGAGTTGGAATTAATTCTCGTTTTCATCGTCGATCGTAGATTCTCGATAACGAGTGGTAATAAAGAAAAAATTCAACGGAGTGCGTCTTACGATGTCGAGCGGTTTTTTCCCCTCGATGAAATTTTGTATAAAGAGTGCCCGTGAGTCGCACGTGTCTTCGATGGTAGCGGAAGAGAGAGAAAGAGAATGAACTTTAAGTTTATTTAACGACTAAGTGGCTTTCGGGGGTATATGAATGTCCATAAGCTAGGCGAATGTAAGAATGGGAATTTGTGTTTGTAATGAGTTCGTGGCAATATCGAGTTGCACGGTATTGAGCATGTATTTCTGAATTTTTCCCAGAGGTTTGGATAGCCACTGGTGCATAGTAGGGTCACGATTTTTCTCTTGTCTCTTGTTTACTTTCCTCGAGTAAAAGTATGTCAATGGAAAATGGAAATTTATCCACGGAGAGAAAAGTCCTACAAAAATTACCATGCTTGCCCTATAAAGCGTGTGCAATCGACATGTATAGGAGATTTTCTGCGAAATCTTTGAAAAATTTGTCTGAAACGTTAGAATTTTTACTCAGAGAGCACGATAAAAATTCGGAGGCACCATTCTACACTTTACATTTCTATTAGAATCTAGGACTCTGTAGTGTTAAACAGCAGAAAAATTAATATTGCCCCGGTAAAATTTCAGAGACGGTTTCATAGAATTTGATCTGTAGCAGCCCAGATAGACACGTGTGCGTCATATTGGCATCATATTTAAGTCTTCTATGATGCATAGAAAGGCACAAAGCTATGTGTCGCTTATGAGTGCTCACCTTCAAATGATATTTACGCCATACGATAATTCCCAATATTATATCGAAATGAAGCAAAGTTGTTTTCACGTGAGCATTCGTACGGTGAATTCATCAGACTAGCAAAATGGGCTCACAAAAATACAAGAATAAGTGCATGCATATGGGGCTCATATGGACGTCATCGCGTGACGAAATTGCAGTGTTCAAATGGAACTCATATTGGGGTCATGGCATGATGAAGTTATTGTGCTTACGGGACCAAAAAAATTAGTCGTTTCTTTTTATTTATTTATGTTTTGATTTTTTACTGCTTTGGTATTACAGTAAACCTCCGCCGGTACAGGTCGGTTCCTCTCTAGTCCTTCCCCAGTGGTAATGCGAGAAACATGGCACAGAAAATTTTTGTCGTCTATGGGGATCGAATCCGGGTCCTTCTGCGCGAGAATTCAGCGCTCTATCCACAGAGCCACCGCGCTTTTCCTCATTCAAGTTCTTATTTAGTATACCTATAATATGATAGTGGAGAATTCAGATCTACGTATGTTTTGCAATAGAATTCATACACAGTGCCCCCGTCGAATGCATCACAGAGTAACATACATATCGCCATCATATGGCGCTCATGGGATGTATGTATAATCATTGCATGACTGCCATATGGCGCCGATATGACGATATTCAATGCAGAATTTGAAATGTCCGGCTTGTGATTTCATGATGTAGTCAGCGGATAATACATTTCGAAACGATAAATTTAAGTCACGATGTCTATCAAATCTATGATACTGAATGAGCTCCTAAAATGTATGTTTCTATGACGCCAAAATGTGTTCATGTTGAGCCCTATCATGCGTCAATTAATGCTGCCACAGTGAAACCACGTCAGAATTTGTATACGTGACTTCAATATGATGCTAAAACTGCAGATTTCAATTGCGGATACTTTGAAAACGGCCATATGAGTTCGACATGCTATATAAACGTATGATGCACTGTCAAACGTCAAATTGCAATCAAAATGTTTTGTAAACTCATGATGCTAAATGACTTCATGACTTTGCATCACAGCACGTAGTCGATATGCAGCAAAATTTATTTCATCAATTGCATGCACGGCGTGAAAATCACGGCTGTCTATCTGGGAGGGTAATTTTTACGATGTTTTGCGATGAATTTAAGCGCTGTCCTTTTTCGTCTCATATATAAAATAGAGAAAGAAGATGTTCGAACATTTTCGGTTCTTCTCGGAACTTGTACCTACGTCATGCCTACCTCATACCACGCGGTCCGTGTTTACATCCGACGGGTCGGATTATAAACGCTGTCCTTTTTCATCTCATATACATATACACAGGTAAAATAGAGAAAAGAAATGTTCGGGTGTCTTCGGTTTTCGACATTTGTCAATACGTCCAACGGACGAGAGGTTTTCCGGCCAGCAGTGTATTACGAGACAGTGCAGTATAGTGCAGGACATGCCCAAGTAATAACAGCGTAGATATACAGATATAGTAGTAGTAGTACCGCTCACGACCGACAGGTGGCGCATGGCCATCCCGCTTCTCACAAACGAACCATGCGTCCCCTGGCATTATAAATGCGTAAACTGTGCAAAAAATTATTAAGTTTCCTCTAGAACGTGCTGCAAAGAATTAGCTCAGACTCCGATAAGTGTTCTATACAATTCTTGGATCGTACAATTATATACACTTTCTTCATATACGTAATTATTATTGTCTCGATAATGTAAGAAATTTTATTGGGTAGGGAGAGGGAAATTTTAATAAATAGGTACCAGAATTTCTGTGTCAAGCACAACAATTTTCACTGTGCTAGCATCGGCATTTTTGTGTAGGAGGGAGACATTTTACTATATCGGTACCGAAATTTTACTGTGCTGGCATGGAAATTTTTGTGGGGCTGCGACTGAGAATGTTTCCTCGAGTATAAGACATTTTTTCTGTAGTTGGTCAAATGCACACAGATTAATACAACATCATGGTAATTTTTCTTAGAATTTCATAACAAAAATTCTAAGCTTTTTTTTTCCGTGTAGAGAATTTCGTCTTAAAATTATCCGTCACACATCGACGTAGGATGTTGGCACGTCATGGAACGTATCGGGAAAACGAGTGACTAAAAAAAAGTTTATTTATTTTTAAAAATAGATATAGCTATTACTATAAATA
Source organism: Netelia fuscicornis (assembly GCA_946811545.1). Lineage (NCBI taxonomy): Eukaryota > Metazoa > Arthropoda > Insecta > Hymenoptera > Ichneumonidae > Netelia > Netelia fuscicornis. The sequence goes on along the minus strand of OX328012.1, from coordinate 10,632,648 downwards.
TATTAATTATTATTAATTATATATAAATAATAATAAGGTAATAATACTATATTAATATTAACATATAAATAAATATATTAATTCCCTATAGTACAGATAAAAATTATATAGTAAAATTGATATTAAATCTAATTAATGTATAACCTATAAATCTTTTCTTCTATTTTCGAATGAATTGACTCTCGACTATCGCCTCCCCCAAATGTTTCAATATATTTTTATTACATACATATTATACATAAATATACACATATAAAAAGTTGACTCCATAAATATAGTGAACTTGTCAAATTCTTACGACAAAAAACTTAATACGATCCGCGTACATTCGGCAAAGAGTTGTTCCACTAAATTTTCAGCGCCATCTCACAGCGAGCACTCGGTTGAACTTTGCGGTAAGCTGCATACGTATATAAAAATAACTTCAGCTTCGTTGTAAAAAATTCTGAGGATGATGAGGGAAGTACGAGAGCTCGAAGATGCGTTGTGAATAAAGGGAAAAATGAATAAAAAGTGAAGCTTACATAGAAGCTTCGATTTTTCCTATATTCCGACACGGTGTATGTAGTAAGTAGGTAGAGGGTGGCCCTCTTTACTTTCTCCAGTAAAAAAGGTGGCTGTGTAAAGATGGATAGAGACTTCCGGTTAGCGTATTGGGATGTGGATTGGCAAAGCTCAACGTGCACGATTTTATACGAACATCATTTCCAACGAGCACACCCCGTACTTCGAAGTAGTAGTAAGGCAGCACTTTCATACTCACACTCGATATTTCCCGATGTTCTCGTACATATACGTACATACGTATATAGATATCTTTCGCCTACACTCCCAATCCCCGTGAGCAACTGATATTTTATTATGCTCGCGTCATAAGTCCTGGATGGCTGGCAGTAAGGTTTTTTTATGCACTTCCCTTCGGATTTTTATTCGTACCAGAGTGTCGTAGCGATATTAGGACTTCACGTGTGTCCCATGCTGTCCAATAGCTTGTACGAAGAATGAATTTTACTTTTTCCTTTCCGTTTGTTTTTACTTCGCTCTTTTTGTCGGAAGAAAAAAATACAAGTGTAAGCTTCGAACATTTCTACGAGGTAATTTCATATTCTCCCTCTCTCTCTCTCTCTCTTCTTTTCCTCCTCTCTACCTCGATCAGTGAGACATATGTGTTTGAAACAAAACGCGTCGCAGATTTCCGCGAGTTTCGAGATCAGGATCGGAATGTGGTTTTGTACGAAGAGATTAAAAAAGACTGACGTATTGAAGCGACTACGAAAGTTTTACCGAGTTCGAAATAGCGAGAGAGGAAGAATGGAAGAGCGAGAGAGCAAAGTCCGATCGTTTCGTCGTTGAAAGAATTTACGACGATCGACCATATCGTCCGATCGGTCGTATCGTAACCCTTCGGTATAGCCGAAGTACTAAACACGCACGGTGTGCAATACATCTGCCTGGTAGAGCCCTCGGCCTCGTTTTTCGACCAGCAGCCTAGTCACTGAACGTCCTAGTGTCTACGTCTATATCCATGTATGCGCGTGTGTATGTGTGTGTTTCGATTTCTCTCCGCAAAACGAGAAACCGTAACTGATTCGTTGCCGTACGAACGATCCTCCGCGTTTTCTTTTTGCTTTTTTTTTCAAACCACACTCGCGGTGTAGACGAGATACCTCGTCGTTTTTTCGCTGTCGAAGGTGAGCCGTTTTCGCGCACGGTGGAAATAAAAACATCTATACGGGTTTAGGTGCTCTTCCGTTGGTACTCTGGCACTCGCGGCTTCTACTGCAAACGAAGAGAAAGAGAGAGAAAGACAGAAAGAGCGAGAGAGAGAGAGAGAGAAACTAGCTCGTCAGTAATTTCCTTCTCCTTTTTTTATCTACTGCCTCTGGCGCCACTTCGATCGTCTATGCCTATGGTAACCGTATATTCACATACATGCGTGCACATGTACATAGCTGACGGAGTCGAGCAGCAAGCCTCCCGAAAAATCCCGCGGGAAACAGATTCAACGGTCGAGTGGATTTTCCGACCGATGAAAATTGAATAGAGCTTCCTTTTTATTGATTTCTCGTGTACCTTCGTAGCGAGAAAAATCCTTGTATGGAGAGCGAGTCGAAGTTGGTTATGTCATAGTTCGTTGTTTTCTTTTTGAACCAAGTTCCACCGAGCAAATGCTGAGAATCTAGCGAGCTTTTTTTTTGGAAAAGCTCACCGGCAACGAGTCATTTCAATTATTTACTTCGAACTTCGACGCATTAATCCGTCGAGTCGAGTTATCGGTAAGGGTCGATTTTCTCGCGGTACGAGTTCACGTATATAGGTGTAAATTTCCAAGCACTGCGACAACTTCCATTGTCGATCAACCGCGAGCTTCGCTAATCGTTATTACACCACTCTATCGCGAAAAGGACGTTCATCCAGGCGGAACAAATCTGCGATTTTCATGATGGCACGATGCGGGAGTGGCGAGCATGGTGATCGAGCACTTCCACAAGAAAAACAAACTTAACATCGTTTTCCCGCAGTCAATCCTCTATCGGGTCGATCCCTTTTTGTGACTCGATCACTCTCTCTCTCCCTCTCTCTCTCTCTCTCTTTTTTCCCCGTTTCCTCTCGCTCCTTAACCCTCACTCGCATCTACCGGCGTGACTCTTTACTCTACCGCCAATTCCATTTTCTCTCGACCGCACGCTGTGTGATCGTCCGATCGGATTAAACGCTTTGAAGTTTATTGCCCAGAACGGGCTGACATTTGGTTAATTGCACTTCCGCCTACTGTTCGGCGCTCAGCCAATGTCGGATAATTCGATAACTTCCTTCGTTCTCTATTCTCTCTCTGTTTCACTCTTTCGTCAACCGATGAAGTAGACTGGATCATCCTGCTGTTGAGGTATGTGTGGTTGTGTATATCTGAAATAAATAGTACCGCGGTGATGCTGGCTTATCGTTGACGATAGTGGTTCGGGCTATCGATTCTTTCCAGCGGGGAAAAAAAAACGATAAGGAATTCTTGTTTCCTTGATATTTTTAAATTGCTGCGATGAATACAAACATGACAGTTTTTTGTTTTTATGTATATAATTCTTCTTTTTTTTTCAAATCATTTTATAAAATAATTCAATACTAAACACAAGTAGCAACGTTGACCACCCAAGTTATCATCGAAGTGGATTTAGAAATACAAATTATGGATCGTAACATCCTTCACCGTTCCTTCGACGAGTGTCGAACTGCCCTCTCGACTCTGAAGAGTCGTTCACACGCATTTCGATTCGAAGTGAATTGTTCCAAATACAAATCTCTTACTTCATTGAAAAAGCCATTCTCAGCATACTCGACCGCTAATATTCGTACGGGAACGTGAAGAGCCTCGCCATGAAGGAAACCCAAGAGGATTTGTTAATAATTATTATTCGATACAGCAATGCTCCTTCGAAGCCCCCCAGCATCTCTCCATCAACATCAATGCGATGACTGAAAAGTCTCCTCGTCGTAAATATAACGTTACGAACCTTACACGACGCAGACAGTAATGCCACTCGTAAGATTTGGATCCTTCACGAGGTTCTCTCTTGAGCGAACACGCGAGTCTCGACGTCGAGTATGTCGAAGGGGGACGAGAATAAAAGAAGAAATATAAACGAATATCTCAACCTCATCCGTAGTCTCATTCCCATTGAGGTCGGGAAAGATCCAAGAGGGGGGAATGTTCCAGTAATACGCGTTACGAAGAAAAATGCGAAATACGAAGATATAGGCAGCGCCCAGGAGGATTTCCAAGCCTCTGACTTTGAGTCGATCGGGCGTAGACGTGTGCAGACACGAAACGCGACGGTCTCGGCTTAGGATTTCCAAGTTCTGAATATTTCGCGGGTCGGCATGATATAACCACCGAAGCGTATACGAGACTTATCTACAGCAGCGCGAATATGCCTTACTGCGTAAGGGCGTATCGTGAAATTCACGGTACGTATACGAGCGACTGAATTATACTATATATATATATATATATATATATATATATATATATATATATATATATATATATATATATATATATATATATATAATGGAGTGTCTACAGTACATTTCGGAGATTCGATAAAGCCCACACCTCTCCTTCAGACTTCTATCACAGTACGGGGTGATAACCTTGCGTTCAAAGCTCGTACGACTCGCTATATCCCTGTGGTAGGGTATGTCGTAGCAAGAAGGAGAGGATGAAAAAAAAAGTTCACCCACGATTTTTCATCGTTAAACCCCAAACCGCGTTTTTGACGAGAGAACTCGGTGATTCATAAAAAATATACGATGAAACGCGTATTTGCGTATACGAAGGGTGAGAGTGGCCTCGAAGGGATGTAGAGACAAAGAGGGAGAAAAAGAGATTTGGACGTTGACATTACAGAAAACTTTGAGATGTAATTTTTTATGAAATCTCGGTTTGAAACAAGGCCAATATCAATTTGCGATAGTTACGCATAAATCTTTGTCGCGTTCGCGAGATATATTTTCTCGCGGGTAAATTGTAAAACCGCGCTCGGTGTTTGATATTGATGAAAAGAAACAAAGGCGCGAGTTGTAATGACTGAAAAAGTCGCAAGAGCAGGAACGTAAGGTTGATGTTAGATTGGAGCCGAGAGGAGAGGGCTTGGGTTTTCTCTCGCTATTGCTTGCTCTCGTTCTCTCTCTCTCTCTCTCTCTCTCCCTCCCTCTCTCTCTCTCTCTCTCTCGTTCTTGCCAAGATATTAAAGAACGTCATGTTTACCTCATCAAATCCTCATTTAGCCGAGAACCGAGAAAAATTGCCACGAAAACCTCTCTGACTTCCCTCCCCCTTCCACCCGCCTGCCGGGACCCTCGTCGCTATTGCATATTCCATTTTCCGGCATCTCTCGACAGTTACCGGTTAGAACTGAAGCGAGATTAACAAACAGAAAATTGCCTGGAGAACACGAATGGGGAGACGAAAAGAGCGAGGAATAATAAGAGGTACAAAGAAAATGCGACGTCTCGAGGATATTTGTATGCGGAGAATATTCGAGAAAAGCTTGCGCCAAGATTTTTAAAAAATATTTATCATTTTTTTTCAAACTTTTGCGACCACGATGGTTTTCAAAATTCAATTTTTCACGCCGTTCGGACGTCGAGATTTAACCGTGCGCTGACCATCAGAAAAATATTCAACGAGTAAACAATTAATTTGTAATAGCAATATTCAAGTTTCCAGGACGTGTCCGTATTTTAATCGCAAGGATAAAAAATTCTCTCGTACTCTCTCCCTCTCTCCCTTTCTCTCTCGTTCCACTCGACGCGGTCGCTTTTGACCGGGACGACCAAATATATTCATATTTTTTTAAAAACGACCGTAGCCAGGCAAAGCGAGGAAGAGAGGATGAAGCAATAAATAACTAAATTCATCCCGTAGTATCTCCTTTTTCGCCCCCTCTCCTCGTTTCCACTTTACGGTTTCTCTCGCCTCGCGCACGATGATTGCATTCCAAAGTTCAAAAAGTTTTTTGCCCAACCGGAGACCGACAACAAGCTTTCGCACCGCGGAGACAATCGTACCGTCGGGCACACGAGCTATAAGAGAGTGGAAAACTCTTCGTTGGGAGGTAGAAAAGAGTGGGAACGTAGTCGCGACGGTTACCGCCATACCGGCGAATTGGTTGTTTCCGGTAAATATTGCGCGAGACTCCACTCTCTCACCGGTATACTGGAGAAAAATTCTAATAACCCGGGCTGCTGCACGAGCTCTCTCGCACTCTTCTACGAGAGTTTCCGGAATGAAATGGAATAATTATGGCGGAGTACGTCTACGCGTAAATATAGATATATACAATGCCGAAAAGACGATAAAGAATAGCTCTTGGTTAGGCGGATTTGAATAAAAAAATTTTAATGCCGACCAAAGAGACAAAAAGCGACAGACTGAAAAAGTACGAGGGGAGTCGTTTCATTCAAGAGTCATCCCGTTTGTGTCGCGATTCAAGCGTGAACCAAGTTTATTAGCAATCCATATATCTTTGATTCGATGTCTAGGAGATGCCGAAAAGGATAAAAAGAAACTTTTAATAATATTACACGTAGCGATCAAATTGGAGATGAATTGAAGAAAATATCTCTTGTCTGGCAACGTAAAAAGTAGCAGGAGGGACGAGAGGGCTGGTAAGTGCCGAAGGGCTCCGTGGGTCCTGTTCTGACCTTCCTCTTCCTTCGCTCTCGAGTCGTCTTCGCTCGTTGGAATATCTTGCCCTATACTCTCGCTTCCATCCCTATCATTCCCTTTAGAAAAACATTCGCTTCGACTAATCATCCCTCCTTCCCTTTTACCCTCCCTCTTTCGCCACTCGCCCTTGTAAGCCCCGTGGCAGCAGGTTGTCGACATGTCGTCACGTCGATAAAGGACGAGACGCTTCTTGTTACAAGCGCACGCCGAAGGGACAAGTTCGTCACTTGGACCGGCCTGGGGGTTAAGGCAGCAAAGATATGTCGCGAACAGTGAGAGGAACATGGTAAAAGAGCAAAATACCAGGGGATGAAGCTTTTTGGGTGATAGAGAGAGAGAGAGAGAGATGGATGAAACAGCTGCGAGGCGCGCGCTCGTTTGTTTTTCGAGCGACATCCTGGGTAAAAGAAAGAATAGTAAGTATGTCTCGAGTAAAATCTGGAAAGACGATTTAATGAATGCACTTCCTGCGAGACAACTTTCCGCGTGCTTTGCGACGGGAAAATTAATATCAGTTTCCGTTGATTCAAGTAAACAATGTTTCCGAAATGAGCAGCTACGAATTTGACAGTACAGGAACATTTTCAGCATAAATACACGCCATTGTCATTATTATTATTTAATTGAGTACCAATAGTAATCTAAATAATTATAAATTTATTAATAATAATAATAATAGTATAATAATATAATAATAATATTATTATTATTTTATTATGTTATATTATAATATTATAACACTATATTATATCATATTACCTTATATTATATTATATTACATTATGTTATATTATTTTATGTTATATTATATTATGTTATATTATATTATGCTATATTATATCATATAATATTATATTATATTATATTATTTTATTTTATATTGTATTATATTATATTATATTATAGTATATTATATTATATTGTATTGTATTATATTATATTATATTATATTATATTATATTATATTATATTATATTATATTATATTATATTATATTATATTATATTATATTATATTATATTATATTATATTATATTATATTATATTATATTATATTATATTATATTATATTATATTATATTATATTATATTATATTATATTATATTATATTATATTATATTATATTATATTATATTATATTATATTATATTATATTATATTATATTATATTATATTATATTATATTATATTATATTATATTATGTTATATTATGTTATAATATTATAATATTATATTGAAATATTATTATCATTATTAATATTATAATAATATTATTGTTATTATGGTTATAGAATTATTCGGATCGTGTTATCCATTTCGCCCATTTCATTTCATCGCGAGGCCATTTCGAAATTCGTACCTCGAGCGACTCTTTTCTAAACAGCCAAAAGCGATTGCGGCCCCTGTATCGCATTGATAAACTATATATGCACAAGACCTATAGGTATGTAGGTGCATACATTTGGTCCGGCAAGCACTGTTTGCTTTTATTCGCCAGACCGAATAAAAGCAAACACTCGTTGGCCGTCGGTCGTACATTGGGGGCACACATCGCTTTTGTACTCGCGGAGTGGAGTTTCTACCGTTTATATGCTCGGGGCATCAATGTCCCGCCTTTTTTACCCTTAGCGTGGCACAAGAGCCAGGGGTATGAATGTCTTTGATAATAGCGCCGCCACGTCCGGCACGTTCATTTTTGACGGACCGTCACAATTTCGCCAACTCGTTTTGTCCTTTTTTTACATCCGCGAGGTCTCGGTTGATCCAACCCTCGCCAATGTTACCACGTGCTTGCACCCTCCTTTCCCAATTTTACGTACGCACAATTTTATATTTCCGGAGGGACTTTTTTCTGTTTTTTTCTTAATCCTTGAATTTCCGATCGGGAATCGATTTGAATTCTTCCAAATTCTTAGCGAAAAAGCGATCACGTTTTTTTCCCTTGATAGATCGTTGTTCGTATTGGAAACAGGATTACCTTTTTTTTGCCTCGGTTCAATAAATATTTTTATTACCCCCGTACGCACAGTTTCTTTTGAAATCGGACGAGGGGACAATCGTAACACGGGAGCAAGAAAAACTGGAGTACGGTGTACTAAAGTTTGTCGTCGTGTATACCGTATAAGGATTACGGGTACGATATCACCCCTTTTGTTTACCGTTACATTCGGTCCACGCTCGCTTGTATATCTAGTACACCGCGCGATAAGAGGGCAAAACCGTTTAACTTTTTCATCTCTTCTCGTTGGTGGAATTACGGAGGATGGGGAGGGAGCATGCCAGTAGGAAAGGGAAGGTATAGAAGAAGAAGGAGAAGAAAAAGTTGAGCGTGCGTGCGCTCGCCCAGCCTCGTTGTATATATTTCTCGGTAGTTTGGACGCTTTTATTACGCCTGGCCATAAAATAAATTAAGGGTGAAATTATAAGGGCGCGCAGACCAGAAGAGGCCAATCCCGCCGTTGTACACGCTCAACCTCGAGCATTCCTCGCTCGGTTTGTCCCTTTTCTCGCTTAACCGAACGACTCCTGGAATAAAAATAAATAATCTAAATATATATATATATATAAGTGTGTGTGTGTGTGTGTGTGTGTGTGTGTGTGTGTAGCATTAAAAAAAGGAGTCTCGAGGGTAATATAAAAAATAATCCTAATATAAGCCATAATAAACGGAGGTAAGAAAAGAAGTAGGAAGCGATGAAGGAGTACACGGTACGAAAGGTAAAACGCAGGTACGAGAGAGTTGGAAGGAACGAGGGAGGGTCGGATGAGGCCATTGAACGTCGAGTAAACTACTGATCGCGTTGCTTGCCGAGGCTCTCTCGCGTTGGTTAATGGCTACGGTAGGGTCAACAAACTCCTCTCCTTAAGACTTCGTGACTGAGCTTTCGAGCAGAGATTGCAGCGAGAAAAGCGTTTTGCCTCTTTCAACAAGCCGAAAAGAAATTGCTTGATAATGTACACAAACAATATTTTGTTAAGTCGATCTTCGCCATAACGAACAAAAAACGAATCGAGTCTTCTCAGTTTTCTGTACGCGAGATCATCAAAGACGGAGTTCAAAGAATACTCGAACGGGGATGTGTATTTGAGACGTTATCGCCAGAAAACGAAAGCGAACAGTCATCCCTTTTTGGGATCGTCAAAAGCCTTTCAAAATGTGGACTCTCCCGACGCTCCTATCAGTCAAGAGGGTGAACTTTATGCAGCGTTGGTGGTTAAAGAAAAAAAAAATCACTGTTAAGGGTTGTCTACCCCAGCGACCACTGCCACGAGTCAACCCTTCGCCATTGTAAACGTCACGTCGCCGCTTGCGAATGGCGTATTTTTTCACGTAGATAAGCAAGCTGGCTAACCGAAACGCGCACTGAAGAAAGATCCCTGTTTATATATAAGGGAGTACATAGAATTTTGGATTATAGTGCTAAAGTAAGTTTGCCCCGGAGGTTCGCACTCGAGAGAGAAAGAGACAGGAGCCACGACAGGCTCGTGTTATAGACGTCGTCCGTTACACGTCGATGCCAATGTTAGAGAGTCCGCGTATGGCAGGGGGGCTGAAAACATTGCGGAAGGGTGAGACCGCTCAACCCCGTGCGCCACCCTTCAAATCTCATTTCGGCTTTTACACGGGTTAACACCGAAAACACGTGCTACCCGCGTCTGATGGCGTTTTCCTGCCGTCGACTTATGAACTGGCGTTCTTAATGGTTCATGAAATTGCCTTATATTTTATGCTCACCCACCATCGAAACGTATCCTACGGTCGCGAGAATGCGAGGGTCGAGAGAAAGAATTATGGTATTCGCGTCGAGAAAATTTTTGGAAAATTTGATTTTACTCGTGGGGGTTGGTCTTAACGCGAACGCTTTATCTTGAAATATATTCGAGCCACCCCTACTAGTTCCGCCTTTTTTGTTTTACTTATTAGACAGTTCGTAATTGGATTTTTTCGATTATAATAACATTAATTAGATACAAAGTTTGGTTAATTTTACATTTTATCATTGCTTAGAAAAATATATTTTATTGTCACCTTAATTAAATTATCTTTTTAAAATTTCCGCTCTCTTACGTTATATTTTAATAATAAATCGTTAATCTTTTCTGTTTCAGTGCCGAAGTAAAATTCACCCTCGCGGCCCGAGAAATGACGAAGTCAAGGGGCTTGCACGAAGATGATCCATCGTTTTCCAACATACGTGGTTGAGCTTCCCGATTTTTCATTGTAAAAAAATAAACGATATATGAGGTCAACCGTGGCCTCGATTTTGATACGTATTTCGTTTCGGGATTCCGATTCGTCCCGACGTTAGCAGCAATATTACGTTCGCCGAAGAAGCTCGAGGGGGAGTCGACCCCTAACGAAGCTTCGTTTTTTTCACCCGAGAAAGATAGAAGCGGTGGAGAATGCAACATTGCAAACGCCAACTGAGGGTTACTTTCGCGGTATGCTTCGCTGTCGCAGCCGGTCTAAAGCCGAACGCGTGCTCGGTCTCGCGGCAGGGCACACTGCTTATTAGTAAAAAGCATGACAAACGACCCGTGGTTTACCCCGGTGCTAAGCCGGTAACCAACCCCCCTTGGGTATAGAATTGCTGGTTACGTAGTACGTACTATGTACCTATATACACATCGTACTGTCTCTCCCTCTCTCTCTCGCTATATGGACTCTTTTGCCACGATAGCGTTCACCGTGGCGATGATATATTGCGATTTTTAGTCACGCCTTTATACGAAAATAAATCCATGCGGGTTAAACATGCGGCTCCCCAGATTTTCGTAGTCGCATGTTGATCTATATATATATGTAGGGGATGGTACAGGCAGACTTTCAGTATACCGTGTGTCAGACGATATCTACACTCCCCGGTTTTCATGGTCTCTATTATTGCATACCTCGACCCAAATTCTCTTCTTTCTCTCTGTTTTTTTACAATTCAGAAAAATCCTTCTGCGCCCACATGCAAGCAGAGGGGGGGGGGGTGAATCGTTACAAAACTGCGGTGGCAGGATTTTCCACCAGTACTTTGGAAGACCTTGAGCCCCTTTCCCTCGGACTCCAGTGAAATATGGTAATCCCCCTCGGGTAATAGCGTTATCATGGAGCAATGCGGTGTATCGAATCTTTAATTTCTTTGTTCGATCGTTAGGACGAAATTTATTCTCGAATAACGAAAAAACAAAGAGAAAAGAAAATATGATAAAACGGAACATTTGTACGGTTTTTTTTATTCGAGGTGATAAAAATTTGAATTAGATAAAGACGTCGGGCTGAAACCCTGTTACATCGTCGATACAGATTGTAATTCGATTAGAGATTGGTTAGAAGAATGTGAAAGATTTCTTGGGGGTTGGAGGGGTCGCAGGGAGCAATTTTGTGGAATGTCGATGATCCAAGCGACGTTGATCGGAACGTAGTGGTGAATATAGGAGGTATTGTCGTGAATAGGGTGAACAGGGGAACGCAGCGTTCTAATCCACGTCCAGCAATATCGTTGATACGGGCACCGTCCTGTAATCGGTAATGCGCGGGACGGGTCGCGGACGGTGTATGCCGGAAGCCCTTCCGTAGCATTGAACATCGAATTATGGGTATATCCCTGTTCATCGTGCACGCATATATACATACCCATATATATATAAACAACATTGGAGAATATTACACGGGGAGGAAGAGGCTGTGAAGGGAATGGGGTGGGGTGCGGTGGCCGCGGTGGGGGAAGGCGGTTGGTTACTCGGACAGCCTCTCGCTCGAGTGATGGTGATTAATACGCTGGAGCTTGCGGGTTCCCGCCGACGGCTCATAATCCTCGTTACAAAACATAATGGAGAACGTGGAATTAGTGCGAGATTAGGGACGCGGACATTAGGGTCACTTAGTGGAGCGAACAGCGGCGAACCTGGTTGCGCCGCCGCACTACGCGATTCGTGAGATTTCAGTATCGCTCTTTTGCCGTTATCAGCATCAATGGCCCATTCGGGCTAGATATGTCGAATAACGTGGATGTTGGAACGATATTCGTATAACATGTACCTACGTGTAACGATAGGCGTAATTTTGTAATGCTTTCTGCCCTAGGAACGATTTGGTATACACGATGAAAGTACCAGCTTGTCTTACTAGTAGCACACCTTGTCTCTCGATTCTCAAGCTAGGTCTGATATTTATGCGCTCGTTTCCAACGTAGCGGATGAACCCGTGTAGCCGGAGACGTCGACTAATAGGTCGCTAGTGAGCTACGAGGATAGAGGAAAACGATGTGAAAAAGGATGAGAAAGGTTCTCGCGAGGATTTAATAAATCACCGCATTCCAAATGTGTGTTCAAAGACCGCGATTTCCATTCGGGAGATCCGTACGGTTCGAGCTACTCGTCCGGAATGTTAAAGTCCCACGTATATCCTCGTAAAATAATTTCGAGCCAACATCAATCGCCTTGGTGTAAAACGTATTCTGACAAGGCCCATTTGAGATTGGAGGCGTTAAATCATTCTTCAAGGTCTTAACGAGCTAAGGGCTGGGTGACATAGTCGAGCTCGATGATTATGGTTTCTCTTACATTTTATTTCTGGCGTTTGTGTAAAGTTTGGTTTCACGATGTCGACGATTAGTTTATGGAGGGACAACGAATACTTTACGAAGGTAATTTGTCCAGGTACTCGATAGAGGTATGTCGCTAAGGTTGGGAATGGTAACCAGTGTTTGCCACTCTTGTCTCGAGGAAGTCTTCAAATTTGCGTAGTTGCAATATACGCGTTCTTAACGTTTGTGATACGGCCCGACTGAAACAGCTTGGAGTTAAGGTCCTTCGTCCATTTCTCTCGGTCACCTCGACGCCATCATTTTACAACGATCGATATGCTTGTTGGCACGAATGCACGGACGTTTCGGTAAATTATGGTGTGTACACCGTTCGTACACCATATTTTCCGGGACTAAACACGAAGCTCGTCAACCTCTTCCGCATCTTGGCCGTTAAATCATAATCCTTGAGAATTCAGCTCACGCAATGGAGAGCCAACCCTCGCGATGTTTTCGTCGGTCTCACCTCTCTCGAACGACCCTCGCCCGAATGGTTTTACGCCATTATGTACCATCGTAAATTCTCGGCCCGTACCTCATCGTAACGTACTCTCGAAGCTTTTACGCTACCACGTTGTTCCATCTCGCACGAAAGATTTTTTCTTTTCGTTTTCTCTTCCGTCGTTTAACGGAGAGAAAAAAAAGAAAAGAAAAGAAAAGAACGTCAAGAGTGACCTTGGGTATTTTCCGGATTAAACCGGAAGCGTTATCGAGTTATGACCTTCCGACCTTGAGAAATAACCGCAATAATACGTTACGGAACAAAACTCGAGTGTTTCTTGAAAAACTGCATCTTGTTTGAACACCTAAAAGTTGGATGCGTTCGTTGAAATGTTTGCACGAAACACACGAAAAGTAAACGTTTCGTTTGCCGGCTTCATTTTTTTCCTGTCCCCTCGCGTTTTGTCGCAAGACCCAGCGGCGTGCTCGTTTTTGGATTCCGTGGGGAATATAAACAAATGGGTAATTCGAGAAACGTCCAAGTTCAACATGGGAGCTTCCCGTTTTGGCTTCCGGCTGTGGGCACGCGGGTCCTTTCCCCGCTTTTCCACCAATACGGAGATCGTATTCCAAAAGTCCCACGCGCGTTTCCTCGACGAAAGAGTCGAAGGGATTTTTCTCGGGTTTCTGGGGCACCGACGAGTCACTCTCTACCCCCGCACGACCGGGGATGCTGACCCAAGTTCCCCTGGGACGTACCCCGCTGGCAGGTGGCTGTCACCGAGAATTTTTTGACGTCACCCACGCTTCGTGAAACACGTTTTCGAACCGTACGAACTCCGAGGGTGGTTCCAGGACCACGACGACTTCCTCGATAACATGTGGTCGTCATCGATTCGAACAGCCATCGAATTTTTCCTCGTGCAGGAAGTCGACGTAAATTTTTCCAATAACAACGAAAGTTTTTCTTTTACTTCGATAAAGCTGACTAAACACAATATATAGGTCGTACGTTCACACACTTTGTGAACGTTATTTGTATCTTGGAAAAATTTAGTTATTTCCGTCATCGAAGTGTGCAAGCGTCAAGCTAGAACGAACTATGAAATCAATATTTCAGTACACATTTCACTTCGTACAGTTTTCTCGAGAAAAGTCAGATACTCGAGTCACGCAATTTTTATCGTGGTTTTAGCACGAGGAAGGCATTGTTTGGAGTAGAAGCGATAAGGGTGAAAACAAGGTGCAAAGTATATATCGATACACGGCGTTCGAAGTACGGAGGAGAGAAAAAAAGTGCGAACGCCTGTGAAAGGCGAGGAAAAGCAGGCGGAAGAAAAGTTTTTCGAATAGTCCCGACGATTTATGTACGACGCCGAGAATGTTAGATACTAAAATACCTCTACGTTAAAGACCCTCGGTTTAACGGGTGGCACGGGGAGAAAAAGCTTTTCACCAAAGTTACTAGACTATTGCCCGAGATTACGTCTCGTTGTTCTTTCCGCGTCTCCTTCACACTCGAATATTCCGCCGCGACGATAGTAAAAACGTGCGAGTAAGCACGAAATTAAAACGGATTGTCGAAAAACAATTGCGATTGCGGGAAAACAATTTTTTTTATATTGCCCGCAGTTCTTCACTATATTTTCTATATTTTGGTTGACTAATTTTCCGTCAATATTTACAATTGAATAAAAAATCGGAAAGTTAAAATCGATTTACACGCGATTTATCCTTTGAATATCATCGATACGCTTTTATTTATGAAATTCAAACAATTACGCATTTGTAATTTTTATTTTTCCCACTCAAAACCTTCGAATTCATCCCATCCTCGCGTTGATTGCTCATTTTGTTATATCGAAAAAGAATAATTAAGCCGCGTGTAAAATGTTCAACGAAAATCGGATTTTTATGGTGCAAAATTTTTAATTGCCGTGAGAACCGAGGGAAGTACGCACGCGAATCCTATTGTACAATCGCATGGAAAAGCGCGAGCAGTGTTTCGTTCTTTTTTTTACCTTGCAATTTTTCATTAACGACGCGCTGCTCGCTGCGTATAAAAAGGTTTTTTTTTCGAGTTGATTTTTTTTATTCGACTCTCGACCGTTGCATGCACAGCGCGATTATTATTCATAATTCAATGGTCGGGTGGCGCTCTTCGTTGGCAACCGGTAGAAGTGACGATGTACATAGTTATAACTATAACACGCATGCTCGACGGCCCAAAGGATTTTCCGTTTTATCCGTGCCCCTTTCTCTCTATCCGCGTCTCTCTCTCTCTCACGTTGAAAACGACGTAATCGAATGAATTACGACAGAGGTAGCTGTCGCATTCGAGCTTCTCATCGACCTCTCGTCGCTTCATTATCCGCATCAGCGCAAGCTCGTGTGACACGTACGTGTAACCGGCTGAGAGTCGCCCGTTATATATCGCATGATTGTTACTCTCGACAGTACAGACGCATCGAGCATTGTTTTCTCTCGTAACGATTTGCGCTTGGTGAATTAAACTCGACGAACGTTTATAATCGTTCGGATTTCATATAACGAAACCATTGTTATCGGATTTTGTATTTCGCTGACGAAGTGAGATTCTCTTTTTGTACATAACGTGTCCCGTTTATCCTCGTAAAACTGAAGAGTCGATGGGACGAAGTAAAAAAAAACATGTTATCTTTTTTCTTTCAATTATTTTAATAACAAAAAATCTAGAGGATAGGGAAGATACGGGCTTATTCATGTACCAGGAAACATTACGATTTTACGGTCGTCAGGCTACTCAACGAGCGATCTGTAACGTGGTTGGAATATTTCAAGAAACGCTAATAGGTAGTCGTTAAGATTTTCCTCGACAACTCGACGATGACAGCGGAACACACGTGGTTGTCAGAGGCTTAGGGCAAGAATATTACAGGCTCCTTATGTCGCGTATAAGTCGAAGATCCGTGAAAGGAAACACCAAAAGACGGAGAGGCGAATTTTTCATCTCGCTTTGCCACGTGCGCCTGGCAACAAAACCATTCACACTTCTTCTTTTTCCATATGTCCGCACCGGCAACGTCACACGTTTTTAACACGTGGCCTGGAAAAACCGTGAGGTTCTTGGAGAGTGCAACGAAAGCTGTGAGAATCATCGCTGTGGTCATGCGTCTCACAGCTAGACACTCTGCGTGTCCTGTCTCTCTTACGTTCTCTCTTTCTCCCTCTAGGGATTTCGCAGCGGAAGAACTTTAAGTTCACCGCTCGATCATCCGGGCTATTCTCGGCATTGACAAATTGTCACGCCATATTACGCTCGATTTTTCGACTTTGACGTTGGTATAACTTTAGCGTCGACAAAAAAGAAACAAATTTTTACGATAATGCATATAGGTATCTATTTTCTCGTTGAACAGATGTTTTCTATATAAATTTCCTCCAATCTTAGGAAACAAACGATCCTTCCGCATTATCCTAAAATTTCCAATGCAAAAAGAATGAAGGTCGAGATTGCGATGTCGATTTAGATATAAAACTTGGCGTTGTTTCGCTACCAATAAATTTAATCGATCGCGTATTCGCGACTACTCAAGCGTACTAATTCCACCTCGAGCCACAAGGGTGGCTTAAGGAATCGCAGCGCAGAGAAATTAGCGCAATGGCCACAGTAATGAATGTTTTAGTAAAAAAAAAAGACCCAAAGGGGGTCGAGTGAAAGAGGGGGGGATGGTTCCAAGGCGCTAACCCGAGAATTTACGTTCGGATAAGGAAAAGCTAATAAACGTTAATTCAACGAAATAGAGAGGGGTGTCCCGATCGTGGGGTGCTTCTGCTCGTTCCAACGTTGTGCAAGAGTCGAAAAAGGGTGTACGAAAGACGCGTCGTGTAACACCCCTGCCCTTCTCCCACACTCGAGAAATTCACGCCGTCTTTCAAGCCTTTCTATCTCTCTCTCTCTTTCTCTGTCTTCCTCCCACTTTCCTACTTCCCACGCGCACTCAAGGCCTTTTATCCATTTCTCTGCGAGAGGGGGTCTCGAGCAAATAAATCCTTGAAGCAGCGTGAAAGAAGAAGGACGAGGCAAAGAGAGATAGAGCGAGTGAGGGAGAAGGAGAAAGCGTGAGCACATCGATCGAATTCGTTGGTGGAAAATCCAATTAAACGTGGGATATCAATCTTTCGTTCACAATTTAATTCGGCGAGACGAAGTGGCCCACGCCGCTCGTGTCTTCCAAGTAACGTTAATTTCCTATCCATGGAATAAAAATCCTTTTCGATAAGTGGAATAAATTTTATCATCGCATTATGCGTCCGTAGCGTGGATTTCGATCTCGAAGAATTTTCCGAGAATACAAAAGAGGAATAGCCATTCCTTCGATCTCGTTAAGTTAGCGCTTTTTATTTTCTTAAAACTTTGTTTTTATCCTTACGGCGAAATTTCATCTTCGAAAATGCCAAAATGTTTGCCGGATGTGAGAAGAAATACGATCGTAAATGGAAACCGTTCGCGTGTCTGGACTCTTGGCAAATTCGCGAAAGTCAAAATTACAGCTTCCAGGATACTGGGTGAAACGCGGGCAAGAGGGTCGGTCGAGCGAGGGAGAGGGGGCGGTAAAGATGGTTACGAGTTGCACTGGCTGTCGTGGATAACGAGCGGTAATCAAGTATATCGATGCTGTTTACGAGAGTCACTACGAGTATTTTCGCTCCACTCGAGAGCTATTTCCGTTTCTCTCCCTTCCTTCTTTCACTCCTCGTTCTCTCGCTCTCTCGCGTACTGTGTGACGCGAACGTTGGGTTTCGCGGACGCAGACGGTTGCTGGGTTGAGCGGAGGGTATGTAGGTACCGGCATTCCAAATTAGATTTACGAGGCATCGTGATGCTTTCTCCGTATACCAGTACTTTTCAAGGCTCTACATAGACGTTATAACACATACACAGTCGCACATACTAGGGCTCGTTCTAGATTTGTAGCCACGAGATATATATCGTGCGTTCATTTCGAACGTTTCAACTCTTTCGCTATGAAAATATGGCGTATTTTCCGCATTCTTCTAACGCGATCTGTTTATAAAAATTGATTCTCAAGAATTTCTCGATGTATCGATCGTAGGTGTACGTAGTGTGACAAATGTAAATTACGATAAAATGGGAGATACGGCGAAGTGGGTGGGTTCTGAAAAATCGACAAGAGACGTAAGGTAAAGATCGGACGGTGAGGACAAATTCATCGAGGCGATAGTTTGTACAGAGACGGAGAGTGGAAGAGTCGGAGGTCTCGGGCTTGTCGATGTTCTGACATAACGCACGTGTTCCCTTTGACCCTTGCGGTTCGCCGAGGGCTCGTACAAACCCCTGGTACCATCGCGATTCAGGGTATAGACACGATGGCAAGCGCGGAAGCGCATTGTAAGAATATCCGTGTCGATAAATTTTAGGCGGGTGTCGTGTCGATGCCACACCTCCTAAAGGCCCGAGGCTTTCGGCCACGATAAATTATACCGATGGGATGACACAGACGTTATAATCCAAAGAGGAAGAAAAAAAGGTTGGAAAAAAGATAGGAAGGCGGGCTATGTGAAGTAATCTCGTGGGGGTCGGTTTTATACTCGTAATGTCGTATAACTTACAACAATTTGCTGTATGGAGACAGGAGTCATTCGCGACACTGCGAGGCGGAACAGGAACCGAAAAAGGAAATGCTCGCGGTATAAAACGACGATGGGACAAATATGGGTCAGGTATAAAGGAGAAAGTTGTTTGAGGATTTTTAAAGTTAAATTTCTCAATCTATAATTAATTTATATTAAAAAATTGATAGTGTTATAATAAATAGTAAATCTAATTTAGTTAATACAAGACTGAATTTTTTTTTAAATAAAATTTCTCACTTTTTCTTGCCCACAAAACTCGTTCGGGAAATATTTAAAAAATTCGATTTTTTCTAACATTATGTAACTCTAATTTTCGTCGTTAGAATTGTAACTCCGATCATCGGTTATTCACTATAATAATCGTCCTCTACCTAAGGAAGATCCGAGTTTTTCGCGGAATTGAGAAAAAGTGCTCCACCTCCGTTGAATTTTCATTCATCTCGTCCGTACATGACGCACCTACCATCGAATAAAGGTTCCGTGAATGTCGAACAGATGCTGAAAATCTACCGCAGTTTGGTGCAGAGTCTATGAAACGTGCAGCCTGTACGATGCGTCGTGAATCGAACGATCTATGCGTTTTTCGTCTATGGGGGAGTGGAGGGGGAGGGGGGCGTCAAGACCAAAAATTCACGTGCACGATCGAACGATGATTTATCGCGACTGTGTTTTCTCGATAATAGACGTCACGAACGTCGAGAGAGGGATCGGACGAAAATTCCAAGTGGGTGTGTCTCCAGTTTGTGAACAAGGGTGAGAGAAGGGAAGCTTTTACACGCGAGACGAAGATCGTTAAATATTCGGTGAATGATCCACGGGTACGAAAAAAAAGAAAGACTGTCAGGGTGACGAAGTCTCTCGGGGACGTTTAACGAAATTGTTGTACCTCGACGATTCTTGTCCCGTGCGGTTGATGGAACCAAATGTCCGACACGAAATAATCGTGAGATCTCTTTCAGGAATTGCTTCGTCTCGACGCCGCACATCAATGGACCGATCGCTCTCGCGGTTGACATTTATTCACCCTAAGTCGTCTAGCACGAGTCGTTCACAAATTTTTCGAGATGGAGAATGCGGAATATTTTTGAGAAGAAAAATAAAAAGTTTTCCCTCAAAATATAACGAAAAATGGGTCGAAAAGTTTGAAATTTAAAAACATATGCAGTCTTTTTTTAAAGCGATCAAAATTACTGAGAACAAACTCCAAGCAAACAAATAAGTCAAAAGAAGTTACAAGAGCGAAAATAATACGAACGCGCATTTTCGTTCTGTTGAAAATACGACACGATGTTTTGTACTAAAAGAACTTATTGTTTCATAAAGTTTTTAATAAAGTAAATTGAATAAGTGCGTTTAAAGATTGAAAAATAAATTATTCCGAGTATCGGCATCAGGAAAAATCGCTGTGCTTAAGAATAGTAAGATATCCGTCGGATTTCGGTAGTTATCAAGACCGGTGTTAAAAATAAATTTCCTCGATAGCGCGCCATCCTTCGCGACTTACTCTGCCTCTCGTCTAGGAGCATTAAAGATCCTACTAATGAAACAGTTGGCAAGCTCTTCTCCGAAGAAAGTGGAGGAGAGGTAGAGAAAGGGGGAGGGAAGAAGAAGGCAAGCTACTGGTATCGTTGTCGCTGAAGGAAAACGGAGGAATATTTATTTATCCGTCGTCGAGGAAAACCGAGCAGGGAAGCACAGAAATTCTTGGTGAGAAAACAAATCGTCCCTTTTACGCTAACGAGCGAGCACTTATATCTTCTATCCGTTCCTTGGTCGACCAACTCACGCCCTCATCCACTTGCCGGTTCTTATTTTGTCTACGAAGAGCTTTTGTTTCGGGAAGGATGAGAGTTCTCGCGACACCGACTAATCGCGTCGAATTTAGCGTGACACCCTCGATGCAACATTCGCGCGCGGTGCTATTTAAAAATTTACCATGAAATATTGAACCATCTCATGGAAATAAACTTTTCCTCGAGTCGAAGTAAATTTATTAAGTTTGCGAATTTTGTATAAACTTTATTCCGCAGGGAAAAAAAAAAGAAGTTTCACGAAACTAAGACAAGGATG
Source organism: Netelia fuscicornis (assembly GCA_946811545.1). Classification (NCBI taxonomy): domain Eukaryota; kingdom Metazoa; phylum Arthropoda; class Insecta; order Hymenoptera; family Ichneumonidae; genus Netelia; species Netelia fuscicornis. Next base: position 10,611,691 of record OX328012.1, on the reverse strand, counting down.
GTATGGACGATGGTTTATTTATCCGGATTTCAGTAAAATGGAATACTCGAAGATAAACCCGATCTTATATACGAGAAGCGATGAAGTAAGAAAGTTATGCCCGTCCTCGACTTTTTAATCATAAGCGTTGACTTATAATTGAAAAGTCAAAGATGGGTCGTTTGTTTGATAGTTTGAAAAAGTTCCGTGGGTACTGGTACCGTGGCAAGAGTTCCTGTTTATTTCTCCCCGTCTACGCCCTTAGACATCCTAATGAGGTCCCTTGTGCGTCGCACATCTCAGCTGTTCCTTTAGCTTCTCGTCTTTTCCTCTCTCTCTCTCTCCCTCTCTCGTCTCGCGTTTCTCGTGTACCTTCGATAATCCGTTGGCGCGCGCTCAAGAACGAAGACTGAAACCCGACAAGTATGCAAACTATGTCAGGAGTACTAGCATGGTTGAAGAACGAGAGCGAGCGAGAGAGAGAGAGAGAGAGAGAGAGAGAGAGAGAGAGGAGGAGGAGGAGGAGGATTCTCAGTCGGTAAAAACAGGGGATCGTCGAGGAGGAGTTAACTTGGTACCTGAGGAATGCGAAACAACCCCTTAGTTGCTTTCTCCACCTCGGCTTATATCGAAGTGTCGACGTTGACGAGCACCAGACTGTTGTATTAGACGATCAAATATGTTTATATTTCATCATTAAAGAAAACATTGAAGAATGTAATTAATTATTGATAAGTTTTGAGTCGACATGTTTCATTTTTCTGCTTAAAAACACTTTCAAGGCAATTTACACGTTTCGCGGTTTTGCCAAATGGCAAATTTCTCATTATCTCATCGGGAAAATCCTTGACGCATCCATAATCGAACGGTCGAAGAATTATTAGCAGCATTTATATCCCGCGATTCTTATCATCCCTAGAAACGGTTGATCGGGAAAAGCTGGGTTATTTGTGGGAGAAGAAATTGGCGAAGAGGTTAGTTCTCGCTGTGGATCGGCGCGTCGGCACTCTCTTCCTCATCTCTCGGTACCTCGCAACCGCAGAAGAGGCAAAGTTATTAAAGAGTTATTATCTATAGCCTGCCAGGTGCTATGCGGATATAATCGCACGAACGAACGAGCAGAGTGCGAGAGAGAGAGAGAGAGAGCGAGCAAAAGAGCGAGAGGTAGAGAGTTCCCGGTGAAACTTTCTCGAATCTCCGTTGCTCTCCTTCTTCTTCTTCTTCTACCCGGGCTAGCACCGAGAGTCAGCAAGCAGAGACGCACCCGATGGTCTAATGAAACGGAATGGTAAACGACCGCTCGAATGATTATCTATGCGAGGATTACCGCCGTTCCAAGCAAGATGGAGAAAGAACGAGAGACTTCTTTATTTTTACTTCAACAAAACTCTCGGTCTGCTCCGCCGAAATGGCGTACAGATCCATAGACGAGTGGAGAGAACTGGATGGTCGGTTTTTAGCCAAGGAAAGATCTGTCTCGCAGTCCCGGTTCTCTCCCATCACCCTGGCTACGGATTTCCAAGAGACCTCCCTTTTCCCCATTCACCCACCCCCCAGGTCCTTATTCCAGTTTTCATCCGTCCATCTTTCTTCTTTCCATCTTCATCTTTCTTCGCGTCTTCTTTCATACATCTCTCTGTCTCCCTCCCTCGCTCTCTCTCTCTCTCTCTGTCTCTATACTTCTTTTTTTTCTTCTTCGTCAAACCTCCGACGTTGGTTACGAGCAAAGAGAGGTGCCGGAACATCCAATTTTCCCTGGCTAAAAGTTCACGGCAAAGAGATATAAACTAGGGTGAGAGAGAGAGATGACAGCCTCGCCAACCCAAAGAAAATTGCCCGTTATATATTAAAGACGTATTTAGAATGGTAAACAAAGAGAGCGAGTTTCAGCCGGATTATGCGACACACCTTTTGCCAAAAGATTCTCTTTTACCCCCTTGCCATTCCTCTAGCATCGTCTAAGCCCGTGTGTATATTACCTTTTACTCATTCTGCCGTAAAGCGTTCTTCTCTCTCTCCTATTTTCCACCAGTTTCCTCTTTCTACAGTTTTTCTTTCGCCTTCGTTTTTTCATTGCACTCTCGTTCATCCGCCTCATCTCGTACCGACGCCCCGAGGGCGAGCGCACTGATAACTCGGTCTTTCCCTCGACTCGTCCATTCTTCCATCCACCTTCTCGTCCCGACAAAGTTTTCGCCAGAAAAATATTACGCAAAGCCTCGAGCCACGTACCGGCCGCTACATCGTCTTTTGCATGAAACAAGCGACATTCTCATACTCGTTACGGGAATCGCAGAACGAGACAACCCTGAGGTGAGCCGCTCGATTTGCTCGGTATCATACCCAAGATTCGTCCTTGAACTTACTTCGAGAGAAAACTTTCGGTCGAAAGCTTCTCGTGGCTTCGACATTGACCAGTCTTACGCGCTATGACGAAGCGAGTGTTTCAACTTTGACGTTAATTAATGTTCTCCCGAGTTCTTTTTTTCTCTCTAGTTTTTTTTTTCGCGAACAAAATTCCAGAGCTTAAACCTCTTACAGACCTAAAAAACAAAAACATTAGCGTCAAATTATTTGTCGTAGAAAAGTTTTTTCCTCGAAAAAACTGTTCGTCGCGAGGAATCCGCAGAAACTTGCGGACAAAAAGAGTGCCACTCCCGATGAATATTGTTGACATTCTTGTACCGTGATAAAAAAGATAAATCAAGCAGTGGAGGAGGCTAGAGCTATGAGCGAAACAAAAAAAAACATTTCTCTCGTTGTACACGCAAGGTCGAAACAGACGCGCTCGCGGGTTTATTGATCGATCGTAGCGCCGAAATTGTTTGTTGGCTCGAGGAAAAGGTCGAAGGAAAGGACGTAACGTGTACGCAAGAAAATAAAAGCTCGGAGTTGCTTACAGCCAACGAGCGTTTACAATGTTTCATGGGGGGAGCGGCAGGATAACAATTATTTTTTCACCGGCAAACGATCATTCTAGGATCACGTGCCTGTATTTTATATCGCGTGAATCTACGCTCGGAATTTCTTGCCGCGTTCTCTCTCGATCCTTTTTTCTTTATCTCCGCGAGCATCGAAAAGGAAAGCGGATAAACAAACAGGATATATTTACGTATGTATAGATATATCGCTATAGCACGTGGAAAAAGAAGGAGAAAAAAAAGGATGCGAGTTGGTAGTAGCAACAGCAGGAAAGGAAATAAAAACCGGATGGCTACAAACAAGAACGCAAAGGCAGAAGAGAAAACGTAGAACTAAACTGGCGCAGAGATGGTAAGGGAGGACGGCGGGCGTTTGGAAAAATACGAGGAGTGGAAATAAAATAGGAAGAAGTCGTGGTCGCATCTGTAATATCCTCGGAAGTGAGCCTCGCGTTTCTCTCTCCGTCTCTCTCCACGACGGTTTTTCAACGCCAGAAACAGAAGGCAGGATCGCTCGATTCACCCTCACCTTTAACCCTTTTGAATATGTAACTTATTTCCATCGACGATCGATAAAGTTCTTGTCATCCGCCCTTACAGCAATTCCTGTCGATATAAATATCGGAATGATAATTAAATTATTTTTTTTTTTAATGTATGTTGGGTTATTATTTTAGCGTTGTTACAAACGATGAGAAGCGATCGCGAAGAACCTTCATCCGTCTCATCTCGCTCGTGCCACGCGAAAATATTTTCAGGACATGGAAAATAATACATCCCTTCAAAAAACATCGATGTTACGGAACAAAAAATGGAGCGTAACAATAGAATTTTTCTGGCGTGTTTATACAGCTCGAAAGAGAAATAGAGAAAGAGAGAGGGAGAGAACAAGCGAGCGAACAAGAGAAAAAACGTATAAGGGAGCATGTATTGTACGCTTTTTAGATAAAATCGCCAGAATATGAGAGTCACTGGCAATAAATCTTGGGATAAAAACATAACGGTGGTAGCGCCGTGTGGCGGGGGTTGGTGCGAAGAGGGAAGAGGAGGGCGAGGGGGGCTGGTCGCTCTCGTCGCGGGGGGTAGGTCGTATCGTGGAGGAGCTGGAAAGAGCGCAAGGGAGGAGAGAGATGGGAATAGAAGTGGGTGGGTGGGGAAAAGGGTGCTGCGTAGGATCCGAACACAGAGAGAGGCTATAGTATTCGTATATAGGCTGGGGTGGGTTGAGGGGTGGTGAGGTAGAGAGGTCGGAGAGGGCGCGATATAATATGAATATAATAATTTATGGTGTATCGAGGCATCAGTGCAAGGTGTTACCGCGACCCGGCCTGCCACTCTAGCCCAGCAACAGAGGCCAACCCCCCTACCCCCTTCCCTCGAACCCCTATCGCCACACCGGTCCCCTTATCCTCTTTCTCTCTCGTCGGCTTCAGCGACCAAACGAGAGGGTAAGAGAGAAGGGGTTGGATGGTAGAACGTAGTGTACGGCGTACATTCAACTTCTCCGCCATTGTCTACGCACACGTGAAGCAGCCCGTGCTGACGTTTTCAACTAATGCTCGAAACCCTCCATCGCGGAAACTACAAAGCCATCGTGCTTGGGCCTGAAACGTGCAGGAGGTGTCTGCACGTTATATATATATATACGCTTATAGGAACGAGTAGATAGACGTACATGAGGGTGAGATCGAGTGTACGAGAGGGTTCTAGATTTCCTCAAATTTATAGGTATATGCATCAATGTAACAGCAGTATATTTCGTTAGGTATCTCAGAGCTTGCACCCCTCGTCCAAAAACGTATTCATATATATGAATGTGCAAGAGGGAAAAATTGTCTGTCACGATCCCGGTCGTTGAACCTCTGGTGGTTGACCGGTTGGCGTTTCTTAAGTTACTACCAATTTCTCAAAATGTTGCCCCAACAGTCTTCATGTTTTGTATGTTTCGAAAATATACAACGATAATGTAGAACGAGATCAATATTTTTCTTTTATTTTTATTTCCACCTCCCCAACAAACCGATCTTCCTGTAAATCTGTAATCGTTCCAACAGTAATAGTGGCCGCAGTAATTTGCCCGAGTGCAACTAAATTTAAATACTCTATGGACTGAGAATTTAATTCATTGAATTTAAAGCTGCTGGAATATCGTTCCTTAACCCCCCCCCCCCCCCCATACATAGCCACAAACACACATATATACACATATATATAGTAGCGATAACAAGGTGTATGTGTGGAGATCGATACGCAGCCATATTCGGGATTGCAGGTCGGCACTGTACTGCTACGATCCACGCAACCGATCAATGTCCCACAACGAGTGCAAAGCGACAGAAAGAGAGAGAGAGAGAGCGAGCGAGAGACAGAGAAAGGGCGGGGGGGGGGGGGGGGTGAGAAATAGAGACACCGAAAGGGTGAAACGAGGTTTGCGTATGTGTGTGTGAGAGAGAGAAAGATAGGAAAACGTGAAATATTATATCTGTGACCGCTCTCGGACGGCATGGTCGCGACTGTCATGGTATATATGGTATTGATGACGTCCTACACCCCTTCGGTCAAAGGTCAACTTGACGCTGAACCATTGTCCCTTTTTCCGCGAGGTTGAAACGAGGAACATTGTCGACGCCCGTATACCAACGTACGGTATACGCTCTTCGTACATTTCTTTTTTATCGAAGGGGAGAGCTCCGACACAAATCGTCATGGTACGATTTATTCGTACGTCGTAAATTCGTGAAATTATACGAGCGTCGTTTATAAACATTCACATCGGCTTACCTCGAAGCCAACAGCGTCACGCGCTGGTTCGCAAAAGCCGCGAAACACACACGCACTGGAAAAACATACAATATTTGTTCGATGAAACGATATTTATCGTTTTCGAGTGTTGTTTTACGTCAATTTTGTTCATTACTTGCTTATCAAATCTATAGCGAAATATTGTTTTCTTGATAGAGACTTTTTATATCGAGTCATCGTCGGCAAAATACTCGTCACGTTTTTGGTCTTTCTGTGTCGGATACGCGTTCACCGAGTGCTTTTCCGTTTACGCGGTCTATCGTGCGATTCGCGCGAGACTGCGAGCGGAGGAAAGGTCGAAGGGGACGAAAATGAGAAGGGGTGCATAGGGAAAAAACATGGGGATGCATATAGTGTCTAGGAAGAAAGGGAGGAAGCGAAAAAAAGAAAACGCGGAATAGAACAGAGCGGAAAGGCCGCGTGCTACGGCTAGACGATAGCCCACTTCGTCGTTGTCGGCAACGGGGGTGACTAGCTACCCTCTACCAGCGAATCCCCGCAACACCGCCTTTTCCAGCGTGTTCAGCTCTTATTTTACGGGCGGGTGGTGCCGTAAAAATTTCATCAACAGGCGACTTTTACATGAAAAATGTGCTCCTCGGACTCCATGGACTATACGGGCGTTCGGGAGGGATGGTGGTGGTAGCAATGGTGATGGTGGTACTGCTCGTTCTATTCTTTCTTTTCGTTTTTCTTTCTTTCGGCAGAAAGACTAGCGCGAGCCAGTGGTATAACCAGCGGAGGCAGCAAAAAAAAAGATATGCGGAACCGGGTCACCGCGTCCACGTTGAGAAAGGGTTCGTTGGGTTAAGAAGAGGACTGTGGGGTAGGGAGAGAGGAGAAGCAACTCTGCAAAAACCCTATGTAATATGCGCGCGTTCGGAATTCATTATATAAGCCACGTGAACTAATTTGCATGTTATGGAATTAAAAAAGAAAGAGAGAGAGAGAGAGAGGCAGAACACAAAAATGAGGAGGAAAGAAAGTTGCGTAACTTTAATTCGGGAATGGGGGCAACGCTGAATTCTAATTTCCGTACCTAATAACGCAAACCCGGTCTATGTGTTTGTGTCAGTGAGAGAAAGACCGTGGGAGAGAAAGAGAAGGAGAGAGAGAGAGAGAGAGAGAGAGAGAGAGAGAGAGAGAGAGAGAGAGAGAGAGAGATAGTCAGATCGCAGCGGGTAACACGCGCAGCTGTACTTTCTCTCTTTTTCCCTCGTTTCGCAAAGTGTAGAGGTAGAGGACGCCCGCAAAGGAGCAACGGACACCCTCGTTTTCCGGGATGAATGTATATGTATGCGTCCATCCCTCAGTGGCCTCGTTTAAACGGCTAACGGATGGCCCAGTCTTTTTAACGTAGGGCTTCGAATTAAATTACGAATAATTCTTTTTGCGGCGATTATGAAATGTTCGCCGGGGTAAGGTGGAAGGGGTTGCCAGGGGCAGGTTATGGAGAAGTACACGTGGGACTGGAAAAAAGACCATCAGACCGAAGCGTAATAGAGACAAAGCGGCCTCGAGGGTGCGGAGAGGTTTGTTTCGCTCCGTGCACGTACCGTGCAACGATAATCGTTTTAAAAGAATTGCGCTGACCCTTAGGGGTAGTTTTCTCGTACTTCGAACGCTGTTATTAACGTAAATTCGTTGCGGAATGATTCAAATTGACGATAACTAAAAAGCTTGGAACGTACTTTTACGTTTTATTTCTCTTTTTACTTCGAGAAAAACGACAATAACGAGAAAGTTTGCATTCTTAAATCGATTCTCTCCATGTTTCTATCTCTTTTTTTTTTAGATCGGCGTAGCCACGTGTAAAGTTCCCATGTACTCGTATTAAGCCGCGGCGCGTCACGTGAAATAATATGTCATCACGAGGCGGTACGAGGGGTGACAAATCTCGTCACGGCTCTAACGGTCTGATGCGGACAATTTTCCTCGTGGACGACCGCGAGAAAATTTTTAATCGCGGATGATCGGATTTGAGAGTATTTTCATTGATTCGAATCTATCGCTGCCGGACAAACTCGCGGTACGAACGTGCGGTGATGTAGGGAAGGGGGAATGAATTTTTCAAAGGCACCCCCGAACTTCCTGTCAGCATCACGCAGAGTTATCGAAGCCCCTCTCTATTTATGCTTTATACAACGTAGGTGCGCGAGTATTCGATGATCCTGAAATGGCAACAATATAATACCCAAAATCCAAGGATTACCGGAATTATATGGAGGGTACGTCGGGCACACGCTTCGCGTCTGCCGGACATTATTATTTTTATTTGCCTTATGGTTTCGCCTCTTTGGTCGTTTCGCCGGCTTTCCATTTATCCGACGGGGTGCGATGTTCACAACGCGCGAGCGCTCGCTCCCATTTTCCACGAGGGTGAGCTGAGAAATCGGCAGGGGCGCGAGCCTAATTTGGGCGTGTTTTTCGGATATATAATACAACGTATCGGCATCGATCTTCCTTAGATCCTATTCAAGCTTTTATAAACACGCACGGACAATGAAAAATGACGGTTAAATGGAGCCAAATTCATCGAGGGCGATATCCCGCGTGGTCATTCTCCAATAATGGAAAATCCACGTATTATTGTAAATCCGTATTTTTCAGTATTTTTTTTTGTTTGTTTTCGTGGTCGGAGAAATCTTACCCTGTTTGCCGATAAACTCGAGAAACGGATAGTGTGTTGAAAAAAAGGTAAACAATAAACTCAAAATTTAATATTTGTATCGATTCGCTTAGCTTTATCCGATTGTCAATTACTTACGAATGAAAATTTTCAAATCATTATTTTTCTACGATTTTCGTTTGCGCCGAATTAACGTTTCCCAATATACGAGGTGTCAGATTCAGGACTTTCTTTCGTGACAGAGCGATTTTTTTCACGCTATATATGACGTTGACAGTAGGTGACAAAGAAAGAGGGTCAATCTCACTGAAAATTCAAATACCTCTTTTTCACACGGCACGGTATACGAGAGAGTGAATTTTCAAAAAGAGAGTCAGCCCTCCTTTTTCCCTTCCTGGAACCAAAAGCTTTTCGTTTCGCGGAAGCAACAGTTACTTTGGCGCAAGGGTGGATCGGTGCTCACGGGAGTGTGAAAAAAACCTCCTTACTTTTTCTTACGATTCAAGAACTCCGCGAGAGTCCCACTCTCTCTTTCTTCGATAGTGGCAGATAGCTCTCCGATTGATTCGTGAATATAAAGGAAAGGAAGAAGTCGGCTTCTCTCCATCACTCTTCGACCTCCCTACCCTCACGATATGTTCTTTCAGACTGATTCCGGTATTCCGGCACGAAGTATATAGGGTGTCCCGAAAATCCAAATAAAATATATTCGAAATATTCCATTCTTCTCAAAAAACAACTTCCTGTAACGAATATCTTTATATCGGTTACTCGATCAATAAATAACCCAAATAAAATTGTGAATTTCGTAAACAATTTTTCGTAACGCTGCTACAACCCTTTCTAATATTAATCTTCGATATTTCCGAAGTTAATAACTGTTTAAAATATAAATCGAGCATTTTATTCCTTGAAAACAATTCAAAATTAACATTCAATTTTATTTAATCAAGAATTTCCATATATTTTCATCTCCCACATTCCACACCTAAGCATTATTCAATTTTCATCCAGGAACCATTTTCCTACACCGCATAGAGATCTCCACATTATATTGCACTAGTCCATCCGACTCACAGGTTTCCATTTTTTACTAGATTTTTGCGAATGGGAGGATGAAGGATGCAGTTCAATGTTGTGTATGCAGTCTTTGAAGTCATTCGAATGGCGTTCTCCATGTCGCAAGAATTCTCAGAGAAATATGGTCACCCGGCTGTATAGAGAAATGACATACGTACTATACATATATAAGTGTATGTATATACAGAGATGAAATTCTGGGCCTTCAGACATCGGAAGTTATAGATTTAACATAAGAGTGGCTAAAGGAGATCGAAACATACTGGATGTGCACGTATACTAAAAGAACGGTTCATCTGTTTGTGGTGCAGGGACCCAGAGGGACTTCTCTATTTCTCTTTCTCTCTCTCGATTTTCAGAATATCCGGTGGCGTGTATAGGATAGAGGTGTGTCTATAAAGTAAAGAAATACTATATAGAACACACGGTCCAGCGGATAAATGGCACACAGACGGAAGAAGGACGAAACTGTTTCGAGAATCGCTCACTCGACATCATATGCACCCATACATATATATGTGTGTGTGTGTGTGTGTGTGTGTGGGTGTGTGTGTGTATGTAGTACGTAAGAGAGATATCGATGGCTGACGATCGGGCTGAGAGGGAAACTGAAGAAAGTGGAACGACGAGGAAAGTTAGGAAATCTATATAAATATATGTATCGTACGCCAGTTTGAAGTGCATAGGTTAGGTGCAGTGCAAAACGTACATCGAATGCTGAGGCATCGTTTGACTTTTCTACAGTCATTCGAGGACGTATCCCACTCTTGTCTTTCTTCAACAACGGTTCGAATGTTCTTTCTGCTTTTACCGTTTACGTATGTGTATGTTGCACACTTTTGCCGTATGGAAGGAAAGAACGAACTTCATCCATCGAACGTTCTTTACTTCGCTCCCGTATCGTTCCTCCTCGACTATGGCGCTTCTCCCTCTCCCGCGAAACTCTCTGGAAAATAGTTTTCCATTCGCAGTACTTCACTCTGCTCCTCTTTCTCAATTTCACGTACTCGACCTCTTCCCTCCCTCTCTTCTTCTCTCATCTTGCGCTTCTCTCCGGAATCTTTTATTCCTCCTTTTTTTCTCTCTCTATTCTTTGTTAAAGCTGCGATGAAGGTATATATATGCGGATAGAACTCTCGCACGTCAGACGCACACACAGAAGAATCGCATTTATAAGTAGTTCGTTCGTAGCGAGACGATTATAGCCACGCGACTTGGCTAATATCAGTTTACGACCAAAATTCTCTCTCACGTACGAAACGTTTTGCGGCTTTTCGGAGATATGAGATTTTTATCACCGTGCTCTGCCTGCAAACCACCAAATGCGCGACAGACCGAAAATTTGTGTGTATCGCCTCTTCCGTTAAGTCGGTTGATTCTTTCGCCTTTTTCGTGTCTAGACGCCGGTTTATTTCCATAAGAGTGACTTTAGGATAAAACTCCTCATCGCAACCAGTCGCGAGTGACTCGATTTAAAAACTTTGTTTTTCTCACTTCCGTGATATTATTTAGTTAGAGAAAATATGCGAGAACTTAGCAATATTCATTAAAATCTGGAAAAAAATAATGGATTCCTTGAGGAGGATCCTCGAGCCGTCTGTAACGAGAGTTAGAAATAAAGTACGCCGTAAAATGGTCTTTATGGATTTTCCATTCCAGTGAGAAAACGTCATATTTTCCTCCAGCCGAACAATGCTACCCTCAAAGCTAGCCATCGCCATTTTACGATGAGTGAATATACAGTGATATATAGAGTGAAGGAAGCGGTTAAGGACTACGAGGGGACAAAAATGCGAATAGAATCTGGAATAAGAAAGGAAAGGTGATCGTTCGTGGATAATCCGTCGATGGTCCGAGGTCTCTTTGGTCCGGTCGTCCTTCGGGGCACTCAATGGTAAACGTTTAGTGAGTTTTCTCTCGCATTGTGAGCATCATCGAGAAAAGAAGGATCTCGGAACAAATTTACCGTGAAAATATGAAAAAGTTCGTATGCGTAGTCCGCGGGATAGAAACGATAGAAAAGCTCTTTGAGTGCGGCGAACACAAAACTCGAGCGAAATCCGGCGGATATGTATACCAGGACAAATTATGTCTCTAGCGGGAGAAAAGACTCCTCGGGTACGTCAAGAAAGTGTCGCACACCTCTTGATGCGATTAACGAAGTGACGAAGGCGGGGAGGGCTTTGTGGCTGCGAGGATCATCGGATTATCGCATTAACGATATACCATGAGTTGCGGTTAAATACAAAACGCGTGCAGGACATTCGTTACTTTTTCTGTACATATGACAAGCAACAAACTCCATTATTATATTTCCTCTACGTTCTTTTGCATATATGTTCAATGCAAATGCGTAAAAATGAATTTTCGTTTCTGACTGATTGTTATTCCAATGAATACTTTTCTATTATCGAAAATGAAACCGACCCAGGGGAATGGCCCGCGGGTATTCTCGAAAACGTTGAATCGAACATCGAATATCAAACATCTGTATTAAACGCGTATCCAGCGAATTTCAGTTAAATCAAACGGAAGTTTCTATTATAGTATAATATGTAATAATGTTAAATTGGAAAATCATACACCCACTTCAGATCGTACCAACCAACAGATCTTTCAGTTACATCACGTGGTTGAAAGTTAATTGAAAATCGTCGAGTGTACTGCAACAGTTACGTAGCATTAATTCAAATTGATATGGCGCAATTATCAATAGTGTGCACTTAAATTTATCACGTAGACGTATATAAACAAGAAGATATACTATGCAAGAAGAACGGTGAATTAAATTGAAGTTGATGATAGAGTCTCGATACTGCGCAAACTCCAGTCCGGAGGTGTGATTTTTTTTTATCCTAAACAGTACCCAGGTATCGGGGAGGGATGAGAGGGAGGGAAAGAGAGGGAGCTGGTCTATACGCGATGTGCAGTCTGCCGTGCACGCTTTATGCATGTTTCTGGCTCGAGTGCCTTTTTGAAATAGACACGGTTGCATGAGCAAATATAACTGAACGTACTGACACAAATAATACATAAATAATGTTCGGTGAGGTTCGACGTGCATTAACTCCCTCCTCCCCCTCTGAGCCTCTTTATCTACCTCCCGGTCTTGTGTATTTTGTGATAATATCAATAGCTCGATCTAGCTACGTACGCGCATGTGTTCGATTAAAATTGGTTGAGCGACTCGCTCGTGACCGAAGCGAGGTCGCGATAAGTGCAATTGCAATATAAATTGTATATATGTATATATATTACACGGTTTATCAATCGAATAAAATCCATTGAAACCGTTCGCGTGATGGATTATTTTGATACGTTATCGCGAATACATTCTATTTTTATGTATCCTGAGAATTATCGACAATCAAATCTGAATTATTTAAAAAAATCGATAATTATTGAAATAATCAGTTATAATTATTTTGTAAAATGATTTCTTGTGTCCTTCTTTTTCAATTTTAATGCGACCGATAACAGAAAATAATCGAGCTCGGACGGCCTTTTCATCAGTCATTAATGTTTCCAGAGTTTCTGGCTTTACTCACCCTGACCCTTGCCTATATATATATATATACATGATATAAGCAATGGTAGAGAGTATATTCCTCATCCGACCGTTCGCCTCACGGAAGGTTCACAGGGGGAGGGGGGGGGGGGGGTACATCAGTTATTCCGACGGGTGATTCAATTTTGGTCAAGCCCCAAGAGCCGAGGCTCGAATGCCCCGTTTCCGTACTATGTGCGACCACCATTGCTAGAATCATCCCTCTTGGCCTCTCACCCCTCGCGATTAAAGCATAAATGTAAATCGTTCGGCAGTACAGCAATTGCGAGCGGTACGATTGTTGGGATTGTCGTGTATGTAGCATTATACATATATAGATAAAGGGATATAGCTCGATGGTTTATGTTTGCGTATACGGAAGAAATGGACACTATTGAAACGAAAAACCATTGAAAATCATTTTCACCCTCTTTATGAATAATTAATGAAACTCATTGAAAAATATTCATTGATATATTCTCGCGTATTTAATCCTCAAATATAACGGATACGCGATAGCGAATCGACAAAATGACCTTTCGATTTTTGGAATAAATTTCAGCCGTTTTGTTTATATTTTTCGTTGATAAAATTGTCAGGTGAATTAATACGCGAATAACGTAGGTACTTTACGGATGTTCGTGTAAATATTTGCCAAAGGCGAGCGACGAGTACGTCCATTAAAAATATATATATAATATATGGAAAGATTCGTAAAGGAGCAGGAGGGTGGGATAGCGCTGTTGCCATTAAAGGGTGCGAAAGGTATAGGGCACGAGAGTGTTTTGCCGCGAGTGTACAGGCATAAGAGGTTTCGCGCAGATCCGTCGGTCTCACGTACATTCAAGTGGTCGAGGGATCGTGCGCTACCACCACCACCACTATCGCGACGGCAACCACCACCAGCATCGCCTGCCACCATCGCGAACGTTCTCATCGGGTACTCTAGTGCCGCCATAACGTTTTACGCGAAAGGACCGGCTTAATTAGAAAATGCTTGACCCTCGTAAAGCGGAGGGGCGTACACGAACCAGAGGCGCAACTCTCACCCGCCACCTCTCGCACATACTCTCGTGCTGTTCCCAAGCCCGACACCCAACCCCCCTTCTCAGCCCTCTGCCAGCCCACCCACCCACACCATCCTGCTCCTCGTTCTCCTCTATACTCGTTCTCGTTCTCTACCTATTTGCCACCCTACTCCGTTCCTGAATATTATAATTTACACCGGGTAGATGGCCCCCGCGAGCGTCGAGTCTGGTCGAGCTCTCAGGCACTTCCGATTTTGCACCCCTCTTGTTCAGCTTCTCTTTTTCACTTCGTGTCTCTTCCTCTCTCTCGCTCTGGTCGTATCTACTCCTCGCGCTCTTCTCTTCATCCTCCGTACAATCATATCCTCTATCTCTACACGATAGTCTACCCCTGCTCTCGCAACCCTCCAACGACGAGCTCTTTCACCCCCTCTACGATAAGTTATAGCACCTGACAGCTCCATGCCTACCTTCGCTTTATAACCCCACCAATCCTGCTCGTTCTCTTGCTTCCTCCTTCTCGCTTTACGTCCTTCGGTCTCTCTCTCTCCCTTCGTTCTCTTGCAGCCTCGACCGAGGTACACCCCATACAGGCATCCCTTCGCACAACCACCCCCTTATTATTTCTACACTATTCGCCATACTTTGGGAAGCTGACGATCGCGCACATGAGAATACAAGAACTAACCAGACGTGGTACACGTCGTCCTATATAACAGCGCGGAGGCACGCAAACCGACGATATATACACACACGTTTTCAGTCCCGTTCTACTCGCTTCCCTCAAAACTTTGTTCGTCGTAAAACAATACGTCGTTTCCAGCCCCATCCGGTTGCCCTCGTTATTTTAGCTCGTCCCGTTGCACTTTCATCCACGCTCCGAAATTCTAGGGGACAGCAACCAGAGGCACATACACGAGAAAGACGAGAGAGATGCGACCTTCGCGACGAGGATATTATTCTCGTTACGACCAAAATACCATAATCTTTAAAGCTTCACATTTTCGCATCGATCCCTACACCTGGCTGATTTTCAACCCCGTTCAAGCAAAAATGAAAATATTTTCGAGGAAGGTCAATTTTCCTCGAGCGAAGCGAACTAGCAATAGAGCGTTAAATCATCCCCTTGCTAAGCGTATGTTCTCGAAAAATGTTCACCCCAATCCGGAGGAGAGCGGGAGGTAATCGATTAAGCGTCATTTTAGGGTTGTTTTCCATCGAGCGACATGATTTACGTCTCCGTACGAGTGAAAATTAGTCGTCTAACAGGGTGTGCTACACACAGCTGCAACCCATCGATTTACCCTGAATACCATCGATACACGTGCGTTTGCCTGCCCTTGGCACAGTCTCACGCTCTAATTGTAACGATTTAACGATCTCGCTACTAACCCCTCCCTTTATCTCGGTTATAATGGAGCTCTAGCCTCGAAGAATATTCGCATACGCACAGCAACGCCACGTACAATACGTGTCTGAGATACGGGGGTGTATAATTTAAGTGCGTTAACCTTGGCCAAAAGTATTTCTCCACCCCCCTACTGCGTTATCGTTCATGCGTTGCTCGTGTTAGCCGCAACGCTCCGGCGTTCCTACTTTCGTCGCTTTTGTGTTACGACGTAGGTACCGCGCGATAAATACACGCCTCGTGCGTGTACAACGTCGACGGGGTGAGCGTGTCACCGCGCCGCAGGGAAGGTTCGCCCGAAGGGCCCGAAACTTTCTCGCATCGCTACGTCTCGTAACGACGCTAACAGAGGGCACACGCCCGTGGAATTCGATACCCCTCATCTCCTCCAACCCCCCCGCATTCTCCTCCTGCGGTCCATTGTCAGAAGCGTTCCATCGATCTTTAATCTCGCGCGACGAGGGTAAACTGTAAACTGCGGATTATGCTCGAGGGTGAAATCGTCGAAGATCGACGAGTCTACTCTACGAATGTTTCATTCACGAGGCTCGTATAATACCTATGGCAAATTTCGCTCTCGCTATTTTCAAATCGAACGGATAATTTCACGTCATTATTTTTTCATTCGATTAATTATAATCGTTATTTAATTTTGACAAATAGCTATCGTTCGATTCGAAACGTAGGACTTCTTTTTCCTCGAGAAACGACGATTCTTATATCGTTACTTTCTTTTATCGCTTTCGTATTATCATTTTATTATTACGTATCGTATTATTTTTTAATCAACGAGAGGCCATTATCGTTATTTCCGGGAGACAAACGTCCCTGTTGGACGTACGACGTTCACCGGAAATACGAAACTGCGAGAGGAGTGAATTGTGTTTCGAACCCTCACCGTCTCGTGCGAATACGTAAGATCTGCTAAGTCTTATGCCCCGCGAAAAACCATCCGTTGCCTCGTGCCTGTTGGCACACATTATTTATAAGCTTGTAGCGAGGTGCGAGCGTGTATGTGTTATATACGCGCGGTAGACACTCCGTACTTGCCCGCGACCCTACTTGCGAAAAAAAAACGAAAATAGTTTTTGTATGTAGGCATTGCGTCCCAGCGGTATAAGAAACGCGAGGTCCACTGAAATATGCAATGGACGGTTTTCCAAACGCGCCGCACCCCCGCGCAACCGTTTTTATATATATTTGAGAGTCTCTTCTCGAGAACGTACGCGCGGCAGCATATCCCTTCTACCCCTTTCTCTCTGTACACATAAGCCACCCCGTAGTTTGGGTAGAAAGAACAGACGCGTTTGCACCGTACATTCTTCTTCTTGGCATATAGATCGCAGATGCCACGTTGCAAATTTTAGAACTCCTTTCTACATAAATTTTCTTCGAAAAAAGTCTTGCCCATTTCGCCATTCTTTTTTCAATTTTCTTACAATTCAATCGTCGCTTGGAAATATAATATTTCGATATTAATTTCGGCTCGATCGAAACGAGCTGTACTCTATAATTATCTTTATGGCTGGCTGATATCGATAATATTGCAAAATATTGTATCGCGCGAGTGTTTACACGAGTGAGAAAAACAATAGCCAAATGCTTTCGAAATATTGCTCGATGCCCTTGGGTTTGATCGCTAACCGCCAATGGCAAAACAAAAGAATTCGGAAAATTCGGATAATACTTTGGAAAATAATGAAAGAATATTGACACAATACCGGTTAGGTAACTTCGTGTAAATGCTCGGCCGAAATACAATTATCGTTAACAAGGCATCATCGAACGACCAACAACGATTCCATTAATTATATTCAACGCATCCCGTTGTCCTCGTTTTTCGTTTCAACCCCTTTTGGAGGAGCGTCGCGCGTTCACTCTAAGCACACACATGATCGCACACGTGAAAGCACGTGGTATATATTTTGAATATTTAACAAAGCCGATAATTTGTTTGTTAATACCTAGATATTGTTGAAACGACGGTTATTCACGCCCGATCGAACATCTACCCTCGTTGCGTCCAATGCGCAATTTCTATTTTTTCACCACCTCGTTCGCTTCTACCCCGCAGCCCTTTATCGCCATACCCCATATCGCAGCTACCACGCGGTCCTTGGTATCGAAAGCAATCAAATTTCGATTCCAGCCGCACTCCCTTTCTCTCTTTGTTCATGAAATCAGAACGGGTGATATTGTTCACTCGTTTGTTCGCCACAATTATCGCCACCCCCTATCTATATATCGACGTTGCAATTAATGCTTTTCATCATTTTACTTACTATTTTCCGAAAATACACGAGTTTCCCCTCTCGTTCGTTACCAAAATTTAATTGCTCTTAATCAGAAATACGAATGAATGGAACAAGGGTCAAACTCCCAGTTATCCATTTTTTTTTCATTCTCATATCATACATCAATCTCGAATTCAAATTTTCTACACTCTGCAATTGCACTCGTCATAATGTGTGTGTTTTTTTTAATTTCTATGCACTTTCACGTCATCTCCATATTCAATCACACAGACACATATATATACATAATATCGATCTTCGATGGAAGTGTCCACGCGGATAGTAAAGGGATGCGGCAGGGTGCGCCCTCAGGAGGCTGCGGCCGGTGCGTCTATCAATATTCAGTTATGGTAAACGTTGTTCACAATTCAACCATTCTATATCTATCTATGTACATCACACACCCACACACTCACACGCACACACACACACATATATATATATATAGTGTATATGGCCCAGGAGAGCGAAGCTTGATTATATAGCTATAGTTAATACATACATAAACTTATTAATATATATATATATATATATATATATATATATATATATATATATGTGTGTGTGTGTGTGTGTGTGATCCTACAATACATTATGTATGTATGATCGAACCTGCGTTGTCCCGTGCCAGCGTCTAGGCTAACGTATGGAGTACATAGGTTTGTAGACACGTGATACATAATGCTCGTCCCATGGGTATGTCCCAGGTCTAGGGGTAGGTAGTAGTACCTTGGACTTGCACCAAGAGGACCACCGGTCGCTGTACATTGCGCATAGTATGCATACCTCGGTTGTAGCCAGTTTCAGCCGTTCGTTTACCTATATATACGCTCGCGCTTGTGTCTCTTTCTCGCTCGCTTTACCCGCACCCCCCACCCCGTTGTAAACCTCTCGTGCTATAACAGCATGTCGAAACGGTCGAGCGTGTCTGCGTGCGGGTGTTTGAACCAGCGACTGTCCATACATGGCTTCGTGTCCCTCTATTAGTACATGGATTCTGTGTACATGGAGTGAATTTTGACGTCGACGAGAGTTTATATACATATATGTATGTATAGAGTGTCGAAGTACGTACGTGCTCGCATGAACTACGGATGGCCAGCTATCTACCGTATATATACTCTTTCATGCATATGAAAGTCTAGGTGCAAATCGTGTACGAGAAGTACCGGCAGAAGCCTCGACGTGCCAGAATCTCTCGACACGCGAGAGATTTCGCGATGCGAGCTTCGATGCGTATTCGCGAGCGTTCTCAACAGGGACCTCGATGTGTCTGTCACCACGCGATACACGCAACGCCTTTAGCGATGCTTAGTATTTAAATTATGGAGCCAATTGCGTGCAACGAAATTCCTATCTAATCGCGCTATCGTGAATTTCACGAAAATTAATTTATTATCGGCCTTTACGATCGAACGCATTATTTATAAATACGTCGTATCGCGAGAGCAGGAGATAGAGAGAGAGAGAGAGAGAGACCTTGATTGTATATCGAAACGCGAAGCGTGATTTATTCACGTTTATTTATTCATAGTTTGAAACACGCTGTATGTCGTATGTTTATGTAGACGAGTTTGTATGTATCGAAAGAAATATTATAGCGCAAAGGGTGAACGACGCAGATTTGCATGAAACGAGAAATATATTATCGTTTCTACTCTCGTTGCTCACCGAAATCGTACGCTGCAAACGTATACGTTTCATACGAAATGTACGAGTCGAGTACCGTTAGCAATATACAGAGTAATATCGATTTGATACAGTTTATATCATACAGGGACTGTTATTTTTCATGCAGATAAGCATAATGGAAAACGAGAGAGAGATACCCTATAGCATGTCTCGAAAGTTCTTTGAATTTAGTTCAACGGTTCTATTGTCGACCCTGGAGAATCCTTCGTTCATAATTCGATCAAAGAGGGACAATTCGTTCACAGATTTATCAATAGCGATGTTTACGACCTGAAAAAGACAACCTTGATTATATTTTTACAAACTAATAATCGATAATTAGCAGGATTGTATCAAGATGAATTATTTTTGATTAGTCAATTTTATGAGCAATAATAATAAATAGTTATTTTTCACTGTACCATGTTTTCGAATGATCTCTTGCTTGAATACATCATCGTCGCTACACGTCTAGGATCAATCGTTTTCGGAACTCTTTCCCGGTGTAAGAGACAGTCTATTCATCTTTTTCCCTCCCTGTCGTTTGTTCACTCCCTGGGTTCTCTAGGTTGCTCGTGAGAAAGCCAAAAACGGGAAACTGGGCCGCACGAGAGCACCGAGCCGAAGACAATAAGCTTGGGTTATGCCAGTTGACTGAAGCTATGGACATTTCAACATATATGTACACACACACATATATATATATACATATTGCATGTAAGTTTAGGGAAACAGTTATACACACATATATATATATATATGTATACGCAGCTTGAGTTGCGGTAGAGGCACGCGGTGCCCCGTCCACCTAGGAATTGAAAGCCAGTGCCAAATGGGACGCAAATACAATGAGGTACGTAAGGAAAACAGGGATAGAGAGATGAACGGACTCCCACCATTTCGTATCTTTCTCGGGATTCGTAGAGCGACGAAGCTTTTCCCTTGGCTCGCGCCAGTACTCTGATAAAAGCCAATAATCCGCGCAGCAATAGAAATTCTCAAGTATCCACGTTATATTATACGTGCCTTCGCGGAAGGAGAGCGCATCCTCTCCGTACAGAGAGATACTTTTCTTTTGGCTCGCTCCCTCGGAATTTCTATACGATATATAACATATCGATATATATATATATATTACGCGTGTATCCTACTATCGAACGATATCTCTGCTCGTCTCTCGCAAGCCCTCGTAGATCCCCGACCGCGTTCTTCCACCAGTTCTGGTAATTCAGAGTCACCAAGATAGTTACTGTATACATATATAACTAATAGCCATAAATTATATCCACGTGAAAAATCGGAAGCGAATACAATTTATCGAGGCGATCTTTATTTTTCTTCGTTCAATGTATCTTTATCGTGCTGAATTTAAAACGCGATCTTTCCTCTCTTCGAGCATTGCCTTACACACTGTTATTTGTTCTTTTTTTTTCTCATTTTCTTTCAGTTTATGAAGTACAAAGTTTGAAGAATTTAATACCTTGTAGAAATTCTGACTTTCGAGCAAACTCCTTCGAGCTGCACATTTTCGGGGAATTTGAGACGATTCGAGAAAAAAAAATTACTTCGGCCAAATACTTCGTTCCACTGCACTCGTCCTTTATACATATATATATATATATATATATATATGGCAATATTATACCTATATATGTGTATATATATGCATATATATACACATATATAGGTATAATATTGCCATGGGTCTGTTAAGCTGCCGCATACACGCCACTCGTACAATTTTACCGCCGTACTGCACCGTGTTCGTATAGCCTCGGTTATCTAGAGCCTTTACCCACTGACTCCCATCACCTCATCCCCGTCTGCCCTCTCTCCAACCCCCCACCACTAACACATACAGAGGGCACTACTCGTATCCATTATGCTCCGGGGGAGTTATGAGGCCGACGTTTATTGGCTAACTTGTAACCCCCTTGCAACGCGGACTTGAATTATTTCCCTCGGTCCTTACCGTTGACTCTATCTCTGTCTCTCTATCTCTCTGTCTCTTTCTCTCTTGCCCTCCCTCTTTCGCCCTCTCTCTTTCTCCCTCACTCTCGTAAGTTTATTTCAATTTAGCCCCAGGACCCAAGCCGCGAGGCCTCTTGGATTTACGGTATATAGACGTTCCTCGCCGAAGCGAATCGAAGTCCAACGTTTCTCTCACAGGGCCCCGCGGACACGATCGACAGAGAACTATAACTCGTGTGGTTTGCCTCCAACTTCCCTCCAACTATGTGAAATTTCGCTTCGGTTTAAATTTTACGATGGTGTTCGCGTTGTTTCACGTGGCTGAGCTATTTTTCAAAACTGGCTTAAGTATGCCGTCGTTATTGCAATTCTTGCATGAATGTAATAGGCTGGCCAAAAAGTAATTGCGTTTTTTTGTCTACTAGAAACGATCGTGATCAATTTTCTATTAGAAATTCAATTATTTTTCCCTGATTCGATATAATGATAATGGAAACGTCATTATCTGCCTTCCGACCCAATTTTTTGCTTGAATCTGACGTTTATTTTTCGGAAGTTCGTTGTACTTTCTACTTTTTATGCATCTGATTCTGAGAACGTTTCGTACATCGTATAATGTCTATCTATATGCTTCATTTCATTCCACCGTTACATCGACTTTTCCAACTGGTACAGGGTAAAATAAATAAATTCAGCCGAGTGGAATCGATCACGAATCTGTTCCGTACGAATGGCGATCCTGTTTGCATTTGAACGATTTTGCCGAGGGCACGAGGACGATGAGTCGGTCGGTTGGTCGAGAGAAAAAGAGAGAGAGAGAGAGACTGAGATTGAACGAATGAAATGTTGGAAAGGCGACTGAGAGAGATCGAAATAAAAAGAAGCCAAGAGGCAACTCTGGATAGAATAGAAGAAGAGAAAAGGGAGAGAGAAAGAGACATAAAGCATAGAAAAGAAAAGGGGTCGAGTGGGGTCTGACGTAACACAAGCAGAATCACTGTAATTGCGCGAATGCAGTAGTTTAGTGCGAGCGCCGCACCAATTTTTGTACACAGCAACATCCCCCGCGTATAGATTCGCTCTCATTCTTTCTCGTTCCTTCTCTCTCTCACCCTTCGCACTCGTGCCAAAGCGCTCATTCGCAATTAGAAAAATTCGATTGATTGTCAATAGGGGCACGATTGCTGCTGCAATACACCGATGGGTGAGCGATAGGAGCCGATAGGATTCCCGTCCTGGATGCATCGACAGGGAATGGACGTTGCAGGGAATGAAGTGAACGGCGAACGAAAAATGGAAAGAAACAACGATACTTCGCCAACTAAGCGAGAAAGAAGCATTGTTTGTTTTCGCGCGGTTCGTGCCAAAAATAGGACAACGTAAAACTCGAATGGAATTGAACGAAATGAAGTCAAGTTTTGAATAAATATTGCGCTGGCCAAAAAGTCATTGCGTTTTTTGTGCAACCACTTTTTGGCCAGCTAAACAAAACTTGTCTAACTCGAAGATGACTAGGGGTCGATGATTGGCTGCATTTATTTCGTAATGTTACAAATAAAACAGGTTGGTAAATAATATTTTTTTTGTCACCATCAGCGAGGTTCGTGGGAATAGAACTTGTGCCGTGCGAGGTTTCACAGTGCGACCATTGACGTTACTCGAAGGTTTCCATCAGCTTCGTGCCACTGACGAATTTTCTCTATACGATTTGTTCCTTCGTACACGATACCGGTGGATTTGTCAACTCGTACAATTTCGCTACAACGCGAAAATATCACGCTGTTTCATTGAATTCGTCAATTTGCACGATCGAATACGGCATCTCGGTGAGTTTTATGTAGTTTCACACCGGACGTTCGAAACCCGAAGGTGTTTTGCACATTCTCTTTCAACCATTTTGTAACAAAAAAACAACGTCAAAACAGCCCTAGTTTCGTGGCTTCCTCACATTCGTTGCTAAACAAACGTATCGTTTTACAACCCTTACGTACGAGAACGATAAGTTTTCGTACGCAAGTGTTTCACGGGGCGTGTAGCGCAATAGGAAACTTGTACCAAGGAAACCCTTCTTTCAAGTAGAGTTCTGGTCGAGATTTTCACAGCAGTAGCTAACCGAGGTCACTTAAAAGAAAAGAAACTTGAGGCGTGGAACGAACGGAAAAAAAGAAGAGCTGGAAAAAATAGTGGTGAGGGATTGAGGAAGAAAAATATAAAGCGACGAACGATACAGAGAGACTGAAAGGGAGAGAAACCAACTGAGAGAGTGAGAGAGAGAGAGAGAGAGAAGGACGAAACGTAGTCGCGTGCCAAGAAAAAGAGAGGAAGCCAAGAATTGAGTCCGGAAAATCCCGCCGTGGGCAGGACGTTCATTGGCTTCAGTTCTCCACTTTCAGAGAGAAAGAGAGAGAGGGGATGGGATGCTAGAGAGATGCGGTAGATATAGGGGTTGGATCTGTAGGAGCATGCTGAGGGTGAAAGCAGCGAGAGGCAGGCAGGAGGAGAGACGCGAAATGTGTATGTGCGCGCAATACGAGGATTTGACCTCACGTTTCGTGCTTCTTGAGGGAGAAAAAAATGTTTCTGACCCTCACCGCAACCTCATTTTTATCTCCTCCTTTTCCGTCCATTTTGTCAGTATCTTCCTCGTTTTTTCTTTCGTTTTTTTTTTATATTTTATTTACGATGCGAAACGTCGGTCGAACGACCTCGCAATACTTCACGCACCCCCGCGCGTTTTCGTATTCAAATTGTCCTGGACATAAAGGGCTCGTTTCTCCTTTCGCAAAACGCAGGCGTACACACATACCTACACACGTGCCGCTGATGCGTCTGAGGGAGCCACATGCGTGCTCGGCCAGACGAGAAAACGAGGAGGGATCGCGGAGTGGAGACGATACGCGCAAGGGGGTTGAAATACGAAGACGAAGAGGGAAAACGTGACGAGGGAGAACCCGACCGTTTCGACTGCTGTTATATGCGAAGCGTGTTATACTCCACGTTTAGAGTACTATATTCGAATCTTATAACGTCGGATATGGGTACTGTGGGCTTTTTGGGCAAAAACCATCCCCTCGCGGAACGTCATGCTCAACACAAACGAGACAATGTCCCGTCAAGCTTCGGTGGATAAGGGTTGCAATATACGCGTTGAAATGGACATTGGGTTACGCTTTTCAGACCGAAAGTTCCCTAATGTTGGACCCAGAATTTCATTTTGAGCGATCTATACGGTTGTTGTTTAAAATCTAAGATTGAACCGTTTTTTTTTCTGAGAAAATAATAATTATTAATTAATCCGAAATTCGTATTAATTAGGAAAAAAGAATTATTATTTTAATATATTTCTTTCTTTCGCGATATATTTTCACGGAACATAATAGTTATCGACAATTATCGATTTCTCGAAAGCCGGAGATAAGACTTGAAAAGGTGGGAACCGAAGTGATATTCCATTTCTGTCAAACCAGACGGGAGATTTCTTTCGCTCTCGCCTCGTGACGAAGAAAAAACTCGCGCAACGAGCGGAAGAGATCGAGACGTCGGTGGTTGGGGAGAGCTGGTTAGGGGGAGGAAGGGGGTTGGAGGCTCAAGAATCAATTATGGATTGTAGAGTGGCTCGGCGTGATAGACCTACGCGTTTTCATGTCCGCGAGAAAGGAAAGCGAAGTATTCTTCCGCCAAGGGTTAATAGTTTCAGGCGAAAATCGAACAATGACGATTTATCTTCACTTCCAGAAAATGGCTCGCTCATTCATCTTCGGAATTATCATCGCTGGCACTTCAACCTCGCAATCTTCACGAATATTTTCGCACGAAAACGTAATGAATTTCTTGATAAAGTTTAAATATCGAACTAGAAATATTACAAATAATTAAATTTTATAAAAAAATAATCCTTATTTTTACTCGTTCGAAAATTCATTTTCTTTTCGGCTAGAATCAAAAACGTGTTATACAACTTACTGGCGCGTACCAAAATCCATTGTATTCGGAAATGTCCGTCGACTGTTTCATCGAGCTTAATAATAAGAGGGAGAAATGGTCGGACGAGCCTCCACGGGGGTGGAAAAGTCGATCTGGAAACGAGGGGACCGGCGGTCGCAAAACGCAATGGCCAGCACCAACCGCAGGTCGATATATAACCCCGCGAGATCCTTCACAGTAAGGAAGAGAAAAAAATCGCCTTTGCCTCGATGCCCATTTATTCGATATTTTATCATCGTGCCTCGAGTACGCAAGTCCCGAGGGATCTAGAGGACCTTCTCAAGCCTCCATTATATATAAAGGTAGAATATTTATATATTACATCGTATCGTGTGTAAAGGGGACGCGCGCTCGATGGCTTCTGCGCAATACCAGATACCGTATACCACAACAAAAAGAAAAAAGAAAAGAAAAGAAAAAGAGAAAAATTGGTGCGAGCCCGGAGAAATCAGTCGTGCAAGAAATTAAATATTACATCCCCCTCTACCCTGTTGCCGTGCGCGTTCGAGGGATGAATTCGGCGTCTCGAGAAGTCTCCGGTAGCCCTTTGGGAAGATCCTCCCCGTTCGCATCGCTGCTTAAGGCTCTCCCTCTCTCTCCCTCTCTCTCTCCCTTTACCAGACGAGAGAATGGCAGAAGATCATCCTCGGGGAATACGAAGCAAATAACGTCCTGCTGGACAGGACAAACAAAAGACGACCCATGCGTCCCCTCCTCGAACATAATCTGCTTTCTAACCCCCGAGGAAGTGGAGCGAGATCACTCGATTCGAGATGGTCTTAAAATATTTGCCAGTTTTACGATTTTACGACCTCTAAGTCACTTTTTTCCTTTTTATAAATTTCGAGAATCACTCCTTCCCCGTTTGAAATATTTCATTACGGAGAAACAATTTTTTTCCCCTTTATCTCATAAACTATAAATTTCTTCAGCTCGACGCGTTACATTTTATTAGAAAGAAGAAACTTTTCTAGGGTCCGCGTGAATTATATACTTTGTTAAATAAATTTGCCTTTTTATTTTTTTAAAAGGCGAATGGTCCGTTGCTCTCGGAACGGCGAGAAAGGTCGAAGGGCCATTCCTGAAAGAGCGTGAAGTTTTGAACGCGTGATAAGGGTGAGTTTACACATATAAATTACAGGGCGCAGCGAGCTAGCAAACTTGTACTGTGAAAGGGTGTCTCTGATGGGAGTAAAGGGAGAGCGCGAGGGGTACGTGCGGAGGAGTTTAAATGTATATGCGCGAAGCAAAAGCGCAAGGTGCCCTCCGGTTTAAGTCTGCGACAGACACGATTCTAATTAAAGCGCGACGGTCTTTCGCCCCTCGCACGACTAAGTCAGCGGCGTGGTTGTAAGATATAGGTACCTATCTTGCTCCTTCCACTCGAACTACTCGCTTCTCCTCACCAACCCCCTCCAACCCTTTTACGAACGTACCGACTACGGCTTACGGTTATTGTTGCAATTATCGTCGGGGTTGCCCGACGAAACACGCCTACAACGCTCTACCCCCGTCAGGACCACGAGGAAGAGGTTTTGTCGCCCAACCCCCCTTTCCACCCCCGAGCTCATCCGACGGCTTTCCTCACTACCCCTTGCCAACAACTCCCGTTCTCGAGTTGTTGTTCGAAAACTTGCCAGTCGATTCTATCGTCGATATGCTATAGACACGGCTGACAAACATCGTAAATACAAATGTCTCGGTGTGAAAGTTCGTTAGAGGGTAGGTACACATACGATAATTTCTTTATTTCGTTATAAAAAAAAGTTATAGTCGATTATCGTATTGTCAACTGGATTTTACGATTTCTCTTTTATTTAGCTATAGATATATTCGTGCGAATGGGTAAGAAAGGTAGGAGAGTTTGAAAGCGAGCACTGGGAATTGGCGAATCACTGAAAAGTTTATCGCTCGGTAGCGAAGTGGTGGAGCTCTTGCGTTGGTTCGCTCGGCTACTTGAAATTGTCGCAGAAAAAAGAGACGATAAGAGTTTTATACGATGAGAGGGAAAACGGACAGTGAAGAAACAATGAGTGGAAAGAGGAAAATTGTTGGCTAAAGAGAAAGAATGTTCGAAGCTTCGTAAGGAATTTGTTGGTCTCGTAAAAGATTCATATTTCCATTGAATTGATTTATCGATACCGTTACGCATGATTTGGAACGAATGCTTACAAAACCCTGTCGGAAAAATGTATACGTCGATCCAATTTTTTTTTTTTTTTTTTTATAAACTTGTGATATGTTTTAGGGGAGGTTTTACGAGACTGACAATAAATATGCCCAGGATTAATCAAACGACATTTTCATTTACTCCAGATATTTAATCCCCCTCCCTGACCCAGAAAAATTAGCTCGTCCCTTTATGAAAATTCCCGCGACACGTGGCGTCGTAAAAGCGACAATATGTTTTTTTCCCATCAGGT
Organism: Netelia fuscicornis; assembly: GCA_946811545.1. Classification (NCBI taxonomy): domain Eukaryota; kingdom Metazoa; phylum Arthropoda; class Insecta; order Hymenoptera; family Ichneumonidae; genus Netelia; species Netelia fuscicornis. Next base: position 10,583,954 of record OX328012.1, on the reverse strand, counting down.
ATAGATCTTTGCGTATAAGTACCCTCGGGCTCGTTTATGGACGAGCTTTTCTGAGCTCGAGCCCAACTCCGACACGTGCCGCGTATCTCATTAATGTTTGACATTTTCGCTCGGAAAATCTAGTGGTACTGTACGCAGGGTCCCGTTTATCCTCGCGACGATTCGACGTTCTTTGTTAATGCACGAGGATTAAATTGATGTCAGGACGTGGAGGCATCGTCGTAGCTTCGATATTGCCGAAACGGATAAGCACACTCCCACCTTCTTCTTATCTTTTTCATTTTTGTTTATTTCATTTTCCTCGCACGTCAGACGCGAGCGTACAGGTTGTCCAGAAATTTATTTATTTATTTAAAAAATTATTTATTTATTTACTCAAAAATATTTCAAAATATTAAAAATTTAATTTTCCTCGCAAGTCAGAGACGAGCGTACAGGTTGTCCAGAAATTTATTTATGGAAATTTATTTATTTATTTAAAAAATTATTTATTTATTTATTTTAAAATATTTGAAAATATTAATAATTAATTATTTTTTTATTAATAAATAAATAAATAGTTATTTTTTAATATTTTCAAATATTTTGTTTAAAAAAAAAATAAAATAAAAAGGAACACTGTCCTTCGTACATGGAAGTTCTATCGTTATTAGTGAAATTTTCCTAACGTTTTTTCTTAACTCGCATATTACCTAAATTTTTTTTGATTCAGTGACGTGTTGCGAAATTGATTAGATTCTTCGTGGAAAGCGGAACATTAATATTAGCTTCGCGATTGAGGGAACTACCCTGTGTAGTAGGATGAACGAGCTTGCACAAGGCAAATGACAAAACGTGAGGGGGACGAGGACAATTTATTAAAATCGTAGCTAGAACCCTATATAGCTCATCCTCATGAGGGGCGGGGGTGCGAGATTAATAATGCGCGTGTGAGCTTCGCATCGTCATTGAAGCTTCGTTTCGTCGCTATTTGCTTACAAAGTACGAACATTTAAGGCGAGACCCTTTGCCTCAGGGGATGATCCCCTTATTCTCGTGGCTAATATGGTCCTTAGAACGGCTGATACATTAAATACAACGCGGTTTTTCGAGGAATGACATCGATGAAATTATTTTCAAGCTATGATTAAAGAATTTGTCAAAAATTGTTACAATAACAATTAGAAAAATAAACGCAAGTAAATAAATATAAATGGTTAATAACAAAAATTAATTAACAAAAAATTTTACGAGTAATGAAATAATAAAGTTTACAATTTTATGATTTCATTCAGAGATAAAATGGTACAAGATTTGATATTTACTTTATATTATACGTTTATATTATTCTTACTCTCGATTTATTACCATTTGTTCGCTCATTCAGCCCCGGACACATTATTTATTTAAACTTATTATTATTATTATTATTATTATTCTCTCAATCTGCCTCAAACATATTATTTACAGTTATTGTTATTATTATTATTATTGTAAGAATTGTATTATTTTGTATTATATTATGTTACATTGTTGTTTTCATTGCACTACTCAGTGTATTTGTTTCATAGCGTGCTAAGGCATAATAAATTCATTCAATCATTCAATCAATCAATCATTTGTTGGTTATGGGTTAAACAAAAAACGAGAAAATTCACTGTTTCCAAGTTTTCTATACCTAGTAACAACTGTGGCCCATGTAAGGCGACCAAAATGGAATCAGCATCGAAACACCAGGAGGTATACAGAATCTCGTGAATATTTTATCATGACCTATTCAGGATTCAGGGATGTTCTCTCCTTAAACAACGTCATATTCGGCGCGAACATATTCACGATTTGCACGTTCGTACTTACACTTCCGTATATCTGTTCGCTATTCTCGCGAAATTCCCCCTCCTAGATATTTCTACATGGCATTCGCCCTCTCTCCTCCCTCTCACTCTCTCTCTCTCTCTCTCTCGTACACTCGAACTTTTTACATATAGCATCTGGCAAATGCCATACATAGAGAGAATTGGAGGCTGCGCATTAGTCGGTCGCGGTCGAGAGTCCATAACGCGACATCTGTTCGAAATGGGCTTAGACGCTAGCACAGAGGGTAGGGGGTTGGTGAGGAAGCAGAGGGTAACGCGAAAGCAAAGGAGAAAGCTCGGGAAGAAAAAGAGACGAGAGGGAGCTTTAGTAATAAGAGAGTAGGAACAGTGAAAGTCGAGTGGAAGGTTCGTCCTACAAAATGGTACAGCCTGTACCAAAACATATTTTCCATTCATCTCTGATAACATCGTCAATCTACAATTCGAAATCAAGGAACACCCAGGATAATTTATAAAAATATGTCGTTAAATAAAAGAAAATAACAATTTGCATTTCGTGAAAGATATTTTTGCTGTATCGTTAAGCTCTTTGTATTCTTTAAATTACATCCCCCATTGTTTGTCAACGGTCTAAACAAATATTCTACAGGACAAAGAACGAACCTCACTACCGAGCATATTTATTCATCAGTTTGATAAATACGCTATGCGTATTTAGCACGAATCGCGTAAAACTGGTTCGAGCGACGACGTTGAAACGCTCCTCCTCCATCTTTTCCGCAGCCACTATTTTCCTTGATGCTTCGTGCTCCAAGAAATAAAAAAGAAAATCACCGTCTGCTCGCAGCGAGCAAGCTCATTCATTCATAAACGATCCACATTTAATAATGACCAGTTTTTGCCGATGTCGTACGATGTATAACGATGTACACAGGGTGAAACGCAAGCGTATATAGCGTTATGGGAGGCGAGAGCAAGGATATCAAGGCGTAAAAAGACCGCAGCGGACGAAGAAAAGGAGACGGTTAAGAGGAGACGGGTGAATGCTGGAGAGGATCGAGGCAAAAAAAACGTGGTATAGTGGCTGGTGGGTTCAGGGCGAATAGTTTTTCGTCCTAGGGGCCTTCGGGCTGTGGAGCTCTTTGGTATACGCGTTTGTGTTCGTGTTCTCTCGGCAAAAGCACGGAGCACAGAGGAGTTCTCCTTCGGGGGCTCCGAAGCGGGTAAGAGGCAAGAACAAGAAGAGTGACTCGTAGCCTCCGACACCGAGACCACATTATCCAGTCTGGAGGACATTATCCTTGATGCAGCGGGAGGTACTACCGGTAAAATCGTCGCGTACGTGTGGTTATATGTACAGAATAAGAAGAAAGGGAAAAGGAGCGAGAGGGAGAGAGAGAGAGAGAGAGAGAGAGGGAGGAAGAGTGTAGGCGCCGGGGGGTGTCGGAGCATAGGAAAGTACGTTATTTTCAACGCAAGGTGGAAGAAAGACGCTCGAGAATGATATAAAAAGGTCTCGAGCGAACCCACCCACGTGATAAAGGAAAGGGATGAATCTTCTCGCGTACCCGTTTCCAAGACTCCCAACAAAATCTCCTTCTCTTCTCGGACTTTTTTCTCCTCGCTCCTCCGTCTGTGTATCCATGCCGGGTGACTAAATTTGTTTTTCCCTGGCACAGATTCTCTCTCGCCGTTTCTCGCTTCATCTTGGTACACGACGTTCCCGTTAGGGGTGATATATAATAAGCGATTGTTCTTTGCTTCGCGAAATAACATTACGAAGATGGAGGAAAAATCGGAAAACTCAATTTGTCGAAGAGAATCTTCCGGACCAAAACTTTTCTCTAATTCGATCGCGTTCTTTTTACGACGCGATCTTTCACCCCCGATCGACATTTATTTTATCGTTAGTACAATATTTTTTCAGCCTATACCTAATTTTTATAAATTTGAACGACTTCAAGTTGTTGCGGGGGAATTTTACTTTCCAAGCCGCAGCTCGGAACGATCATTACAAAAGTAAGGAAAACTTCGAATCGCGGTTGCAAAAGCGCAGTGTTAAGAGAAAATGGAGAGGGTGAAACGGAACGAAATGTGGGAACGATCGAAGTGGTCGAGGGATGGAAAAGGAGTGCCCAAGAGACTGAGCGAGACTGTCGAAGCGCGCACTTCCCCTCCAAACCCCCTTTACCACTCACTCCCTACTTTCTCATCCCTTCCTCGCTTCAACCCCCTCATGATGTAATCGGTGAGGCTAAACTTTCTCTATAAATCACAGAACGGTTTCGTCTCTTGGAAGCTACCAGAGCGCTTCTACGCTTTGAGATGAGACTACGCTCGGTTATTACCGTTTTGAATTGTGCTATATCCTCTGATTGTTGAGGGAGAAGGACATCAGCGGTGCGAGAGATTTCATCCCCATGGCGAACATGGGCATTCCCTCCTTTCGTACGTATATATACGTATGTGCTCATATATGTCATTGCTATATATGCATATTCGCGAGGGAACGAAGGAAAATACGAGAGAAGGCGGTGTCGGTGGTTGGAAGCCAATGGAGGATAGAGATATCGCACGGGAATCAGGAACGACGCGCTCGAGGAATATAATGGATATTAATGTTGCTTCTATGCTGATTCCGTCCACACAGTTCTGTCTCTATCTTCCTGTCTTCCTCGTTCTATTTCATTCGTTTCTGTCTCACACGAGTACCTACGTATACGCGTGGCTCTTGGTCTCTCTATTGCTATCTCCATTCCCCACACGAATGGTTCCCCGTTGTTAGATCTTCGCCTCTGTCCCACTTGCTCTACTGTACATACGCTCACTTCTCCCCCGTGATCTCTAAAACCGAAATTCACACAACCTACCGAGGCTTACTAGAACCCCTCTCCTCCTCACCCTTAGATTCATCCTTCTCTAACGTGGCTCGGCATACGCGCTTGTTCCATATCACTTGGCGCGATGGCTTCTACGATTAATGCTTCCCTCTTCCTCCAATTTATCCCGTTGGCTCTTTCCTCCATTTCCCCACTAACCGGTTTTGATTTCGAATCCTCCGAACAGATTTTCACGTACGATAAATTTTAGTCGTTATTGTTTATACGTTTAGGTGCGATATTTCGTATCCAAATTTTGTTTTTGTTGATCGTCGAGATGAATATAAAAGTAGTTTCGATGCGAACGAAGTGATTTTTTTTTAAGAGCAATCGATCTATAACGAATGTGCCAAAATCGATAACGGGTAAGAAAAACAAAAATTGTTCTTTATCATCGACATTGAATTATATTATATATGTATATACAATTTCTGACCGTTGATAGGATTGGACGGTTGAGGAATCGAATTTTCCGTTATCGCGAATCGCACCGCCCGAGCGGAAGAGCCGGTCGCCGGTTTTCCTCGCTCATCCCTCGCATTCACTTTCTTTCACCGCTCGTTCCGACTCAAGGTCGCATTCTTCCATTCGAGAGTGAATTTCGCGCCAACAATACGAACGCCGGTAGTTCACAGACGCATTTTGTATATAAATATATCTTTGTAACGGGCACAAAAAAACCGCTGCAGGGAAGTCGGTATCGATAAGGCCACAGAGAAAAACGTTCGATACGAAAAGAAAGCGAGACAACACTCTCACCTTTCTTACAAGATGCAAGCCAGCCTAGACATCGACTGGAGAGAAAAAAGAAAGCCGCGAGACTTTCGGCTGACAACGTGTTTTATTCTCGAGGAAAAAATAGCACGATAAAACCGATTTTTCGAAGGGGCAAGTGGGAGGAGAAAGGGACACGTGTCAGAGAGAATAAAGGCAATGACGCGGTGTTGTGTGCGTCGCTTTGCGACAGGTGTGGTCCGCCCTTCCGACAAAACACCCCTTATAAAAGGCGTGCGTGGCAGCCTCGAGTTACGGCAGACACCCCCGGGCCATCGAAGGGGTAATTCTGGGTTCGCCCAACAAGAAAGCACCACCAGTCGCTTATTTCACTCTCTATCTCGCTGGTGAGAGAATGACAAGGTCGTCGTCTCTCGTCTCTCCTCGCGAAATGAACGTACATCGCACGGCGAAAGAATTTTGAGACAGCGCTCCTTCGAGTGACGGGGAAGAAACTTGTATCCTCAGTTCGCCCCTCTCGCGATGCTCGCGTCCTTTCGTACGCACCGAGCCCTCTCCCCTCATACGCAGAGGGTTGGGCTAGGAAATGTGAGTAAGGGGGGTGGGAGCGGAGAGACACTCGAACCTTCCAGCATCCCACAATTCGCGCTACGTTCCCCAACGACCGAGCGACTTCTCCGTTACCACTGAGACCCCGGCACAAGGGCGAGGAAATCCACCCCCGCCTCCTCGCCTCTTTCTACCCTTCGTCCTTTCCCTCTCTCTCTCTCTCTTCAGCCTCTCGCCCTATATCTCTCGTCCCACGAAGTGTCAGAGTGTATTTTGTAATTCAAGGAAAGTTTAACCCTCCGGGGCCGAAAGCCACGCAACGCTGTCGGGCGGAGCGGCGTTCAACCAAGCAGACAGACAGGGCAGTCCCTTCGCGAGAGCTTTCTCGCTCCCTTTATAACCTCGGTCGAGAGAACGGTCCCGGTATAACGAAACACCGAACCAAGAGACCCGTCGGTTTCTCCAAGACGCGTAAGGGTAGGTGATGGAAGGGTCCAAAACTCCGAAGTGTCCTCCACTCCGTTTCCGAACTGTATTAGCAAACGTGGCATTTTAACAGGGTCGCTACCGTATCGGAAGAGATAATCCAATCATCTAGCTATTCGCTTCGTTCTCCTCCGTAACGCTCGAGTGTGGCTTTGAAATAATCAATTACGTCCTACCACGAGAAACGATTAGTCGACGGAAAAAAAAACATATTTTCCGAGTTAAAATCGAGCATTCGATTTTAAACAGCCAGTGGAAAGGAGTCGTAGCCTGTTTGCGGATACGAAAATTACCTTGGAAATTAACCACAAAAGCACGATAGACGCGCTCGAGATATTTTTTTTTCATTCTCCTCCACGGAGAATTGAAATTATTTTTATAATCGCCTTGAATGGATCTTACGCGTACAAAATCCTCCCTCTTCGTCCGGTCAAACCCGAAACATTGCAAAATTTTCATACGCACGAGGCTTTTGGTCTCGTCCCAACTCTTAGGAGGGTTGTCGAGTTTTTATGGTAAAGGAACTTCCGGGTTACACTCTCGAGCTGGCTTCAGCGACGAGGTTCTCTTTCGGGCCGGGTTCTCTCTTCTCGGTACCGACGCTAAGCTCGTTTGGGTAATTTTATCGTCGGTTCACCAGAGCCTTCCGCTTTCGGTTCTCTCGTTCTCTTTGCCCTCCTTTGCGAAAACTAATTTATTTGGTTAAGAAGGGAAAGGAGTGTAGAAATGCTCGGTTTAGTAGAGGCGGAGATGAAGAGAAGGCGGAAAACACGATGACGAAGGGCTAGTAACAGACACAAGGGAGTGGGGTTGGGGGATGAGAGGCGAAGGTGGATGGGGTGGGGGGATTTGTGCGAAGCTACAAAGCGAAGAATGCCAGAGCCACGCGTGGGTGTGCGCTGAGATGATGCAATGTATAGGTAGGAAAAGGGCTCATACGAAGAATCGATGGAGCTCTCCCGCACAGGGCTCTCTTCAGCCGGGAAATACTACTATGCTTTCCTCTCTCTCTCTCTCCCTCTTTCTTTTCCGCTCTTCCTCCCTCTTTCTCCTTCTCTATTGTACCAGAGGAGAAGAAAAAGTTTTTCTCAAAGGGGTGCTTCCCAGAGACGATTCCACTCGCGTTTAATCGTCCTACGATTTTTATTTCATCGAATTAGCCGCAACTTTTGTGTCGACCGCCGAGAAAACGATAGGGGTGCTTACCTACCCATTTCGGTGATTTAGCGAATGTATTGGACTATCTTCGATAGAAAAAAAAGGATCTTTGATGACATCGAACGATTGCAATCGATCCCAATAATTTTCACATATCCGACAATCGTTACGTTTATTAATTTTAAAATAAATGTGGAGTAAATAAATGTTTTTTGTTGAAAAAATATCGATTATCGCACTGTTCCTCCAAAACTCTTCGATTTTTAGTAATACCGTGCCCGTCCGAAATGAAAGAAGAAACGTGAGATTGAAAAAGGAATCATACTCGTGGCACGACATAGGAAATCATCAGGATTTCTCCTCGTCGTTAATACTTCGGCATCGTCATCTTGCGACGTTCCGGACGCTTCTGCCCATTCGGACGAAAAATTCTTGCCCTCCTCGGGTCGCAGCTAGGACAAACTATAGATATCAAGGGTCTTTTTCGTAACAGGGTTATCCCGAGCTGGAGATTGAAAAGTTTTCTACGCTGTAGTAGAGAGACAGGAGCAAACGTTCCGAAGGATCGGGTCGAAGAGGATAGCGGGGGTCGGAAGCTTGTCGTACGTGCATGGAGGATTATGAGAGGATGGGCCGTAAGGACAGACGAGTTTGAGAACCGCTTTCACGGAGTCGTGAAGTAGACGACCGGGAGTGCTTGGTCGAGTTGCGAGTCGATGTGCCGCAAGGGGTGGAGGATTTTTGAGAGAGCGAGTACGGAGAACGGAGGGTTGGTAGCGAACGACGAAGACGGTAGATGCGGTGATGTTGTACCCAGGCTTTCGTCTCTTTCTCTCTCGTCATTCGTTGGAAAAACGCGATGAAAGCTCCGCGGAATGGGAAAGAACGAAAAAGTATATCAGGTTTGGAAGATAAGATATCAAAATTGTTTTAAAGTCCTGATCGAGTTGACGAGGGAGGGAACGAGGGGTAAGAGACAATCACCGGTTTTATTGCCTTGGCAGCAGGAGGGAGGGAGGGGGAAGGGACAGGAGAAAAAATGATCGGACGACCATGCCCGATGGGTTTTTCGGAGATGATGAAAGAATCACTATCGTTCGACCGAACGCGATATTTTCCCCAATTTTTTCTTCTTCTGGATTTATTTCATTTTAACATAAATATTAGATTTATTTTTTCATGATCGACGTGAATCTTTCTCACGTTCAACGGTAATGTTTATGTTGTTTACGTCGAACGTATCGATTCCTGTTTGAAACTTGGAGGTAATTTCAAGCGAACGTCGATATTTCAAAAATATTCAACGCAGAATTTTTACATCCAGGAAGATATTTCGATTGAATAATGGATATCGGAATACGCGGAATGTCACTTCGTGCTCTCGCTATATTTAAAGAACACAGGTGGAAAATGTCGGAAAAATGATTTTTATCGACGATACAATTTTCGAAACGAAAATATAAATGTAAAATGTAATCGCGATTGATTTTACGTTGTATTATCATGACAAATAATCGCTAGTTCACCGTGCTTTCTCGAATTATCCAAATACGTGTTTATACCATGTTTACAGATAATTTGTTAATAATAAAAAAAGAAACGTCCTGTCTCTAGATTTTTGCACATTTTACGATCTCATATACGAAACGCCAGTGACGTGAGAGCAAAAATAATGAATATCCATATGTATGACTAGTGCACAATTTTAATAATACTCCCTCCCTCCATACACATAAATGTTGACAAAAGCCGGAGAACCGAGAAGCGCATATGACTGCCTCAAGCGAGAATATTCGCATCTCGGGCGATTCGCGAGAGGGGGGAAACAGCGCGAGAGTAACACGCGGTAAAAGTCGGTGGCGTGCGAGGCTTCTTGATTTACGGTAAAGTGCGAGAGGCTGGCTTGCTCAGCCGCCTGCACATCTACGATACACACCCCCATGGAAAAGAAGAAGTAGAGAGAACGAGAGGGAGCGAGAGGGATTCGCTGTAATGGGTTTTCTTCCTCGTTTTCCTTTATTCGGTCATTTTTATCTCATTTTATATTTCTCGGTATATGTCCCGTCTCTGGATGTAGATATGTATAGAAAGAGAGGTGTCGCTTCGCGGTGTGTCTGGCCACTGGAATATTCGTCCCGCGTTCGCGTTCGCGAGAGCGCACCCGCGTCAGCCTCTGACACGTAGGTGCGTTATTACGGGCGTAACCCACAGAACACGGTGGCATAACGACGACTCACAATTCACGACACGCACACATACATCCATTTATATATATGTATATAAATATTCATGGATAAACCTACTACATTATGGTATATATATATGTGAACGCGAAAGTGTGGGCGAATACGGGAGTAACATGTTTATGGCGTGGAAGCGGTCGCCGTGCTTCGTCCTCGGCAAGCCGAGCTTCTAATTGCCGAGGCTGGACCGTGAGCCGGTCGGCTACCTTTTCAAGGCTTAATGATCGTCCCACCTCGATCTCTCTTCTCTCTTCCTCTCTCTTTCTCCCAAACGACGGTAAAGTATGCCGGTCCCTGTGAGCCTCGTGCTCGTAGCTAACTGAGTCTCTGACATAGCTTTACTACTACATATAGAAATATATATATGTATATATATGTAAATATAAGTATTCGACGTGGATGTACCAATGTATACCGTGTAGAGGAGGAAAACTCGCTGGTGTCTCTGCCGGTCGAGCGTACCACATTGAATGAAACACCTTGCATGCAAACTACTTCTCTCTCGCCATCTCGTTTCATAAGTGGCGGAAAGAACGGATATGAGGAAACCGGTATTTCATGCGTGAAGGACCGCCAAAATCCCTCTGGATCTTTCACCCAGGATACGTATACTATAGGCATCGTGTGTACCCTAGGAAATTATGAAATTAAATTATCACGCGTTTCATTTGTTCTATCCACGTGACTCGTCACAAACGAGCGAGCACAGGATACAAGTTGCTGTTTAATTATACAAAAGGGCTGATGAATCCAATGGTCAAATATTAGAATTCATAACGAATTATGTTTGACTCAGGAACATTTCAAAATTGACAAGATTGCTGTTGCAAAAAAATGATAAGGTCGTTGAAGGATATTGTAAATATAAATTTTCTTGAATTTACATAAAGTTTATAAACAAATCGAGGAATTTATCATCTTTTTTTGTTTCGCTCGTGATTTTTCTCAACATTGCCTACATAAAGTTGGGAGTGAATGAAAATAAAAAAAAGGGAGAGAATTACGTTTATATGCCAGTGGTACAAGTTTTCCTCGAATCTGGAGCAACAAATTTCCACCCCTTCCACCGTCTCTGCTCCTGTTTGCGAGGGAGTAAGACATCAAAGGAAAATTTCCAAGTAGGCCCGAGAGGGCTCGGTTGTGGAACGAGACCAAACGTTCTCGCCCCTCTACCTTCCCCTCGCTTCTTCTTTTTTTTCCCGTTGCACTCGTCGCAATAACTAAAGCTGATACGTCTTTACTTCCCCCTCGCTCTCTATATTCCGGTAACTTTTGACCCGAACTCACGCCCAGTGTGCCGCAAAACATATCTCGGTGAACATACCTCGTGGAACGACTTTTAGCGAGAGCTTTTGGCTCACGACTATTCGCTCACGGAGGAGCCTTTTAGCTTCTGAAACGAGTGTTGGTGTGTGCTGCTGCTTCTATAACTTGCTCTCGCCCTTTGCTCTCGCTCTTTCTCTTTCTCTCTCTATCCCCCCTTCCTTCTCTCACTCACCGCTAGAGCGGATTATCCGGCCATTATTTCGATGGGGAAAGGTTTCGAGAGTGTACGGAGGGCAAAAAGCTCTCACTCCCTCTCCCGGTGATAAATACAGATATAACCCCATGCTATATAACACCGGGCCTACAAGCTTCGCGCGTGTGTGTATCCATCCCCCTTTTCTGTTTTGCGAGAGAGGGTGTCGGCAATTTCACGATTTTCGTCGAGGGCCCTCGACTCCTCGCCCATACGACTTCGCGTATACACGGCTCTGACGAAGATTCGACTCTGAAAATCCTCGCAGCGTATACACTCAACCCTCTCGTAACCGTCAACCCTCAAATCCCGTTTACACAGCCACTTTCGTGAGAAAATTTGTCCCGTTTGTTTCTTTCTATTTTCTCTCTCTCGGGTACGTAACGCATTCTCTCTCGTCAAAGTTTTAAGTGCAAAATAATGATAACGTTAATTCTCTAAGCTCGTCGTTTAATAAAGTTTTTATTTCGTTATTGTCGATGAATAAAAGCGTGAAATTCGAAAGAATTAATAATACGATCGTGGACCATGCACCGTGCGAAATTGCGGCTGCGCGCAGTTTCCAACCCTCTCCTACTCTACGAGGGGGTGGCAGTCGGCGGTATGGCACGTAGCTGAGGGAACGAGAAGAGTTGCCTCAGTCGAGTCGAGAACCCGCTTCGTTGCGGGCTGTTCTCCGAAATCCTGCAATATCTCTCGTGGCGGTTGCATCCTCCGAAGCGAAACAAAAAAAAACATATTGCATCCCTTTATTTCCGACCCCGGGCCGCGGCGTTAAATCTCGCTCCCTAAACTCGAATCGCGTTTCAGGTCTCGCTGCGTTGCTCTCGGTTTAAAAAGTCACGTCAATGATAACGCGTGATTAATCGTGCATCGTCGATCGACCCAAGGGTGAGATCGAGTTATCCCTGCGTGTCCCGTAGGTGGAAAATTGTTTTCTTTTCTTCTTTTTTCCATTTCAATCACCCGATTTCTTTTCTCGATCATAACCGGTCGTGATCGTAAATATATCGTAAGATCTGTCGGACGAACGCGTTTTGGACCCTTATTTGTTGTTCGCGGTGAAGGGTCGCGCGAGCGAGGCGAGGGTAGTTCGAGCAAAACCCTGCGAAGAGGGGTTCGCCTCGGCACCCTTGAGGCTCCGCCAATGGCATATCTCGCACTTTTCCAGACCGAGAACCTATCGGTGTCTCCTTCACGAGGGAGCTCAAGGTCGTCATTGTCGTGAAAGAGTTTTGCAGGAAGAGGGTGAAAGTAACCGGGAGGGTGGGAGCGAGTCGAGAGGAAAAAAGAGGGCGGTTCGAAAAGAGGGAAATCAAGTTGTTGCGGTTGAGTCGAACTGTTTAAAGTCCAACGAAATATGCGTCTCTACCGAGGGATCGTCACCAGTGCTTTTCTTTCAACGACCCACCTTTTTTTTTATTAAATTTAACGCTAATTTATTCAATTTATTTATTAACAAAGAAAAAAAAAGGAATAATATCGAGACCGAAGCCGCATATTTTTTTTCGTTATTCCATGTGCTGATGGTTGTAAAAGATGTTACCGGTGAAACGCGACTGCGAGAGCAGCGATAAACGTCGAGGAAAAAAAATATCTATAGGAAGGACATAAAAATTCTAATCCACCGACGATACGGATTTTATATGCAAAATCGTAAAAAAAAAAAAAAGAAAATTTTTTTATGGACACCCGGACTTTTTCGTCGCACGAAAAAAAAGCCATCGAATATAAATACGACACCGCGTGTTCCAAAGCGCGTATAAAATGCAATAGATATTTCGTCTTTATAGATGCACATATATATGTATATATCTATGCAATATATAAATATATATATATATATATATATATCTAACTATTCGTACAAAACGTGGGTGGTGCATGCCGTCGGGGCTCCCGAACGGTGCAATTAAAGATATAATTAACGGTCCTGCAATTAAATATAATTAAGGGAGTAGATGATAGGATCCGGTATATTCACCAGAGAAAGAAGGAGAGAGCGAAGGACAGAAGGGGGGGGGGGGGAGAAGCCGAACGTCAATTAGCGGGTTAGCGCTTTATCCTGCGATCCAAAAGCCGATTGCCCGCACATCTACTCTCTCGGTCTCCCATGCGGTGGTTCGTCTCTCGTTCTCTCACAGACCATAAATACACAAAGAGAAGATATACGTAAATACGCAACGGATGAATCATTCGACGATTAGATCGATAACTCGTAAATGGAACGAAACTCGAAGCTTTCGGGCTCGTGTAAAGCCAACGTTGGGTTACGCGAATTTTTCGATCCATCGAGAATCGAAACGACGAGAGCGATGGAACGGAATAAACGACGATGTTCAAGATTTATATCCCGCGAATGAAAAAATAATTCTTTTATAAAAATAAATATCGTTCGGAAAGTCCAGCAATACGAAATCGCGGAAAAACGAATTGACGTCTATCCGAGGAAATTGGATCAATCGTAATTAATTAAAATCCTAATAATGACGTACGGATTTAAATTTAATCGAAAAAGGAATTTTATTTCAGTCGCGTAATTATTTATTTCATTTTCGAGCATCGCTAGTAGCGATTTAAAATGATTTATCAAAATTTACAGTAAAGCTCGATTAATAACGCCGGGAGAATAAATATAGCACGTGTATCGAGAAGAGAGAGAGAAGTAAAGGCTGGTCCATTGGCTTTGAAAACGAGAGGGAGAAGCAGGAAAGAAAAAGATAAAACCACGAGGCAGACAGCTAGCCGTAACGAGGAGCGATTAATCGCGCGCGCGCGAGAGAGAGAGAGAGAGAGAGGACGCCGATACTGCTACTACTGCTGGTTCTAAGGGGCTCGTGATAAAATCAACAACAATAAGCCAACCGCTTTGTATATGCAGCGCAGCGATTGTACAGTGCCAATACACTGAAGAGCGTTTACTCTCGCTCCCTCCGTTATCGCGTCGAGTTCTCTGTCTCTCCCTTTCTCTCTCTCTCTCTCTCTTCCGTCCCCCACCCTCTCTCGCTCAGTTATCATGCCGCATTCGTATCGAACGTATTTACCGTGAACAAAAGTCCGATGATCCTTCACTAGAAACGTTAAATAAAGAAACGAAAAAAACAGTCGATGTTCCTATCATAAATAGTCCGAGGCTCCTTGTGCGGGTGTATGTGTGTTTTTTTTATATATTTTGGACAGAATTCGATTTCCATTCGAACGATGTGTGTGCTTCGATAAGCGCGATCGCGGGACTCTATCGCGTGTTATTCTTACAGTGCCGAGGATCAGTGATAATAAAAGTAAAGGCGGAATAACGACGACGGTAGATCTCGATGGAAAAAAGGAAGAGAGAGAGAGAATGAAGAAAAAAGGACAAATGACTGTGTAACAAATATATATATATATAGAAATAGTGTCGGGCAAATGCTTCGGTAGCTTTTTTCGCGCGGCGTTCAATCCGTTCGATTCGACACGTTCATATATAAATTGGTGAACGTAATTCTGGTGCGCGGATTTCACGTTTTTCTCTCTCTCTCTATCTCTCTCTCTCTCCCTCTCTCTCGCTTTTTCTCTCACACGAATCGGGGCTGTAAGATACGTACATAAAAATAAGAGGGAGAAGGAAGTAAAGAACGTCGAGAGAGTGGAACGAGAAGAAGTTTATCAACGGGTGTGAAAAAAAGTGAAGAAAAAGAGAGAATGCTGCTCGAGCGCACGTGACGAACGGAGTCTACACGCTTCGTACCTAAGTGGTGAGTTTCTTTTCTTTTCTCTCTTTTATGTTTGTTCTCGTTTTCCTTTCGTGTTTCTTTACCCCGAAGGAAAAGTCTTGAGACAGTGGAGAGCTAGATGAACACGTGGCTCTTATGGATATTTGTTGAAAATCGACTCGTCGATTATTTAAATAAGTTTGAATTTTAGGGGAGAGTTTTTCGATTTAATTACCTACAAGTTTTATTCGACGATCGTGATATATGACATATATTTAAATAATTTCCTAAGATTTATCAGAAAACGAAGAACAATTTTGTATTTAGCCGAATTAAAGTTGATTCGTGGATAAACTTTTCTTATTTTCATCTGTTTACAAATAAATCTTTAAAAAAATTCGTCACATTAAAGTATCGACAATTTTCCAAGAACAATTTAAAAAAAATATGCCTTTTTATTATTTTCGATAAAAAAAGAACGATCAAAAACTCCATAATTTTTACTTCCTATTTGCGAATGAAAAAACGCGAAATTTTTCATTTCAGTTTTATATTAGATTTGTCATAAACGTAATAAAACGTCTTTAAATTGCAAAAAGAATTTAAATTTGTAAAATTGATTTTTACTCGTCGTAAAAGAATGTTCTTATTTATAGCCGGAAATAAATGTCGAAGCGAAAGGATCGCGTAACGTGGAGAGTGTGTAATAAAAAGGTTCGTACACCTACGCGTGCAACAGAGAAAAAGAAAATAGCAAGAGAGGCAGAAAAATATACGAGGATCACCGCAAAAGGTGTGACGTTACGTCCATGCGTGCGTATTCCCATGATAAAGTCGAAACGTACTCGTTTCACTCCTCTCGATATCAAACGCGAGATCTCATCCCACGGGAAATGCCCGGAGAACCGCGGACAGCAACAAGGAAGAAGACGAATTTTCTTCTTTCGCTTCGTTTGTTCTCACGTCTGTTTCGTACAAATGCACACCCGACGTACCTACCCAACGTAACCTTCCGACTCTCATCTCGCACTCTCCTCCTTGTTTCTTCCTTTCTTCTTTTCTCCATTTTGTTCTACCGCCTTCCTTCTCTCTATTTCCCGACGCTCGCTTTTCATTCTTTGTCGCGTTACGCAGTTTCCGGAGTGGTAAAGAAAGAGGAAGCGAGATGGTAAAGCAAATTTGCCACGGAGTGGAAAGAAAAGGGAATGGGGTGGAAAGGAGTGGGTTGAAAGGACGACCAGGGTAGTCACTCTCGCTGGACCATTACGTACGCGTTGCTGGCGACTCGTGCAAACCAATTCCACTAGTCCGGAACAAATAATATCGCGGCACGGACACAACGGAATAAAAATACCACTGTTCAACTTATTTACATTCAGAGAGAGAGAGAGAGAGAATTGTTTACTCGTCAACAGCGTTTGAGCCATCGCGTTTAACTACTACCGTTTCAAATCCTTCCAATCGTAAATCATCGAATGACACGCGGGAGTCGTGTCCTCCTCTCGGATTTTTCGAGCACTAATTTGCAGCCGCTGTAAACGTACTTGATCCTTCGACTCGAGTTTCCCCGTATGAAATAATATCGAGACGCACGATGTGTATCAAAAAAACGTATACGCATAGTCGAGCGAATTTATTCAAGGATATTAATTCAGGACCCTTGAGAAATGTAAGAAGCTTATATATTATTCGCGAGCAAGTGAAAATTCCTGGTTCCTGCTACTCCTTTGCGAGACTCGAAATAGGTATTCCACTGGGAGATTGGGATGAAAATAATCGTATCCTATGTGTGGGAACTACCTGTGAGGAATTTGCAATCTTGAAGATTGTTTCTTTTTTCAAAGCTCACTGTACACTTTGCATTCATTAGATTGCATTTTACATTCGTTGCATTTTTCTAGGTTTACATTTTGATGAATACAAATTTGTATCTCGCTATTATACGAAATGTAGGACCCGTACGAGGGGAAAAAACGTTTAAATCGAAAGATTTATTCGTCTCGGTGTCATTACTGTTTCGTGGCTTAATCGAAGCCGGTTGTCCATCTCCGGGCATTTAGCTCGATACAATCTCCGAAATCCTCGACAAAGGTGATATCTGTTACTTTGTCGGTAGATCGTCGTAGAGCTGAGAAGAGGAAGAGAGACGAAAGGGTTCGACACCCGCAGGAGACCAATCCGAAACGGCACGATGGACAGCAACAAACTCCCGTAGCTCTTTGCAACGCTCCTCATTCGTGTGTGCATGTGCATACGTACATTGTATATAAGAACGTGTATACCGCTGGCGATCGTTAACGAGAGTTGTGCCCGCTAATTGCGGATTAAATCGCCTCGAGGTCTCGTTCGAGTCTCGAGCGACAAATATTTATTCGTAACGGAGCAGCATCGTCGGAGGTAGAATGTACGCTCGTCCCTGTGTTCGTCTCTCTCGTCGTTGCTCGTTGCAATGCTTGGAAAGCGCCACGAGCACGCCTCGCTTTTATTGCACACCGCTCCACTCTTTTTTTCCTCTTTTACAATGCTTTTCCATCTCGCTCACGAAGCGACCGGTCGATTATCTCGTTCGAAGCGAGCCAGTAATTACGAGACCTACAAAAACACGTACAACACTTGCCACGGATCTTATTTTACTGCAAGCGTGGAGTAATCGACAAAGTGGTTCGCGACGATATTAATTGTATTTGGCAACAAGGAAAATACCGAATTTGAAAAATCACTCGAATTACATTATTATTATTGTGTATAAAAACAGAACACTCAGATATTTTCATCCTTTCGCCGTTAATTACGATATTGACGTTTTCCTAAAATGCATTATGAAAATGAGAATGATATGGAACAATTATTTTTCTGATCATTAATTATTAATCGGTATTAATTATTCTTAAAATCCGAGAAATAAAACGATATAATTAATACAAAAATCAATAATTATTATTTGACTTAATTACATTATTATTTTCATTGTTTCGTCGTTAATTACGATATTGACGTTTTCCTAAAATGCATTATGAAAATGAGAATGATATGGAACAATTATTTTTCTGATCATTAATTATTAATCGGTATTAATTATTCTTAAAATCCAGAAAATAAAACGATATAATTAATAAAAAATCAAGAACTATTATTTGACTTAATTACATTATTATTTTCATCGTTTCGTCGTTAATTACGATATTGACGTGTTCCTAAAATGCATTATGAAAATGAGAATGACATGGAACAATTATTTTTCTGATCATTAATTATTAATGGATACTAATTATTCTTAAAATCTGAAAAATAAAGCTACATAATCATAGAATATAAAAAAAAATCGACAATTATTCTTTGACTGTTATTATGATATTTACGCAAAATAAATACAACAATATCGCGAAGATTGGGATCTTTAAAACATTTCAAAATATTAATAAGTATCAGGGATCAATGATGATTAATCGATCGAAAAATGAAATTACCCTCTGAAGTACCTACTCATAATTATATCGTCGTAAAATCATGTTTAACGATTGGTATCCTGGTTGAAATTATCGTCGCATGGATGATTTCATATCTGTGATCGAATGTCAACTGGTAAATCCTTTAAGAATCTTACGTGAGTTAACGAGGTAATAATCCGATCAATGCTACTCGATAAAAAGCGTATCTTCTATAATCGATGATAGAGCTACCTATAAGATAAAATATCAGCGATAGTAGCGATAAAATATGCATAATACAGTAGTTGACACCGGAACTGCTGTCACAACGCCGTGCACGTCTACATATCGCAATATCGTCTATACTTCACGTAACTTTGACGTATATACGTGCCCATATGCGTATATATATAATCTCTACGAATATATATATATATATAAAAATAATCTCTACGAATATATATATATATATATATATATATATAATAATCTGTACGAAAGGAGGCTCATTCAGGGTAGCACCATGATATCCACGTGAATTATAGTAATAAATATCGATGGCTTCTCGTATCTCGCGATAGAAATCTGTTTGGAGAGGGGGAACAAGAGTACCAGTTCGAAGAGCCACATAGTACTCGGGAAAAGAGTATACGATCATGGAGGTGTGTGGGATGAGGGAAAGATGGCGGAGGGGAAGAGAACGAGTGCAAGAAAGTCGTAAAGATTCTTCACGACGTCCCACGCGACTCTCTTATTCTGCCTTTTCTCTCTCTCTTTCTCTCTCTACCTCTCCCTCTTTCTTTCTCTCTCTCTCCCTCTCTACTCGCACTGCTCTCCATAACGCGATGTGAATTCACAAGAAGGCTCTTCGGCTAATGTCGCGAACGATTCTCAGGGCCGATCTATCGCGCGGGGTGTAAGCGAACTGGTAATACGGAAAAGGCGAAGATACCGTCCGGATTTGCTTCTTTTTTTTATCTTCGATTCTAATAATACGTCTATACCTATAGATCGATACGAAGTATAATTCCGGACGAGCGTTCATTACGGAAACATCTCTCTGTCCCTATCCCAGGTAGCGCGCTGATTGCGCCGAAAGAAAGCAAAAAAAATATTCTCCTTCATCACGTGCATTAAGTAGATACATACACAGATATAGAGTGAAAGAGCTGGAATCCAACTTAATAAACATCGATCGTTCGTTAGCGGAGCTTGCGCATTCGTCCATAAGAACGAACGTTTCATATCGAGAGGATCAAATCCCTCGAATTTATCTTTGAATATCGTACCATCGTTTCGTACGCTCGACACCGATCATCCCTCGAAATGTTTTTCACCTCGAAGCATTGTTTATCAAATATATTTCTTAGTACATTACAGAATTAATTTAACGATAAATAAATATTCCCTTAATTATTTCCATTAATATTGACGTGTACATTATACACGTATATTGTACCTGTAAAAATCGTTCCATTCATTCACATATCCATTCTGTATAAACGAATATAAATAATACGTTGTGGAATGGTACGAGTGTCTCTGCAATCGTGGATTCGATTAACAGCGAATAATAGAACGTGGTTTGTGCCTGTTGGGATTTATAAGATAGGACGTTGGCTCGCGCGAGCATTGAGAGAAATAATTAAATGAACGACAAAAAAGAAAAGAAATGAGACGCTGTGCAAGAGACTTTCTTTATTTCTATATATTTTTTCTTTAACGTGGCAAGGGAGATAGATAGAGGAAGGGTAGAGAATAAAAAACGTTCGTGGTCCAGCCAACGATCCTTCGGATCAAAGTCGTGTCCACACTCGTTGTGTGGTCTCTCCTATCGACACGAGATTCACTCGTTAACGAACCTGTATGTATGTTATATACGTATATATATATGTATATAGATGTACTGCCATAGTTTCGTGTACCGAGACGGACGAGTTACACACCCAGACGTACCTTTGGTATCCTCGTTGAGTTCGCAATAGAACGCCCATGGTACGACTAACAGTGGGGAGTACAACTTGCGCTTCCCACTTAACAAGCAGTACATAGTAAATCCTTCAACAATGTATCTATAGAATGGGAAACCGTGCATTGTACTTAGGGCGTGTTACATTTGTAATGTGGATATTTTTACGGATGGTTGAAACACGCCCTGACGTCATAAAAAGAAAGAGCAATGGGTTCGATCGGTGACAAAACGTTCCAAATTTCATCAAAAATATAATTTTTGACGTATTTTGGTATTTTTCTAATTTACATTACAAATATCACTTTTTTAATCGAATCGCTATCGGTGTCTCGAGGGAGTGGTAAAAAATGTGATATACAAACAATTTAAAAAAAATGTTTTTTCAAACATTTTCGACAAAAATTCATTCTTTACCATTCTTTATCAAAATTGTCGTAACTGATAAGCAAGAGAATATTTAAAGATTGGATTTAAATCCGTCTAGTCTCTGAGGATTGAGAATATTTTTTTTTCGACGATCGTCGGAACGGGAGGAGAGGGTGTGCATGAACGAAAGTGGAATCGTCGAGTAAGGGCGAGTGACGGCGAAGGTGAAAAAGGATCGAAAGAGAGTAAAGAAAGAGTGTACGTGGACGGTACGTCGAGAGGGAGAAAGTTACCTACCAGGAAACGACCCGGTTCTCTGAGCGCGTCAGATAAATTGGATCCAAACAGTTTCCTCCCTCTTGTCCCCCCGTAAAATAGACGATGGCGTCTCGGAGGGATGCGGATACGGTCGATGGCTACCACTGGCGGCTATTCGGTCATTGAATCGAGTACAAACTTCAACTCGGCTCTGGACATTTCCACCTCTACACGACCCTCGATATCATTGGTCATATTTTGCCGTCACCAACTTCCTTCGTTCATTTTATTTCGTCCTATTTTTTTTATCTCGAATTTCTATTTTCACGTACAAAAATGTCACGCAGTTGTACCAAGTTCTCGGTTTTTCGCATGACGAATCGGCTCGTATGGCTCTCAACACTGTATGCGTTTCAGCTGGTTCATTTTTTTAAATATAAGAAAGCGCGTGTCTCTTTCTCTCTTTTTCTCTCACTCTCCTCCCTCTTGCTCTCCCGTCTCTCGCAGTGTTTCTCGTATTTCAAATACGCTATAGGGAACTCAAACAGGCGGCACGGTCGTAAAGATCCTCGCAGTGGTGTTAATCCAGCGCTAAGTATTATTTAGGGACGCCGGTTGTCCAGCGACAAGTCAATTTAATTTATATCCACGACGGGGCACGTGGCTCTACTCGCTCAGCTTATCGCTCGTCACCGAGAAGTATAGCGCACGGCCCACTAAATATCTCGGTCGAAGTCTCGGCCCCACCCCCTTACCCCCCACCCTCTTTCTACGGTCCATTCTTCCCCGAGCATTTACGAGTGGCCGTCCGCAACCATCGTCGCGCTTTCGAAAGTCTGGAGACGTTCCAAGTCTCGGTCGTACATGCGCGATATAGCATTGGGTACCCTCCTAAAAACTACAGATATACATCAAGTGCACGTACGGAACGAACCAACCAACGGCTGGAAAAAAGTGAAGAAAAAAAAGAAAACACGAACGTCGTTCCCTCGTCATGAAGATGTCGTTTCTTCGCGAACGTTATCATTCCCTGTTATATACTGCGTTCTATATATATAGGAACTTATGGGAAGTAATGTACGGTCGTGCACAGCTTCTTTCTCTACCCCTTTCCTTCCACCCTCTCATCCACCGAACATTTCACGTATGTTATCGATACGGCATGTTTGTAGTTTCCGGGCGGACCACCAACGTGCGACACCAGATGCAACACGGAAAAGCTCTAGAGAGAAGCCAAGAACGCTTAAAAAAAGGAAAGTAACGATTCTTTTATTGTCGGGAAATGGTTATCCGTAATTGTCCAGCCGTCACATATTTATGAAACTGACGTTTTCTCGTTGAAAATACTGACGTATTTTGGAGAGCGTGATCCATTTTTGATTTCTTTACAATGATGGAAAAGTCGCGTTCGATATGATTCATTGGCTATACAAATCTCCCTGTACCCTTCTCGTTTATGACAGTGAAACTACCCTCTTGTCTAGCTCGTGACACGATCTGCCCTCGCAATCAAACAACGAGCACGCCCTTCGTAATGACCGACCATAGTCCAAGCATGAGGATCCTAGAATCGTCCCTTGATAACTTATATACATATATAGTGCTGAGATACGTTATATATATGTGTGTATTCATGTTCTTGATGGTGAGCTGGATCGATGCGAGATATTCGTGAAGGGGATGATTCTCCGAGACTTTGGAACAGCTGCGAGCGACACCCCCTTCGCAAGCGCGCCCGGTGCGTATCGCGCAGTGCGTTTATCTAATCGCTCAATCCCCTACTATGGCGTGCTCTCTCTCTCTCTCACTCTCTCACTGTCTTTCTCTCTCTATCTGTACCACGGCACCTTGCACATTACAGATCGAACCACAGCCTGGAAATCGGTCTGTTCTGCATATATGAATCCTTGCTCGCTTCTCTACTCGTTGTACGATTCCATTAATCATCAAATCCCTAAAAAAAAAAAAGAAAAAAAGACAAGCCTTAGTACTACCCCAAAAGAAATTAGAAACGACCGAATGACAAAATAATTGTACACGATTAATGCGAAAAAAATGATAATTCGCGAGGTATGAATATTAATAGTCTTCGAATGGTTATTCATGATAATTTTATTGAAAAATTATTTTATTTTATGCATTCGAACACCGGTTATCTCCCAATGTGTATCCGTTCGCGTACATGGAAAATCGACGTTACTCGGTGCGCACCCACGGGGAGAACCAAACGAAATCCATTTATCCAATGTGTGTTTCGGCGAGGCATTATTTCCTCCCGTTTATATACATGTATATATATGTTCGCGAGGAAATAATGTATATACATATAATATGCACGTGGGCGACACGTTCTGTGTGCGTTTGCATCTATATAGATCGCCCAGTCATATGCATATCGCATACATATATCTACATATATTTATTTATTCGTCCTCGCGTCGTTACCGGCAAATGAATTTACGATCTCAACCGGGGGTCAGCATAGAGATCTCGTCTCTCGATGCGCCACGCTCTCTCTCTCTCTCTCTCTCTTTCTCTCTCCCTCTCTCTCTCTCTCCCTCTCATTCTATCATAATAGTGAGCGCACAGTAATACTCGTCCTCCCGTTCATCGCGTTCGTGTGTCGAGAGAACCCACACCCACACACATACACGTACGTTCGCGAGTATTCATCGTGAGTGAGATTCTGTATAGCGTAGTTCCTATCTCGAGCAGAGCGAGAGAGGAGAACTCGCGGGATACGTAACAACGCGCGACGTTTCGAGACCGAACAATCGTCACAAATCACCGCTTGGGCTCGGAGAGAGCGCTTCGTGAGGTGCGAGGGGTTGCGTAGGCATTAACCGAACTCGCGAGAACGTCGAGCTTTCCAGGATAGTGTGAGCGAGCGAGAGAGAGAGAGATACAATATCAGGGTGGTCCATACTCCCGCACGCGCAAATATACATATATACGTGTAACAAGAGAGAGGGTTGCGTGACGCCGACGTCCGGCATTTCTGGTCGCGAACTACGCGTTATCTTTCGCGCGAACAATCGTCCCCTTTCCCCTCTGTCACCCTGTCTCCGATCCCCCACCTCCCACCCCTACCACATTGCAACCCTTTACCATTCCCGAGTTCTGCAACTGTCTCATATCCTCCATCCCTTTATGCCCTATACATTAAAATATACAGTTATATATGCGCAACGTTTGGCATGTAATGCGTTATAGACGCATATACATAGGCGAGTTTTCTCGTCCCGCGTGCCAGAAATTTGTCATTCCTGGGGTGGCATTGCGCGTTTGCATATTCGACCGTAGGCCAAGGGTGGAGGGTGAGGAAGGAGAGGGAGGGGAGTGTACACCGGAGAAACGAATAGAGTGGGGGAAATCGCGCGCGTGTTCGGGTTCGAACGAGCTACATATACTATATATGCGCGGTTTGCATATTACCCGGAAACGAGAATGGCCGCGAACGTGGACCTATCTACACCCCCTCCCTCCCACCCCTTGCCACGACCGATATGATCGTTCTCGGGGGCTTATTCGGCGACCGTGCGTGCGTACCAATTGCGGAGGACGAGCGTTGCGTATACATATAGCGATCGGCCTTAAAACGCTCGTAATATGACAAAGAGGGGTGGAGCGGTTTGGGTAGTGGTCCAAGGAGGTGGGAGAAGGTGGTAAAGATAGGGGGAGGGACTGTAACGAGGAGCAATTTTCTTTCAATTGTTCACTGTGACAGAAATTTCGAATGATTTTTTTTATTAAATATTTTCTTTAATACGCAATAACGTCCTCGAATAAATATAAAAAAATCTATTTTCTTTTTAATCGAGAGAGAAATTTGTCTTTGTCGAAAAATTGACAAAGTAAAAAATCTTTTCCTTCGACGAACATTTTATATACTCTCCCGCGGTATCGTATTTACGTTTTATCACCGCAAGTCGAGCCAATCGTTGTAAAAGGTGAAACGAGAAACGACATTTGGCATGTATAGGGCTCGATTCGGACATTGTGGAATCCGCGGCAGGGCATCGCGTGCTTATATATATATGAACTATAAACTATCGAGGCATTCTCGTACTTCCGGTCGAAACGATGAGCATCGATGTCCCGTAGCCACGGCCATGTTTTCCAACCTCGCACTCGAACCATTCGACCGATAGTACACGCACCTGTCTCCCCCCCTCCCCCCTCCCGTACCCCCTCTTCACACGCTGTGCGCGATGCACGCGCCATTTGACGCATATCGACAGAGAGACAGAGAGAGAGAGAGAGAGAGAGAGAGAGAAAGCTCGGTGCTTTACCCATATTGTCCACTTGCACGCACAATGTACATACGCATTGCCGGACTTCGCGTGGCGAGAGAGTTCGTGAAACTCTCACGAACGGCAATGTTCGAGGATGAAAAAAAAAACAAAAAAACATAAAAAAAAAAACAACGGGGAAATCGAGCGAGAACGCGCCAGCAAGCGAGATAGATTTATCGTAGCTCGTTTGCCACTGACGGCAGAGCTTCGCGCGCGCGCGCGCACGGATGTACGAGTTATCGTGGCGTTATCGCACCACTTTTTCGTAATCCTCGAATTCGTGTCGCTGCTACACGTGTATTTATACACGTCTACATAGATATATGCGCATTGCTCCGGGCCACTGATAACTTTCTGTTCCCGTTAGGAGAGCATCGATTGGGCAATATATTTATTTATTAGTCCTTTCACGAAGGATCGAGAGTTTACTTTCCGTGGCCAATTTGCTTTTTTTTTTTGGGGCAGGGATTTTTTTTTTCACGCGTTCATGAACAATCCTCGTGATTAAGCGACCGTTAAATTAATCCGACGTATGTTACGGAAAGCAATAAAAATTGAGAAGATAAAAACAAAATGCTGTCGCGAACGTTTACAAAAGTGACGAGAGTCGCGATGTTTGGTCACGATCTTTTTATCGTAAATAAATTATGGACTCGCGTTGGATTCGAATGTTTCTAAGACAGGTTGTAAAGTAATTGCTCTTTTTTTATACATTTATATAAATATAGAAACAATTTAAAATAAAATAAACTATTTTTTTTGTGACTAGTTTGAAATAATCGATCATCGAAATTCGTAACTAGATTTCCGCGAATTTACATCGCTCGTCGAATTGCGAAATGCGAGGTACACGCTGACTGGCTCGAAAATACCACGAGGCCTCGTATAATCGAGAAGCGTTATAATCAGAGCCCGAATTTCTCGGTAAATTTGCATTCTCCGATTACCAGCCGCGTATTATCCGATCTGTCGTTGCTACCGATGAAAGTATCGTCTACAAATACCACACGCGCGAGTAATATTATATTATCCGATATACGCGCTTCAATCGATAAGAGCATCGAGATGTCTCGTTGTTGAACCGACGCATAGAACGAACGAACACAATCGCGGTACAGTTGTTTTTTTTTTATTTCGGACTCATTGTTCGTACGCGCCGTGGACGATTGCGAACGTTGTACTAAACGTTATCGAATACGAAATGAGAGACAAAGAAAAATATTTTGTAGCCCTATCGAGTTACAGTGAAAGCACGAAAGGGTTGACGCCGAGGGGGAAGGGTCGGAGGTGTAAGCACAATGGTCTGCGTAACGAGCTCGACGACGCACACGTACGCGTAATCGAGCGCGGCCTCAACGTCGGTAAATTATCGAGCGAGCATAACGGCGTGCGACGATCGAATTGCGCGGTATTGGCCGGGCTAAACGCGCGGCGGAAATAATTTTCGATTCGTTCGTCCGTGCGGATGATCACGAGAATTGCATGCGCGCGCGCGCGCGCGCTTACCCGCATTATCGCCACCCTGGCTTATCGTTGCGATTTCTCACGCACTCTCGTCCGGGGCGCACGGTGCATCGCGAAGCTTACCAACAGATTCGTGGAATATATTGCGTTAATATATGTAGGTACGAGATAATGGCAGTCCCGATATCGTTGTGTTATCTCGTCAAAGCACACGTGCTGTCTCGTTCTCGCTTGTCCTCGTTGCAACGTTGAGTATTCGTATTTTTTTTAAATTTTATTTTGTTTAAGTTCCAAGCCGCAAGCGCAATAAACGCGTACGGTAAACATCGAGGGAAGTAGATTTATGGGTTTTTCTTTTTTACGAGAAACTGTTGATTATTATTGCTTCTCGAAACGTTTTATCGTTTACACTGGGTCGAGAAGAAAATATTGATGACTTTACTTGGGAAAAATAAGCTTGAAAATAGTAAGAAAACATAAGCAAGCGTATTTTTCATGTAATATTGAATTGAATTTTTCATAACGAAACTGTAAATATGAATACAGGGACGATGGTTTGAGAAAATAATAATGTCATGTGGAAATAATAATATTTTCGATCGTGGGACAATTTTAAATTTAACCAAGTAGATTCGACGAGGCACTCGATCGAAACTCCACGATGCCTGACAAACCTCTAGAACGGATGAATGGGATAACGAAGAGCCCTCGAACGAGCTGGCACCCCTTCGTCACTCCGTTACTCGAAAGTTTCCAACGGTGAATGAAAAAAGAGGAGCATAACGCAGGCGGTAAGGGACAGAAAAGAGGGATTTGTGTAACGAGGAACTTCGCCGCCATTGGCACTTGGTGGTTAATGGTCGAGGAACGGGTAGATTGAAAAAAAATAAGGCACAAAAAACGGTAGAGAATAAAAATTATAAGAAGACGTATATTTAATTTACCTCCTTCCGAGCTCTTGCGTACTCGAAGCACTGTTTTTTTTCTCGCACTTCCGTCCTATCAACGGTTCTCCTTATAATGTTTTTTGGGCGCCGAGGAACAAACAGACCCAGTGAACTCGGGTGATTGGATTCGATGTATGCGCATCTGGCTACTCAATGCGTACAAGTCCTGTCGTGAATCTGTCTCTCTCTCTCTCTCTCTCTCTCTCTATGTCTCTCTCTCATTATTATATATAAATATAATATTATGTAATATAACATTTTATAAATAATAATAATAATAATAATACAAGATTATATATATATATAATACAAGATTATATATATATATATATAATATATGATATATTATTATATATTATTATTATTATTATTTATAAAATTATATTGTATAATAATAATAATAATACAAAATTATATATATAATTTAATATTATTATTATTATTATTTATAATATATCATATTCCATAATATAATATTTATGTATAACAATAATATAATATAAATAATAATAATTATTATTATACAAAATAATATATATATATATGTAATACATTGTGTAAAATAAGTGCGCACTTGTACCCTCGGAGGGTGATTTGGTCCCACGTGTGTACGCTCCACGCGTCCACGGGGTTATCTCTTTTCCCCGGGACTCTAAACCACCCTTCTTCTCTGCCACGGTTTCAGATTTCAACCCCTCGCGAACCGAAACGCGCTGCGTTAGCTTAAAATTCGTTGCTAACATTTCATACGTCCAATTTACTGGACGTTTTTTTTTTTACAGAGACACGTTGTTTGTTATTAATGAACGCGATTGTATACGAAGCGTGTTGTACATTTTTCCATTTTGTACTTTTAGATAGAAAGTATCTAATTCAATTGTGTTTGATATTAAACGTAATTCGAACGTGTTCATTTTTCACGGAGTTGCACGTTGCATGCTCGTTGAAACATCGGGTTTATCCATCGGCCATTGACCCGTGCCGATAAGGTCGACGTATCTATGACGCTATTTTTATTCTCATATCTTCGGCTCGAGCATATATTTGACCGGATATGGAGCGAGGACTTTCGTACACGTTGGATTATCAAGAATTCTTTTTTTTTCCGTCGCTGAACAAATTTGTACGAATCGTGCGTTATCCCGGACGTGTGTCAAACGATAGCCACGAACAGAGCGTGATCGACACGCCGCGGTCGATATCCACAATCGTTCGACGCGCGGTGCGTTTTATCCGCTCGCATATGTTGTCGAGAACTCGTGTGACGAACCGCTCGTACGAGCAAAGTTCCATCTTGCGACGGTCGCCTTCTGTTTGTCCAACGATTTGTCACCGTTCTATGTTTTCCTTCGATTAACGCGCTCACAGGCCGCGATGAAAACGACGGAAAGAAACTGATGTGACGTTTCTCTCCGCACCACCTAAAAAAAAAACAAAAAAAAAAGCAAGAAAAACAAATTTTTCGACAAAGAATTTCTTCGCAGTGGTTTATTTATTATCGATACGAAAAATCTCGAGGAAAAAGAACATAATCGTCCGCGACGGTATTGTGGCTTGTGTCGTTCGAAGTTTACACTTGGCGTTGGCATGTAGTGCGATCAACGGCGCTCGTTATACTCGGCATGCGAAAACAAACGAATCTAGATTTACGAGCGCGAGATTCTCATTATACAGTATCACGCGGTTTTTTTATAGCCCTTTTACTTTATACGATCCCCGTCGCACGTTTGCGTCGTTTGCTTTCGTTTCGCTGGATTTTATTTGAAAATAAATATTCGCTGTTTTGTTTTGTATTTGTTATTATTATTTTTTTAATCGTTTAATTAATTTATAATTTATCGTTGCGATTCGATTTTGTCGCATGCAGCAGCTGAGCATTGTAATTATTCTTTTTTTTTATCTCCGACAGAATCGTTATAAATATATTTACTGTTTTTTTAATACTTTTAGTTTTTTGTTCTGGCGGGAAATTAGAACGTAACGATTTGTCAAAAATAAATATATTCTCACGAGGGTAGCAACTTTTTTCATTAATTTACACGCACTTTCCACTTTCCATCCGCCTGGTAGACAATCGGCGTTGTTATATCGCGGAGAGAAAAAAGGGGTCTGCGGGACGGGCAGAGCGAAAATCTGAAGCTCTTGCATCTCCCGTGGGAGACCGAGGGTAAAGTGAGAAAACGCAAGCGGGAGATGGGGGTAGGTTTAGTGGTACGCGCTCGATGGTGCAATGTCGCAGCGGAACTAATCAACGCGAAGCGGCCGGCGATTTTTCTCCTCTTCTCTTCCCCCCCCCCCTTGCTCCACTCGTCTCGGCCTCGTTCCTATCATTTCGTCGTGTTTGCCATTGCGGGACGAGTCAACCGCCTCGTCGCACCCACGCATTGTGATAAAAGGAAATATATACGTGATAATATTCCGCGGGAGATAAGAATCTGGCGGGCCCGTCCATCACCGTCGCGAATCTCGAGTCGCGACCGATATTCACCGGGGAAATCGTTTCCCCGGCGCATTCGTGTGAATTAAAAAAAACGTCCAAAAAGAAAAAAAGGCACCACCGTCCCTGTCGTTCTCAACCCTCGCACGCGTATCAAGAGACGCACTCGCTTGGTTTCCCTCCGCGACGCCGAATCAGCGATCTCGCATTACGTCTCCGCGTCCCTCGGTGCGTCCCCGTACGAATCCGTAATGCGTTTCTCCTATCCGGAAAACGAGAAATAAGAATTCCGCGCTTGGAGTGAACGATAAATCTATCGGGTGAATCACGAGCTCGCAATTTCTCTCTCTCATTTTCTTTTTTTTTTATTCTTTTTGTTCACGCTCCCGCTCGCACCGTTATCTACACCCGACACGGGCTACGCGGAACTTTACGGGCACGGGTATCTCATCATTGTTTCGAGATCTGCATAAAAGGATTGTCTTTTTTTTTCTTTTTTTTTTGACGTGAAACACAATTTATCCGAAAATAACACGCGGCGAAATGTAATTTGAATTTGAATTCACATTCATACGAGTGTTGTACGTAAAGGAAAAAGTGAGAGGGTAAATGTACGGACGAGATGCGTTCGAGAATTTTTTGTTTTCCGTCGATATGTTTATGCGACGCGCGTAATTTCAAACGTCCGCCGTACTTACGAGCGTATTTACGGCTTTCAATTTGCCGTAACAATCGTGACTCATCGTCCAAGCGTGTGCGATTGATGTCGGAGACTGAGAAATTAATCTAGTTAATTATTCGCGTCATATCCCGAGAAGCTCGGTGCGCTGGCACTTTGTCTGTCTCGGTCTTCTCGAGTTTTCGGTGTGCGTACGAATCGTAAGTATAGCGCGTATCCCCCTCGCTTCGTTTCGTGCGACCGACGAGATGCAGCTAAATTCTCCCAAGACTGAGTGACGTTGCTTGAGGGGGGGAACACTCGAGACATCGCGGTGGTTGTTTGTTAAACATCAGTCAAGTTGTCAACGCTCCGGCGAGACGTCAGGGCGATGGGGAAACTTGAAGTGACCGTGAGATAGACCTGAGTATCGTCGACTAAGCGGATACACCCTTGATCCTGTATCATCGTTTTACACTTTACCGAACGCGCGATACCGCGAGCACGCTATGTTTACTCACGTTTACACGCATTTACGACAGCGCGCCGACTAATTTTATGAAAACAACATTTTCATATTTCAAACGACCGTAACTTCGGTTTTATTTTTCAATTTGTTTTTCTAATTTCTCGCATTATGCACATTTTTTTTGACATCGAGACAGCGGGATTAAATTTCTAAAAAAATGTCGAAACTTCGAGCTGCAATTTGGATAAAGTTTTATCGATTTTTTAATATTTTGTTTTATACATTTTTTGTTTTTCCTTACTGAGAGAATTTGTATCAGAGTCAATAATCAATCGAGCACCTATATCAATTGATTTCAAACAAAACGAGCCTGTCGACCACGTTCCCTTCGGGAAACTCGATTGCCACGTCGTTTGCTTTCACCCGCGGTTCGATTAAACGATCAAGCGAGTTCCTAGCCTGCGGCTTACCAGGACAGAGATCACATTTTCGAAAACTCTATGGCACATTCGATATAGATATGCGGAGGGTCATACTCGATACGTGTACAAGAAACTAGATGGAACTAGAGTGTTCGAACATCATACTAACTGACCGTACGACGTTCAATGCAATTTCATTAATTTTCCAACCTTGAATCCTCCTCGTTTTGGTATGTCCCTTTGGACTATACAAGGTTCCACATTGGTCGACGGAGCGAGACGGAAAGTCGATGCCACGTGTCGGCGTCCTTTCTACATGCATATATATTGAAGTCACTCGACTATAATAGATCGAAAGATGAACGAGAGATAGATTCCTCGACAAGCCAGGAAGAGACCAACGAGGTAATAGAACACGAGAGCGGCAAGAGCGTGTCCGACACCGGAAATCCGATCGCTAATTTTGAATCGTTGAAAAATTCATTTCTCTTCGATGAGAGAGAGAGAGAGAGAGATGGAACAAGAGACAATGGATGAGAGGAGATGGAAGCTCTACACTCTACCTTGATATTGGCCATTCTCATCAATTTTATCCCACGGTACGTCATCCATCTCTTACCCTTTTTTTTAAATCTCGTAGCTTATTGCATTTCGCAGTAAAAATTTTCATCGTCGAATAATTCTTCATCCTTTTTACAATTTCCGTTCATTTCCATGTCTGAATATGCAAAATATCAAATATATTGGATATTCATCGGGACGATCCGTAATTTATCTGTGTAAATATATCGAACAATGTCAAACTCAGTATTATCGATCTCGGCTTATTCGCTATTCAATTTCTCGATTCGTTTGTGCAACGTGTAGCGCGTCTTTTAATAGATATGTCGATATCTCGTATTTAACAACGTTAACGTTGAATCCTACGACGGGTTTCAATCAAATTATCAAATACAATTGGGGAATGAGCGAGACATTAATAGAGAGTGATAAATTGTTATTGGTAACATTAACATATTAATCTCACTATTCTTAACATATTAATTATTTGCTTTGACAATTACTAATAAACAATTTGATTCGCTTCAAGAACAAAAAACAACAAAAAGAATAATCCATTAGTCGTTCTTTGACTCTAAACTCTTCGTGTATATCACAAACATTAAATATTCTGCTCGTTAAAACCAACGGCATTACTTTTCTACTGAAAAAATAAAAATTCTTCTGGTATCGAATGCGTTCCACACGTTTACTCGAGTTGCATTGGAACCTCGAAATATTTTATTAATTAATATGTCCACTTAACATATTACATTAACATATTAATTATTTGTTTTGACAATTATTAATAAACAATTTAATTTGCTTCACGAACAAAAAACAGCAAAAAGAATAATCCATTAGTCGTTCTTTGACTCTAAACTCTTCATGTATATCACAAACATTCAATATTCTGCTTGTTAAAACCAACGGCATTACTTTTCTACTGAAAAAAAAAAATTCTTCTGGTATCGAATGCGTTCCACACGTTTACTCGAGTTGCATTGAAACCTCGAATTATTTTATTAATTAATATGTACACTTTACATATTACATTAACATATTAATTATTTATTTTGACAATTATTAATAAACAATTTGATTTGCTTCACGAACAAAAAACAGCAAAAAGAATAATCCATTAGTCGTTCTTTGACTCTAAACTCTTCATGTATATCACAAACATTAAATATTCTGCTCGTTAAAACCAACGGCATAGCTTTTCTACTGAAAAAATAAAAATTCTTCTGGTATCGAATGCGTTCCACACGTTTGCTCGAGTTGCATTGAAACCTTGAATTATTTTATTAAATAACATGTACACTTAACATATTACATTAACATATTAATTATTTATTTTGACAATTATTAATAAACAATTTGATTTGCTTCACGAACAAAAAACAGCAAAAAGAATAATCCATTAGTCGTTCTTTGACTCTAAACTCTTCATGTATATCACAAACATTAAATATTCTGCTCGTTAAAACCAACGGCATAGCTTTTCTACTGAAAAAATAAAAATTCTTCTAGTATCGAATGCGTTCCACACGTTTGCTCGTGTGACATTGAAATCTCGAATTATTTTATTAATTGTATCGATCGTGGTCGCTTTATAACATCGTGAAGCGGAACGAGAGAAGCTTTATAACGTTACAGATTTTCATGTTACGCGAAATGAAATGGCGTCGACTGTATAATACGTACAAAGCCTGTATACCTACGCGGGCAAAAAGGCACGTAAGGGTCAGAATCAGAGAGGTGAGCATTGTGCTTCTGACAAGGTTTTTTTAAATAAAATAACATGTTATTATTACAATAGTTATTTCAAAATAAAGGTTTTGTGCATCATTACAAGGAACTAAGCATATTTACTTTTGTATAATAATGTTTTAGTTGATTTTAATCAAAAAGAGGTCTAAATAGTCACTCCGGGAACGCGTCCTTATACCATGTTTCATAGTACAGACAAGTAAAAAATGTATACAATTACGATTTAAAGATGTCATATCATATTATTAGCTTTTAAAATCATTAAATTAAGAATATATCTATAAATTGAATTTATGTCACTTTAATTTGTTCACATTTTGGCTTTTCAAATAGTGTCTGACGTTTATCAAATCACTCCGTGAACGCGATGTAGCATGTTCGATATAGTTAAAACAACACACCCTAGATGGCGCTAGCGATCAACAGTGTGAAGTTCGCTAGTCAAAGCAAACAACGTGTTTCGTGTTTACGGAAACAAATAATTAGATTTTGTTGGTAAGTACCTTTTAGTTTGGTATATGTGGTGCGTACTTTAATTCCCTGTCACTTCGGGAACACTGTTTGTAAATTCGTTTTTTAAAATTTTGCATACTTTTTGCAAAATTCTTATAAATATTGCAGCTCAGTCGTTCATAACCTCTAAAAGCAGTATCTCACACGGCGGCGTTCAGCGTGACATGAAAATATTTATCGAATAGTCATTTCGGGAACGGTCATTTCGGGGACGTCCTCGTATATGACGGACGTTTCCGAAATGATAGGGGTGTTCACGAAATGACAATCTTTGAACAAAATGATACCCTTATGTTTTTAAAAATCATTATCATGTAAAATTTTGATTTTAGGTATCCAACTAGTACGAGTAACATGGAAAACGATAAAAATGAAGACAAAAGGAAGTCGAAAAAACGATTAAAACAGGACAGTATGGCTTATAAAAAGCTTCGTGAAAAGGCTAACGCAAGGAAGCGCAAGTTTTTAGATAAAATGACACCTGGACAAAAAGAATTGAAGAGAC
This sequence comes from Netelia fuscicornis, assembly GCA_946811545.1. Classification (NCBI taxonomy): domain Eukaryota; kingdom Metazoa; phylum Arthropoda; class Insecta; order Hymenoptera; family Ichneumonidae; genus Netelia; species Netelia fuscicornis. Next base: position 10,548,850 of record OX328012.1, on the reverse strand, counting down.
TGAAAGATAGAGAATATTACCAAAGAAAGAAGGCTGAAAATAAAATTAAGACTGTTAGTGATATGACTGAAAGAGAGAAGAGGAAACAGAGAAAGTTGTGGAGAAAAAATTCTCAAAAGTATAGACAGAAACAAAAGGTTATGGCAAATATTTCAGCCAACAGCCCCGCAGATTCTGAAAACGAGATGGAAAACGATATTCGCGTATTAAGGAAGAAAGCAGGAAGAAAACAGGTTAAAAGAGATAAAGCGCAGGCTTACAGAACCGTTAAAAAACAGAAACATAAAATACAAAAAATGCAAAGAACCATAGATCTGTTGCGAAAAAAAGTAGAGAGAAGCAGAAGACGTGAAGAAAAAGCATCTCAAAAGAAAGCTGATACACCTACACGCAACGTTGATGAATTAACAAGAGGATGTTCTGTTACTCCAGAAATTCGTAAACGTCTACTGTTTGGCGAGGTTTTGACAACCCAACTAAAAGACACCGTTGACAAATTACCCAAAAATTCTAAACAGCGAGAGACTTTTCAAAAATGCGTCAGTGGCGACCGTATTAAAAAACATCGTTTAAATAATATGGCCAAACAATTTCTCCACAAAAATAGAAGTAATGACAACATATTAACATCTAATCGCAGACATCCAACATTTTTAATCACTAATCACATTCGTAAAGAAATACACAAGTTTTTTGAACGAGATGATGTCAGCAGGATGTGCCCTGGTAAGAAAGATTGCCTTAAAGGAAACAAACAAAAGCGGTTGCTTCTAGAAACTGTTAAAAATTTGCATCCTCAATTTTATGCTGAGACTGGAATTCGAGTATCTTATTCGACGCTTTTGAGAGAGAAACCTTATTGGGTAGTGCAACCTACAAAACGGGATCGAGATACTTGTCTTTGTGTAAGGCACGAAAATTTTGAGTACAAACTAAACAAATTGAACCGACTAGGAGAGCTGCTGCACATTTCCACATCCCAATGTATAAAAGCGTACAGCTGTGACATTACATCTTATGATTGCATGCTTGCTTTATGTGGCGATTGCAAGGAAATCAAATTAGAATCGGGGAGCAATAACGATACCGTCCAATATTTTCAGTGGCAAGTAATAATTGAAGACCGAATCATAAAAGGAGAGAAAAAAAAAATCAAACTTACTAAAAAAGTTACCGTGACAAGCACAGTCAAAGACTTGAAAATGTCTTTAGCCGCGGATATTTGTCCAATGAAAAAACATCTTTATGGAATTAGTGAAAACTTGAAGGCCAAAAGAGAACTGAAAGATAATTTAAAAGAAACAGAGCTAATGATACAAATTGATTTCGCTGAAAATTACATGACTAAATATGCGAAAGAGATTCAAGCGATTAGGTTCGGAGCTTCCAAAGGTCAATTATCGATCCACACAGGGGTTTTTTATGCCAAAAACGATACGTCTCTTGAAACAGTTTCATTTGCCACTGTGAGTGATAACTTGGACCATCAGGCTCATGCTGTTTGGGGTCACCTGAAATCATCGTTACAGATAATATTGGGTGCCAGGCCTCACGTAAATACCCTTCACGTGTTTTCAGACGGACCCACATCCCAATACCGGAACCGCACCAATATTTACTTGTGGATTAAAACCTTAATAGACAAATTTCCGCAAATAACTGCTTCAACGTGGACATTCAGTGAACCAGGTCATGGAAAGGGGCCAATGGATGGTGTAGGGGGAGTGCTAAAGAAAACTGCTGATAACCACGTATTACGAGGAAACGATATCAATACAGCTGCAGATTTTGTTCGTTTACTGAAAAATTCAACTGTTTTACTCCATGAAGTCACTGACGATGAAATACTTGCAGTCAAAAACATAATACCCGTAAAGATAGATGCAATTCCCGGTATCATGAATGTGACGAAGATTATCTGGCAGAATGCTTCTGATGTCTCCATACTACTGTATCAATTTTCAAAATTGTTACGAGAAATTAAACTGCAGGCATTTTCCGTTGAAGCTCGAGAAACAGAAAGTCCAGCGGCATCAGCAACTATCGATTTAAATACAGAAAGGAACGAAGAGTTTTTGGATTCTCTTTATATGAATAGAAAAAGTATTTACGACGCCGTATACGGATCAGACACTTCAAATGACGAAAATCTCCAAAGCGTTTCAGATCGACTTCATGAGAAGAATGATGATATTAGTGCTGGTACATCGTACGGAAACGACAAAGAGAACTTTCACCCAAACATGATATGTCCAAAGACATTTTTGCTAGTTAATGTGCCAACTGAAAATAAAAAAAATCAATATAGATACGTTGCAGTCGCTGACACCTCAGTTGATGAAGATGGTGAAATAAAAGTCACCTTTCTTCGTTGTCAGCGGAACTCAGCAAAAATATTTAAAATCGAACGAAATGATGTTTCATATGTCCCCTGTGAACAAATTGTTAAAATTTTACCCACACCAAAGTTGCAGAAAAAAGGCAGTCGTAGCTTTTATTGTTTTGATGAAAACATGGACATTTTCGAAAAGTAAGTTATTGTTGTACCTACTTTGAGCTTAAACTTTGATTATAAAGTTACTTTGTGATATTATACATATGTTATTAATGGGATTATGGATGCATAGTGTTTGTGATTCTTAACGTCTGTTTGAAACAACAAAGATTAGATTTTGATTTTAAGCATTGATGTGCAATCTTAATGATAGTGTGCATTAGAGTTTGTTCCTGATATTTAAAGTTCGTTGATTGAAACTAAAAAGTTTATTATTATTAGGTTTTAAGTTTAAAATGTGAGACTTATGTTCCTTATCCCTTAAGTACAAATAAAGATACAATATGTACGTAAATGTGTATTATTTATATCCATAAAATATTCCAAAAACCGGGCGTTGGTTTCATTCAGGGAACGTAAACGTCATTTAGGGAACTACATTGTCATTTTGGGAACACTCTCATCATTTTCGGGAACATCACGAAAACGGCAAATAAATATCTAATAAGTAATTATATAATTGAATCTTTCATATACATGATGAAATAACCTTCAAACGTTTGTATTTAAGTTATTTATAAATAACGTAGTGCAACAATGTATAAAATAAACTGAAAATTTGGAGCCAAATTTACACTAATTGAAAAATTATTGAGAGTAATTTGAAGAGTAAGTGTTTTGATTATAAAAATATAGAAAATTAAAAGATTTTGCCATTAAGGAACATTTTTATTACAATTTATTGAAGGCGATTCTTAAATGCGTTGGTTATATTATTATTTAAAAAATAAATAAAAGCGTTCCCGAAATGACTTATGGATCGGGCAATATTCTTATTACTAGCTAGAACTTCTAAAATTTTTTTTTTTGTGCGTGCTCCTTCACAGGAAAGGCTGATGAAAAATGACACAACAGACTCCACTCGTTAGTTTTCTTCAAAAAGGAACTTTATTTCTCAGATATTTGAAAACCTAAAATGCTCACCTCTCTGATTCTGACCCGTAAACATGAATATTGCAGCGATGGACAGCGGGGTAGCGAGGGTTGGATGAAACAGATGAACGGTGATGCGGGGTGCGAGAGATATTCAACGCGAACACGCTAAAAATACCAAACCAAATCCCGTCGTTTCATCCCCCTCCCGGTCCCGCACCACTATTTTCCCCTCAAAGCTTCGCTAACGCGATGCATATAGTGCGGTTAAACTGCCGCGGGTACGACGTAATCCCCGGACGAGCGGGAGCCACGAGCCCGTCCACCGACCAAATATATCAAGCCGGAGTCGTATAAATATTTATAAAATAGTGTAGGCAGATGGTAGCTGCCTTTAGTTACGTCTCTGTTATAGCCGATGGCTCGATGGGGTTAGAGTGGGGAAAAACGGGGGAGAGGATAGGAACATTACCCGGAGAGTTAAAGCTCTTCTTCTTTCGAAATTTGTCCGTCCATCTTTTACAGTGATATACATCGAGGGAATTTCCCACAGCGGTTTGAAATCGACGATATCGAAGATATTTGTTTTTTTTTTCGTCTTCTTCGGCGAGTTATTGTCGTAACGAGCGTAGTTGTTGAAAGAAGTCTGCCGGCTCTTTCAAGTCGCGTTTGAGTCAACGGCGCGCGACTTTTCTTTTTATCGGAGCGCGTGTTCTACGTTTAAAATCGCTTTTTTGGTGGCTTCCAGGTACGGTTTAATAGCCGAAACGTAGCTTGGATGGATTTATTTTTCAGTTTTTATTACCGAGGCGGGTCTGGAAACCCCTTCATGCGATGTACCGTGTACGAGACAGACGCGATGAGGGTCTCCAAAAAGTCTCGAAAGTCAGCTAATGTATTCCTCCGTATATCGAACGACGAAACAGTTTACAGTATGCGAGATATATATACTAAAACGACTTCTTGGCGAGGAGCTCTCTCAATTTTACGTGGGTGCCTCGCTTCCATTCGCTACCAGCAGTTGTACGAAATACATTTGTTCGCGTCCGGGCTTATCAACCCACGTCCGAATGTCGTACGTCAGCGTCGTCCGTTTTATATTCAACGCGTTTAGAATGACTTTTGGGTGTTCCTGAAGAGGACAGGGAGAAGGAGGGACGAAGAGAGAAATAGTGACAGAGAGGAATCCGTATCTGTTTCTGTCGGGCTCGCTTAGCACGCGAGAAAAAAGAAATCTTCTTGGCAATTTCAGACCAACGTTGACACCGTACCGTCGATGTTGGGACAGCGTTCGCGTCGTATAATAATGTTTGGTTACAAGCTTTTATAGCTAGAGGTTTGTGAAGAGCGAATGAATTTATGATCGCCTTTGACTATTAACCCACATGTCTCGTGGATCACGTTGCACCTGGTGATTTTTTAAATTTTATTCGTCGAAGGGAATCTCGAGAATTCTTCGTGACTGCTCGTATCAATTAATGGGCATTAAACATAATTAATCCAGGAGACAAAGTATTGAGGTTACGAGAACTAAATGTCAGTATTTTTCCAGAGCACTTCCGATTTCGGTTGGTTGATATGGAGGATCGTTCGTTCGGATGACAAAAATAATTTATTACAATAGCTCGGTAATGGAAATTTGTCAGTCGTTAAAAATGTTATGCTTGCCAGAATGATTTATTCATCTTACAAAAATCGTGGACAATAATTTATTTATAATAAATATTACAATTATACAATTTTTATTATAATTACAAACATTACGAAAAATTGCTCTAGAAAAATGATAACAAATTGTGAATGATAAAATATTGAACGAAACGTTGTGATAATTTTGTATTACTTTCCGCATCAATTCAGCAATTTTCTTAAATCGACTCTAATTCTGGCGACGTTATATGGGTGATTTATAAAACGATCTCATTCTGATCCCATCAATATCAAACGTTCCTGAGTGACCGTAGTTGATATGAAAGGCCCTCAGACATAGCGTTTCCGGTTGAGTCGATCTCGAGTTCATCGAGTTCCGATTCGCGCGGTGCTCTTAGTACTCCTCTACTTTGATCGCGAAGGGGAGAAACTGTACGCGTAAGAGCCCTTACGTAAAGCTTATATTGCAGCTCTTGCTTGAGAGGTCGAACGATCCGGTTATGTCTCTTAATTCGTGTGAGAACTTGTCCAATTGGACCTTTTCACTTCGACCCTCGTTCGAACGTGACACTCTCGTTACGACAGCGTAAAAATCCAGCAAGACTGTCGTAAAAAAATGAAACTTTCCCGAATAAAAATACGTCGCTATTTCCCAACAGTCAAATATCAGCGTATTGTCACGAGTTCGTTTTTGCAAAGAACGTGAGTCAGCATCTTATGGTCCAATGCCTTCGATAATCTCCGGCGTGCAAATTCGTAAGCCGAGACACGGATTGAAGACGCGCTCCATTGTTGAATCAAATCCGAAGCTCGAGTTTGCTCGGTGTCGCGTATCCACGACTCTTATCTCCAAAATCTCACGTTTAATCGTCTCCACTGTGTATACGTATATCTAGTCAAAATGATTAGACTTGGGATTGTACGTATATTCGTCATTTTCTTCGATTGTCTCGTGAAACAAAATACGAAATCGACGACAAAGTCGCGTAGGATTTGGCGTACACAAGATCAGAGCGGAGCAAAACGAAAGACTAACCGGAATAAAAAGAAAATAAACTAAAACAAACAAATCTCGACCTCCCTCGAGAATAATTTCGTGCGCCTTGAGCTTTTGTGCCTTTAAAGTAGATGGTACCGGCGGGAGGTGGAATTGAGAAACGAGACGGGAAAGACGCGCGGGCGCTATCGATCCGGCAGCGTTGAAAGTTGCGGACGTTTTGCTCCAGAGACCCGAACAAGTACGAAGAGGGAAAAGAGAGGGACAGATAGAGAGACAGATGGTAATATATATGTATGTAGAGCAAAGTTAGGGGTTGGAGAGGTCGGTGGGCCGCTGCCGTGGCCTCCAGCACCTCATCCCGAATCCGAACGGTAAATACCAAGGAGTTCTACTGCCGCTGGACCCTGGCTATGCTGTACTAACACTCACGTTTAGTGGATGAATATTGTACGTGTGCAAATGTAGCCTAGATTCGTGGTTTCAGCACACATTCGCTACGGCCTTCCACCAACGCACATTTTCCTTTGATTCCCATATTCGCGTGCTCTGCGGTAATGACTCTCTACCGTAAATTCTCCACCGCAAGAAGATCCTTACGAGAACAAGCAGGAACACGTTATTTGCTGATTTACACAAAATTTTTGGATATCTAAGGAAATTGAGTGTAACGAGTAATCGTCGTTGTAAAATACGATAAAAATAGATATAACGATAATATTTTTGAAGATTTTTCAAATATTTGTTGTCCAATCCTTTTTTTGGACTCGATATTTTCATTTTTGCGCGCTGTTTCCGCCATTTTTCGATTTTTTGTTCAGTCTTATTAAAATTCCGATGTAATTTGTCGATGGTGTCATTTTTTTTAGCAAGAATGTGGAGAAATGTGTATACCGTACACTGTGCATTTGCATTTAAAACGCTTTAAGCCGAAAATCGCAAGCGGCCATCGTCCGGTTGGCTCGGTTGAACGGTTTTTCCATTATATCCTCGTTGAACGAAAAAAAACACTGGATTATAAATAATAAAAAAAACACACAGAAAAAAGAAAAAGCGCGTATGAAAAAAAGAATAAAATAAAAAATAAAGCGAAGAGGGAAACGATTGCCATGGCGGCCAAATCGTTCGACGGATCATCGAGAAACGGACAACAAACGCACGGGTTTTGCGGCTCGATGAACCCATCGGACCGCAGATGAGAGAATGATTTTTGGTACCGGTATTGCCATACCGCCAACCCTACATCGACGTTCCCCCTTTCCGCTTCGCTATGTCGTCTCTCGAATTGTCCCATTTAAATTGAACGCGTTGAAACTGCACACTGCGCGCGAGAGATAAAAAAATATACACAGATAGAAGCCGAACGGTTGCGATGCCCATGCAAGCTTTACGAAAACATCGTAACGAGGCTAGTTTGTGGCTGCGGGTCGATCGTTCGTTTTCAGTGAACTTCGGCGACGAGAGTTTCGGTGATATACTACAAACTTATTCTCGATGGGCAAATTGGCTCCAGCTTTGTATTTATATGAAAACAAAAAGAAACAAACAGCTGTGCCAACAATTCATTGTCAGAACCGAAAAAAAACGAATGAACATTGAAAATAACTCTTTTGACAAATATCGAAAGCGTTTTTTTGTTCAATGTGGTTTCTTTTTTTTTTTACCTAAATGAGTTTTCTAATGGAAAGGACTTCTTTATTCGACTAGTTTGAAAAACGAACGAGCCAGAAAATCTGGAATTTGTTTCTTTTGAAAAAACAGTTTTTTTTGGTACATATTTTGTTCTCTTCTTTTCTTCAAAGTCGTGATGAAAAATAGAAAATTCACGTATGTGAAAAGCTGGATGATATCAAAATATATATATAAATATACATATATACACGGAATGAAAACGTATACGCTGCCCTATTTTCAGTGAAGTGAGCGGAGATTGAAAATCCGAATGCACGCGTATACACGCGCGAGTTGGGTAGCGTTGCAGAAAATTTCATACCCGGAAAAATGGTCGAACTCGACGAGCCGAACACCAAGAGTTTCTCTCGCTGTGGAGTTTTGTAGAAAAAAAAAACAAAAAAGAGACCAACAAAACCCGTATGAAAATCGTTGACAACATCGTGCTAAAAACTCACGTTCCTTGCATTGTATATTTATATCCTGTACGTCGGTAATTCGGTATGGAGAAGGATATTTACGATCACGTTCGAAGTTGAAACTTTTTGGTGTCACGTAAAAACGTATGGGGAGTAAGCGCGCGCGCCTACGCTTGTCAAGAGCTTTTGTATGGCTGTCGACGAAACACGCACGGTGTGGTACAGTTGCCTCGTCAGTTTGGCCGCATTCATCAGCAAACCCGAACGTCTAACAGCCAGCTCTCTACATTCATTCGCTTCAACGTTTCCACAGTCGATCGCCGCAACGAAGCGGTTTTCAGCGCGAAAAGTTGTTTTTCCACAGAATAAATGTCAGTTCTCCCGTAAAGGTTCGAAAGTGTCATGAATATCAATGAAAACTAGATCGACCAAACGACCAATTGGTATTTCATTGAAAAAAATATACATTCGTCGCTCGCGCGAATCCTCGGAAATGGGACAAACTTGCGATACTCGCCAAGATGAGATTATAATTGGCGGAATTAAAGTGCGAGGATAAACGCGCTTGACAATCACGATTTTCCGTTAATACGCAAATGTTTTCGTGGTCGAGGTCTGAACGACGCGCGTATTTATCCGAGCAAGCAATTTTGTCGCCACGATTCAACTATATATTCTGTCTGTCTGTTTCTCTCTCTCTCTCTCTCTCTCTCTCTCTCTCTCTCTCTCTCTCTCTCTCGCGCGCGCGAAGCACACACATGTGAAAGATTTAGAGAACGACTCGACTCCCTCGCTGTCGTTTCTGATGGTACTGGTGCTTCGCCACTACTACCGCGATCTCCCGATTATTAATGTGGCGTCGAAACGGGCTCTCCCGCCGTATATAATGTCTCGGAGTGACAGCGAGTACGCTAACACGACCAAGCGTACCACGGCCAACGAAAATTCGCCAAGGGACAGCCAACCAGTCCTGGATTATCGCTATAACTCGACTAATAAATGCCGGTGTGGACGGTAGTGCATTTATTGCCTCCGCTTCCTTTTCGCTCGGTGTATTTCTCTCATTTTTTCGTCTTTTTTTGGTTTTATTTTTGTTGTTGTTTTTTTTTGCTGCAGTCCAATAACAGCATCGAAGGGACTTGGATGTAATAAAGATTCTTTTTGTTAACGTTAAGCACATTCGTAAACAAATAGATAAATAACGCACGCGACACTTTAATACGAAAAGGTATAAAACTTTTTTTGAAAAATGATTATTAAAAGGAACGTATGAAATTCCGGCTTTGTAAAAAATACTATGGAGAACGGATCGAGAACATTGTGCCGAATCCTCTTTGCGTTTTATGCATCGAGGATCCGTGTTCCCTCACTCGCAGCTCGACGAACGAAAAATACCATTGCAAAAAAATCCCGATTTTTTAACGATAGAATGCACTCGTTCGCACGTTTACACGCTCCTCTTTTCGGTACGTAGGTACTTCACTTAACACTTTTTCGATGATACGGAATTTTCGAAGCTACGTTGAAACAAAAAGTGACGGAAGAGCAAATTTTTCGATCGAACCAGAGTCGAGTCCAGTTTAAATTTGAGTATATATCGCGCGTTCGTAATACCGCCGGGCATCGGGAATATCGATGACGAACACCTCCTACACAATTCACGCGATTTAACAAGAAAAACATTTCGAAAAAAGGAAACAAAAAACCCAAAATACGTTTTCCGCAATTAAAATAAAGACTCCCTCGCGATCGTTTTAAGATCTTCACCCTTCTTCTTCCAATAAGATTAATACAAAAAGAAACAATGCAAAAAAAAAAACAAAACAAAAATAGAAAAACAACCAGGTCAAAGGTCACGAGAAGCGTACGCGCCCGTAAAAGACGACAGAGATAAATGCGAAAAAAAAGACAAACCATTCGATGAAAATTAGTCGCATACGTCCTTGTTGGTACTACCAAAGGGTACCCGATAGAATGTTCGATGTGGAATTCAGGGCGAGTGAAAGCGGGCACGCGCGAGATATGCAAAGAGTGACGTTATACGCGACGTTTCGAGTTCCGCATTCATCGTTGCGAGTCTCGAAACCATCCCCGCGTTACGTATGATGCCATACCGATGATGGGTTTTCGGGCCGCAAGCTCTTGCCCGCGTGGTGACGCACACGCTATAGCGCGTATGCACTAACGTTATCGACGTGTCCAAAACCCCAAACCCCCCATCCTCGTTCATGCATCGACATCAAATAGAATGACATATTCCATTTCACTGTCTCGCGTCCGGATCGTCGCCATCGGCCAGTTCGATACATCTATATATCGCTAGCTAACTATATAGGTATCGTTCGTACAGCTCGCTAACAGAACTTGTACACCACGGTTCTCTCTACCAATGTATATCCAATACAGGTATTGTTATACAGAGCTGAGCGCTTTCCAAACCGAGCGAGAAGCCAAAACCTATCATTATATATTATTTGAGGTATCCCCTTGTCGTTTACAGCCATTAGTTCGGTCGTTTGACGAACGTAGAGAGATTTGGTTTTGGCTCGTTTTATCCCATGTATTCCCCCATCTCTTCGGACTTATTCGTTATGCGCATGCGTATAGGGAAATGTTTTACAATCCAATCGAACGTTTCGTGGCATAAAATATTGGGAATTGGGTGAAATAACGTTGGGTATACTTTGTACGAAGGGTAGTATTTAATTCGAGTAAATCAATTGTCACGTCAATTATCGGGCTGATTATCCAAGGATAAGCATTAGCTATCAGGTATTATCATGATAACGCAAGAATGCTTGCTCACTGACGCGTATAGATCGATAGGATTCTAGATATCGGGTGGATTTCCTGGAAGTTTTGCATGGTAGGTTGATGCAAGTTTGTATTTTCTTGATTTAATGTACATCTATTTTTCCTATAGGCGCATCGACACGTACGTATGCATACGGACTCCTGCACTGCACTCTCAGTACCCGAGTGCACCGAGTGTGATACCTCGGGTACTCGACCAACCCCTAGAGGCATATCGGTCTGGATTAACGTCCCGAAGCAAGATTGATCGTGACGTAGGTGTAGGTACGTGGATACGTACGCTTCCAACCGTTGGCAATAGAGGCGCAGTCCCTCCCGGCGATAGCCCGACGTATCGAAGCCGGTCAGGGAAGGCTTCAAGGGTTCAAGCTTCGCTGCACTCACTCGCTTTCGTTCAAAAATTCACGAGACGTTTTTCCACCCTGGACTCTTCCTCTCTTACACTCTCACTCGTCCCTCTATGCGTTTTCTACCCAATTCTTTCGTCTTTTATTCGCAATACTGCTTTTTACTCGCTTCGTTTCGTTCTTTCGATCTCTTTTTCCTGTTTTTTTTTTTCATAAATATTTTCCAGGAAGAAGCCAGACCCTTTATACCGTAGATGCGTATGTCGAATATACTTATATATCGCCAGTTATGTTACATAAGTTCTTTCCCTACGAGATTTGTGAGAGCCAGAGCTTGAGAGATACATCACGCGTTGTATACGCGTCTCGTGTTAGGCCTTGTTGCCTCATCTTTCTCTATCTCTTTTATTACCCTCGCGTTCTACTCGCCCTCCCCTATTTTCCAGAGCGAAAGTTCATCGGGCTATGTATACGTTTTTCCTTTCGTATTAGGGGATTTCTTACCGAGTTACGTCTCGTGCTTTCATCCCTCCCTCTCTGAAACGCGGAGGAATACTCACCCTTGCGCACCCACGTACACACACACACACACACATATACGAATCTTTAACCCTCCTCTCTTTCACATCGGGAGAGTGGATTTTTCATTATTTTTTTCTTGTTCTACCGTTATTAAGGGAGCTCACGGAAATTGCGGGATTCTTTATCCCGGTGTAGGTTTTATGACGAGAAATTAGAACGTTCCTCACAGACATTCTATGTATAATAGAGTCAACGAGAGGGGTGAAAAGAGTAAGTCGTGTATACGTATATAATTCTCGAATTTTTCTCTCGTACTTTCGTTTCAACAATTCATCGCGTCTCGGTTTCACATGTGAGAATTTCGTACTGCACATTTTATGTCCCTCGGACATCCCCGACGTTTTTTGCCAGTGCTCTCTACATTTCAAAAAGATTATACGGGTAGTAATTCCGTTCATTTCGCGAAACGGACATTTTTTTGATGCTACAGAATAGCTTTATACGCGCTTGTTCGTTTCACGATACGATGTACGCGATATGCAAAATACGCTCATCTTTAAATGAACTTTTGTCCAAGGGTGTAAGTCGAGATTTTCTTTTTTTCCCCCTAAGATTATTCGCGATTATTCACTCTATTAAAAACGTTTAAAACGTTGCCTTCATTTTTAATCTCGTCCCGTTTCACAGTCCCTTTTTTATCATCGGTCTTCGGCCCTCGGTAGCGACCGAAAATGGCTCGATTTAAATGCCAACCCAGTCACTCGTCGACAATGGGGTGTTTAGGATCGTTCACTCTCGTGCCACGATTTCGCTACAACGCCCCCGGCATATGTATCCTTTCGCAAACGTAGTAGGTTTAAATTGGATTCTCACATTTCTTCGAATCCCGACGGCGTATTATGGGCACATAGAGGGGCGGTAGGAGACGGGTTTCATGGCCGTATCACCCTTCCTTCCTTCCTTCGTTCGGGCGTTTCCGAATACGTCTTAGCATCGTGACGTATAGAGTATGTACGATATATATGTAAGTATATTTCGTATATATGTACATTTTGTAGAAGATGGCGGTCGTAAACCAGCCTCGAGTCGGCAAGAGAAAGAAAAAAAGGCCAGTCTCCATATAAGGGTTTTATATCGCCGCGCAATTTTCCCAGACAACTTTGCCATGAAAAACTTCCACCCTTACGATGAACTGGTTTTTCGATAATACGAAAAAAGAAAAATTTAATGTCGATATTCGCGTGCTTTCTTCTCGTGATTTCGACGATTTTCCAAATTTACGATCTAACCCTCGATTCATCAAACGCTGTAAATGAATTTTCATTAAATCAGGCATTATACGAAATTCAAAGCTTTCTATGCGAGAGATTTGTTGAAAACGTGTACAAATTCCCTCCCTCGAAACTGACACCGGACTGATGTTCCATTCTGCTGTCTCGATGGTGATGGGCGGTGGGTGAATGCTTTTCGAGGCTGCCAACCATTCGCATCCTTCCATAGCAAGGGAGTGGGGCATACCGCGTTATAGCCCGCGGAGTTGAAGGGATTCGCCGGTTAATTTAGGTGTTGTGTTTCCTGAGGGGGTCGTCGACGTCGTCGACGCGGAACCCGCACCAGTTTCCGACACTCTGTCCCGTCTCACTCCGGTCCACAACACACATACACACGAATACATCCACACAAGCACCGGAGCCTCTTGGACCGAGAATCCGTGCGCCTGGTTCGTTCTCTTTGCCTTTCCGCCACTACCACCGGGAGGAAAATATTGCCACTGCAGACAGTAGAGAGCGTTGCGGTGTACAGTCTAACTGTAGCAAAAGCCTTATACAGTCTGCGAAACAGACTCATCGTTCGGAGGGTGGAAAAGGAAAACTGTTCGTTCTCTCTATCTCCTCACTCCTCAGCTCCTCCTTCCATCGTTTTTTCCTCGCTCCCTTTCACTCTTTGTCTCGCGCGGAAAATCAATGGCTTCCGAGATACCACGTTCCATGGCACAGGGATCCACCAGGAAAGAGAAAACCTTGCGAGAAAAAAGGATCCGTCTTCTTTCACCCGACCTTCGTATACGTTGTTTTGTTTTCACCCTCTTCCTGTCGATCGCGATTCTTGACGGTATTCTGCGACGAGAGTCGTCGAGCTTTGCTTGGCCTTGAATAATTCAATCCAGTACGATTTTCGTACATCGTATGTCTAAACGACTTTCGTTTTGAGCGAGAAAAGAAAAATCATTTCAAACAAAATTAAGTCTTGTAAAAACAAATATATAAAGGTTGAATATAAATGAGAAGTTATATTTACGTTGTTCGCGTTGAAAATAGCTTTCTAGTTAAAGCGGAATTCAATTTATGTTTTATTGGCTGTCTTTCATTCGGTAACGTTAACGTTGACACAACGATCATTCAGTTCTTCATCGTATTACTGGGTTTTTTTGTGTTGTACCCTCGAGCACCACGAAGATGAGATTCGTCTATGTCGCACGTATACACTTTTGCTTCTGTTTTCGTGTGTTAGGTAAGTACTCGAGTACGTCTTAACGCGATTTTCTGGCTTTCTGCACCCTCGTGGCGAACTATATATACCCCGGGGCTTTTAGGACCCCCCTTGAATTCGGGCGTGTTCGGCCTTAAGAGGGTCGAAGAATCGACAACGAGGGAGCGAGAGAGAGAAGGAGGGAATGAGATAGAAGGAAAACCGCGGAAGAGAGACGGACAGGCAGACTTTGAACGTCGACAGCTCCCGCTGGCGCAGAGTGTACGCGTCGTGTGCTGTGCAAGTGAGCGACGAGCCGCGGCATGGGAGGGCAGCACCCTCGCGACTTTCACCCACTCTCGCTTTCACCCCTCGTGCTTTTCCCAGTTTCCCAGAAATGGACTCGTCCTTCTTCCACTTGATCTCGATGCTTCTTACTCGTAAAGCCAGGACACGCATTTATTTCGCCCCTTCGAATTTCTCGCGTTGAAGAACTTTCGCATCGACAATCAAAAGAATTTATGGGAAAAAGCTTAAGAAAAAATCTCAAACTGTGGGACGATAAAATCTTAAAATGATAAAATAAAATCTAATCAAACCGCTACGATGTTCATTCTCGTTGTACAATATCCCTCAAGAATATTCCAAAAATTATACGAGAATCCATCCAGATGTACGAAAATCATTAGCCCCGTTTCTTGAAAACTGGCGGTAGAGACATTACACTCGCTGGCTTCGTTGTTCATCGTCAATCCTCTTCTATACATTGGAACACGTGCGTCACGTACTACGTAGTGCTTGCGGGTGTCACCGGTGTTATCCATGGTAACGCGCGTATATATATACGAGTTGCCATCCACGTTGTCGCGGAACGACGTCGACACACAAGGAGAGTACGCGCGTCAAGAGATGTGGCATCGCATCGTCGACGTCAAACCTGTATATACGTATATACTTGGTTAGTAGAAAACATACAGGTATTGCGAGGCGAAGTATTGTGTGCTGCATTGTGAGTGAATTCGCGGCTTCCTAATGACTCGGGACTGTCTACTCGACGAGAGAGGTACACGCGGTACAACGGCATATCGTGGCGACGGCTGGTACTACTACCGCGGCGCCACTGTCGTTGCAGCTGCAACTTGCCGTCTCGGATTCAACGCATGGAAAGCCGGCCGCGATTCCTCGTTGTCTGTCTCTCCTACGTATATAGTTACGCGCATCTTCGTGAATGTATTTTACGCCTTGTCGTGTGTATATAGAATACGTACGAGAAAATGTATAAGTATTTCGTGTGTAAGCTCCTGAAGCTTGTCCTCGCGTATTTGTCTCATCCTCTCGCATCTCTTCCATCTTTGTTCCTCTTGCCCGCCTTAATGCGGTCGCGTAATTGCGGAGTCGTGTTTTCGCGAGACGACGCCCCGTGCTTGTTGGCGTCTCTGATGCTTCGGTTATGTGCCTTCGTCTGTACTAAAATCTACGTGTACTTTATATACGCTATTTCTATGTGCAACGTATAATGTATAACGCATCAATGTATATGTATATCTATATTCTTTGTACCGTCATCTCTTGATACGCTAGCGCATCGTAAGGCGTCGAGGCTCATCCAATAACGACGAGGCATCTGAAACATGTACTACGTGCCATCCTCATCGTCGAGTGGGTATAGTTACGACTCGATTCTATGGGAAGTATATATGGAAGGTTGTTTCATCAAACCTTTACCGGTGATGCAATCTTCGTTCCTTCCGCTTTCCTATCGTCACATTTATGATGTAAATTCTTTGGCAATAGGGATGGCGAGAGAGAGAGAGAGAGAGAGAGAGAGAGAGAGAGAGAGAGAGGGAGAGAGGAAGGTAGAAAGGGGGAGGGGCAGATTTAACAGATTCGAAATTCACTTTGAAATATTTTCACGTAAAATCATTATAAACGACGTGGCTCAAAGTATCGCACTTTTCGAACGATAAATAATAAGGTTGATGAAATTTAACACAAGTATTTCGACCGCTGTACTAATTATAAAAATAAGTGTTGTAGTATTGTAATTTTTGTTTAATCAGAAACGTCCTTCGAGTTATGGGAAAGAATTTGAAGCGGCTGCGGAGATGTGTTTTATAATGCGTTGGAGACCTTTTTATGCATACACGTATATTCATTGATACCCAATGTTAATTCTGTTTCATTTCCGTTTTCATTTCCCCGCCCGTTTGAAATAACGAATGTTTCTGTATAAAGATTGAGTTCTCTTATTCGAAGAGGGGTAAAAAACGTTTTTAATAACTCGAATCTCGAAAGCTTTCGAAATCTAGTTTGAGATATCCCGAATATACCTACTGCCTTTGATAAATCGAGATCCAACCAAAGTTATTTACACGCGTGATTTAATTTCCAGAAGGTTTGGGAGTGAAGAGTAGAGCGAATGTTCCTTTAATTTGTAGGTTGGTAGACGAGAGCGGTTGGAGTACTTCGGACTTATGGAGATTGAACGGATGCATAAAGGTGCATCGCATGCACGTGTGTCAATTTTCACCGATACACATGCACAGAAATATAATCAGGGAGAGAGCGGTTTAGCGAACGTTTCTATTTGCGTTTGCTTACTTGCGCACCGGGTAACATGTTTTCATTCCGTTTACCAAATTTCCAACCGTTCTAAGTTGCGCAAACGACAGTACGAGAACCATTGAGATGAAAATACTGAAAATTTTATAATTTCATCTGTCAAAGGATGATAATGATTAATAGAGAAACCTCATATACGTAGATGTAACGAAATGTCGCGTTAACTGAAGTGGGAACGTTACCAATTCACAGAAGAGGTCGGCGTTCTACTGTGTTGGACTTGGTTGGAGCTCAATTTGAAGGGTCCTTTCACGAATAGCTTTTCGCAAATGATTTCAGGATTGAAGGGACGCGGAATGACGGCTAAAACGTCGAAGACAAGTACGAGAAAAGTAAAAGTAAATTTACGATTCATTGCAGAGATTTCGTGATGTGGGTCAAGTAGATCCTGTCTCTATCTCTTCGAGAACCGGGACATCAACACTTCGAGAGGTTGTTCTTGTTAGGCTGACATAAAATAGGCTGAATTTTTCAAACCGCTTACCGAAAACTGAAAATGACGCAAAGGTCATCCGGATATTTCAATTTTAGTGACTGTTACGCTTTAGATCTTCGACAAAAACTTCCATAACCTGTTCAAAGTAACCCCGTTTGAAGGTACGTTTTGTCGACCTTGACCTATATCATTCCGGACGTTATTGATCCCCTTCAAGAAAAACAAAGCCCGATAAGAGTAGGAAAACAGTATTTAATTAAATATATAGAAGAACAAGGCAGAAACATCGGAGATCTATAGCAGTAGGAGTATATTGCCATGTGCTTGGCCATTTCTGGATATCTGGGCAAATATATTACTATAAGTCATGTACATTGAACGTTTTTATATCTTCTTTCACAACAGCATTTGGGTAGACGTTTCCTTGTAATAATGCGAAGCGCGAAAGAGAGAGAGAGGGGGGGGGGGAGAAAATAGTAGCCAAATTCGCAGCTCGCACATGCGACTCACACACGTGCGCGACCTAGTTCAATTTTCTAATCATACAGCTTGCGTATTGGCGCCCCGTTTCCATAATAGCATTTACATACTAGCAAATAGAAGTTGGTAAATGTGAAGATCGGTCAATCGTGGAAAACTTGCTTGATAATGTTATTAGTTTCATTGAAATATGTGTATTTCCACTTGATACTTGGGGTTCAAATCCGTTCCTAAGATCAACCTTATTTCATTGTTACGCGACTATCTCGAAGCAAAAATGGTAGAGACATTTTTCTAAGCATGCAAAATTCGCAGAACCGTACTTGACTCGATTGGGAAAGAAAGAGACCCTGAATAATTTCTATTCCGAGCGAGATTCTGCTTTTATTCGAGAAGTGTACTTTTCTCTCGAGTAGCTTCGATTCCAAAGAGCAGCCTGATATTCGGGGAGTAGATGGAATATGAAATTTTTGCTCCAGCTTCCTTGTGCAGATGTCGAGTTCACGGATAGTTCCCATCTTCAACGACTTCGACCGAATTCGAATGGAACTATGTATGTGCATAGAGTGTCCACCCTATACTCGGAATATCTTTGGAGACAGTTATGGTGACCCTATTCGTATAGCGGGGGTCGTATGTTAGAATGCCTAATATTATTTCGTAAGACCTAAGGGGAATCACCTCGTGTCCCGTCCGAATCGCGTTGTCGCCTTAGGAATATATTCAAAGTCCGATGGTTTCCAGGCTAAGCAAGGACATAGCAGGTTTCGCGCCAGGGACAAAGCATTGGAGATACAACTGCAGCTACGCACAAACCTCGTCGGTGCCGGGAACCAAAGTGAATTAGAAATATGGAGTTGTCGAGGCTGTTGTGGGAGTACGGGGTGGCGAGATAGAAGTGCAAAGTTCGTACTGCTGGTGCGGTTAAAGTTGGCTTCCCTCATTGCGGGTTTGCCCGCGGCTCAGTCCATTGTTTCGTGGTGTCCAAACAGACGGACATATAAATGGTGAGGCAGAGGAACACACAGGCGCAAGAACCCAGGGTTAACGGAAGCCCAAGGGGGCAGGATAGTTTTGAAGGAAGGAGAGGTAGAGTTGAAGGGAGGGGGCACGTTGGCCTCGGTACGCTCGTTATAACGGAACCTATTCCTGCAAACGACAGCTGGATGTTGTCCATCGCTCGCTGTGTATATGCTGTTGCTGCTGTTGATGAGAAGTGCGGAATGCCTGGAGCATTTACGGAATGAAATGGAAGCGTTCGAGAATCTGGGTTGACCGGTGAACCTATGGGCGTCCGGTCGTTCCAGAAGTGGTCTCGGACCACCAGACTGAAACATCGCCAAAAACGTTTGCGGCCAACAAAAACTAAGAAACAGCGTTAGAACGGGAAGTTTGTCGTCGGTTGGAACAATCAGCGGACTACGATTAATTGCGTTAAGATAGGGATGAGGGTTGAAACTGGTGTCCCTTCATATTGTCACACTGGAGTGTTTCATATCCACCGGTGTATAACAAGAGGAAACTACACCAATTATATGGAGATATCTGTATCCCTTTTGACGTTCATACGGAGTCAATTTTGATTATGTCAAAAACATAGCCATTCTGATTCCTACTTGCACCGGTAGCAACTTCTTACGTGGAAACTCTATAAGTAAAACCCTGATGCGATATATCACCGAAGCAGAACAAAGATAACTATAGTTGGAGGGGGAGAGAAAGAGAGAGAAGTAGAGACACCACTGTGCCATACGAGGCGCCCCGAACACATGCGAAGTTTTCGCTGGTTAACGTTGTTCCCATCCCCTGATCGTGGCTCTACCCGTTAATTTCTCTCAGGCCGGTACCCTCGTCCACTCAGCAGCGGCTTGCATTGTTTCGGGAGCTCGTAAATTGTCTCGGAGTTGTGCCGTCGCGGGATAGTGCTCTCTTCCAAGACGATCGGATGGCCGGCTAACCGGTTGGCTGATCACCGCAACTCGCTAGGGTGGGCTGAGACTTTCTTCGCCCTCCGCTGATCTCATCCCCTTGAAAGCTAGGTTTGGGTCTATCGCCGATAGGAGTAGTCGCCACTCACCCTCGATCGTGAGTAAATCCACTGCCCCTACGTATATGTGTAACTGCATATACGATAGCAATTATGATATTACGCCTGCTATTCCAACGCCCCTTCATCTTAATCGTTGCCTATTGAAAGAACCGTACTTGAGTCACTTCGTGATGATTCGTCTTGCCAGAGACTCAATAAGGGATGATGCCGCCGTTCATCGAACCTCGAAGAAAAATATACGTAACAGTAACGTTGATGATATTTTATCTTCGTTCGCACATATTCTCGTATCGAACGATCGAGTGATGTCATGCGAACTTTGTAGACTTTAGTTTGGCTTTAGTCCAGTCGCATAGATTATTAGATTCCTAGGTTTAGCTCTTGTACAGTCTCTTCCGGTCCGCTCGTCTCAGACAATCCACCCTGTCTACGTGTAATCCTCAGTTCTTCTTGCATATATATATATATATATATATATATATATATATATATATATATATATATATATATATATACATATATGTATCTGGGTGTGTGTGTGTCTATGTCGCAGATGCACATGTGGACACAGAATTATAGATATATGTTTCCTTCCGTACGTCGATTCTTCAATCTCGTGCGAGCTTTTCGTTTCACCAACGGCGTCTCGTCCTCGAGACGGATAAAAGATTGCAGATGTGCATCACTCTTTTCATCTTATTGAGTCCCTACTTCGCCAGTTTTGGCTTCGGTTCAATATCTAAGCTGTTCGATTCATTTCGCGTCTCGTTCAGCGCCAACTCGGTTCATCCGTCTGTTCGTTTACGTCTTTTTCGGAACCGAGATGCGCAACTGCAGCGTGTAACTCTGATTCATAACCCTGACAGTTTGGGAGCTTCGTTTAGCTTTCATCACGTCTTATCGCATATCCATGGTCAGATGTTATATTTACATAGATATACATATACAAGTGTATACCGCCTGAAATTACTCGGGTCGTGTCTCACGGAGTAATCAGAGTTCTATCCATACAGTGGATATTCAGCTCCGGAGGGAAACAAGAGGAAACCTGGCAATGAGAAACGCAGATTCTGTTCATTCCGTGTCACAGATCTCTTCGACTTTACGACTCGATGAAATTTTGCTACGTTACCGGAAATGGGTGGTCGCCGGATAACTGGGCTGTCGGGCAAACGACGACTGGGGATACTGGCAAGGGTAAACAACGAGAAGGATAAAGCGAGGTGCGGGCGTTAAGCCACCGCGGTCCGACAACTTCTCGTATCCGTATCTCGTAATGTTGTTTATCATCTCCGGTGCACCTCGTAAACGCATCACGTGCGGTTACCATCGAATGCGCCTATATATAACAGTGACATTCCGTTCTCCCATTATTGCGGTGGAACAATCACAAAAGACCATTGGTGTACATTTACCGTCCGGTATATATTTCGTATCATCCGAAACCAATGACTTCATCACAGTTTTCCTGGACGATTCAAGAGTTACGACGGTTTATGCCCTGACGATAAAAAGTCGTTGGAGGATGGTTCATTCCGGTTGATCCGACGATGACTCGAATATTGAGAAACAGCTCTTTTTTTATTATTAAGGCATAAGTTTTGTGGCCTCGTCGCTCGAGGGAATTTTCATGACGTTTCTATTCATATTAATACATTCCAACCCGTATGATCGAAAATAAGATCCGCCATCATGTGCGATGGCAGATATTCCTTGAATGTCAAGCTCGCTTCGAGCATCGCGAATTCGATGGTAAACAATTCAATTGATCCGCCAAGTTCATCAATATTCTCGAGACGTCCCGGGTTGCTTCGATAGATTCCCGGAGAGGAGAGCGAGTAACAATAGTAACGGAAAGATCAGCGCTCACCGATAGCCCACGTATCAATGATTAGCGTCGGTTACAAATGCCCGACGAAAATGTAGAAATGCAAATGTGTGCCAACATTAGCCATTCCTACCGGCATCAGAAGGTCTATTTGATGACGGTCGACTCCGAGTTTCCGACGTACACTTCCGCTGTTTATCGGCCTTGTATTACTACAGCTACAATGTGATTTTCAACCATGGGAACAACGTGTAAACCAGATTAATTAAACGACATTGTTTCGACCTTATGTAATGAGTGGCAATCGAAACGAGTACCATACTTGGAAAAGATAAATGATCTCTGCAATTGACAACGTCCACGCAATTTCTCCGTCGCCACAAACTTTTATCTCGCAGAGTTTTGAGATCGTTATAACTTCTCATTATAAAATCACCATCAACTTCGATTCCAATTGCTTATTATAAAAAGCATAAATCTCAATTATTGAAATTAGCTAGGCAATACATCCGGTTTATTTTCATTATTGAAGAAAATAGGAAATAATCGGTTATGTTCGTCGAAACGGAAATATCAGCTTACTTCACGAAATGATACAAATTTTCTACACCTCGTACGAATTGGAATTAAACCCGTGATGTGTTACGAGAAGCATAGCTGTCGCGTTATGCTGCAAACGAATATTTCCTTAACCAGCAAGCCGAGATTCCGTTATTGTTCGCGAGTTTGCCGATCTTCCGACCGACCGGCATTTGGAAAGAGAGAAATTCGTGCACGGAGGGGTTTGTACCCCAGTCCATGGTATTATCTTTGTGTATCCAGTGATCCTCGACAATGCGCGAGGCTTCCAAGCTCCGATCTTCGTCTCTCTCGGGCCCGAACTCTACACCCAACGAAGAGAACTATCCGAAACGAGGGAAGCGCTAGCTCACGCCATTCGCAGACTGCAAAGCTGAATAATCCGAAGCTGAAAACCAGCCCCCGTCTTCGATACTATATACATCCGCATGGAAGCTTCATCCTCGCCAAACGAGATGCGAACCCTGCGGCAACTTCGAATCTCTCTCGGCCCCCGTTGCATTTCTCTTGTTGATAAACGTAATATATAGTGGTGTACACGCTTCTCGGAAATGTCGAATAGAATCCTCCGGAGATACACAATAGCCGATGCTACTAACCTACCCCACCCTCACACACAATCACATACAGATAGCGTTGATCTATTCCCATCTATATCTATAATACGTGTATATTTCCGTATCTATGAATTTATAGCTGCAATTAGTCCAAACCGAACTCCTGGAAGCTCCCGTGTTCGACGTTATACTAGAGCATTGAACCAAATATCCATGTTATGTTATAATCACGCACATCTCGTGTCTTCTGTCTCTGATGAACCCTCTTCACGTCTCTGCTATGAAATGCATGGACTTTGTCCAAAATTTCATTCCTCTATCGATTTCACCATTTTCAAATGTTCTTTCTCATAGTTACTCATACAAATTTCTCACACTTACGTACTAAATCGCCGAAGCTTCTACAAATCCCTTAACGCTCAAATCCATCAATGTTTTTTTCGGTTTTAGCCTCAGAAGTTCCCAAGACTTTGATAGATCCACGCTCTTCGATTAATTTAGCGAAGACGCTTTTTATCTCGATGTATTCTTTTTTCGAAAGATCGATTAGAATAGCAGCTCTAGCATTTTCGCATAATCCAGGATAGCGTGCTTTTTCACCATGTCCTTCGATGAGGCTTTCGGAGCGAAGGAAGGAGGGAGGAGAGGTACTTTCCAGCGAAATACGCCATGAACGCTGCGCCAGCGTTTTGCTAATGCACGCCTTAATTGGGTTAACTCCTCGCCGTGCGAGCAATATACGTACATGGCCAACATGTATATATTATATATACACGTATATATGAATAGTGGAGAAGGTACATATAGTATATGTACATGCAGTCTCTCCTGCAGCTTTCATGATGTTCAGATTGCTATGAGCGGGCGTGAAAGTGCTCGTAGTCTGTTCGTCGAGAGCGGGCGAGCAATATTATACATACTATAGTATGTAACGCGGGGTAACGGGAAGGGAAATGTACAACGATGCGAGAAGCAACACCAGCAATAGCTTTCGAAGAGAATTAATTTCAGCGCAATTTTAATGATGGTTGAAGTGAAACCACTCTGTGGGCTTGCCGGAAAAAAAAGGGAAAAAGACGAAGCGTTGAGTAAATATTCGACGAGTAAGTTCTCTCTCGTCAGTGTTTCATCGAAAAATCGTCCTGGATTTTCTGGCTTTTTTTCATTCGTCGTCTCGCTCGCTCTCTCTCTCTCGTTTTCCACATCATTCGGAGCATAGCAACCACGCCCCTACAACAACGAGTGATACGCTTACCGCCCTTCGGTAGGGTACCGGATTAAATATTCAAATATATCGGAAGAGAGAAAGAGCCGCTCCATGGGGTGCGAACCGTTCCCATACTGTTTTTTACAGCCGACACTCCCCTCTCTATTTCCTTCTCGAGAGGTCTCTATCGACTGTGATATTCAGGAGCTCTCTTCTCCCAAGTATCTGCGAGTGACACTGCGCGGTGCTGCTACCCCTGGTCCCCTAAGACACTCCCCAATTCAACGGGACGTACTTATTTTTTTCTCTTCGGGTCTTGTTTGTCCCGACGATAATTCGAGGGATACGCAAGATTATATCGAGTGAATTGGTGATGAAGAAGTCGACGGTTGTTACGTCTAATTCAAGCGACCTCGTTTCGTGTACCTACATCATCCAGAATTTATCGCTACGGAGGATGAACATCGGCCTCTGTTTCGCATCAATTCAGAGAGCGTGTGTAGGTGCTTTGTTGGACCGGAAGGAAACTAAAGCATTGCTCAATATCGTTAAGAATCATTTTGATCCCTATCGTACATAAATGACCATCAGATGGTTAAATTTAATCAATGTTGGGAAAAAAAATTGTCAACGTCTTCAAAGCCGATTTCTATCAAGCAGGAACACCCACATAACCGTTCATTAAATCACATCGCTCATCTACTTATCTCATAGTACGAGTGGCCCGCGCTACCTACATGATGTTCCAACAAATATTGTTCAAGCGCACAGATGACTCCCGTGCGACGAGAGTTAACGCCTGAGTCGAAGCGAGCGCGTTATGTCGTAATAAATCAAGACACTGGTGAAAGCCCTTGCGAGTGTGCGTATGCGTGTGTGCGGGCTGACCCTGCCGGATGTCTCTCATCACTCCTGGACACGCGACTACTATACGGTTGCTTTTAACGGGCCTGTTAAGTTGGCACTATCGTTTTACGATCGGTTTGTGCCCCTGCGCCGTTCTTCGTACTTACCAATCTCTCGTGACGAAACGTGCCAATCTTGATTTAACTCTGACAACGTTGTGTATGTGTCGTAATGCATCCTGCTAGAAGCTATTGAATGGTGCGAAACTGGTACTTCTATCAATCACGCGGTGTCCTATGAAAGAGTACCGCGTCGATGAATCTTTTTCAGAGTAACGCGATATTATTGGTTCGGATTACAATCTGATCGTAAATGGGCATCAAAAGCTTTTATCGATATGTGAAGACAAACAATTTTATTATCCGTTCGTGTATTGGATGAATAACATAGTTGAATATTTGAAAATGAAATGGTCGACTCGGCGCGTCGAATGAGCATTCGATATATTATATTGTTCCATTGTTTGTATTGGCAAGCAATATGAATGCAAAATGACCAATTGAAAATTTTCAACCCGTAAATGGTTAAATGTTGAACGAGGTCGTTCAACGTAACTGCACATCACGATTCGTCTATCGTAACTTGTATACGTGAAAATTAAAGATCTATTCCAATCCTCGCATTGGATCTCCTAAGAACAATTAGAATGGACGTGTTTAAATTAGCCACGGAATGTATGCCGTGGGGTTAACGTTGTCGATCAAACTTTCGATGTGGAAATCAGGCCAGCTAGAGAGACGGTTACAGCGATGGGATGTTTCCGATACTGGTCCATTGCATATATACGTATATTTTGTACATGGGCATATATATGTATGGACATATAGTTGTAGTAGGAAACATTGATGGAACGAGAGGAAATGCCAGAACCTCGTAGGTTCGCGAAATACAGGACGCTGGAGTGAGAGACGCTCCTTGGAACCATCGCATCCACAAGAGATCCGTGGGACAGGGCCAGCTGCGCGACAACTGAGGCATTAGCATTTAGTGCGAGTACTTGTGTACAGAGTAGAGAGAGAGTCTGCTGCTCTTCGAAGGTACCTCGCTCTTCCCTCTGCCCCGACGACGGTTTCCACGAAAACGACAAAGTACGACGTTTCCTCTCGGGCGATTTAGTACACCCTGGTACGGGCTACACACACCCTCTGGTATGCTTCTGGGCAAACTCTCGACTTAAATGAACTGCTCTCGGTGGTGCTGATGCCGCTTCGGTACTCTCTCGCTCTCTCGTCACGGTACGTACGTGTACCTATACACCTCGCACAAATTTCTTCTCGATGCTCGCTACGTCTCGCGTTTTTCGTCGGGACAAGTAATCTCTCGTGTTCTTCTACAGCCTCTATATTTCTAGAGCTTGGTACACTTTCGCGAGTTGGTTTTTATCGTAACCTCATTTAGCAAAAGTCTTTACTGAACCGATCTCATTAGAAAAATAGATTTAAAAAACGTTGTCTAGTTCAACGACCTACGACGATGAATCGTTGGAAATTGCACAGCTTAACTTGGGCCCTGCACACCCTCGAGGAACTTTCATATCGTATAATAAGTCGATACATAGTCACAACTTCCATGTAGAACAATAGTTATGTATCGAAGAATGGGGAGGCGTTCGTCGAATTCCTCAGCAAAATTGCAAAGTCGAAAGCACCTTCTGGGATTCGATCGGATGTGGCGCGAACTCTGTCTCACCCACTATCGTTATTTCTTTCTCGCTTAACTTTTTCTCATTCTTAGAGATATCTGGATACGTGTGTAAACTGCAATACACACTGAACGTTTTTTTTTCACTTTAGCCACCGTTACTGTATCCATGTATCCCTAGAGGCATTCTCCCTCCCGCCTCTTCGCTTCGATTCTCGCGCGGCACGTTCCCCCAAGGCCGTAGATCGTTTTCTTGCTATTTACAAGCTACTTTCGAGAAAGAAGGCGAGGTTTCACGATACGCATGAATGCTCGAGTCTTCGTTCCGCATTAAAGAACAACCCTAGTCCACGCAGTCCCTTGTCACCTCGTGCAACAAAGCCGAGTTTGCCGAGTGGTATTATCGCCAAAACTTATTATATAATCCGTTGTCCGATACGAGAATAGGGCTTTTTGGAAACCTTGGCGTTGACGTGAAAAAAAAAATGTGTACAGATTTATGAAGTGCGAGAGGAGGCTTCGAAACACCATTATCGAGATGGTTTCGAACCGAAACCCCCTTACCCTTTCGGCTTTCGATGTTGCCTTAACATAATCCATGCGCGACGGATTCGATCATGCGATTTCGCGTGTGTATATTTGGGCTTTAGGGGATGTGGCACGGCTAGGCTACATTTTTTACGTTCGTGGGTACATTTTTGCTACTGCGGGGAGAGTGGAATGGTTGCCGCCGGGCGGGAAAATATTCCGAGCACGTAGCGCGACTCACTCCCTTAAGGCCAGCATATTCTTATATATACTCACAGGAGAAGAGAGAATGAGAGAGGGAAAGAGAGAGAGAGAGAGAGAGAGAGAGGAGTAGCTCTTTTCCACCCATTCTGACTCTCGATGCTCTCAGGCGGAACCGGAAGAAGGATCGCTTGGATTTCTCACGCGGCGCTCGCTCGCTCTCCTTCTCTTTATCTCTCTCTCTCTCTCTTAGCTCTATACGATATTGAACGTACACCCACTCTTGCCGAACGCCAAGCTTCCCCATCGTTATTTCCCTCAACGTTTTCTCTTGTACTTTTTTTTAGCTGCTTGATACTTATCCACCGTGAGTGCCAGTAGACAATTATTCCAAAGCTTTTTACGAATAGTTTCATAAAACAGTTTCAATCATCTCGAAAAGAAACCGAAAGCTTCGTTCTGATTTAATCTCAAGACAGCCATTTTTCTTTTTCATTGTCAATTCCATTTCGCTACATCTACTGAAAATTGAAGCAATTTTCCATACGGAATTGAATGACGCGGTACATTTATCACGGAACAAATTGTACAAATGCATTCCGTTGCGATAAATGCTCGTATTATTTTTGAAATGTAATGCGCCAGGTTGCGTATGTCGCGACGAAGAGCGAGAGATTCGCATTTACGAGACGGCAGGTTGATCTGATTATGTTAATGCGGAAGAGCACGGGCGCGGACTCTCGATTGATAATTGCATCGCGAGCGTATTTCTCTATCTCTCTCATCACCACGGGAACGTTTCGAACGCATTCAACTCTGTGGGCCCCAACGAGACTCCCAGGAGTGATTATCTATGCTAAACACTTGCATTTTCACTCTCTCTCTCTCTCTCTCACTCGCTCGATAGTTCGCAGATCTCTCCGATTCTCGCGGTTTGCAGCCCGTCGCGAATTTCATCCGATCCCATGAGTCGATGCTCAACGGGACCCCCACGCAATACAAAGCTCATTGGTGAGCAACCGTGTCACCCACGCACATGAAAATCTCCATCAGAATTGGAGAATTCCCGTAGTTAGTTTTCCAACATACACGTGCGTCTCATACGTGTTCGCGCGCTTTACGACCCAAGTGGCGAATTAATTGGGAAGCCGATTAGAGTTTCGATTAAAAGCTTCGCTATAGACATTGCCGTTAAATGCGCACAAACATATGAATAAAATCTAGCGAACTCGAAAAGTTTTCCTGGCAACCATCATGGATTCCGTTCGAATTTGCGTACATCGTACAGCTTTAATCCCTTATTCCATAAATTATGAATGGAAAATCTTTTAATATATTTAAAACACAAACGAATCTTGAGCAGTCACTAATATCTTTGTATGCCATAAGAGATAAAAATGGCAAATTTTTAAATCCATATTACGTCGAAAATATTTAAAACGAAAATTTTATCCTCGTGTTAAAATTCTCAAATAAACCTGACGGTAGCTCAAAGTCGTTTGAAAAAATTGTCGTCGCAAACTGTACAATATACTTGAATTTCAACAAAATTCACGTTGGTAACCGGAAAACTCTGGAAATTCACTTGGTTTTACTCATATATATGTATGTGCATATTCATGCGTTTTATACGCAGGGCGCTGTACGTAATATTCGTGCGTAGGATTCGCAGTCGGCGTTACAGCGACATCGCGGATTTCTCCCGTACATACATTATTCAGTTTATCCAGCTTTAATGTACGCCTCTGAAATATCTCGTTTCTCTCATTATGCAGCCATGCATTATCGTCATTAGTGAAAATGTAATTTCCAGATATGTTTATGAAGACCATCATTTTTTTTCTCATTACGTGATAATATATCGAAACGAGAGACCGACGAATTCATCGTCGCGCCACAATTATATAATGTAACCATGTCATTCCCGAAGATTTTTCAACATTTCCATATTTTGATTAATGCGAGAACGTGTTATTTTTCGATTATGGGTGATTGAAGGGTGCAAAAGCACCCTCTATAGTTATCGACACCGCGTTACTAACGCGAGTGGAAAGTCACGCGTGGTGTCAAAAGGGTTTGAAAGGGTTCGTCGTTTGCACGGCTTTTACCTACGCAATATTTTTGTCCGGCGGTTGACCATCGATTCAAATGCAAAAGGCATCACTCTGCATATACGGGTGTTTGAATGTGAATCGAAGCAATCGCTGTTGATAATGTTTGTCCTGTTAGCCTGCCCAATCTGTACTCCAATGTGTGTTCGTGTATTCATTTAACAGACGGATTTCGCTCTATCTTTCGCACTTGTACGTATACAGCGAACGTGTGTGTCTGTGTGTGTGTGTGTGTGTCTTCTCGACATTTATTCCCATTGTTCGAGTTCTCTGTTTATACCCGAATCAAGCACACTCCGTCCCGCTTGTCCTTCGTGCTCGAACACCCCCTTCGTTCGCTCTCGTATTCTCCGCGCTATATCGAGAAAAATAATTAAAAGTTTGTGTTGACCAAATGGAAGCAATCGGTTGCCCATCAGCGCTAACAATCGGATTCAATTATAAAACTAAACGCGTGCCGGCTAGCCTCTGCAACCTTTCCCCTCTTACTACCAACGACTAGCTCGAACCCTCTGTTGTGTTCTTGCGCCCTCTTTCTCTCTCTCACTCTCTATCTCTCTCTGCGTACTCGACGATCAGAGCGCGCTCAATACGAGAGAGAGGGAGAGAGTGAGAGAAAAAGCGGTAAAAGATTGGGAAGCGCATCGACGCCGCGACAAAAAACCACCCCGTGGTGCGATAGTCGAGAGTGATGAGAACGAGAGAGGGAGAGAAAGTGAAAGAAACGACGAAACACCACGGGAGAGCGAAACGAATAAAAAAAAAGACAGATCGAGAGCGCGCGGTGATGGAATAAAAATCGAAACGAGGATGAGGACCGAGAGTTTTACGAACTCGCGGGACATCGGAGCTTCATCGAAACCACCCTCCTCCTTTTCCTACCACCCTCGCTTCTTCCGGCACCTTTCCTTTAATTGGAAAATCCACGCGACAATGCACCGCTACTTCGTCCCTTCGTGATCGAACTCGACTCTAGACTCTTCTTTCTAAAGCGAAATTCTCTCTGGGCGAGATCTCGCACTGCTGCGAGGAGGGTACACACACAACGGACTTTTTGAGACACACCTTTTATAACGAAGATCTATCGATCTTTCACCTCCGGCGACGAGAGGGTGTCTCTTCCATTCACGACCTCTCCGACTCAATCGTCTTCGTACCAGAGACTGTCGTGCTTCCCTCCCCGTTCGCGCGGACCCTTGCATCAATTCGCTCGGGAGACGAGGAGATTACCGAAAAATAGTCGCGGCAAACCCTCTCGGAATCACGCCAGCGACTAGCCGGACGCGAAATCGTTTCCATTGCTACGAACTTCATTCTATCTCCCGAGCCACCAGCCCCTTACCGCCAGCTTCTTTTGCTGTCTCGACCACGAGAGTAAATCTCTGTTCTGACTGAGATGAGAGAAAAAGAAAGAGGGAAAATAGAAAAATATATTAGGAAAAGAGGGTGATTGTCGATTTAAGGGCGAGGAGAATGAAAAAAGAACATAGAACAGTATCGGATTAGTGGAAAAGGGGTCGAATTTCTCGGCTTGAAACGTTGGAAAGTCGATGCGAGAGAAAATAAAGAGAAAGATCAGCCTCGAGATCCGCAGTCAAGAATGATGAAAAAAGGTTAGTGACTATTCGCGCGAAGACCCTCTTTGGTGTTTCTGCCGATCTATCAAGAATCCTGACCCTTTTTATTTCCGAGAAACGCTCTCGATGTCAAGTGAGTCCTAGCCAGTAGCTCGAATATCCAGGGACCAAGAACACGTCCAATTATCGGCTGTCATCGAGGTCGTCCGTACAGTAACAGCGCTGAAATTGGTAGAAAATCAGCCTTCCACTTTTGGAAGTTAAACCGTCTCTCTCTCCTCCAAAAATTCAAAAAAATTCAGATAAATCAATTTCATTTTATTTATAAACCGTTCAATTCCACCGTAAAATCGTTGTACCCTCGCACTTGACTGCGAAACAAAACCTCACCACCGTTTCGAATTATGCGTACCAACATTTTTCGACATGAATACCACGCTTTTGTTACAATCCATACAAGCGTAGGAACCCTTTATCGCGCGACTTTGTTTTTTTTTGCATACATTCCCGATAGCCGCACAAAGGCCGATGAAAGAAGCGAAGTGATCATTCATTCTGGACGAAAAGAAAAAAGTGCTCGTCGATGCCGAGGGATTGGCGGGTATATGAAAACGGCCGGCGTCAAGTTGTTTAGCCTCGATCGTCCGTGAAAGCGGCGCGGGTACCAATGTGCCGATGTAACAATATATATTTGCGAGCTAGCAGTTACGGCGTTGTCGGTAAACAGAAACAAAGCGGGCTCGATATGGTCGGATAGTTTGTCGATAATGGTACGTACGACAGGATGGGCGGAGGGACAGGGGGCGGAAACGCCGTCGAAAACGCTCAACGGCCGCGTCTAGTACCGATTCTCTATCGGTTCACCTACGTAATATAGACTGTTACTATCTAGTAATACATAAAATATATATATATATATATATATATATATATATATATATATATATATATATATATATATACGCACGCATGAGTGAGTATAGAGATATAGAAACCTGTGCAAGTAGAATATAGGAGAGAGTTGGAAGAGGATACCGAGCGATCGCCACACGTCCGCGTACCTATGCACGTACGTAATTGTATTAATTCCGCGCGGTTATTAGTTTCCGTGCTTGGTCTGCCTAACCCCGATCCCCTCGATATCCAGCTATACAGCACCCTGTATCTATCTCTCTGTCCCGTACCCTCGGTCTACAGCGGCAGAGTGACCCTACGCTCAGTCCGGCGCTATCCGTTTCGCTGCTGTATCGACGGCGTATATTCCTCGTTAATTCGCGATAACTCCATTACCGTACGGCGATCGGCCAGTACGGGTTATCGACGATACCCGAGCGTGGGATGTCGTGCCCGTTTTTGGGCAATGCAACCGACGGAACGGTGAGTGGCACTGGGATGGCGAGGGGAAGCGATCATCGACAACATTTCCGGTTGGTCCTTTCCATCGCGAGTAAACCAATCACGGACTAGCTCCCCTCTCCAATTTCTATACTGGCAAGCTCATCTGATTTACGAGATTCATTTTGCACGATTTCTTTTAATTCGCTCGATCCTTTTTCTGCGCATTGTCCGGATCATAATTCCAATTTATGAAAAACTCGATATTGTATAATTTGCGATATTTTGTTTTTATTTAATTGTTAGTCACGCGTTGACACGTCCACGATCGCGTTGGAACGGGGAGTATGTTGAGAGGAAAGTGAAGCGAGAGAAGATACGACGAGCGAGGACGACGTTGAGATGTTGAGGTGGCGAAGAACCGAGCCGAAACGAGACGTGACGAATTCGTGTTGCCCGCTCGAGCGGCGTACGAGAAAACGCATGGAATCTCAACGACGTGGCGAGTGATTCCGCGTGGTACACCCGGGGATGAGACACCATCGTGGTGTCTACATATATGCACAAGTATAGATATATAAGAACGTCATGAGCGTTGCGCGATTTTGCCTGGTTCACCGCCAGGGGCACTCTCGCGACACGCGTTCCACAACCGAAAATATATGTCCCGCGAGCGAGATCAGAGGCCGCCATTCGTCGTCTCGCTAAAATTAAGCGACAAGTCCTGTTCGCTGGTTGTTGTGCGCTAAGATACATTGCCGTTTCGCAATTGACTCGAAGAACGTTACATTAATGCCATTTATGAGCGAGGAACGATGCTTGGAACTCAGAAACTAGCGGGAAAGAATCCAACCGAATTTCCCCACGCGCAAGTTTATTTACATTGTTCACAGAGGGGCGGGGGAAGGGGGTTGAAAAAAGAACAGAGCAATTTATTTTAAAAATTCCAGCGAAGCTTTCGCCGTGATTAATTAAACGTGAGATTTTATTTTTCGAGTACGAAGCATCGTTCGTAGGCAGATACGGGCAATCGAGAAGCCTTCGCGCGCAGGATTGTGCGAATTTTCGAAAATCCACGATCCACGTTAACGAGACCGGAGGGCCCGAGATACGTCAGAGGCCGAGGCCAAAAATAATTAAGCCTTCGGTAGAGTGATACGTTCGAGTTACAAAGAGCGTTGAAAAATCGCGAGGGGAATCTTCTGTAAAAAGAAACGATCGGCATAGGGGAGGACCGTCGAAGCTAGCCGAGAATGGCCAGATTCGCTTTATTTATCGGCTTGGGCGTTGTCTCGGCCGGGACGACGCACTTGGGCGTCGCTGAACGATATCAATCTCTCGCTTTGATCTTTCGCGAATAACGCGCTCGGACGCTCGCGTAGCTACGGAACGATGCTGGAAGAAAAATATATAAGAATGTAAAATAAAATAAAAAAAATGAAATAAAACAAAAAGGCGAAGACCTTGCGAGAGTTTAGCTCGCGCATAGCCGATTCGAATCTCTCGCCAGACTGCGCGAGCTCGAGAGAGCTCGTTCATTGGAGCAGCGACCCGGTGTCTCCGGTATGAGCTTTCGGTGAAGTGTGCGAACACAGCCACGCGGGATATCATGGAGGGCGCGCTCACTGTACGCGAATGGAAGTGGCGAATGAAAAAAAAGCGTCGCGTCGAGAGGGAGGGTCGCCGCACCGCGACGGTCCGCTGAGAGCACCCCCGGTGTCTAGACGATTATTAAAGCGCATGTGACACGGTGAGACGCAATAATCGTACCCAGGCATAATCTCGCACATACCCAATGATCTTTCGAAATATCTGGATTCAATATTTTTCAATACTTCGATCCAAAATTTCAGCAGATCGACATTCTTTTCATTGGCGCGGGCAAGTCTCTTGAACAAATTCAAAATATCAATCACGAGTTCGTTCTCGAATCGTGAAAATGTCGTATGAATGAAAAACAAACCCATCTCATCCTTTCAACAACCTTAGCTATATATTTATTATCTTTAAACAGAATAGCGGTATATCGCGAAACTCTCTGACAAGGAATACGGCCTGTCATGGACAGGCTCGCACAATAACGGGCTTAGGCAGATGCAATTTTCGCGAGGATCTCCATTAAAGCCGTGCAATTAGTAGGTTCCCTAACAAGGCCATTGTTGGGTCTCATACAGCAACCCTCCGGAGTTTACTACGTTGCCTCTCGAGAGCGCCCCTTGCACCGTGACGAAAGGCGTTATTTTTTCTTTTCACGCCGAATTATACTACGCGAAATTTGATTACGACGAATTGTCGGCGGGGTTGAAGCTCGTCTTGTCTGAAGTGACGTAAACCATCGAGGGAGACAGAGAATTCAGACGTTTCTTACCAGCGTCGTACTATTACACCGTGCCGTTTTTTAACTTTACTAAACAAAGAAATGATTTATTTACATCAAGCCTGGAACGACATAAATTATAAATCCAAAATATCAGTATTCCCAGATCAGAGGAATCAAAATAGAATTAAGCAGGAATGACCGTAGTAAATAAAAATCTAAAATACGGCGTTGTGTAAACACGATGTACAGTATCATGACCGAGTATAAAAGATATCCCTGTTCCTGTTAACAGCCACGCCACAGACGGGCGAATGAAACCAAAAAAAAGGAAAACACCCACACAAACAGCCTTACACGAGCATGCAATAAGTCCCAACGACTGGGACACCTGCTCGCGCTGCGAGGTAAAATATAGGAGGACGACAGCGTAAATCTCTTCATTCGCTTTATCGTCGACCAAGACATACCTTTCTTCAACGCGCACCATCACCACCACCGCCATTATCGTGTACCTCGTATCAACTCTGTATCCGTCCCATGAAAGTCTACCACGTAAAAATGTTTACGCCACGACCCCTACCTCTGGAGCTGTAAAGCGCCGTTGATACTTATTCTTTTCGAGATTTTTCTGACCCTGACGAGTTCTAATATATAAAAAAACAAATGAAAAAGAAATCTGGTGAAAGGCTATTCCGGAGACAAAAGGCAAGTATTATATTTCGCGAGGCTGTGTGTGGGAGGGCATTGGCTACGAGTAAAAAGGGATTCAAAACCAGCCCTTCTTTCTTCCCTTTCTACTTCCTCTTCATCTTCTTTTTTTTCTCGTTCTATCCGTCTTCGTCTTATTCTTATCATCTCTCCCTTACCTCTTCCACAATCCCTGTCTGTGTCGTAACCACCTCTACCCTCCTTCAATCTACTCACTTAGCTGGTCCAATTACGATCAGGTATGCTACCCTTCCGAGACTACGCTTTTCCATGAACGAAGCTTCGTCTTCGCGCCTTTCCACTACCCGTTATATCATCGCTTTCGCCCTTATTTTTTCCCAGCTCCATATAACCGTATCGTAGCTCGAGCGTTCCTTCTCTCGCGTTCTCCACTTTAAAAACCTCCTATCCAACCCACCCCGACTCTCGAATCTCGTGCTTCAACCGGGCGTGTCGTCGTTTTCCAGCTTCATTGAAATTAGTAAAAGCCGCTGACATGCGCGCCCACCTGAGAAACGGATAGCGCGAATGATTTTCTCTCTATCTCGCTTCGAGTTCCATCTTCCTTCGTTTTATTGGTCCTTTTATTCCGCCCGATAGAATGGTTGTCGGTATGGTAACAGAGCGTTATGGTAATCCATGGAATCAATTACCGCAATGCACATCATCGCGCCACCATCGAATTCTCGATCCTGTTACGACCGATAACTTCTCAATATTATTTCAGTATCTATTATCAGTATTGTTAGCTAGAGGGATGAAATTATTACCCTGTGTATCGCTAGCATTCATGAATCTTTCGTATCAGCTGACATTCCACCACTCGATTTCATATATGAATGCGGAATGCAGCTCGTGAATATCAATTGCATGCGCAGAATCCTCATCGTAACACTTGTGTACGTCACGAATGTAATTCAGAGCAGGCCGACGTCCCCAATGGTATTCACCCTTCAACATTATAGTACAGCTAAATATTAAAGCAACGGGATTATTAGCCCCGTTAATCCACGCTGTATAATATAATTTCATTCGTACAAAGCGAAAGAGCTATTTTTATAATTCGCCAGATTTGTTGCGCATCAAAATTTGTATGAAAGATAGCTTTTACCGTAATCGCATCGATCGCATCGATTAATTACGCCGCTTTAAAGCCGTGTGATAGTGAAATATATGAAAAGCCAAAAATTGAATAATTCCTGAAACGTGGCTGTCCCCGGATGATACTCTCGGTATTCGTCAGCGGATGTGATGAAGGGGCGATGGGTTATGTCGGCTTCCAGTTTGTCAAGCGGGCTTTCCGTCGATTATGCATTATAAACAGTCATGAGTATGCAAATTGCGGAGGATGACGATAATGAGAGAAAGAGAGAGAGAGAGAAAGAGAGAGAGAGAGAAAGTGGTCGAGGCAAACTCGTGGCCGCACGATTCGACCTGAATGTTATTTGACTATACACAACCTCGGTGAAACGCAAAGTAAAGTGCACCGTAACCGCGCGTTTATTCCTACGGGCCGTGCATTCAGCCTCGTCGATTTTAGATTATCCCGAAACGCAGTCGAAGTGTTAAAGCTAAACCAAAATCAACCCTCGGTGTACCGTCGATAGCCGAGGCAAGCAGTCGAGGTCGTTTCCCTTTCTCGCAAACGCATCAGTCGGACGCGAGGAGAAGGGAATATGGCGAAGAATGGGAACGATGGAAAATCCGTAGAAACGAGGCGTCGACTCACCGCGGATTATGCTAATCTTAATCGGCTGCGTAATCAAAGGGGGACCGAGAAAAGTAGAGAGAGAGAGAGAGAGAGAGACAGACAGAGCGGGAGAGTTCACCCCTGTATCTTGCGTTCTACTCGCTCGTTTTTCATCGTCCCTCATCACGGTCTCTATCTCTTCTCCCAACCCTCTACCCACCCTCTCCTCACCCGCCTCGAACCCTCGAATTTCTGTCAATATTTGCTCTGTGTTTGATATCGTATTACGATCTAATTTATTCCAATAATCATTCATGATTGTCGTCATGTGTCATTCCACTATTGTCTCTCGTAGCCGGAAACCACGGGCCGCTTTTCATTATTATTTCGACGATCTATATATCTAACCCTCATCCCCACCCTCTCCCTTTCCTATTCAGGACATCGTGTCAAATTTGGGAAAATAATGATACATAATCAAATGACACGATGAGAATGACAGCGATAAGATATTGAAGACATATTGAAGACAAATCAACGTGCCTAGACAATAAAGAAATAAAAAAAAATCGAGACATAAATATTGTATAGGTACGTTCCTTTATGTATTTTTTTCACTTGAAATCTTTTCTCGTATTATTTCGGTTCTCTCCATATTCTCTCGTCAACCTATTATAAGCCTAGAGCGACATTACGGCAACT
This sequence comes from Netelia fuscicornis, assembly GCA_946811545.1. Classification (NCBI taxonomy): domain Eukaryota; kingdom Metazoa; phylum Arthropoda; class Insecta; order Hymenoptera; family Ichneumonidae; genus Netelia; species Netelia fuscicornis. The sequence continues at coordinate 10,511,056 of OX328012.1, read as the reverse complement.
GGACTACGACGTAGCATATCAAATGTGCCATATATATATGTACATACATATAGAGAAAGATCAACGTGCCGAGGGTTGCTGAACATTTCTATGTAAATCGTCCATTCCACTGTACGAGGAAACTGCGTGACGCTTGGCCGTTAGTGGCCGAAACAATTTGAACACCACGATAACCGGACTCTCGATGAATCATGAGAATTTCATAGCATAGCTACGTTTTACGTTTGAATTGCGCCAACTACGATTTAATCTATATATATATATATATATATATATATATATATATATATATATATATATATAACGAAACGAAGTTGCCACTCTCGGTGCACGCTGCATGATGCATGTTACATTATTCTCGCATTCAATACATGAACGAAATCACGTACGTATATATATGCGGTAGGGTGTACGCTTACGATCTACGTAATGTGAAACCACTGGAATTACGCGCCGCGGACCATTATCGTTCTAGCTTCGCGTATACAATTCTAGCCGTCTCGTAGTAAAAGCGATGCAAAACGTGCCGAGTGAACTGATTGTTGATACGGTCATACCACGCCAAGCTCAAGATTCAACCGTCTCGAGCGAGCATCGTGATTTGTCGTTAATTCGTTCGGCGTGTTATCTATTCCGTTTATTTTCCCGGCGCTCTTCCGTCCATTGGTCAGATTTTTCTGGATAATAAAAGTATGAAAATCTGTCGATGAGAAAAATTACATTTTTCTACCGTGGCACCGGCTGGTCTTTACCGATTCAATAATGATAACAGTCGGATATATATTTTCCGCTTTTTCAACGTTCGCAATTTAAAAAAAAATGGTCGTATCCTAAAATCGAGTGTCACATACGACTTTCGAAGGGTTAACGTCACAGACCGTTAAACGCGATGGCCGAATCGGAGGCCATGCTGGTAAAAGACTCGGTCCCGCATGGTAAAACAAGCAGCAGCTGTTGCCCCGTCTCTCTACCCACTCGCTTCCGTAATTGAGACATCAGTGCCAATATAACGTCACGGTTCTCTCTACGATAGCGTGTTGTGCACGTCGAACCGTGAAACGTTAGGTAGCGCGAACATGAGCTCTATCGTCCACTATTGAAGACTCGTAGCCGCCTTTACCTATGTCGTCCCCGTTAAAAGAAGGTGCGAGCAACGTTTTCATACGGAACGTTAAACGGAAGTTTCGTAGTTCTCCGATTGCTGCGCGAGACTCTTTGCCTCGTGGACACCGCTATACCGCGACGATCGGTAGGTACGACAAACGATCCGAGAGACTCTAGATGTTCTTTGAGTCGATATCCAAGATATACTCGACATTCACGTACGAGTAGTTTTACGGTAGATAGAAAGATATATGTATACATACATATAGAAGATGATGCGAACATCGCACATGTGTGCATACGCCTCCTAACTTCGCCGCTGTCGAGAGTGCCACGTGCATGGAATTCCCGACGAAGATAACGATTCCACTTCCGCGACTCAGAATTTTGCACCCGTAATATCGTCTTTCTATCGCGCTTTCTCTCTCTCACTCTCTCTCTCTCTTTTCCTCTTTCTTCTTCTGCCTATACATATATCGATACAGTTTCAGTTCTCGATGCTTCCGTCTTGGTTTCTCATTTTCGTCTTCGGATTTCTTTCGACCCTCCCGCACCTCCTTCATCCAACGAGCACACCCTTTCCAGTCTGGCCCACGACTCTCTTACTACTCCCCTTGCGTAGTCACCTTCCCTTTTGTCGAATCGCACGTACCGAGGGAATCGGTTCGTTTTACGCTCGCTTACCTTGCACACACTTCGCACGTTTGGCTTTTCCTTATTTCCTGTTCGCGAGAGAGAAAGGAGTGCGAGGAAGGAGTGGAGAAAAAAAAATAATAAAAGTACTCCGCTGGTTACTGGCGGATAGTGAAAGGTGCGAGTTCTACGCGGGAATCAAACTGTAGGGTAACGCTAAATCAATAACGAGTTTTACATAAAAATATAAATACACCAACCCGAATTAATGTACGTATATTGATAAAGCTGGTACCAGCTAAAAATAGCGAATAACGAATTGTTAACGTACAAGAAATCTTAAATTATATTTTCCATTTCAAAGGTCACGGATGATTCAATAAAATACCAAGTGACGATGGTGGATGTATGCACTACATTTGCACGCACTCGCACGAATTTACGTGTCAAAAAGTAATGTAAAAAAGATTTCTTAAATTTTTGTTTATTTTGAGAATTGGCCTCTTTGGATTTGGTTCGACCGTTGGCGAGTGATGAATTCTTACTTGTCCTCTTTCTCGCTGCATACTGCTCGCAGAGTCACTACTCTGACTCATTGCCAGACAAAAATATGATTTTATTTTGACGAAAAAAAATTCACGCGCGAGAAGTGGAGTATGAAAAACAATGATATGTCTCTGGATTTTACATTCTTCGCTACTTTTTACATTCACATCGCACGTGATTTTTCATTTTCTTGAAAATAAAATCATATTTTTGTCTGGCAATGCGTCAGAAAAGTCAGTTTGTCTAAAGTTTGCAGTGAAAAACTGCACCGATCCCAATGTACAAATCGTAAAGATCGTGATAAAACCGCCACGTGTGTCACGAAAACGATAACACGGCTGCCGGTTGCGCATTCCGTGTAATATCAATAAAAACAAAACACGACTGGAAACGCTTTGAAGAATGTCGCACGTAGCAAGTAAATATTTCCCGGAAAAAATAGAATAGATCCACAGGACGTTGCTCTATTCAAATAAATTTAGCCAAAAAACATGTCGTTAAGCTGGATAATGATGATAACACAAATATACTGACAATACGGATAAAAAATAATTAACATATAAGGCGGGGAGGCGTACAATCGACTGATTGAAGTCTTGCTTTTAATTTTGACTTTAAGTTCATACAGCTATAACTTTGTAAATGAACATCGCGTCAAACATATTCTAATGTAGAATATAACGTCAAATAAAACATATTCTAATGTAAAAAAAGATCTATAAATACACAGGTTGCCGATATCTCGCAGCTCCTCAAATAATAACGGGCTTATCTATTCGAGCATCGAACTGTGGAAGTACGCGAGGTTGGCTAACGATTACTTTATTTGATAAGAGTGTCACGGTTGTCTCACTGTACACCATTAAATACGTTGGCATTCGTCAGTTCCTAAGTACACCTTCACCGCTGCTCTTCGGTCGTAGACGATACAAAAACGTCAGCAGCAAATTCGAAATACGTTGGATTCCAGATACGATAGCTTTGATTTCGGTAAGTCCCGCAATACAGGAAAGTGATGTATTTGACTGCAATAAAATTGATCTGAAATGATAAAAAGAATTTACAAATAATAGAGAAAAAGGCTTCGTGAAAATTAACCGTTTGTCTTTGATTTACAGAAAATTTGAATCAAGCAACGATCTGAACATGTTGCTGTTAACGTTCCTGTTGATCCCCAACATCTTTGCTACCCCGATCAACATAATCAGTGATTACGTCGTCACCATCGATAACAACGTTTTGATAAATGTCATTCCATCACAGTCAAATAATGAACATTTAAATAATACTTTGAATCTCTCGGGTTTACATATTTCTAGTATCGGGAAAGAAGCTTTCGATAACGTGGCAGACATTGAAATACTCGACCTGTCCAGAAACGATATCTCTGTTCTACAGCCTGGTGTATTCTCGCATCTTCGGAAGCTTAAGCGTCTCTCACTAGCCAATAACGCATTGGAGAATTTTTATAAAGCCTTCTCGGGTCTGGAACATCTCGAGGTACTCGATATCTCAAATATTGCTATACGACAACTGGGGAAGAGTGACTTATTCGGTATTCCCAAATCAACGGACATCATTATGATCGGCGATGCATTACGTTCAATCAGCAGAGGTGTTTTCGCTGAGACCTATGCCAACGAGTCCGCTCGCGCTATACTATGCAGACATGAAGGCATCGTTCGTTCGCTGGAATACTGGCCAGATTCGAAGTCTCGTCCAACCGGTTGCATTGGAGTACCGATTAACTTTGCGTACCCGCACTGGGTAAGGCTTAATCAATTGGGTATCTCTGGATTCGACAAAGATTGGTATCGTCTTTACAACACGCAAGTAGATGGACTGGACTTGTCCGGTAATAACATTGTCGAGATCACGAGCGAATTGGTCGATGGGCTTCCGTATCGTCTGAAGTTCATTGATTTATCTAAAAACAAGATCGAGCGAGTGAAGAAAGGTTCAATCGTTCATGCAAATCTGGAGTTCCTGTCCTTATCGGATAATCTAATCAATGAGATCGAGAGTGATGCTTTTATGACCAGGCGTCTTTATTGGCTGGAACTAAATGGCAATCGACTAAACGACATACGTTTCGTGGCGAGTTTACCACGTAATCTATTACGCTTGAATCTGCGAAATAATCAGCTCAGTGAAATACATCTAGGGCAATCCTTTTCGACGTTGAATAATCTGAGTAACCTTGACCTCGCTCAAAATCATATAACTAATCTTAACAAGACGTACTTTGTCGGACTTAAGTCCTTGCGAATCCTTGAGTTGCAAGAAAACGGATTAACTAAAATGGATGCAGATTGTTTGGAACGTGTCCCAAATTTGATAGCACTTAATCTCAGTAACAATTATCTGGCCGATCTTGAGTATAATACCTTCCACCCTTTGATAAGGATTGATCGACTTGATTTGAGCCACAACAATCTGACAACTGTGCCTGAGTTGTTATTCTCGCGACTCAGAAGTCTCAGCTACCTTAATCTTAGCAACAATAGGCTCACGCATCTTCACCATGCCTTCATTGGTCTGTTCAATCTCAAATTGCTCAATCTTTTGAACAATCCTTTTGCCCCCCCGGAAATCGAAGATTTTTCTGGAATTTCCATAACGGCGAATATTATATCGTACGGGAATAAAATTTCATCACCAGCACTGAAGGATCTACTCAGAGGATTTCCTGATGATTCTGAAGGCCCGGCTATTTTATTGTGCATGTCAAACGGCATTGTCACGGCAGTGCGACTAAGGACGTCCGATGATACTCCTTTACCGGAAGCGTGCCGAATAGTCAAACTTATGCAATATTGGCAGTCAGGCTTTGATGAAACCGTATTAAAATTGCAAAATCAACAGATCTCCGGATTCGCTAAGAATTGGTATGATCTCCCTGTGTATGTCAGTATGATAATTTTAGATTTTAATGCCATCGTTGATGTGACGAGCGAGATGCTTAACGACCTTCCTGAACACGTCAAATACGTTTATGTGCGTGACAACAAGATCAAACGTTTGAAGAAAGGAATAGTCGCCAACAAGCATTTGAGGGTTTTACGCTTGGATTACAACGAAATCCATGAAATCGAAGAGGATGCCTTACTAAACACTGATCTTCTAGAAGTAACCGTGTCTTATAATTCACTATCGGGAGTACAGTTTGTGGCAGGCATGCCGCCTACCCTGAAGACGTTGGATGCGAGTGGAAATTATATAACAGAGATACCAGCTGGTAGTTTTTCTCGATTAAACAAACTGAGATTTCTTCATTTAGACAACGCCCGTATAAACAACGTTGGACCTGAATCCTTCCGCGGTCTATCAATCCTGAAATCACTTTCTCTGATGAAAAATAATCTGACGACAATCGATAAAAACGCTTTTCAGCACACCAAAATTCTTGAAACACTTAATCTTCAAAGAAACCAATTCCAAAGTCTGGACAAACTTCTCTTCAACGGTCTCGTTAACCTCTTACACGTCAACCTTAACTTTAATAAATTTACGAATATTACGAAAGACTCTTTACCGTATTTCCCAGATGCACTGGAATCACTAAAGCTTGAAAACAATTACATAAGTCACATCGAACCTGAGAGCTTCGTTGGTGGGTTGAAACATGAACTATCGTTATATAATAATAGATTAACAACGATTGACAAGGACGCTTTCAATTTCCCGGATCTCGTCATATTAAAACTTAGTCATAATCTGTTGAATCGGCTGAATGGTGACTCTTTCCAGAATATGCCAAGTTTGAAAAGATTATATTTGGATGGGAATAAAATCACGAAGCTCCACAAAGATGCGATGAAATATCTTAATAAGCTTTATATACTCGACCTATCGCAGAATCCGATAACGGAACTACAAAATAATGAGTTGCTCGGTCTCTCGAACCTACGAGATCAGAAATTCGACGCATCAATTCGGGTGTATGCGACACTGATTAAACACATTCACGGAGGTATGTTTAGCGATGAACCCGAAGCTTCTTCAACGGTTGCACCCATGTAGTCATTGTTATTAGTAGTTTTATGAATTTGTGTAAAATATCGTATTCCAAACAATAAAAAATGTTATCTAAGTATACTGCGTTACATCTGATTTTTAAACAACGTGTAACATATCGTCTGACGTGGTGTCAGCTTTTCATGCAACATTTGAATCTCGTATTCGATTTGTAACCATTAACTTTCCATCGAGACACTAGAACTTGTCTATACTCTGAAAACCAATAAGGTAAGTCATCTTGGAAACCGAACGACAGACACATTTTTCTAGATTTACTAATTTTGTTAAGTATTTACAAGGGAACTAAGAGTGGCAAATTTGGATTTAAACTTTGGGCGGAATTTTGTTTAAAAGTTCATAAAAATTAACATTTATTTCGTCGATCACGAATCCGCTAGTTATTTGCTCAAAAAACTGAGATGTTTACCTGAAATATCCCGAAACTTCACAATTACGAAGGAGATATCGCAGTCGAATTGGCGAAGAGTCTGCTCAGTACCCCACAGATTTGCCCAGTCGAGCGAAACACGCTAATTTTGTGGATATACCCGGGCTAGTGCCCAGCGGCGATTTCTCGTCTGGTGGATCACCAGCTGCCGAAATATCGAGACCTCGTTACATACATAGTATAGAGGGAGCCTCTGTTACATACAGTGTATATAGACACGTCGACTCGGCTCCGATAGTTGGGCTCGACCGCACAGGCCTTCATATCCGGAGGCGCGCCTCCCTCGAATGCCCCGGAGCATCGTTGGCTAATATATATCAGGATCCCTCGGAATCATATCGAACTATGCTGCTATATTGAGGTTGGTCTAATGATCTACCGACCAGCGATTTCTGGCCACTGGTTAAAATCACGAAGACCCATTTCTTTAGTGGTCTGCAGTTCTCCCTGTCTACTGGTACTCTGCAGCACGTTGTTAAAATGCAAAAAGTGCTATCATCTTTATGACTCAGCCATTGACAAATCGCTCGACCTAGAGAAACGATATTTATGGAATTGAGCACAGTGATAAAAATGTTTATTATGACGTACGCGTCGTTGCAATTTCATAGTTCATCAATCGATCCATCTGTCATCAATCCACCAGGTCCACGATAAACGTACCAGATTGCACGAGTCCGCGATGTTTACGTTTATACTTAATTCGATACGCTGCACCCTCGTTTCACATGAATTGATGGACTCGTGGTTCCACGTACCCCGCTTTAACGAAGCCTTGTCTATGTATCACCGCCATTTTGGCAGTAAAAAAAGGGGAGTGCGCGCGTAGGTCGAGTCCAACTGTCGAGATGTGAGCGATTGTGAGAGCAATGATAGAGACATTTCTCGTTGCCATGCGTGTCAGGCGGAGCCTAAGCCGATTACGTGGCAAGCCGTTCTTTTCCGTTTCATTCGCTCAATCTCCGACTCTTCTATCTGTACGTAGCGTGTACATTGGCACAGTCTCACTTTCTCAGTGTGCCGTGTGTTGAGCTGTTCGTGTTTTATGCTCGTGGGAAATGAGGCAATGGTAGGGATTGTGCAAGGGGAAGAGTTACGTTTATATTTTGCATGTCTTCGTAGCACGCACTTCATCACGAGCACGCGTGAAACTACGAGCTCTTCACTGACTGTGCCTCTACTGTAATAACTTTGAACGAGTGCATATCCCCATAATCTTCGCTGCATCGCTAATCTCAGACATGTGGGAATGGCAGGCCTTCGATCTGCAGAAAGCTAATTCGCATCCGCTATGATTTTCCCGCCTAGTCGATCTTCGGTTAATTTCATCACATGGTGACGTGGAATACATGATTTCATTTCAAAGATTTCGACTATGTGAAAAGTGACGCCCTTCTTCTACGTACATTCTTCTATCACGACAACATAATCATGAATCTTGTAATTAAGAATTTTTAAAAGTCTCGTAAACTTTTACTTTTTTTGATGTGACACAGGTTTTAGTGATTTCTATCGAAAACCTTGTTTACTAAGAGCGTGTGACTCGGTCGTCAAAATTGGATGTTTCGATTATAACAAAATTGAAGGGATATGTAGACACTGTAAATGATTGGAACTGGGTACAATTTTATATTATCGTTGGTCGACGCAGGTCGTCTTTGTGCACAGGCAATATTCTCTTGATGGTGCAGTCTAGTTAGTCAGCATCGTGAAACTAGCTGTTTTCATAGTTTATTCTTGGAAAATACATTAAGCCATCGTTAATGTACTACGAAGGGCTGCGGCATCGATGTGGCCTACGTTCGTTGAATATACGAAGCCACACCCTTGACAGGTAATACATTTCCCGACGCTTCTGTTTAATGGCCAACGTGGAAACGAGGACGAGTACTGGGATATCGAGAGAAGAAGCTTTCGGATTAAGGAGCCAACCGCACCCGGGAGCTACGAGAGTGCTCTGGTACTGGATCGATATCCTGTATCGAGATGTAGCATATCGGTAACTACCACGCTTACGCGTCTGATACTCACGTTGCGGTTTTGTAACCCATCTATATAGTTTGCTTTGGCGAACGATAGGCAGGTAGGACCTTGACACTAACTGCTTCACCATTGTGACCATCCAAAATGTACATTCCATTTGTTCCTTCTCAGCTCCTTTTCATAAATCCTCGAAAGCTCCATCAATATGGCCGGATATTTCTAACCTGGAAAATATTGTTCTTATCCGATTATTTGATATTGTTTCATAAATGAATGAAAACATTTGATAGTGAACGTTTTTTCGAATTCTTGATCTCGAAATGAAGATAATAAATGTATCTCCCGTATCTCTTTTGTCATTATGGTATTTATATATAAAGAAACCAATTCAATGCCTAAAGCAAGGAATTCGCACCGGGCATCTTATGATATTACTGAAAGAGATCACAGTAAAATAATTGTTTCGGAGATTGACGACTTCTTCGCATCTTGATGAATGGAATTTACGTATATTTCGTAAGAGAGTGAAAAGAGATGAGTCAACGAATGATTTGCCGTTGTTAGGCAACAACTCTGTTTCCCTCTGTCTCTCTGTGTTTTTCTTTATCTGTTCCCCTCCTTCTCTCTCTCTCTCCCTCTCTCCTTGGGTGTCTTTGTGTGTGTATGTGTGCAAAAGTACAAAGTTCTCCAATCTGGTAGAATTGTGGCCAAGGCACTGACGAATGAGATTTTCGTCCTTAGATTTCACGGTTTGAGCGAGTGCTCGTGCGTGAAAGGCGCAAAAGAAAAAGAAGAGAGATGGGCCTGGGAAGCTCACTTATACGAAATGCTTTCAATGGCTTTTCCGATGGCGGTGATTACACAGAAATGGGTAAGAGTGGAGCAAAGAGGTGGGCGAGGTAGGCAAATATATTTCTTGAAGCAAAGTCGTCGTTCGTTAATTAATGCTCCAGACGGTAACGAGGCACGGGACCGAAACTGTAATCCGCTGGGGGCGCGGAGGACTCGGGAGGGGGTGTCCTGAGAAACCCTTAATGAATCCCCGGAGTCCACGATATCACGCGGGGATCGCTCTGTGTATATGGGTGTGTTTATACGGCGCAAGTCCGTGCCGCATTTGCGGCAACGGCTGCTTGGACCAACTTTTGACCACTTATTAAAATTTACCAGACGCTACTCGACTCCTTGCCAAATTTATTCACGAGGAACCACCAAAGCTATTAGACACCCGGGAGACCAATTCAGAAGGTCTGTACAAGCAGAGAAGATCTCAAAGCTTCTTCGAAAAAATCGGCTATTTTATATGATCGCTGTGTTCCAAGAATACTTGTGAAAATACTACTTGTAGTATTTTATAGATGGATGTGTTGTATTGTTAAATCGGAGCACACGAAACAGCAATGCAGCAATAGTTGAGATTTTTACGAATTCCAATCTCTTCTAGAACTTATAAATCTTGTATAAGAAAGTGCGAATCGCCTGAAGTGAACAACTGATTTTCTTATTTCATAAGAGCAAAAAACTGAAATTCATAAGAGTAAAAAACTGAAATTCATAAGAGCAAAAGCTGAAATTCATAAGAGAATAAATTTATCAAATCTCCAATATAATTCACCGATATATTATTTTTCCTCGGGACTGCGCTGCTTTTCCTATTCAATAATTTATCGCGAGATCAATTGCATGGCCGGGAAATAAAAATTTCGATAAACAGCGCCGTAACGCGATACGCGATCGATACGTATTTTTCACGAAACGGAAATCCCAAACTCGGCAGAGCCAGTCCATTAATTTGCCGGATCTGATCGTTATTTTGCGATTTTCTCTGGTGCTTCGTCTCATGGATCGTCCAACATTACTATCGTACATAGATTATCCCTTTACGCTTTACATACGAAACATATAGCTCTCGCTCGAGAATAGAAAGACGCGCGCTACTCCCATTTCGAAAGTAATGACGTCTCGCTCGAGTTACGAATAAGCGCTCGCGAAGTTTCGGGTATTATTCTAAATTTGAAAGCATTCCGAGCAGGAACGTCGAGGAGGAGGATAACGCTTGCACGGCACCACCGTGATACGGTCCCTCGGTGAAACGCCGGGCTCGTTGCCAAGACGATTCTTACGGTTACTCTCTGGGGCTGTACAACTCCGGCATTTCCACAGCAACAGCCGTACGAGTTGTACCAAGGAAATATACGCTTGCATGCTTTGTTGCTAGCCGTTCACTCGACCTCGTACGGTCGCTCTCGGCCCAACACGGCCATAACGACCATTCTCCGCGCCGCGAGTAAATTTTACCAAACAAAAACTACGCTTCTATATAACCTTACGCTCGAAGGGAAGTCCGTTTTTACTTACGAATCCCGGAACATTGAACAAGCATGAACCGAATGTCGTCGACGTGACAGTCGCGCGTTTATTCCTCGCATTATTTTATTCAACAATGCTAAACGTTACGATTTCAAATTCGGACATTTTGAAAAACCCTTCTTATATCTGTACAAAATCTGCCCAGAAGACACGTGCGACGGAACTTTGGACACGTAGATGGAGTCGTTCAAGATGCGGTAGAAAAGTTACGAATTGCTCGCATTCGTTACAGATCGTACCGTTACCGTACAATGCGAGTCTCGTACACCGTGGGGACCTAAACGTCTGAGCGGCATTTAATTCACTCGGCAACATTGCTGCAGAAACGTGTGATGTTCACTCACCCCGTACACTTCCCTTGTATCTTTGACTATACGCGATTATCATCCAGGGTATACCTATATACATTATACGACGCTAACTATATGTTGCGGCAGGATGTCGTAGAAACCTGCGAGGGTGAATAAGGAGACCGATGCGAGTCACCAAGGATGAAAATGTTAAGGGTACGAACGAGAGATGAGGAGAAGATGAAACACACACAATAGTGCGAGAGAGGGCGAGAAGCCGGAGGTGTAAGTAGGTACGGGGAGAAAGAGACATGGATGAACGGTACCCGTGTTTCTACTAACCGCAACTGCCAGCCACACTTCGGAAGCAAACGTGCCCAGTGTCGGTGGATATACACCTTATACACCTTTATTCACCCACTCCCTTCCTCGCTCGAACGGGGAAAGAGAGGAACCGAATGGCGGTACAACCCAACGGGGTATAACACGCTGGGTGAACAGCCACCCCCTCAGAATATAATGCCGAAGGGATGCGCCGTCGAGACCGTGGCAGCTCGGCGATAGGTACCAACGGTAGCAGCCAGCGGCAACCATCCCGTCGGACTAAGTTACTTTATAACCTTCTTGAATAACCACAGCACTTTCTCTCGCTCTCTCTTTTTGTTTCTCTCTCTCTCTCTCTGGCTGTGCTTTCGAATAACCGAGGCTGCTTATTCTTTACTCCTAGAAGGATTATTGCCTAGAAACGAGAATTTTACGTGTAAAGGTGAAAACCTCCTATGTCGTACTTGCCATTATCTCGATAGTCAAAGATGATATAAAAGAACATAAAAAGCGCCAAGAATTCTTTTTCATGGCGGGAAAAAAAGAGCGTAAACTTTATCGGAAAAATACCGCGTAAGGGAAAATATTGTTACTTTTACGTACGCGAGGACTATCGCGTAAAAGTTTGGGTGCAGAAACTTTTCGATGCCGATCTTTGAGAATCCTCGAGTCGCTGATGCGTTAAGAGCAACGCAATAGATTCTAGATACGAGGTGGAACGATGAAAATCTTCGATCCTTATCGTTCGTGGAAGATGCTTTTACAAAGAAATTCTTTCGTGCGGGACAAGCGGATTAAATTCCGCGAAGATGATTCTTATTTTCGCTATGTTTCAGAATTTTTTGTTTGTAACACGGGGTAAGATAGAATGTGTTCTTTCTTGGATCATTCATCCGAATATTATCCATCGAGCATCGTGCACCCGAGTAACGCGGTATAAGAAAAATGTTTACGTAAATTTTTCCGCATAAAAAAAATAGAGAAATAGATCATGGGTACGTGAACGTACTACAAAAATGGGAGAAAAAGTGTTCCTACATCACCGAAGATAGACATATACGTATATATGGGCATTACTGCACGATCGAGCGAGGCTTTCCTTTGAGACTCGTTCTCAACCGGTATACGGTTTCTGTTCTACGGTAGGGAATAGCCGACCCTCGAGGCACTCCTTCCGATAGCGATTCAGGATCCGGTATAATTTCGTACTTCGTAGGGAAAATATAAGCCAAGGTAAGGTGTATGTATAGGTTTCGGTATGCCGTAAAGGAGGCTCCGTTCCCTCGCGGAGATGAGAACTAGATTGAAACATCTTAAATATTATCGCTGGAAGATCGGTCTTCCAGTGCTCTCCTCGTCCCTTTACCTCCGCTACGCCTTTGGAATCCACTATCACCTCCCACGAGTACTTTGGTAGATTTCTAAGATAAATTCATCGTTTCGCGCAAACGTGGAAGTGAAGCAGGGAAAATTGGAAAGTAGTTAAAAAGTACGTGCCAGTTAAAATCAGTTCGTTCAAAGTCTAACTTATACGGAGATTCGAACCATACCGATAATTAACGAGTAGGTAAAGGGTTTCTTCTTTTATTGTTTAACAATAATAAATTGAAAATATTGTTGCTTAACGGGATACTAAATTGCAAAAAGACTTTGAATTTATGCTGCGTTAGATCTAATATCATTTTTTCTTTTACGTTCAGTTTTATTGCTATTCATAAAGAGACAAAAGAAGGAAAGAAACCTTCGGGAACTAGGCAATGGCAGTAAAAATCTGACTCCGCTCGAGAGTTGTATGGATTTGTACTGTCTGATTGGAACGAGTGAACGAACGAGGTGAGAATGGGAGAGAACGAGAGTAAGTATAGAGAAAGAGATGAGGATACGAGGAGAACGAACGAGACGAGAGGCTCCTTCTGAATGAGTCAAGCATCGAAAGAGTGGTTGTAGCTGATTATAACTCAGAGCGAAATGAGAGCAGCCAATTTATTAATCATTGCATTAATTACGATGCCAATTATCACGAGGCCGGGCTCGTTGGCTGCTATTTGCAAGAGCCCAATGAAATAATCGTGAATTCAATGAAAGACTCAACAAGATCGTATTAACGATGAACTGGTAAACTCGTTCTACATAATAAACACGGTTCGTGGCGTATTTTTACTCGACGATTTATACGAGATCGTTTCCTACACTAACGTCTCGCGGCGCGATGTTAACGAATGTATCGTTACTCGTTCGAGAAAACGACGGAAGAAGGGCGTACTGGCTTATATGAAATTTCTCCCAAACGCTTGCGAAGATATAATGCGGTATTTAGTTACCGACCATCTAGCAAGCTTTCTCCTTCATTCCACGCGCCCAAACACGCTGTCGCTAATTGATCACGCTTCGTTGCACTCATATTTCCGACATTATTAGTTTTCTGGTTGTCAAGAGGGTAAAGCAAGGGGTTCTAAGGATATATCGTTGCCAAGTGAGATCTCGACAAAATTATCGCAGCCCCTGAGGCTTCGTTGGATATTGCGAGTCGACACAAATAGAGATTTCCTTCCAATCCGGAAACAGACTAAAACATTGATATACCGATGCTCGTATCAATGCGATCTTCGTACCTGTGAGTCGTCTGTACTAAAATGGTTCTCGTTTAATACGATATTTGATGAAAGGTTTAGGGATAATCGTGTATATACAAACCGCTTGCAACGAATAGTTTCAAGACATGTTTCCATCTCAAATATCTTCCTTCGTAACAGTATTTGCAGAATATGAAACTACCCCAAAATGATTTATGGAATTCATACTAATAATCTTGAACATGTAACGGTTTTATTAATTAAATTAAAACGAAGTTTAAATGTTAATATCAAGCACTTTTTGTCAACTCGGAGTACTGACGCATTTTGTCTTCAATGAACATGTAATTTGATTAAGCTTGGTAATCTCTTCTCGTGCAGAACCTTGATCCAATCCAGATTCCTGGTTCGACAGTTACCTTCGATTTTTCGATGTCCATGCTCGCACCATACACTCGGTATACCGTTTCATATACTATACTCGTTCGTTGGTCACCAACCAGTCGTCGTCGAGACGATAAATTGTCGTGGAATTCTCGACGTGGGGCAATTATCGGCAGCCGTCGCGTGTCCACTTTTGGTTCTCTTGCCGTACTTAATCGGTCGATTACTTCCCAATGCTCGCGCTGATGATCAACTCTCACCAGCCTCGGAAAGTAAGAACCAAGATCGACGCAACCACATGGCCCGCCTGCAAAATTTCTGGATGTTTCTGGTTCAGCGACGGTATGGAACATCAAGCTGAATAGCCAGGGACGACGTGCAGTCTCGTATATCACGCCGTACAAAACAGAACTTCATCTGTCTTTCTCTCTCTCGCACAGACATACATACACACCCCACTCTCTCTATATATATGCATGTGGAAGAAGCAATGTATCGGTAAGCGGCTTGGGAGCCTATAATTCAATCTCGTCAAATCCATTAACGCCGCGGTATCGGCGTTAGTTTGCTGGTTGGTGTTAGTCCTGCGGCTGCTGGTGGGCTTACCGGAGGATCGAACTAGGAGAACCGCGCTACTGATGTCGATAACGGAGTACTATACACGTCGGGCGCAGCGTGACTCAGCCAGACTCGGGCGCAGACAAGCTCTACTACCACGGGACAATGCACAATCCCTTTAACTCCTCTCTTCGTTACCTCCCAAATAACCCCTTTCGTACGTGTAGCGCATCGATGCATCTTTTAGGTAATGCCGACATGTATGTCGAACCCCGCGAACTTTCAAAGAATAGACCGGCCACTGCACTTTGTACTATTACTTCGTGGGATCCAACAGGCGTATAATACCAGTGGTGTATCTAGTTGTTAGCCCTTCACCATGACCTCTCATCATTTCTAGACATATTATCGTATAATTTTGTCCAATATACGTTAGGCATCTCGCTGTAGATACCGCGTAAAATGATCGATGGTTGATCAACGATCGTGTTCCTCATGCTACCAAATACAGAAAAGCAGCCATGACCACACGGGATAAACCCGGATAATTAACGGGTACGCCCGTTCCAGTTTGGTCACGAACGACGAACGAAATAATTACGCCAAACGACGGAAGGGATGTCGGCTAGCAACCCTTCAATTTCCCCTCATTAAGGCTCACGCTAGGGTGACCCGATGGATATTCGCGTGGTCCATGAGCCTTCCCCTTTTCGATTTTCGCGAGGGTCCCAAGCATCGATGGATCATTTACTGTTTGGCTGCGTTCTCTGGCAATCGCCCGCCTTGTGCGTTCCTGTTCCAAACGTTCCTACAGGGTTGCTCTGGCACGATGCTTAATTCAGGATACTACGGTCGGTATACAATGCGTTTAATGAAATTCTATCGACGCGATGGGAAGGGGAACGACCTGGCTTAGGGAGATAAGATGATGGTGAGTGTTTGCAATAAACCTCAATATTCCCGTGTTTCCGAATGCGAAGTGTTAGTCCCGTTATTACCATCTGCAACATTTGATACTTATTACCTGATTGCCATAAAAAACTGAAGAGAAACATGACATATCCCGAATAAGAAAGGCTCGTAAATTGAACGTCTTATTGTCATTTCCAACATTGTCTACGTGCAGGAGTCCATAAAAAATGGATTACGAACGAAGCCGAACGAAGAGACAAGAAGAACATTGAACGAACGAATTCATAATGAAAATACTAACGTGGTAAACTCAAGACTCGTGCGAAGCATACGGCAGATAAAAATTTCACAATTTTTTCCAATGCATAATAACAGATCGAGGATCGAAAAAGCGTACTCAAAGACTCTTGCCTGTCATTTCGCGCTGACAGCGCAAGAAAACCCATCGAAGAAACACAGAGACGAGGATTTACGATGAACCGCAACACGAGCTAGAACGAAGCCAATGAACGTAGAAACGAAGGCGACGTACAGAGGAGTACCAAAGCCATTGAGAGATAAAAGCAGCGCTCGATAGATTCACGCCGAAGCGATGGGCTGATGTATATGCATGATGGTCCACCAGGGTCAGCGCCAGGAACTCTCGAATTACCATAAACACGCAAGATAGTAGGCTAACTGCCAAACCGTTCGTACCGTTAGCCTCGACACTCGAGCTCGTCCTCCTCTTCTTCCTGCCCACCTCTTCGTACATCGTCACGATATCTTCCTTTTCTGACTTCCACGAAACGGTTAAAGGCCATCGTGTACACTGTTCTCCGATTAGCTCGATTTCTATGAGCCGCAATTCGCCACCATTCCGCAAGGGTTTCACATCGTTTCAGGATTAACGTTGACGATAAAACCTCCGAAGTAACATAATGACGGGTCGTACTAAATGGTTTAGATTTATCGGAAAATTACGAGGCAATTGCAAAAATAATGAAACATTAACATCCAATAACCTCCCGCCCTCGTTCAGCCACTCATCGGATGTGCATCTTGGAATTTCAGATTTTCATTAGCTGAATCCAGATCGCCGATAGGTAATCTTCGAACTACTGCAATCATTGCAAAATGACAATAATAATTGGATTGGACAATTATTGACACACTTTGCAGAATATTTCGATGCGCTATCCGCTTTTCCAGACGACCTCGTTCCTCTCCGGTCATCTCCAATCTGTTCTAGTTTACGATTTCGTGCCAAAATAAATTATACATCGAATGATATTAATTGGCGAATCGATTCCTCCTTCGGATCCCGTAACCGGAAGTTCCATTATTGTCTTCTGCTTCGTCTCTCCTCCGCGCAGGCCCACGAGACGAGGAGCCAGGGACTGTTATCTCTGTACCAGGAAGGGAGTGGTTAAACATTGAAATCGATTGCATCGTCAGTGTACGGACGTGTTCGTGCGCTCGTGTTATATAACCTTCCCTCGTACACACGTTTACACGTACGTGCGTTTCCACGTATCCGTGGCTGTGCGAAACGTCGATGCTTTTGTCGAAAGGACGTACGGGAGAGATAAACGCGTCAGGACGATAATTCGCACGGAAGAGCCGTGTGCGGGCCTCTCTTGGGTGTATCGCACACTCTGTTGCTCCATGAAACGAAGAGGGAGGGGGATACATATATCGACGTATACCGATAGGGTAGTGTGGTTGTAAACGTACTTTCCACCCTTACGGCTTAACGAGGGTTGCGGATGTACGTGCGAGCGAGGGTGAATCGCGGACGGGCAATCGAAGATAGGATCGACTCAATCTCATTTCATACATGCATGTTACACATATATCGATATATACAGGCTGTTTTAAGTCTCGTCGATCCAGCTGAGATAATTTATACAATGTGTACCTTTCGTACCCAACGTCGTCGACACGTGTTCGCGCTTATAAATCTTGTTCAAGCCGTGGGATTAAAAAAGGGTCTTCAAAGTTGAGATATCATTTCCACATGGATGAACAATAGTGACGACAGACGAACGAGATGAACTAGTTTAACGTACGTCTGAAAGGGCTGAGAGTCACGGAAATCTATAAAACGCAAGAGACACACTTTGTTCGATTGAAGTGTCTAAGATTTTGTTCGAGTACCTTCTCCGAGATCGTAAACATTTCACCGAAGTTGCAGTATCGTTTTTTCTTCGTAGTTAGCTCTGGGCTGGTCTCTGTGTACAGTTGAGAATCCAGTAGTAACGCGACGGAGCGTAGGATACAACGTGCATCGAGTATAGCACTAATCCGATTTCGCAATGTCGATAGATTTCCAAAATGCTCGACTACGACACATATATAACCGTATAACGTAGTTCCAGTTCCTGGGGTCAGGTCCAACCCCTTTGTCATCGGGTCACACGTCTGGACGATGGTTACTGTATATATATACAGCTCCCTCGGATACCAATTCTCTGCCAAGTCCACTGATCGACCCCTTTCCACGAGAGACCTTTGACCGATAACAATCGGCGATTAAACGCATTTGGATAACGTTTTAATAGGATCGAGCTAGCGCCCGAGCATTCGTGACCTAGCGAACGAACGAGGGTTCGACGATTCGTTTCGTTATCCACTATACGTAAATACACTTCGTATCGATATAACTTTGGGGAAAAAGGACACGTGGCCTGCCATGCTACGTATAAATGGAACCGGATATTTTGCCAATTAAAATCTGTTTGTTTCTTCGTTCGTGAAAACTTTTGCGTATAGTTCAATCGTGGTCGAGAGAAAACCACAAAGAACTGTATATCGAACATGTCGAGAGAGATGATATGCCTGCTAGCCAGGGTTAGGCACTGGTTTTGTTGATCCAACGTGAGAAAGCGCGAGGCCAGTCGAGCATTCCGTGAACGTTCTTCGCGATGTCTGGCATTCGAAAGTGAAAGCCCAAAGAGGTGGATGAAGAGCCAACTTTCGTTTGCTAGCCAGCACACTCCTCGAGACAGGGATCGAAAGCTTCAACGGTCTCAGACTCCGCGAGAATGCAATTTCGAAATGCGCACTTCGATCTTACGATGGTACATCTCCGAGTCCCTCGTGACTACTTATCATGGCTGGGCATGAAACTGTTGGCGCGTGACTCGTTCGCCCATACTGACACGTAATTTTTCCAGAACTTCACCAGATACAGATAAGAATGTATGTTTCACCTCCAAACTCAAATAATATTTAAATCGTAATCGTTAATTTAACTTTCAATGAGCAGCCTTTAAAATCCTCTGGCTGAATCACTTTGGTTTATCAGGTTTCATAAAAAACACGAAGAATCTAGGACTCGATCGTTTCACCCTGAAGCACAAGTGACCCTCATTATCCCTGAAATTGTGACGGTATTGAATGAACGAGGGTGCGGAAGAGCTTCGTGCGAACGTAAAGAAAACGGGACGGTTTGAAAAGAATACAAATTAAGGTTGGAAAAAAGAATAGACATGGATGGGGTACACCCGAGTATATATACGAAGAAAAGATTGTATGGAATTGTATGAGCGAGTCGTCCAAGGGGAAAGGTGAGGTTTCGATGTGTTCTCTAGCTCTCAGTCCCGTGCAAAGTCTCTTTACTCGGCCGACGTGGGCAATCCCCGAGGGAATCGGCAAAATAAGAGAAGGCGTCGGAGCGGAGGATGAGAGAGGAAAGGGAAAAAAGAGGGGTCGAGAATGGGAAGATACAGAGTGAGATTTCGCGTGTAAAAGAAGACCCGTGGTATCGCGAGGAGTAGCGATAGTAGTAGTAGTAGTAGTTGTAGTCTCGAAGGGTTTCGATTAAGAGGTGGAATGGAAGGCGAGGCGTTTCGGTGTGTTCGCTCGAGAGAAGCCCGGGGAAGCGAGAAACCGAACGAAAGAACGAGGAAGATACGGAACTTTTAAAAGTTATTTAAATTAAATAGAGCCCCTCGGTCCAGAGGGCGAGGAAGAGACAAGAAAAATTCGAAGTAGGAGCGAGAGCAGATTTGCAAAAAAAAAAGCGAAGAGAAAAAGAAAAAGAAGCAGAGCGAGGAAGAGAGGAGAATAGATAAGGGTTGATTGCGAGGAACGGAGCAAGGGTTGGATATACGACGACGACGCAATTGATGGCGACGAAACTCGGGGTTGAAAATATAAATGTCTCGGGGCAGAGGAAATTAAAAGGGTTCTCCTTTTCCCCCGTTTGCGAAACTCTCGCCCTTATTTCCAGAGAATATTCATCTTTATCACTCGCAGTGCTCGAGTTCTAATCTACCGTCCCGTACGTTTTATGTTCTTGATAAAATTTTATGCAATAATGCACCGGCTTGCGATAGAAAGTTTGCGCCAAAACCACGGAAATCTGAATATGTTTCAAAAGGGTTGAAAAAATGTATTGGCTATTCGAAGTGGTAGTTACCGTCTCTATGTAGATTACCATTTGACGTCTTCGTGTTATGAAGGAAAATCCCGTTAAATCTTAAGAAAAACTGCAGTAATTCCTCCTCTAGATAAACTTTTATGCGATGGTTGTAACAAAGGGTGTGCGTCGAACGAATGAAAACAGACGCGTGGTGTACATTCGTTCCCTCTGCTGAGAGTGATGGGCCAAGTATCCCCAAGGGGTTGTGATTCGCGCGATGGCCGCGGGGTTGATGCAGCGAAGGACTCAACCCCTCCCTTGTCCCGTCACTCACCCTCTCACCCTCTCCCACTCTCTCTTTCTCGTTCCATTCTCTATGAGGAAGCTCTCTATCCCTCGTCTGCCTGTGCTGCTTCTGGGTAGTTCGTAAACTCCGGGTCTCCGGTTACAGGAGCGGCGAAGTTTTCGGTCGCCATAATGGACGACGCGACTACCTCGTTCCGTTAGCTACGTGAAACTTGTCGGTCTTTGCTGTTTTATCGTCTCGATACATCGTACGCTCTCATTCTCCCTCTCGCTCTCTCTCTCCTTTTCGGCTCCGTGGTCTGCCGAGTGTGATGTTAGGTAAGTCTCTAACGAATTATATTCTCCTTTGTTTCAGGTGAGTCTATTCCCGTGATCGGCTCAACGAATTACACTTATATTCGGAAATCGAAGGAAATAATCATCCAAAGTGAGTCCCCCATTGTTCAAATATATAAATTTTGTTCCACTGCGCTTCACAAACGTTAAACAATCTTCTAAAATACGTTTAATGTGTTCCATCGAAACTGATCTTTCCCTGTTTTACTGTAAAAATCTCGTTTCTCGTTCGCGCCGTGGTATCCACGATCTTTTTAGACCCCTTAACCGTAACGACGATACGGGCTTTGATAATAAGCGCGGATAAGTGATTTCGTATGCGCGAACACGTGAGCGATTCCTCTCGTAATCTTACCGCGGAGGAGCATTATTGTAGTTCGGTATCTATCGCACAGTCAATGGCGATACGAAGGAGATTCTTTGACAGTGTGAGAGTCACACAAGCGATAGAGCTACGCGCGAAACGCGTTTAATTTCACCGCTCGTAAAGCACGAAAACCCCCGACGGGACCGGGCGATACTTTGGGGACGCTCTGTACTTTTCTCTATCTCTGTCTCTCTTTCTCTCGAGGGACAAGATATCTCGTACATAGCGACTCTCGACTGTGTACATAGAGAATACGGTGACGGTATATACGGAAAGAGCGAGAGAGATAGAGGAAACACATACGCACGAACATCGTGGAGAGCTCGTAGATCCCGAGGGAAAGAAACCTCGCGAAGGGAAAAGGTTCGCAGGGAGGAATAAAAACTCGTCGAGGAAAAGGGAAAAAAGCTGATTCGTTTTCGTGACCTCCGTTGAAATTGCCATTTTCTATTAATATGATAATTTATGATTTATGAAAAAATGTCACAGTACTGATGGCTTACGCGGTTGATCATTCATTTTATTAATTAAATCAATATTATTTCCGTACTTTTGACTTTGAATTCGCATTGTTCGCAAAGTTTAAAAATGCTCGTCGACGGTATTAACCGATAGCAGCAGGACATTTATCAATGTGAAAATAATCGAATATTCCTGATAAAAGTAATTCGATGATGGAGAGGCATCGAAGTCATTGATTTTTCATTTTTTTGATAAGGTAATTATCCGGAGTGGATATTATTGACAATAATTGATATGCCGCATCGAATGATTGACCGTTTGGCAAGACAGGATATTCGTGTTCCGGTATGTGTCTCATTGGTAATGACAATTACGGTTTTTCTGTCGCGTTGAAATGCAATATTCGACTTTTTACCGTACAATTTATCGATAATCTCCTTACGCATTTCCACCTCGAATACATTGCTCCCCCGATGAAAATTTAAATAATCAAGCGATCATTTCCGTTCGTTCGCGTACGATTGATCGACTCTCAAATTACCTTATCGACGATATTAATAAATCATAAATCTTCGAAAATCGCGATCAGCGAGGGTTCTTCGAAACGTCATTATTACGCAACCATACGTATTCATGATACATTATCTTCGCCATTTTCTTTTTTAAGTATCTATCCCGAGGGGGGCTTCGAAGAAAAATAACCGGCAGCTCTGTTTATCGAGAATCAAAGCTGCTCCGGCTTTCCCGACCGTAAAGAAGGAAAGCGAGAGGAAGAATGAAAAAAAAAAGTATGTGGGGCAAGTGCCGATTGCCGGGGAGGGTGCCGCGAGGGCAAAAACGACACAAAGAGTCACGGCGTGTCGTATAATTTATCGTACTTCGTAGTTTGATCTAGTGTGCCGGGCGAGTTTGGGAATAGAGCGAACTTTAAAATATTAAAATAGCCGTGGGGGAGCGAGAGCGACCGTAAGGAACGCCGGCATGGAAGCCAGAAACCGCGTGTGCAATGGGCACATTTATCAAGCCCTCGAAGCGAGAGAGATACGCGTGTATATCGCTTGGCGCGTTCGATGCACGGGGGTTGTTATCCCCCCGCTCTTTGCGCGACTTTGCCGTCTGCGAATGGCGTGGAAAATGTACCAAGCGCACACACGAATACTCGGTCTATCGCGGAACGCGTATGCCCATGAATACGTCGACGGGCTTATATAATATATTACTAATATAAAAGCATGGGTAGGACGAGAGATTAGCGCGGTTAACCCTATGCCAAACCGATTTCTATAAATCATAACTCGCGATTCCCCCGCTCTCTTTCTCTCTTACCGTAAATAAAAAGAGATGTCTGATTTTCATTGCATTCTGCGTGAAGAAATCTGAATAAAACGTAGCTCGTGCAAACGTCTAGGTATAAAAAGTCATTCGCGTCAAACAAGGTTTGTGCCCCGAATTGTCGTAAAAAATCAATTCCCTCGATGCCTCGACATTTTCTCTCGTACCGTTTACAATGACCTTAAAATAATTACCCAGAATCCTCCTAGAATATTCATATAGGTTTTAACAAAAAAAAAAATATTTTTTATGACGCGTAGTTGACGAGTGACAGGTTTGCACGTTCGAAAGAATCGACCGCTGTTACGACAGAAGTGCCCGGTGCACCGAGCAATTCCGGTTGATTGCTGTGTTCTTTGGTGCCACTGCGAGCTCAACAATGTAACGTAATAATATATATATGAGTATGAAAAAGAAGGAAGAGAAAAACCGTATATACGAATGTGGCTGTCACACCCCGACAGCGGCGAAGGTCTTGTGGGGGTTGTACGCCATGGACAGGGTGTAGCTAAACCCGCCCTGGTTATATACCACGTGTGTATGTGTGTGCGTGTACGGCAGCTCGAGTTCGCCCGCGTGGCATGTGCAGCCACATATGGCGCGTGGCTTCCCATTGTCGTTCTCTCGGGCCTAACATACAGTAACAACGACCAACTGACTTGGGACGAATGTTTCTCAACGAATTTTTTTCTCTCGCTCGTTTCTTCCTCTTTTTTTACTCTTGGCGTCCTTCTCGTTCGTATATGTATACATATATATGTACATATTGTGTATAAACTCTTGTGCTGATTCGCATATACGACATGTGCGCAAGGTGTCACCGAGAGCGATTCATCGTTAATAGGACCATTGTACTCGCAACTTGACTCCTCTATTGCGTCCTTTATGCGAGGTAGCTTTTCACTGACATGGCACGTGCCTGATATTTTCATATCGTTCGTACTTCGTACAAAAGATAGATACACACATCTATATTTATTCATGCATGGTATACATTGTATGGTTCCGTGTATTCCATAAGATCGCGTGACGGACTTCACCACGATGAGCTCAATTCTCTTTCCACTTTAAACTCTCGATCGGACTCTCGCGTATAATACATCACGCGTATCATACTATGCGATATAATATTATACAAAACGCTATGCGCCAACGATATACGTATTCCCGAAAATTTTATAATCGTAGAATTTTCGTTACTGTTATAACGTTGGTCGTAGTTGGTGGACACGCGACGCGACTCCCGAATTGGGTTGGAAAATTTGGGCCAACGCTTCGAGAATTCTACCAACGGTGGAGAATAATACTAACCACGATCGATTCGTATAATGCGCAGAAACGGGAGAGAGAGAAAGAGAGAAAAAAAGCACGGAAGAGTCAGTTGGAGGATATAGAGCGATTCTTGAAACGAATTTACGATTCAATGGCGACGAAGGATTACCGGCAAAAGTTTTCAGGTTAAAAATGAAGGGTGTGCGACGAAGGAAAAACGGGTATGAAGCATAGACTCTGCGGGCAGTGTTCTTCTTCCATACTTCTTTAGAATCGTCCTCTTTCCACGTTCCTTCTCCTCCGCCTTTTCTTCTTCTTCTTCTTCGTCTTCTTCTTCTTCTTCCTCTGCTTCTTATTCGTCCTCGGGCTCGTTGGTTGAAGGAGACACGCCTTCGCCCACTCGACCATCGCGGTTGGAACTCGACGTTTCACGAGTCGACTTAAAACTTCTTAAAGACCCCGAACGCGGCACACCGTCCATGGAAAATATGCGAAGAGGGCCTCGGTAATTCATGACGGAGATGGCATAGCAATCAGGCCCGGCTGCAGCGTCCGTTCACCTCCGCTTATGCGCCCGAGTCTCTACCCCCACGACTCTCCTTGCCTCCGCACCGGGTGAAAAACTAGGACGCGAGACATTTAAATTATGCATCCTCCTGGCGTGAGTAGGGAGTGGAAGCGATAGATAGAGGGTTGTAGCCGAAGGGTGAAATCGAGGGCGAAAAGAAGGAGAGAGGAGAGTAGGAAGCGAAGAACCAAGAGCGATAGAGGATTGGTGGAAGGGAGTGCATGAAGTGACTGAAAGCGCAAAGAGGAAGAAGAAGGAGAAACGATGGAGGAGATTCGGCGAACGTGGAATCCCAGGCTGCATAAGCAAAATGCTAAGAATCGATATAGTCCCGAAGGCTAGGCCGCGCCTTCGCGAATCCTATCGCCATTGCGTTTTTCTGCATAATCATGTTTAATACCACGTTTCCGTCCTTAATCTATCACACCGATTCGATTATCCATCTACCGGCCCATCCTCGTGATTTGTAACAACACCTTTTGTTTATTGTGGAATCGTAAAAACGTAAACATCCCTTTCCGCGACATCGAGACTTCCTGGTTTGATATACAAGTTAGAGATTGGTGACCCAGTGCCGTTCGTTCGATATCTCTTCGATTCGCCACTCTCGATGCACAACGTTAACCCTCGATTCACCAACACAGAATATTGGAGTCACCCTTGCACGTTTCTACGAACGGACAGGTTGCATCGCATCGACCGATTATCGGCAAAACGAACCGATGCAGCATGTGCGGCGACAGACTAGAAGCTGGGAGAGATTGCACGAAAATCCTTGGCAACCTCCAACCCCACTGTCGCTGTATTCAGCCGCCAGGGCAGACCCAATTCGCGCTCCTCCCGGAGTCCTACTGGCTGCTTCTCGAGATCGTTATATATATACATATCTATATATATTCTACCAATCTTGAAACGGACGTGACGCACCCTACTTGGCCGTTCCTCGTAGTTTCACCACGTTCTGGATCATCGTACTATATACCTAAGACTCCTTCGCACACACCTCCCACCAACAACACCCGTCAACCCTCGTTCCGTTTCGCCTAGAATCCTTGGCGCAATCTCTCGGATATGTTGTCGCGATCCCGTTCCAACTTCCGTATAATACCGTTCGATTACACGAATATACGCGCAGCTGGACCTGTGACTCACTTTCCATTCGCTTATGATTTTTGGGGCTACGGAGGCAAGCAGAACAAAGC
Source organism: Netelia fuscicornis (assembly GCA_946811545.1). Taxonomy (NCBI): domain Eukaryota; kingdom Metazoa; phylum Arthropoda; class Insecta; order Hymenoptera; family Ichneumonidae; genus Netelia; species Netelia fuscicornis. The sequence continues at coordinate 10,484,718 of OX328012.1, read as the reverse complement.
TAGCCAAATGGAGATCTTCTAGAAGTGTTCCTTGCTCACCAAACGAGATTGACCCCGACCCTTCAAAACTCACATCAATGTCATCAACATGATTCACGAAAGGACACTTTCCATTTCCAGAACGTCAATGTACGTCATCAACTACCTCTATAGCTGTTCGTCGGTGTAAACTCGACAGGTCTTTTTGTATAGGTACGTGATAATTAACATGACAGAACACACCGGAAGGAAACCTCGTACGACGCTATGAACTTCCGAGGAGGTAACAGTAATAGCTGCGGGTTCTCCTCTGGGCATGATATCGACCTGGCAACTGGAAGCGCCTTCACCTCCTTGCCCTTTCCCTTTCCTCCTTCCTGCACACCCAAACCACTAACTAGTACTAAGTGAATGACGGAGATTGGTTTACGGTCTACGACAACGTCTGGATACACGTACACATGTAAATAACTATACGTATACATATTCCGTCCATTCGACTAAATCACTTAAGAGCTTGTTCGCGAACTCCATGGGGCAGCGTGCAGCTTTCACAGCGACAGCGACGACCTCTCGGGGGTCGTACGTCCTCTTGTACCACCGACCCTCAACTCCCTCGGGCATAAGTAAAGTCCACGGATCCGTTCCTGTACGGCCAAGTTCTCGGCCAAACACCAACGTTAAGTTAGTGTTTGGCTAACCGAAGCTCCTTGCTCAATATTTTCCGGCAAACGGGGACCTCGCGTAATGTACTTGTCGCTGGACCTTCTCTAACAACTGCTTTATCAATAACGCGTAAATTTTCGAGCCACGTGAATCACTAAGACTATTACGATTTTATGATTGACGTCAACAAATTAAATGAGCATGCATGAGAACTCTCGAATCAAACGTTTCTTGTCCATTAGGTCAAAACTGGTGGGTCTAAAAGTTCAAAGAGGAAGTTACGAAATGTGTTTGCAAATTAAATCTGATCGACCAACTTTTGAAAGTCTCTGCACAGCAAATTGACGGGCCAAGGACCCGTGTTATCGTAGCTAACAGATTGTCTCGCTGAGCAGTCGCTTTTTCCGAAAGTTGGAGAACGTTTACCACAGCTACATTAATACCACAAAGACACCTATACTCACCGACAAAAAAGACGGTTGGACAGACAAGAGGTAAAGAAAATGCACTAATATATGGCTTTTGGTTCGATTTAAATGGGCAAACTTCATCCTATTTCTCTACACCCTCCTCGAGATTTTGAAATCTCGCCAACTACTCGTAGAGACGAAGAGAGCTAGAGCGAGAGAGAGAAAGGGAGAAAGAGAGGGACGTGGGAGATTTAAGTGGTACGGAGGACACTCACGACCGCGCCACAAGCTGACAGAAGTGATTAATATTAAATACTCACAGCTGTGCACGAATGCGTATGAAAGGGAAACGAGGTGGCACTCGGAGTTTGCCAGAGGTGCGCAATGTCCATTCGTTCGCATATGCCAGGAGTCGGCAGTGAGAATGCCACGGAATCGACGGTTAAATGGACTCCGGTATAATTTATCGAGCGATTGAAATCGCTCTTGGCTATTCGGTGTGCAATCTCTCCTTCTCCCTCTCTCTCTCTCTCTCTCTCTATTCCGCGCACAAACAGCAGAGTCGGTAACGCGAGCTGCAAAATTCTCGTAGTCACCTCGTTGTCGAATCCGCAATAGCCGCGTGTGCTGCCAGCAGGTTTGTGTATCCATGCGATGAGTCACCGCAGCTTCCGCGCGCACGGCGGAGGCAAGCCCCGTGGCGCATTTCGCGAATGCGATAATATATCCTCGCGAGTACATACCTGTAATACCACCAACCCCCTTCCCTCAACCAACTATTTTCCAACAATGAATAGAACTTGGTAGCGAGGAAATTTTGTTTAGTGTGATATGGAAATTCGTTTGAGCGTTCGCGAATCGAATGAAAGATTCCGTGACGAAATGCGCTTTACGCCGGAGTTAATACCAACGGAAATGGTCGAAGGAAAAAACGGATCGTTGATAATACGAATTACAGAGTCTACGTGAATTATTGTTATTACACGTTGTCGCGCACTAGTGGTTGAATATATATATATATATATATTTTTTTTTTCTCAAATTATATCGAAACGGATGATGGAATTTCAAATTTGATTATCGACAGGGTTTCCGGAAGACTGAATATTCTCGTGCGGGTGTTCGAGCTCGCTGCTCGCCAAAATAATTTCCTCGGCAATGCTGCAGTTTTGAACGAGAGACTATGCGGCGAAGGGGAAGCCAGGGGGCGGACCTGAGACCTTTATGCCCAAAATCCATATCGCCGAACCGAGCTTGCTCTATCTCTCCGTGCTGTATAGTTTCGGTGGTCGTGGTACTTGGGAATATTACGGACGGGTTTTATCGTCCGGTAATTGCGATTACTCACGTTGCTTCGTTGATGGCAAATTTCCGTTCTTTCCACTCCCTGGACTCGTACGCTATACGTACTAACCCTAAAGTGGGTTCATTAAAAACGGAAAATTTGCACGATATAAAGAAACAAAGAGCTGTTTAGCTAGAAAAGTAATAACAATTATCTTGAAAATATTGCAGAAGGGGAAATATCGATTGAAAATAAGGGTCAACGGAGTCCAGGCAGTGGAAAGAACGCTCGAAGTAAATATTGCCAGACGTCGGTAAGAGACATGAATGAATATTTCAAAAATATAATCGACATGTCGATAATGCAACGTGATAAAACATAGATTCATGTCGCAGACGTGGTCGTCAACGAGTTATAACGATGTACCCACACGAACAAGTAAGAGGCTGAATCTAATGGAGACATTTGGTAGTACGAGACCTGATTTACAATTCGGTACGTAGAGTCTCCGGCAATAAGTTTGGCCGCGGGTATTACCTGTCAGATATGTCAGCAGGGTGATTGCCTCGCCAGCTACTTTGTCGACCTATCGATCCCGTTTGTTCTCCCACTATCGTTCCGTCTCCGTCTATCGAGCCCAGCATATCCTCGGACGCTCCCGTAACCTCGTGCATTCCATCAGCATGCAATATGCTTCGTAGCGGGCGGAGAGAGAGAGAGAGAGAGAGAGAGAGAGAGAGAGAGAGGCAGACGTCTGCGAATGCAAGCAAAGTTATGCCTGTTATATCGATAACTCAGAGTCCGAATCTTACATACCGCGGCACAGTCATTCGCGTGGGCGATGCGCGAACGAA